>JARYZH020000003.1:5015896-5696590 GCA_030021035.2 Notholithocarpus densiflorus
CAAGTTTTTTGAGTGTTCTTCATACTCTCTAGAGATTTTTTGAATTTGAAGGCTTTTGATGGAATTTCTTCGAGACTTTAGAGACTTGATCCATTGAGTTTTTTTTTTTTTTTTT
This sequence comes from Notholithocarpus densiflorus, assembly GCA_030021035.2. NCBI lineage: Eukaryota > Viridiplantae > Streptophyta > Magnoliopsida > Fagales > Fagaceae > Notholithocarpus > Notholithocarpus densiflorus. The sequence goes on from JARYZH020000003.1 coordinate 5,016,012, forward strand.
AATTTGCGAATATGATATCATCTGGGATGACACATGTCAACACTTGATTTTTTTTAATTTAACGACACGTAAATTTGAAATTTGTCAATAAATTTTGACATGGTATTTTGTAATTGGCTTAATTAATTTTGTTGCCTCTTACAAATAGATAAAAAAGAATTTGTATACATAAGTGATTTTTTTTTTTTGGGGGGGGGGGGGGGGGGGAGAGAGAGAGAGAGAGAGATGTATACATAAGTGCATAAATATGAGAAAACTGATGTATAAAAAATAAGGGATGATTTGCACTCTGAAGAGAACTTGGAAATCATAATGAGAAACCTACCTATTTGAAAACATAAAAGAATAAGAAAATCTCGAGTCTTCAACATAAGGTGACAATGGGACGTGCGTTTGGGTAGAAAGAAAGAAACGTACCATAGAAAATGTTAGGCGAAGAGTGTCTGTTCCGCGTGCACTACAGCCTACGAGCTACGACCACAAATTTTCATTATTAATATATGCATAACGAGCTCGGATTGGCCATCACTACCATTATCTATTTTTTACGAATTAGTAGTGCACCAGTAGTAGCATCATTAACATCATTTTTATTTTTTTTTACAAGCAATAGTTCTGTTAATTAAAACATGCTTTGCTTTCTTGAGTTATAATTAAATTAAGTTATTACTATTAGGGAAAAAATTCTTTGACGGAAAATATACTCAAACTCGCTTTAACATTATTGACAAAGAAATCAAGAACGCGATTAAATCATGCCTGCGTTGTTATGAAGTGATTTACCTTATCTTGATCTAGCCGACTTTTTTAATGGAGCAGAAAAATCAAACTCGCTTTAAGATAGCTACAAAGAAAGCAAGTACAAGTTACCTAATTGTTTTTCTTTTCCTTTTATTAATGAAAAAAAAATCTGAAATTTTGGTCTAAGTAGAGCCATATTCTCTCTGCTTTATTAGGTTTTCTTTTTCTTTTTCTTTTTTTTAGGAAGGTTTTCTTTTTCTATTTGTGTCAGTGTCATCGTGAGAGAAATAGAAATCAAAGTTGATCATATAATATGATTAAACGAAATAATTTTACATATATATTGAGAAAAGAATAAACGGTTGTCCATATTTCCTCTAGAAAAGCATCTAGTTTCGAATCTTTCAATCTCCAAACTTTTTAAAATATATTATTACAATAATAAATAAAGAAATAGTAAATGATAGAGGAATAAGCAGAACAAAGTGGCAAATTTACACAAACCATGGGCCAACCTATATATTAGTTTGCCAACCTCATGAAATTTTTTATGGTTAGAAAGCCATGTTGACAAAAAGCAGCATATCTCTCCAACGTAAAGTCTTTGTCTTGGCTCGATATGGCAACTAGGCTGAGTTTTTCCATCCTTTGGTTGATCGTTCATACTAGAACTTAACATTGAGAAATAGACTTTGCAGCAAATGTAGACCATGTAGCACAATCATACCTCACCTCCCATAAACCTACTTACTCTAGTCAAATGGAATTATGGAAAGCTTTCTTAATATGGCATATGTTACATGCTTACAGGCTTCAGCTCATTAGTAAGCTTAGCACCATAATTCTTACTAAAGTTTATAATAATAATAATAATAAAAAAAAAGATATTAAGTAAATATTAATTATTTACTTACCTCAAAGATTAAAAAAAAAAAAAAAAAAAAAAGGATATTAATGAAATAGTAATTGATCACATTTCATTCTCGTCATTGTCGATAGTAATGGGATGGAACATAGTCGAACCAATGGTGCTCCATTTTCACCTTGTCAGTTGTCACCTCTTCGGGACGGGGAAATCCTGCATGGGTGATATTGAGAAAAATTGGAATCAAGGTCGGGATGGTTGGATATAATTTGACATCTTTAATAAGATGGCTTCCACATTAATAAAGTAATATAGATGACATAGAAATGGGAGGAGTAGTCGTAAGAGTATTAGTGAGAAAAAAAAAAGTAATTAAAAATGATAATAGGATAATATAAAACAAAACCCATCCACATCCCATCACCTATTTAGAAGGAAAACAATCGCAATTGTATAAAAATTTCATATCAATAATAAGGTCATTTTTAAACCCTTTGTATACATTTTTTGTCATCACCTCTCATCGACTGTATTACTTTTGATTTTAGTTAAAAATCAATAATACTATTAATTATTGAGAGGTTTGTAACAAAAAGTACTCGTAAAAGATCATATTATCCATATTACATAATTACGTGAAGATTAATAGGCCATCCCATTACTTCGTATACGATGTGGATCACTTGGGAACATAGTACTATCACCTTCTGTTCAGTTGAATTACGCATCATGATATTTGTAATTAGGTCCATATTTAAGAACATTTCTTATGGGTGGTATATATACAAATGAGTTGTATAAATGGAAATTGTATATAGGAAGCAGGTTCTTACAAAGATTTTCTAATGAACTTGAGAATGATGATATATCATGCTTCGCACTTGAAGTTAATAGGCAGGCAACGCACGTATGATCAGTATGACATCCTCTTTTACTGTAAAGATTAGCTAGGGAGGCATGGTGGCTGTCACACCAAATGCACAACAAATTAATAAATATAATAAGTTCATAGTTATGGATATATAGAATTATGGTTAAGTGATTAAATTTGTTATTTCCTAATAGTTTAAACTTAAAGGAGAATTTAGGCTCATAGAGAGAGAGAGAGAGAGAGAGAGAGAGAGAGAGAGAGAGAGAGAGAGAGAGAGTACTTGAAAAAGAAAAGGCAATCAACAAATTAATCTAAAGGGGAAGGATGAAACAAAACAAGTATACATGTATGTGAATCAAATTTTTTTTTTTTTTAGAATACTAAATATTTTTAACACACACACATGGGGAGAGTAGAGAAGATTTTAAAGAAACTTACAGTGGTGTATATCCAAAAAGGCCTAATCAAAACTTAGATTAAGTTAGGTTTTTTGTTATTTTCCCCTAAAACCTAGTATCTGGTAACAAAATATGTACAAAATAAATAAATTATAAATTGGATATGTATATAATAATAAAAAGATTGATTTTTATATATAAATAGCATAAATATATATTAAATAAAAACATATATATACACACACACGATTGGGGTGGGGCAGTGCAAACTAAACCCATCCCCAACCCATCAATATTTTTGTCATCTCAATATTTACCAGAATACCCGATTTATCTTAAACTTAAAATCTGATTTTGATCGCCCTCCCTAGTCGAAACTACCAACCCATCAGAACTGACCATTTTGATCGAGATAATTAAGTTTTTAGATCTATGGTCATCCTTATATTTGACTAACTTTGTACGTTTTTAGACCCCTTAAAACAAGTTGTTTAACCTAATATTAAGCCAAGTTGATTAACAAGTTCATTAATAAGATCTAGGTTAAACACATTCAAATCATATCATGTGAATAGTGCGAAAAAGTAAATAACACAACGATATAATAACCCAGGAAAACCAAACCGGTAAAAAAACCCGGGGAAGATTTAACCTAGCTATCCTCAAGGTAAAACAGATTCACTATGAAAAAATTGAAGTTTTACAATAAGACTTAGACTACTAACATCCTATTGCTACCTCGTGTAGAAAACTTACTACCACGACCACGTGACAGCTCCGAGTCCACGGATTACTTCTTTCTTTGGTCCACAACAACCACAAGTACTCCCACTTGTGTTTTTCTTTAAGCTCTTGAAACAGCAACCGAAAAGATCACCAAATTCTTGACATCAATCTTGTTCTTGATAACGCTAAGTGTGTATGAAGGTAAACACCTCTAGATCTCACAGAAGATTCACACACACAGCATATCAACAACCTTTAAAACGTGGCTAGGGTTTTTCCTTTTATACTTAAAGCAAAACAGAAAGCCCTACACGTCATATGGGCTTGGGCTGAGTTGGAAATTCTGCAGAAAAAACAATCTGCACGAGATTCGATCGATCGAGTCTAATTTTCGATCGATCGAGCTTTGCAGATTTAATCCAATAAATTCTGCAATCACTCGATTCCAACTTTACACATAAACACACTTTGAGTAGCCTAAATCTAGACTCTAAGTTTTGATCATGGTTTGCCAACACATTACACATTGAAGTTCTAATACATTTAGATCCTAAAGTCTTAGAACCTAACAAACTCCCCCTTTGGCAATCCGTGACAAAACACATAATAAAACTGAAATGCTCAAAATTACAAACAGCCCATTTAAAAATCAACATGCCCAAAAACAATTCAACCTAACTACTATCTATTAGTTGCCAGTGTAGACAGCAGCACGACTAAACAAACCTGTAACCTATATCTTCCTGAAACACTCAACAAACACCTAAACGCATGTGTGGAAAATACAAGTAAAACAAAATAAAATTCTTGATTTCACAAAACAAAAAATAAAAGACATATACCATGAATATCCTCATAATATAAATCAATAATCAATGTAGCACATGTGAAACAAGAAACAATAATAGAAATAGAAACATAGTGTCTCCCCCTAACATATACAACCCACAAGAAAATAAATACATCAGAAGAAGAAATAAATACATCATGAGCCAAAAAAAATATACATCATGAAGCTCCTAGATACAATCTAAAGCTCCAAAGCTCCAAAAACATCAAAATCTCCCCCTATCTCCATCAATATGTACTTCCCCTTTTTGTGACGAATTGCCAAAGGGCAATCAAGGCTCATCATCAAAAGGAGGTGGTGGAGTAGACCGCTGAACACTCACCAAATCTGCACGCAATGCCTGAAGCTCTGTGAGCACATCCACCAAAAGCTGTCCATGCGCCGCCTAAACGGTTATGACAATATCCAACATACTCCGAATGAATGAATCACCCGAGGAAGAAGGTGGAGGATCAACAGCGGCGGTGGGATCGACATAGGCCTCAGTAGTAGGGTCAACTGAAGAAGGAGGCTGAGCTGCAGCACCTGTGGAAGACTCTACTCTAGGGCATTTAGAGCTAACTCTCATATGAGATGCTCTCTGCCTAAGGAATGTAGAACCTATGGGAGCTATAATATGTACGGGCTCAGACGCGGGAAAATCCTCTAATCTTAAATGTAACAAAATCCTATGAATAAAAATAGGAAAGAAAAGACCATGTGCTGTAGAACTACTCCTATGAACCTCAACCAAGGAACGAATGAAAAGAGTAGGAAAACTCATAGGAGCATCAATCACAAGGGCATACAAAAATGCACATCTCTCAATAGGAATGGTGTGCAAATGAGAGATAGGCCAGATAGAATGACAAGAAATCAGGAAAAACAAATAATGGATCTCAGTAAGCTCATGTGAGGTAATACGAGGATCAGTACCCCACTGAATGGAAGTATCGGTGAGATATGACATAATTTCATCAAAAGGAGGGGTCTCCGAATAAGGGTAGACAGGCTGTTGTACCAAAGGTACCCCAAGAGCAAAAGTCACTACTGAAGGAGTAATGACATACTCTTCACCCCTTATCCAACTCCTTACAACCTGAGTGTTGGAATTATCGGAGTGGACAGAGAGGTTCGAGTAGAACTCTCTAATCAAGGCAGTTGGAGGAGGATAAGAAATATCCAACAAAGGTAACCAACCCCTACGCTCAAAGTTCCTCCTAATCTCCGGATCTAACTCATCTAAAATCACATTTCTCTCAGCCCAAATAGACCTAAATATGTTCAGCTTCTCATAGGTTTCTTGGTTTTTCTCAAACCTAAACCTCTTACTATTGAAGGCTGGGGTAGAGGTGGAGGTGGTTTTCTTGTTGGCCCTAGTCTTCCTAACCATGATGATAAGGGTTGGAAAGGCAAGACACAGCAGAAACCAAAGAAAGAAAACAAAACCAAGGGTAGACTGCATTAGACAGGGTTAGAGAGAAAAAAATAGAAAATAACAATCTATATGATGCATGACATGAATGAACAAATGATTCATGCTCTAATGCATTGAAAACTGTTCAATTTTACTTTATAAACCAACAATTGACTTGAACATAGAGTCTTAGAACAAAAACCCCAAATTTTGAAAAACCCAATTTCAAAAATCCCAACAAATTGATCAATTTATCATTACACAAGTTAGATAACGTTATATAATAACATAATAAATCAATAACACAAGTCAATTTCATCAATTTTAGCCCAATTGAACAAAATCCTCAATTTCATGTAGTTTCAAGCCCTAGAATTTCAATTTTTTCCCTAAACACAAATTTAATCAAATTAAAGTATGGAAATCATGTTAATATCATCTAGAGACAAAAACCTAATGATCAAATGTGAAAGAAAACAACTTAAAAATAAAAAACCCCAAAAATCTTAGGTTCAAAAATTTCAATAAAAATCAATGAAAAATGCATGAAAATTGTGAATAAACTGAAAAATGAGGGGTAAAAAGGTCTTACCTGCACTTGAAGACCAGATACTTGAGAAAAATTAGGAAGAAAACGACAAAATAGGCTCAAATTGGATCGGTCGAGCAAGAACAGTCAAAAAGCTTTTCAAAAGATTTGAATAGAGTGAAGAACACGTGAGAGAAAAATCTTTTTAAAAACTCACAGTACGAAGTTCGATCGGTCGAAAATTAGATTCAGGCAGATTCAACATTAATTTTTATCACATTTTCGATCGGTCGATCAACAGGTTCGATCGATCGAAAATCTGGAAAAAAATAGATTTTTGAAAAACAGAGCATTTTAATGCAGAAACTCCTCAAAGCACATTGTTTTATGAATAAAATGTACGAGTATGAGATGAAAAGTTTTTCAAAAACATTTGAATTCAACCTAGATCTTCCAAAGACAAGATTTTCAATCAATTTGTCCTCAAAAACTCAAACATTAAAACATATTTTGAAATCAAGGAACTTTTAATCTTGGATGGCTACAACAAGATCACACACAATATCATGTACTAAGTTTAGCAAAGAATAAATTGTGTAATGTGTGCAACTAGCAATAGCTTGAGATACATGTGAGGTGATATGTAAATAGTAATCAATCACAATTTCTACAAAATTCATCACATAAGTTTGAAAGAGACTATCACATAAAGAGTTACATCATATAACTCTCACATCTCCTAGAAAACAAGCTTGCAATCATGTAAGTTTCTTGTTTTGCCTCATAATGTACACACCAATTTTGTTTGATTTGGAAATTATTAGAATAACCAAGATAATGTACACACCAATTTTATTTTATTGTGTCATCTTTATTATAGCCCAATAATGTACATACCAATTTTAGCATTAATCCGAGGCTACACCTTATGTTCTTTTTGTGCATGTGCTACACTTTCTCGAGCACAAATTCTTATGATATGCACTAAGGTGTTCATGATCGGCTAGTAAACAGTGGCGAGATGGTTATTTATGCTTTTCTCATTAAGTTCAAGTCCAACAATCAAAAGCATGTAACTTCAAGATCAAGATTAAGTGATCAAAAACTATAAACAACTCTCACACAACATGCATTACAAAGCTAAAAACTACCAAAATGGAGTAAAATAAGCTCATCCAAGCTAAACAAGGTACATAAACATGATATGTAAAGATAATATGGCCAACCTTTGATTATAAGTCCAAGAAAAATAATGCAAAACACATTTTTCCTTCATTTTCCTTTCCTTTATTTTTATTTTTATTTTTGAAAAGAATAACAAACACAACCTATCATGAAATGCATGAATGTTATGTAATGCAAATCCTAAAAAAAAAAAAAAAAAAAAAACAGCAAAGAAGAATGGTCACAAAGAATAGAGAGATTAAACACAAGGACTATAAGAGCCAAAGATGACTAGGGACACATAATCACACCAATTACTTGACGAAGTGTCTCAAACTTACTTCTATCAAGAGGTTTGGTGAAAATGTCAGCATTCTGACGTTCAATAGGGATATATTCAAGAGCCACAATCTTTATTTCAACCAGATCCCTAATAAAGTGATATCTAATATCTATGTGCTTAGTCTTAAAGTGTTGAACAGGGTTCTTAGAGATATCGATAGCACTAGAATTATCACAATATACAACCATGGTGTCTTGTGATATCCCATAATCACTCAAAAGCTTTTTCATCCAAAGAAGCTGTGAACAGCAACTTCCAGCAGCAATATATTCTGCTTCTGCAGTAGACAAAGAGATAGAATTTTGTTTTTTACTCATCCAAGCAACAAAATTGGCTCCTACATAAAAGCACTCACCAATGGTGCTTTTTCTATCATCGGCATTGCTGGCCCAATCTAAATCTGAGAATCCAGCAAGAGACAGATTTGACTCTTTGCTATAAAACAATCCATAATCATAAGTTCCACTAACATATTTTATGATTCTTTTAACAGCATTCAAATGTGAAATCTTAGGATTAGATTGAAATCTAGAACATACACCAACACTGAAGGTAATATCAAGACGACTTGTAGTTAAATACAAAAGACAACCAATCATGCTTCTATATAATGTAACATCAACAGACTCACCCGATGGATCATTGGTTAACTTTGCATTAGCAGCCATTAGTGTTCTAGCATGAGCAGCCTTGTCAAGTCCAAATCTCTTGACTAGATTTCTAGCATACTTTGCTTGGTTGATGTAAATTCTAGAATCCGTTTGCTTCACCTGCAATCCCAAGAAATAAGTCAGTTCACCAACCATACTCATTTTAAACATCTTCTTCATTTCATCTGCAAAAGATTGAGTAAGAGAATCATTAGTAGCACCAAAAACAATATCATCAACATAAATTTGAGCTACTACAAAATAATTCTTATCATTTCGTATGAAGAGAGTAGTATTTGCAAATCCTCTTTTGAATCCATGCTTAGTGAGATATGCAGTTAACCTATCATACCATGTCCTGTGAGCTTGTTTCAAACCGTAGAGGGCTCTCTTCAACTTGTAGACATCATCCGGTCTGTGAGGATCAACAAAACCCTTTAGTTGTTCAACATGCACCTCTTCTTGCAACATCCCATTCAAGAATGCACTCTTAACATCCATTTGATACAGCTTGAAATTCAAATGACTTGTTATGGCCAAAAGTATCCTAATGGATTCCAGTCTTGCTACCGGTGCAAAAGTCTCATCAAAATCAATCCCTTCCACTTGTGTGTATCTTTGAGCAACAAGTCTTGATTTGTTTCTAGTAACAGTACCATGTTCATCGGACTTGTTCCTAAAAATCCACTTTGTTCCAATCACATTTACTCCCTTTGGTCTAGGAACTAATTCCCACACATCATTCCGAACAAATTGATGAAGTTCTTCATGCATAGAATTAACCCAATCAGCATCTTGAAGTGCTTCATCCACCTTTTTCGATTCAAATTGGGATAGATAGCATGAGTGAGTAATTACATTCAAGGCTTTGGAAACCTATGAGAACATAATATGTTATAAGTGGTATCCATGATTTGATACCACTTATACGTTTTTAGACCCCTTAAAACAAGTTGTTTAACCTAATATTAAGCCAAGTTGATTAACAAGTTCATTAATAAGATCTAGGTTAAACACATTCAAATCATATCATGTGAATAGTGTGGAAAAGTAAATAACACAACGATATAATAACCCAGAAAAACCAAACCGATAAAAAAACCTGGGAAGAATTTAACCTAACTATCCTCAAGGTAAAACAGATCCACTATGAAAGAATTGAAGTTTTATAATAAGACTTAGACCACTAACATCCTATTGCTACCTTATGTAGAAAACTTACTACCACGACCACGTGACAACTCCGAGTCTACGGACTACTTCTTTCTTTGATCCACAACAACCACAAGTACTCCCACTTGTGTTTTTCTTTAAGCTTTTGAAACAGCAACTGAAGAAATCACCAAGTTCTTGACATCAATCTTGTTCTTGATAACCCTAAGTGTGTATGAAGGTAAACACCTCTAGATCTCACAGAAGATTCACACACACAACATATCAACAACCTCTAAAACGTGGCTAAGGTTTTTCCTTTTATACTTAAAGCAAAACAGAAAACCCTACACGTCATATGGGCTTGGGCTGAGTTGGAAATTCTACAAAAAAAACAATTTGCACGAGGTTCGATTGATCGAGTCTAATTTTCAATCGATTGAGCCTTGCAGATTTAGTCCAATAAATTCTGCAATCACTCGATTCCAACTTTACACATAAACACACTTTGAACAGCCTAAATCTAGACTTTAAGTTTTGATCATGGTTTGCCAACACATTACACATTGAAGTTCTAATACATTTAGATCCTAAAGTCTTAGAACCTAATAAACTTGACTATATACTTGCTTTGCATGTGGTTAGAGTTCATTAGTTGCATATAATCTTATCTCATATGTGGCTAATTATTATTGTTTTCCATGTGATAATGCTCTCTCTCTCTCTCTCCCCCCCCCCCTCGATTTTCAATCATCCAATCGATGATCAACCCTTCTAAAAATTTTCTAAAAATTGGCCACCTCAAGCAAGAAAGAAAGTCGATGTTGTACAAAAATAAGTTGTCGCCGATAGCAATGAGACCCTATTCATCAACCTCTCCAATGTGAACCTCAAGTCTCATCCATTACCTTTCATCCTCTCATTCACCAACATAGATCTTGACATTCATCACTTGCACAAATCTTAGCATTCTTGCAAAGATCTTAACTTTTAGAGATGAGATTATTGTTTAAATGAGTTTCTTAGCTTTTTTTATTTTGTTAAGCTTACATTAAAGATAAAATTATATCTATAAGTAGTATATTTGGTTTATATGATTTTCTTTTCGTGATTGATTTATCACCCTTAACAAATTTTTATTGATTCCTAATAATGTGTAGTATGTTTTTTGTACTAATGGTTAAATCTTCCCAACTTGATGAGCCATTTGACAACTAATCATCCACCTAGAAGCAATTAACGGGCGGTCTCACCTAATCCTTTAGTCGGGAGTGAGTAGAGGCACCCTTCCCCTATTAGAGTGGATTCAATTGGAAGGTTGACTCTTAATTTGAGGCTAATCGTTGCATGATCTCCCCTTAGTGGTAAACGATTAACAGCATTTAGATATATTTAAGATCAAGATTTATTATAATGAATCAAAAAATAATACGGTACTATCATTCGTATTTGGAAAAATAAGAAATAAAATGACCATTATATATACCCAGGACGATTAAGAATGATTTTTTCACCATAAAATTTATCCTATCTTTCAAATAAAATGAATTGATTCATGATCTATTAAATATTACTTCAATATTATATTTTTGTGTGGTTTTCTATTTTATTTTAGAATCTCTTCACATATGATTCTTTATAAAATGAATTGATTCATGCTCTATTAAATATTACTTCAATATTATCTTTTTGTGTGGTTTTCTATTTTATTTATAATATCTTCAAATATGATTCTTTGAAGAGTTCATGAATACGATATTAATAGTTTTCATAATTTATTCTTACGGGTGGCAATGTTTGACATGATTGGCGAATATGACATGGACACAACATGAAATAAATAAGTTAGTATTTGGTGTGATTGTATTTATGTAAAAAAAAAAAAAAAAAAAAAACAAAAAAAAAAAAAAACAAAAAACAAAACAAAAAAAACAAAAACATGTTTACCCTATCAAACACGCTTAATAATATGTCAAATTCATGTTGACTTACATACCCAATATAAATATAAATTATAAGCGAAGAATTGAATAATTAAAAAGATATTGATGTCTTAATTAGTAAATACATATACAACTTCAAAGTAGGCTTGTTTGTACGCTTATAAAAGGTAAAAGGTTAATTTTTTATGTAATGTATTAATGTGAGGACAAAATTTAGCTACAAAATTGGTTGTATTCTAAGACTACAACCTTACTCAATATCTTTTTTTTGGAGGTGAATTTTGAAAATTCTACCATTGGATTAATGCTCGCAAAATTTCTAAAAAATTAAAGATCAATAGTTATGCCATCAATAAATTGTTTAAATTGCTAGTTTTTGTAATTTAAAATTATGCATATAATATAACCTTATAGATCATATAGAATATAATATCCGATTGACACAAAATTTGACATGTGTATTAAGAGTGTAAAGAACATGCAATTCAACGGTTAAATTTTCAAAATATGTAATAATGTTTATTTTATTGAGTAAAGTTGTAGCCTTAAACTATAACAAATTTTGTAGCTAAACTTTGTCCTATTTGTTAATCCAACATGTCTCATTTCACATGTTGAAATGATCGTTCTGGTGTTAATCTAACAAAGCTTGTTTATTAAGTAGGCAACGTGGATCGTATAATGTCTGTTAGGACATATGTGGAACATGTTATGAACATATGTCATATAGAATTGGCTAATCCTTTGATAAAATGCATTTTACTTGTAATTGGGTAAATCTAGGATATGTTTAATACTTCAAGGAACAAGAGTTCAAGTCCAAGTATTGAAGCCATGCAAATCTGTCTAAGAATCAAGTGAAAAAGTGATGTTCATTAAAGCTCGACAGATATCTCAATAGATGTATCTATCGATGTTTAATTAGTCGAAGCTCGACAGATAACTCGACAGCTATATCTATCAAGAATTACGAAATTCAGATTTCCAAATCTATTTTTCATGCATATCCAAGCTATGTGTTTAGGTTTTCTTTTCTCACAACCCTAGACATATATAAGGATTATTTTAAGGGCCGTCTCACTTGATGCAAAGGTTTTATTCATGCATATTGTGACTAGAGACAATCTACCCTAGTTCATCTTTCTCTTGAAGAAGCAGCTGCATTTGTACGCCGTAGGGTTTTGTAACCAATGAGCTTCTTAATCTTCAACGTGTGGATGAACTGAAGAACTTTACAGCCAACATCTTTCTCAAGTTGGTGTGTTAGTCACGTACTGGGACCCGTGCATCGATTGGTTAGTCATGTACTTGGAGCCATGCATTGAAAGAAGAGATTGTCACTACATTACAAGTCCAATTGGGTATTGGGGTAAGGGTTCTACTATAGGTTGGTATAAGGTACTAGGATTCCTTTACTTGTAACCGTTTGTTTTGATAATAGTGGATTCTCGGGAGTGGTGACCTTAAATTCACCCGGTGGAGTTTTGCCTTGGTGGTTTTCCCCATTCGTAAACAAATCACCTGTATCAAATTTATTTTCCGCTGTATTTAACTTAGTTGGTGATTTGTTTGTGCTACCACGCTTATTGCATGTTAATTGACTTAATTAATTCACTTGGCTAATTAATTGGTTAATTTACCTAAGGGGTCAATACATTCTTGGCCTATCAAGTGGTATCAGAGCAAGCACACTCTGATTAGGGTTAATCTTTGCTGTGTGATCCATTGACCTCTGTTGTCATGGCTGTAACCTGCATGAAAAGATCTTTTGTTTCAAATACATATTATTTTTCTAATCTCTATTTGATTGAGTGTCTCAGAAAATTCAAGTCTAAAAGTTATTTGAAATCTATCATGATGATTATTGGAAAAGATTTTAGCATGACAAAGAAGAAACTAGACTATCTCAGAATGAAAATGTGCAAAGGAGTTCGTATGAGAAGAGTGAAAGTTAAAAGCTTTGTTCATAAATGACAGATGAGAGAAAACACCATTCCTATTGATTTGTCATCTAAGCATGAAGTGTGCTTTATGATGAAGTCTGCATTTAAGGTAATGGACACATGTTTGTGGTACCTTGATAGTGGTTACTCAAGACACATGACTGGAGACTGCCCTCTCTTTAAGATTTTCGAGTCTAAGAAAGGTGGTAATGTCACTTTTGGTGATAGGTGCAAATCACAAATTAAAGGGAAGGGAACTATCTCTCTACCTGGACTGCCAGACATTGCAAATGTGTTATATGTAAAAGGTCTGAGAATGAACTTGTTAAGCATAAGTCAGATATGTGATCAAGACTTTATGATGCTGTTCTCAAAAGGGAAATGCCTTGTGTTGAATGAGTCTGGGAAGAAACTCATAAGCGGTGTACGCACTCTAGATAATTGCTATGGATTGGTACTTGATGCTGATATTGTGTGCAATAGCATTCGTTTGCCAAATGAAGATCTATGGCACCAAAAGATAGGACATGCTAGCTACAAACACCTTTCAATTTTATCTAAGCATGAATCAGTTTTGGGGATACCAAAACTCAGTAGAGTGAACAATATTGTGTGTGGACCGTGTTAGCTTGGGAAACAGACAAAAGTTAAACATCCAGGCACTGAGACATCGACTACATCTAGACCGTTGGAGCTACTACATCTAGATCTCATGGGTCCAACTAGAACCGAGTCTCTTGGAGGAAAGAGATAGATCATGGTTGTGGTAGATGATTTCACCAGGTACACGTGGGTCATCCTTCTAAGATCCAAGTCAGATGCTCCTGAGCACATTGAAGTCTTGTGTACAAGATTGCAAAATGAGAAGAGCTTGAAGATTGATCAAATTCGAAGTGATCATGGTAAAGAATTCGAGAACTCATACATGGAATCCTTTTGCACTAGATCAGGTATATCTCAAGAATTCTCTGCTCCTATTACTCCTCAGCAGAATGATGTAGTAGAAAGAAAGAAAGAACAGAGTCATTCAGGAGATGGCTAGAGCCATGTTGCACAATAAGGATGTGGCTAGAAATTTATGGGGAGAAGCCGTCAACACTGCATGTCATACGGTTAACAGGGTGTATTTCAGACTTGGTACCAAGAAAACTCCCTATGAGTTATGGAAGGGAAGAAAGCCAAACGTGAAGTATTTCAGAATCTTTGGAAGTACTTGTTTCATCCTTAAGGATAGAGAGAATGTGGGTAAATTTGATTCCCGAAGCGATGAAGAAATATTTTTGGGATACTCATCCATTAGTAAGGCTTATCAAGTATACAACAAAAGAACAAAGAATGTGATGGAAACAATAAATGTTGTTATTGTTGAAGTTTCAGACCCTGGTTCTGAGAAAATTAGTGAAGAGATACCTAAGGAAATTCTTCCTCCTAAGCCTAGGGGTGTTCAAGAAATAGTTGATCAAGAGCCCGCATCTCCAAGTACTCCAAGTGTTGTAGAAGGTTCAGCAGACATTCCTACCTTACCTGATTCTGAATCTTATGAAGAGAAAGGACCTTCCTCTAGGATCAAGTTGAATTATCTTCCTGAAGTTATTGTGGGAAATATGAATGAACTTACACTAAGAAAGCGTATAGTTGATAAATGTGTTACTAACTTTATGTCTTATTCTTGCTATTTATTGCAGGTTGAACCCACCAAGGTTGAGGAAGCTCTCTAGGATGAAAGCTAGGTTAAGGCTATGCATGATGAACTGCTTCAGTTTCAAAAGAATGATGTCTGGACCCTAGTACCTAAACTGGAAGGAGGGCACATCATTGGCACAAAGTGGATATTCTGCAATAAGACTAATGAGGAGGGAAATGTGATCCGCAACAAGGCTCGTCTTGTGGCTCAAGGATACTCCCAAATGGAAGGAGTAGACTATGATGAGACATTTGCTCCTGTAGCTCGTATGGAATCCATTAGGGTTCTCCTAGCCCTGGCATGCCACTTGAAGTTCAAGCTTTACCAAATAGATGTAAAGACTGCATTCTTGAACGGGTTCCTTAAAGAAGATGTCTATGTGGCACAGCCTAAATGTTTCATTGATCCACACTTTTCGGATTATGTGCTTTACCTCAAGAAGGCACTCTATGGATTAAAGCAAGCACCTTGAGCTTGGTACGACCGGCTTACACAATATTTGGTCTCACATGGTTTCACAAGAGGACAAGCTGATCAAACACTTTTCATCAAAAGGGAAGATGGGGAGTTGATTGTTGCTCAAGTCTATGTTGATGATATCATCTTCGAGTCTACAAAGAATGAACTTGCTCATAATTTTTCCCAACTCATGCAAGCCGAGTTCGAGATGAGCATATCCGTCAGCAAGAACAGGTATATTCATATCCCAATCTAAATATGCTAAAAATCTTATGAAAAAGTTTGGTTTGGAATCTGCTAGTTTTGTTAGAACCCCAATGAGCCCAAATGTCAAACTCATTGTTGATTTGTTAGGAAAAAGTGTTAATTCATCTTTATATAGAAGCATGATAGGTAGTCTTCTTTACCTTACTGCTAGTAGACCTGACATTAGTTACAATGTGAGAGTGTGTGCTAGATATCAGGCTAATCCCAAAGAGTCTCATATGATTGCTTTGAAAAGAATCATAAAATATGTTAAATCCACTGCCAATTTCGGTGTGTGGTATAGCAAAGACACCAATGATGTCTTAGTTGGATATTTTGATGCAGACTGGGCTGGGAATGCTGATGATAGAAAAAGTACTTCGGGAGGTCGTTTTTATGTGAGTGATAATCTTGTCTCCTGGATGAGCAAAAAACAAAATTTCATCTCTTTATCCATCGTTGAGGCTGAATACATTGCTGTCGGTAGCTGTTGCACCCAACTTCTGTGGATGCAAAAACTCCTCATTGATTATAGTATTCATCAAGAACATCTTATCATCTATTATGACAATACCAATGCCATTAACATCTCTAAAAATCCTGTTCAACATTCTCGAACAAAACATATAGAGATTCGACATTACTTCATTTGGGAGCTTGTCGAAGATGGTACTCTCACTCTTGAGTTCATTCATACTGATGATCAGAAAGCCGATTTGTTCACTAAGCCTCTTGAGAGCAAACAGTTTGAATTCCTATGCCAAAACATTGGTGTGATCTCCCTAGAGTGATCTTTTCTCCTTCTTCTTCTTCCTCATGCATTTGCATCTAGTTTTATGCTATGCTTTGTTTAACATGTTTTTGTTTGTTTGTTTTCAGTTTTGCTTTATTTTGTTTTTCATAAAAATAAATTTTTTTTTTGAAAAATCAGAAAAATACAAAAACAGTGTGTGTTTTGTGTACATTGGTACTTGTGTACCTTTGATGGCCATTGAAACAAAGTTTTCTAAAATTTGTATCATTTGTAGCTTAGATGAGCATCTCAATGCAAAACTAAGCAAGTGAACTTTGTGGCTTGTGTTTGTGATGAGTACGATTAAGTAATCTCTTGTACTTAACACTCATATCACTCTTTTTTACGGGAATCACTAAAAAATCTTAAGAGAAAGGCATAAATAACCATCTCACCACTAAATCCCGCCAATCATAAATAACATCTGTATGCTTCGGCATAACAAAATTGATGTTTAAGCTTAACATAATTGGGTATTGCTTCTCTCTCTCTCTTATATGCCCATGAATGATATGCTCAAAAGAAAAAAATATGCAAAGAAAAATCAAAAGCAAAAAGAATAAAAAAATGCTTTTAAATATGGTTGCAAGCGTGTTTCTAGGAGATGTGGGAGTTATAGGATGTACCTCGAAGGTGATAGTCCCCATCAAGTAGTTATGATTGTGTGTGAGTTACATTGATTTTCTCATATCTAAAATCGTCATAACATGAAACACTTATGCACTCTTGCGATGTTTCTCACACATAACACGCAAAATTCTTTGCTACTTTTGATACATGTGCAGGTATAATGTGATTTGGCCATCATAAAGAATACATGAGTTAATGTATGCTCACTAAACTGTCTTACCTCATTTTTGAAATATAAAATTAGTTAGACTTGTTTAGTGTGTGTGTGTTTTGGATCTAAATGCTTTACATTTTTCTTGTTGAGAGATGTTTTTGAAAGCTTAAAATGTTGTGTGGATCTTTGGTTGAGTGGCTTACTTGATTGCATTCATTTGTGTGTTTTTCTCCTCCTTGAAAAACATGTTCTTATCAAGCTCGACAGCTTCTCGACAGATAGCTATCTATCGAGACCCTTGGACTGCTTTTTCTCGACAGATCTTAACGCATCTTCGATCCATCGAAGCTTTCTGGAATTTGTCTCGATAGCTTCTTGACAGATTCTCGATCCATCGAGAAAGTTTCTGTCTGCTCGATAGCTTCTCGATAGCTGTTCGATCCATCGAGGTACTTTTGCCGTCGACAGATTCTCAACAGCATCTCGACAGATTTATTTGTCGAGAATTAGTGCTCGACAGATTCTCGACAGATCCTCGATCCATCGAGACATGTTTTCTATATATAGATCCAACGCAATTTCAGATTTCATTTCTTCGATATCTCTCGATAGTTTTGTGTCTCTTTATCTCCCAAACACTTTTCTCTCTCTCTAAACCTCAAACCCTTTTGATTTTCGGCCTAGAGTGTTCTTCACTTCACTAGTATGATCTCGTTTTCTCTCTTTTTCATGCATTTCATACATTTTAACCTAGGTTTTTAGGTTTTGAAAATTTTTTGGGGTTTTTGAAAATTAATGAGTTATTTGTGAAATTTTTGGGTTGGGTTTTGCTTAAATAATGTTATATACTCATGCATTGCATTTCATTTGCATTTTTAACAATGTTTCATGCATTTAGTTGTGTGTTTCTTTGTTGGAACCTTGTGTGCTGGTAGGTTTGGATTGGGTTGAGCCCATGATGATATTTTTGTTGCACATCACATGATCATGCATTATTCATGCATACGTACCTTTCATTTCCTTCCTTTTGGTACTATATGTTGATTGGTACTTTTCTATTTCTCTCTCTCTCTCTCTCTCTCTCTCTCTCTCGGATAGTTTAAGCATGGCACCCAAAAGCAAAACTACTCCGTCCCGGAACCCTCTTCGTTCCGGGGCATCATCATCTGATTCCAATCCTCTTTCTGTCAGGTTCCATGATGATAAAGCCTGTCAGGGCTTTTCGGAGAACTTCTCCAAACGTGGCATTCATTCGGAACGCCACGTTATCCTATCGGACTTCTCTGATACTACTCTTCCGACTGTCATATATAGGCGGGAGTGGGAATCTCTTTGTGAGATACCCGTGAGTTGTCCCTCCATGATCATACAGGAGTTTTACTCCAATATGCATGGATTCGATTATTCTATACCTCATTTCATCACTTTTGTTCGAGGTACTCGTATCGTAGTCACACCGGAGCTTATCTCCAATGTACTACACATTCCGAGGGTGGAGTTTCCTGACTACCCCGGATGTCCTCGTCTGCAGACTGTGTCTAAAGATGAACTCTTGGCTCTCTTTTGTAAGACACCTTCATCATGGGGTGACCGTCAAAACACCTCATGCTCGGGCTTTGCAAAAGGTATGAGGTTCCTAAATATGGTGATGACATTTGTTCTACATCCCTTGTCTCACTATAATTCTATTACTGAGCCTTGTGCTCACTTTTTGTTGTCCCTCATCGAGGACCTCACTATTGACTTCCCTTCTCACTTCATTCTCTCTCTCATCGATGTCTATAGAGACACGGTGACCCGTGATAAGCTTATTTTTCCTTCTGCTATCACGAGGATCATTCGCCACTCCTCTGTCTCCTATCCCGAGTCCGCTCACTTCACCATTATGGGTGCCATCAGCGCAGTGTCCATTAGACTGAGCGAGGCCCAACTTCGACCGAAGCGGCCACAGACTGAGACGGCGACTCCTCCAGCCCATTCCGCTCCATCCACCTCTGCTCCTTCTTCTTCTTCCACAGGTGGTGTGTCACTTGAGGCGATCATGGCGCAGCTTCAGCGCATGGATGCTTGCCTTGACACTCTCACTGATGAGATGAGTCAGGTAACCACCCTTGTGAGTCGTATTGTACGACGTCAGGCTCACCTTGGTGGCTTCGTTGCATCTCCCTCTCCATCTCCACAGGCTTCAGATGACGAGGATGATGATGACGGCTCTGATGTTAGCTCTTCCGGTGATGAGGAGATGACTGCTTCTCAGTGACTTGCCCTTTGTCGTTCGTGACAAAAAGGGGAAGTAGTTTTGGGTATGAGAGTTGTCATGTACTTAGGAGGAGAGAGTTAGCATAGGACCTTTTTGTTAGGAAGAGTGTTATATGAGGGATGTAGTGAGGATTTATGTATCTTTTATTTTATTTCTCTTTTAGATACATTATCTCTTGTACATTGGTTGTGTGACCATTTAGTGATAGCAAACATTGTATTTATCCTTGATATATATATTTGATGATGTTGTTATCACATTTTCACCTATCTCTCCATGTGTTGTTTCTTTTCTCTTCTTATACACATGTTTTTTATTATTGTATGCAATCTTTTATTTCTGTCTCACACTAAGATGTCTTGATGAGTTTTGTTTAAAATGTTTCAGAAATACAGGTTGTCAAAATCTATCTTGCCATGAACTCTTTTCTTGCAAAGTTTTTCAAGAGTTTATGCTAGGATTAGATTTTATTGTATTCAACATATAAGTATAAGTTGAGTGATTTATGACTTCTCTCATATTTCATTTGTTTGTTGTGGTTTTGTCACGGATTGCCAAAGGGGGAGATTGTTAGGACATATGTGGAACATGTTATGAACATATGTCATATAGAATTGGCTAATCCTTTGACAAAATGCACTTTACTTGTAATTAGGTAGATCTAGGATGTGTTTAATACTTCAAGGAACAAGAGTTCAAGTCCAAGTCCAAGTATTGAAATCATGCAAATTTGTCCAAGAATTAAGTGAAGAAGTGTTGTTCATTAAAACTCGATAGATGTATCTATCAAGGTTTAATTACTCGAAGCTCGACAGATAGCTCGACAACTGTATCTATCGAGAATTACGAAATTCAGATTTCTAGATCTGTTTTTCACGTATATCCAAGCTATGTGTTTAGGTTTTCTTTTCTCACAACCCTAGATATATATAAGGATTATTTTAAGGGCCATCTCACTTGATGCAACTTGTTGCAAAGGTTTTATTCATGCATATTGTGACCGGAGATAATCTGCCCTAGTTCATCTTTCTCTCGAAGAAGTTGCTGCGTTTGTACGCCGTAGGGTTTTATAACCAATGAGCTTCTTGATCTTCATCGTGTGGATGAACTGAAGAACCTTGCAGCCAACATCTTTCTCAAGTTGGTGTGTTAGTCACGTACTAGGATCCGTGCATCAATTGGTTAGTCACGTACTTGGAGCAGTGCATTGAAAGGAGAGATTGTCACTACATTGCAAGTCCAACTGGGTATTGGGGTAAGGGTTCTATTGTAGGTTGGTATAAGGTATTTGGATTCTTTTACTTGTAACCACTTGTTTTGATAATAGTGAATTCTTGGGAGTGGTGACCTTAAATTCACCCGGTGGGGTTTTGCCTCGGTGGTTTTCCCCATTCTTAAACAAATCAACTATGTCAATTTTATTTTCCACTGCATTTAACTTAGTTGGTGATTTGTTTATGCTACCACGCTTATTACATATTAATTGACTTTATTAATTGGTTAATTTACCTAAGGGGTCAATACATTCTTGGCCTATCAATGTCAAACCACTTAATAAATATGACATGTAGAGTTCTGGGGCTAACACAATTATTAGATGAGTAATGCTCGTGTTGGCCCATAAAGTCAAATGTTTATATCTCATCACAATATGCATCTGATCCATCAATATGAATTGTCACCCTTACTTCAAAATAAAAAATAAAAATAAAATCTTTTTTCATTTGCTTTTGAAATGGAGAAAGTTTGTCAAGTCTCTCAAACATGAGTCATATCTCCTCTTCAACTCTACCCCATTTGGTGTGTGTTTGTAAAGAAAGTTCATTATAAAATGAAGATTTAATATTTCTCAAATCTAAAGATGAACGCGATGTCATGTTATTTGAAATCAATATTCATTCATTATTTGATGGAGTGAGATTTTAAATGATACAATACAATGTATTCATTTGAATATATTATAGATTAATCTTCACCATGACATAGATGTCCTTTCTTTCAAATCATATAGAAAGATCCTGATTCCCCTTACTTAACTTTTTAGTTTATAGAAAATCAGTTTTTTTTTTTTTTCATTATCTTTACTTTAATTTAAATTGAAAAGAGTAGTTTTGAAAGCTTTTTTTTTAGGGTAAATTGCAAAGTACACCCCTGAAGTTTGGGGTTATTTGGATTTTACACCATGATGTTTGAAAAAATTGATTTTACACCCTAAAATTTAGGGTTGTTTGGATTTTATACCCTAAAGTTTGGTTCTGTTAGCAAAACCTCACCCTCAGTTTGTTTTAGCTGTTAAGTGACAAGGTGGCGTGTTGATGTGTATTGTTTTTTCCAAATCAACCTCCCAAAACGCTTTAGCCCAAACTCAAAACACAAAACCATTTGCAACACGACCCATTACTAGAAATCAAAAACTCATTCCAAAATAACTTCCATGGTAGATCCTTGTGGCATAAAGGGAAAAAAAAATTTCCTTTTAATTTGATCTCCAAATAAACTCAAAACTACATCATTATTGATCTGGCTTCACTCAATAGGGAATCCAATGATTATACAACTCAATGGAAGCAAAGACACAGAGACACTATTTAAAATTCGTGTCTAATAAAATTTCATCTATCTTAGTGGAGCAGACTGCCATTGACGAGATACAAATGACTCATGGCATAAGTCGAGGAGATGTCACTACATGGGGAAACACGATTGAGGCTATTAGTGCAAACTGTTACGTGTGGAGTCCTCATGGCACGTGAGGTGTGTGGGACGATTCACCAAGGCTATTGCCTATTGGCGACTCAAGTGGGCATTCCCAAAATCCAAAATCCACAAACAAACTTGCTAAAAACCCACAAACAAAGTGCAGCGACCAAAAATCAAAAACCTATTCCAAATAAACTTGCTCAAACCCAAACCTCTTTGTTTCTTCACCCAAAAAACCTTTCCATCTTGTTCATTCCAGGTTGCTGGCGACGGTGAGAGATCTGCTTCAGCCCAATGGCGGTGGCTCAACGGCAACAAAAACCCACCAATAATCCCAGTAACAAAAAAAACTCCAACAAATCCAAATCCAACAATGGCAAGAAGAAAAAAGCATAAGAGAAAAAAAGCGAAGAAAAACTCGTCGTCGCCACCGCCACAGAGCTTAATGGGTTCACGATGGTTCGTATGCTGAGTTCGTGGGATTTTGATTTGGGAATTAGGTTGCTGTGATATGAAACGGTGTTACATAAGTGATAGTACTGATTTGGCAAAGAAAAAACACATTAGCACGCCACCTTGCACTTAACAGCTAAAACTAACTGAGGGTGAGGTTTTGCTAATGGAATAAAACTTCAGGGTGTAAAATCTATTTTTTCAAACATCAGGATGAATGAGTAACATCCTTAGGACAACTAGAGTGAGTAACATCCTTAGGACAACTTTAATTTTGGGGTGGAGCTTGTGTCGGTGAATGAGTGCATTGAACACGTTGAGATTCAGACTCGTATCCAAAACTGGATATGTCCAGTCGTGTCTTAAATTTTTAGCCTTTTGTTTTTCGTGTTTTTTTTTTTTTTTTTTTTTTTTTGGTGCTGAACAAAGGTACAAACAGAAAGAAAGGAAATTACAAAAAAGGCTTGCCCCTCTTAAGAGCAAAGGACTTTGTACAAATTTTTAGGACAATTAGACCACAACACCATTTGGGCAAGTTGGTACCTCCTCAAGCACTGTGTGATTTGCTTTGTGAGCACAAATAAAATTGCATGAAGGGCGACTAATCGAGTAATGCTATAGACAAAAATTTTCACAATCTATCACATCAGCCTGATGTGATTTTATTTATTTTTTTATTTTTTTATTTTTTTGTATAGGCTTTCTCTACCTCTACCCAAGGAAGAGAGTCACCTTTTTCTTCGCGCAACCAAGCTCCAATGATGATACCAGCTCAGTTTCTTCCCAAACTCCATTTGATATCCCTTTTAGGTTAATCGATGCTCTTGGAGAAGCCCTGTTTTTCTTTTTCCTTTTTGATAAACAGAGAAGCCCTGTTTACGTCTCTTTCCAATTGGAAATGATCCATTTTATCACCTGATAAGGGTGTTCTTGCAAATGATTTAGTGCGTGACACACAAGGAAGCCGATGGTTCCCATAGGCCCGTCAGCCTCATGTGCATATACAGAAGGACAAAAGCAATGACAACATAAGCCAATGACCCCACCATAATACCCTACGGGCGTCTCCATAAGCTGATGGAGAACTTTCGAACGAGGCAAGTGGCCGACGAGGGAGAAGAGGCCGACGGGTGTGAAGAAGTTGACAGGTCCAGCCTGGCTTAGCTTGACCTCCACGAATGTCTATACATGGAAATGTCTTATACTCTAGTAAGAGGAATCTCTACAAGGAAAGAATCCCGTAAAATACGAGCATTAATGAGAATCTTCTCTACAAGGAAATACCTTCTTCGCTAAGAAACGAATGTTAGCTTTACACTACTATAAAAACCCCAAGGCCCTCACAAATCAAGGTACGCGTAATTTTCCTAACTTTGGTACTCGAGAGTTGTAGAAATTCTCTTTAACTTAACCTTCGGAGGGTATTTGGCCGGTACCACACTGACACTCTCTATAAGTTCTTCTTTGTTTCTGTTTCACAGGTTCTGTCTAGAGCACGTGAGGACCGTACGACTCACTGACGATTTTTGGCATCATCAGTTGGCGTCATCTGTGAAAACAATAGAGGTCATATTACCACTTCCTAGACAAAAAGTTGTATGGTACTCACTCGCTCGATGACAACCAACAACAATCAAGGAGAGGAACCACACACTACGGCCCTCAAAAGGCAAGTACAGACCCTAGCCGTGGCCGTGGAATGCCTCACTAAGCAAAACCACGACCTAGAAGAACAGCTGCACCAAAGGAACGCTGGGCCCAATAATTAAGGAGAAGAGCAAAAGGGAACCAGCTCTCAGCACACCGTCGAAAGAAGGGACCGAGAAGGACCAGAAGGCAGCAATGCCCTAAGCAGACAAGAACGACAAGACACCAGTCGTCCCTCCGTCGCAGATACGGCACCATCGCACATGGTTGTAGAGATGCAAATGATGAAGGAGAGGATGGACTTCATGATGAACGCCTTTAAGGGACGGGTGTTAAACGACCTTGATGAGCTGGTCCACCAGATGGATTCGCCCTTTACAGCACCGGTCACTTTGTTCCCCCTTTCGTCAAAGTTTCGAATGCCGCAGATGGAAGCCTATGACGGGTCTAAGGATCCCTTGGATCACTTGGAGTCGTTCAAAACCCTTATGCACTTACAAGGTGTTCCAGACGAGATCATATGCCGAGCTTTCCCTACCATGCTGAAAGGTCCCGCAAGGGTATGGTTCAGCAGATTGATACCCAACTCCATCAGTACCTTCAAAAAGCTAAGTGCGCAATTTGCGTCACACTTTATCAGGGGGCACAGGTATAAGAAGTCCATTGCATGCCTGATGAGCATCAAGCAATGGGAGGACGAGACATTAAGGTCCTACATAATGCACTTCAACAAAGAAGCCCTTTTAATAGATGAAGCTGATGACAAGATACTCATCACTGCTTTTACCAATGGCTTGCGAAAAGGGAAGTTTTTGTTCTCCTTATACAAATACGACCCAAAAACCATGTCAAATGTACTCTATCAAGCCACTAAGTACATGAACGTAGAAGATGCACTACTGGCTCGAAAGGAAAAACCCAAGAAGAGGGATAGGTAGGAAGATGCTCAGCAAGATAGAGGACGGAAGACAACTAGAACCGAAGATTGACTGGAGGATAGGCGCTCCAAACGCCCACTAGAAGGTTTACGAATTTCACCCCGTTAACCGCCTCGATCGATCAGGTCCTGATGCAGATCAAGGATGATATGACCTTGACGTGGCCTGACAACTTAAAGGGAGACCCCAGCAAGAGGTTTAGAGACAAGTATTGCCGTTTTCATCATGATCATGGTCACGACACATCTGAATGCTATAACTTAAAGCAATAAATCGAGGCCCTCATCAGGCAAGGGAAGCTACAACAGTTTGTCAGCAAAGAAAGAACATATAACAACCCACCACAGAAGCAGGCTGGTAGGAGGGATGGCAAGCACCCCAAGCCACCCTTAGGGGACATAAGGATAATAGTAGGGGGTACCACAGCATCTAGCTCGTCCAGGAAGGCACAAAAAACCTACCTTAGGATCGTCCTGAGCGTCCAGCTAACGGGGTTCGTCCCAAAGATGGCTCGGGTGGACAATCCTATAGTTGGGTTTTCAGAGAAAAATGCCCGGCGGCTTCACCACCCCCACGATGACGCTCTCGTTGTTAGCATATGAGTGGGAGACTACAACACCCACCGGGTCCTGGTCAATAATGGAAGCTCTGCCGATATCCTCTACTACCCGACGTTCCAGCAGATGAGAATCGGTAAAGAACGGCTCATACCAACCAATGCACCACTTGTCGGTTTCGGAGGCACGAGGGTATACCCCATAGCGGTAGTTACACTACCTGTGACGGTCGGAGATTACCCTCAGTAGATCACCAAGGATGTGACTTTCCTTGTTGTCGATTGCTCGCCCGCTTGTAACGCCATACTGGGCTGACCTACCCTCAACTCGTGGAAAGCCATAACTTCAACCTATTACCTAATGATCAAGCTCCCCACCGAGTATGGTATAGGAGAGGTACGTGGAGACCAAGTGGCAGCACGCAAGTACTACATAGCGATGTTGAAGATGGATGACCACTTACAGATATTGAGCATAGAGGAGCAGCAGACGGTTGTAGAGCCTGTTGAAAGGTTGGAGGAGATACTTCTCGATCACTCCAAACCTGAGCGGGCGACCATGATCGGCACCTTCGTTAGTCCACTCGTTCGCCAAGCACTCGTGACCTTCCTAAGAGAGAACCAGGATGTCTTTGCCTGGGGTCACGAACACATGCCTGGGATCGACCCCTCAGTTATGGTTCATGGGTTGAACGTATCACCCTCTTTTCCCCCTGTCCGTCAGAAGAAGAGAGTGTTTGCCCAAGAACGAGACAAAGCTATAGCGGAAGAGGTTTGCAAGTTGCAAGATGCAGAATTCATAAGGGAAGTATACTATCCCAATTGGCTAGCCAACATGGTGATGGTCAAGAAGGCCAACGGAAAGTGGAGGATGTGTGTAGACTTCATAGACCTATACAAATCCTGCCCCAAAGATAGCTACCCACTCCCACAAATCGACATCCTAGTGGACTCAACGACAAGGCACTAGTTATTGAGCTTCATGGATGCGTTCTTTGGTTACAACCAGATCAGGCTAGACGAGGCTGACCTGGAGAAAACTTCATTCGTCACCAGCCAATGCTTATTCTGTTATAAAGTGATGTTGTTTGGTCTCAAGAACGCAAGAGCAACGTATTAGAGGCTCATGAACAAGATGTTTGCACATCAAATTGGGAGGAATGTCCAAGTCTATGTGGACGACATACTAGTGAAAAGCCGACGGGAAGATCATCATTTGGAGGACCTCAATGAGACCTTCAACACCCTTCGTTCCTATAACATGAAACTCAATCCAAGCAAGTGCGCATTTGGGGTAACGACTGGAAAATTCCTAGAGTTCATGGTGTCTCAGAGAGGCATTAAAGTCAACCCAGACAAGATCCGAACCATAATGGAGATGGCACCACCTAAGAACGTAAAAGAAGTGCAAAGCCTCAACGGCAAGGTAATGGTGCTGAACAGGTTCATGTCAAGGGTAACAGATAAATGCCTGCCTTTCTTCCGCACATTGAAGAAGTCCTTCGAGTGGAAGGCCGAATGCTAACAAGCATTTGAGGACCTAAAAGCATACCTCTCTTCCCCACCATTGCTAAGTCCTTCCAAACCTGGGGAGGAGTTGTTTCTCTACTTGGCCATCTCCCCAGCTGCGGTCAGTGCAGCTTTAGTTAGAGAAGAAGAAAAGGTGCAGAAGCCTATGTACTACACTAACCAAGCACTCCGAGGCGTAGAGGAAAGGTACCCCCCGATGGAGAAACTAGCCTTCGCCCTAGTTACCATGGCTTGCAAACTCAAACCCTACTTCCAGGCCCACACAGTGATCGTCCTGACAGACAAGCCTATACGGAAAGCAATGAGTAATCCTGAAGCCGCTGGATAGATGGCGTTATGGGCAATAGAGTTGGGCGAATTCGACATACAATACCACCCGCGCATTGCCGTGAAGGGACAGGTGGTTGCTGACTTCATTGTCGAATTCACCAATGTGGAAGGATAGGGGGCAAAAGAGCATCCTCAATGAAGTATCGACAAGGATGGATAGTCCAACAGGCAGGTTGGCGGAGTAGGTATAATGATCCACTTTCTAGAAGGGGATGAGATCGAGTGCATGGTTCGTCTCGACTTCCCTACAACCAATAACAAGGTGGCATACGAAGCTTTTTTGGCAGGACTAGATCTCGCTAAAGCAGCAGGGGCCACAAGTATGGTTGTTTATTACGATTCTCAGGTGGTCACAAGTCAAGTGAACGGTGACTACAAATGCAAAGGTGAACGGATGAAGAAATACTTGGAGCAAGTAAGGAAGCGGATAGGCGACCTTCAGGCCAAGTTTGTTCAAATCCCAAGGGAAGAGAACGAGCAAGCCGACCATCTTGCCAAGGCCGCATTAGCAGAACACATGCTCATCTCTAGTAAGGTACTTTCTTTTGTTCAGCTTTTGCCCTTGATAGATGGCATGGATGTGCAAGAAATAGGCTTGGAAGACAACTGAATCACACCGATTGTTTTGTATTTGAAAGACAGCACGCTACCTGACGGTAAAGAGGCTGCAAGGAAGTTGAAGGTCCAGGCGACACAGTTTGTCCTAATAAAAGACATCCTGTATAAAAGAGGATTCTCCCAACCGTACCTAAGATGCCTAACCCCCGAGGAAGCAGATTACGTCATGAGGGAAGTTCACGAAGGAATCTGCGGGAACCATTCGGGATCATGGTCATTAGTGCACAAGCTAATTCGAGCAGGATATTATTGGCCTACCATGCAGAAGAATGCCCAAGCTTATGTCAAAACCTGCAACAAGTGTCAAAGGTTCAGCAACGTCATTAGGCAGCCAACAGAAGAGCTCACTCCAATGACGGCCCCGTGGCCTTTTGCTCAATGGGGGTTGAACATCATGGGCCCATTCCCAACAACAATAAGACAACTAAAGTTCCTAGTGGTCGGTATAAATTACTTTACCATATGGGTAGAAGCTGAAGCCCTAGCGACCATCACGGAGAAAAACGTACGAAGCTTTGTCTGGAGAAACATCATCTGCAGGTACGAGATCCCTAGAGTCTTGGTCTCGGACAACAGAAAGCAGTTCGACAACGAGTCATTCAGGAATTTTTACTCACAGTTAGGGATCAAGAATTACTACTCCTCACCCGCCCACCCTTAGGCCAACGGACAAGTTGAGGTCACGAATCGATCCTTACTCAAAATCATCAAGACTCAGCTCGAGGGCAAAGGGTATATGGCCAGACGAGCTGCTAAGTGTACTGTGGGTGTACAGGACGACAGCCAGAACACCTACAAGAGAAACACCCTTCTGACTAGCATACGGGAGTGAGGCCATTATCCCTGTTGAAGTCAAACTCACAAGCTACAAAGTGGAAAACCATGATGAAAGTAGGAACGATGAAGCCATGCGCCTACAGTTGGACCTAGTGGACGAGGTCAGAGCAACAGCCGAACAAAGGTTAGCATGATACCAGAACCTCATGACCAAGCACTACAATTCCAGAGTCAGACACAGGGATTTTCAAGTTTGAGACCTTGTCCTAAGGAAGGTGACGGGCGCCACAAGAGATCCCTCCCAAGGGAAGCTAGGACCCATTTGGGAAGGACCCTATAGAATCACTTCGTGACAGAGGAAAGACACTTATCACCATGGAACACTGAGCACCTAAAGAAATACTACAAGTAGATGATGGCATACAGACAACCACTCATCATTTCCAGTTTATCTCTTTCTAGTTATTTTTTATTATCTATAGTACTTTTTAGCCCATAGAGCAGCTTTTTATTTTTTTAGAACAATTTTTGGCTTATGTACGTGTTTATCATAATAAGAGGAGTTATTCAGATATATCACGTGCATATATACATCTCTACAAAACTGCATCTACGACTAAGTCCTTAAGTGGATGGATGCATCCCAAGGGATGCCTCGAAATATATACGAGTCCTTTAGTGGATGGATACAAGGAAATTCTAATGGATACCTGGAAATATATACAAGTCCTTAAGTGGACGGACGAGCCCTTAAGTGGATGGATACGCCCTTAAGCAAACGAACACATCCTAAGGGATATCTTGAAATATGCATGTCCTTAGGTGGACGGATACAAGTCCTTAAGTGAACAGATGCATCTCAAGGGATACCTTGAAATGTATACAGGTCCTTGAGTGGACGAATACAGGAAAATATCAAGAGATAACTTAAAATCCACATAAATGGATTACGTAATTCCTAATGTGGACAGCCCATACACCAAAATATTCAAAGTCCTACCTACGGGGTAGGCCGACGGCCAAGGATACCGATGGGTATCTAAATATCCTAAGTCCTACCCACAAGGTAAACCGACAAATACCTGGTTCTCAAACTCCAAAGTCTTATTGACGGATACCTCTTTCTATATATATATATATATATATATATATCCTAAGTCTTACCCGCGTCATAGGCAAACAACTATTGACAACAACGGGTACCTGATCCTCAAAAATTGACCTAAGTCCTACGAAACAAACGGATAGGTTAAAAATGTCACACACAGCAGAGGCATATTAAAACAAGAGGTGAAACCAAATATAAGCAATAGATGTAAAAGAAAGGCAATAAATAAAAATCCATAAGAAGCAAAGCGTTTTACAATAAAGCCCAAAAAACAAAAGGGCACTCGCCAAATTTGCCCAAAAAACAATAAGTGTTTCACAATAGTAGACACCATAAGTGTCGATAAAAGGTTGGGAAGCCCTGAACTCCTCCACGGCGTCGACCTTGGCCTTATTTATCTGTTCATGGAGGGTTGTCAATTCCATCGCCAAATTTGCCTTCACCTTCTCTGCTTCTTCTCGGAGACGGGACTCCTCCTTCAGTTTAGCATTTATAGTCGTCAGCTCCTCATTAAGGGTACGGAGGGCCTCCTTATACTGGTCCCATTCCTTATTCTCGATCTCCTGATGCTTTCAATACTGACAGATCACCCCCTCTGTGGCAACGCACCTGTCTTGGAGCACTCTCATACACACCAACTCCTAAATCAAGACATCCGTCAGAAAAAGAACAGACAAATAACGCATAAAAAAAGTTTGAAAGGAACATACCCTAGACAAGTCGAAGATGCATAATGCTCCCAAATCCTTAGTGGTCTGATCAGCGCAAGGATCCATGTCCGTCTCCTTAATGATTGAATCAACCATCTCGACGGCGTGGTCCTTGTGCGTAAGCAGCCGGCAAACGGTACCTTGAGAGACGGGACCCTTTCCCATCATCAACCCTTTGCCAACCCCATGGCTAAGTTTGGGGGGCGACGGCTGTTTTGGCTGCTTGTCACCAACGGGGGTGCTCGTCCCTTTCTTTTGCGGACGATCATCTTTGCCGTCGTTCTTTCGTTTTAACGTCCCCTTAGCGACGACCTTGGAGGCTGACGTCGAGGGCCTTTCTTTTTGCTGCTGCTTGTGTGCCGCAGCAGATTGCCTCACTAGAGCCCTCTGCCTACCCAACTCCATCTCTAAAAAAGACGAGACAAATTAAAAACGGACGAGTAAGATGTAAAAAGAGATTAAATAAAGTGACGGGTTAAGAAGCTTACGATGACGAGAAGCAGCGTGCAATCGTCAAGCTACAGGCATCGCCTCCGGACCACCACAAAAGGCGTGGAGGGTGTCAAATGTCACCAGGTCCTTCCACTTCCTTTCTTCAAAGGGAATGGCCCAGACTCTCTTAAGAAAGTTCTCTTGCTCGTCGGTTATATCAGGAAGGACGAAGGCTGAAAGACCAGAAAAACGTAGTGTTAGGCACAAAGCCACAACTATCAAGGGTACAAAAGCTGAAGACTCACCAGACTCCTTAACGATCCCCCATGTATCGTCAAATCCGTCGGGCATACTTGCTCATTCTTCAGGTCTACACACCCACTCCATCCCCTGAACGAAAAAGTACCTATTTTTCCTGTTTCTGTTAGAATCTGGCATGTCTGACACAAGCCTAAGCAACAACTTTCTAGCTAGGAAGTGGTAGATACCCTTTGATGAGGATATCTGCTGGGGCCTATAGCGGTAAAAGAACTCGTCAAGCGTAAGCTGACGGTTCCCTCCACTCAATTGACCCCATATCACTTCAGCACTAATAAAAATCCTCCATGCATTTGGTGCAATCTGGCTGACGGATAGGCCAAGGTAGTTGGCAAGTTGACGGTGCGATTCTGTCAACGGTAACCTTAACTCCGCAGTGAACATAGCGTCATACATCCCCACATCCGCTGTTTTACCTGAATAACATCTCTCAAATTTACTTAGCAGATAGATGGGGATGTTGTTGGGGATTTGATGACGGTCATGGAGAGTATTAAAGACCCTTTGGGACATGGTCGGATAGAAGTTGTTCACCGTCCATATTTTCTGAAGAATGAAAGGCCTACTGCCTCTTCCATCCGTCTGGTTAATCGACTCGTCACTTTCTTCGTGACTCCCTTCATCACTCTCTTCCTCCTCATCTTCCCTCTCCTTCCTCTACTTACTCTCTGTCCTTTCCCCCATCTGCTTCATAATCTTCGTCATCATGAGAATGAGCAGACGGTTCCCTTTCTAGGGACCAGGTTAAGCCCTTCTCGGGCCCACAACCTGACGGGTAGACTTCGTCGTAGCCCGCACCCTCATAGACTGACGACGATTGTTCACTCGTCGCTTTTCTATCACCTGACATCTATTCACCTACAAGCGAGGGAGGTATTCTAAGAACTTATTTGATGGGACTCTATAGAGGTGACGACCAGCTAGAAAATGGAAATAAAAAGAAAAAGAAAACCAAAAAAGGGGGAAGAAGACTTATAGGATAAGTAGACGGCTCTGTAAAGGTGACGGGATCCACAAAACTGACGGAGGCGTAAGCAACGGGTGCTTGTGAAAGACGGGTCGATGTGTATATTCTGGTCTCGAAGGTCTCAAAAGATGAAGAATAAAGTAAAGCAAAAGAAATGATGAAAGGGGAAAGAACTATTTATAGAGTGAGGAGGCACGGTATACGAAGCGACGCTCATGATTGGAAACGATGCCAACCAGCAAGCGCCACATGTCACTTCACATATTAACCAAGAGCTACCTATGCCATTTAATGACACGGGCTCCAATAAAACCTATTAATGGTCATAAATGCTCATATACTCTGCAGCCCATCAACCAAAGCCAACGGGACCATGGAGTAGGGGGCAGCTGATAAGGGTGTTCTTGCAAATGATTTGGTGCGTGACACACAAGGAAGCCGACGGTTCCCATAGGCCCGTCAGCCTCATATGCATATACGGAAGGACAAAAGCAGCGACACCATCCACCACAATACCCGACGGGCGCCTCCATAAGCCGACAGGGAACTTTTGAACGAGGCAAGTGGCTGACAAGGGAGAAGAGGCCGACGGGTGTAAAGAAGCCGACGGGTCCAACCTAGCTTAGCTTGACCTCCACGAATGTCTATACATGGAAATGTCTTATACCATAATCAGAGGAATCTTTACAAGGAAAGAATCCCGTAAAATACGAGCATTAATGAGAATCATCTCTACAAGGAAATACATTCTCCGCCAAGAAACAAATGTCAGCTCTACACTACTATAAAAACCCCAAGGCCCTCACAAATTAAGGTACTCGTAATTTTCCCAACTCTGGCACTCGAGAGTTATAGAATTCTCTCTAACTTAACCTTCAGAGGGTATTTGGCTGGTACCACACCGGTACTCTCTGTAAGGTCTTATTTGTTTTTGTTTTACAGGTTCTGTCTAGAGCACGTGAGGACCATGCGACTCACTAACGATTTTTGGCATCATCATCACCTATAAATATTGATTTCTTTCCTGCCAT
Organism: Notholithocarpus densiflorus; assembly: GCA_030021035.2. Classification (NCBI taxonomy): domain Eukaryota; kingdom Viridiplantae; phylum Streptophyta; class Magnoliopsida; order Fagales; family Fagaceae; genus Notholithocarpus; species Notholithocarpus densiflorus. Next base: position 5,049,924 of record JARYZH020000003.1, read on the forward strand.
CCATAATCACGTAAAAATGAAGCAAAAAATAGATTTTTTCTTACACTAATCCCTGCTAATCCTAGGTAGTGGCTTGGATCTATTACCAACATAACTGTTTTTTTTTATTTTTTTTTTATTATTTTTTTATTTTTTTGTTATTGTTGTTGTTGTTGTTGTTGTTGAGAAACAACATAATTGTTAAATCGTGAATAGTAACGATTTTTTTTTTTTTTATAAATATTGCGCATCATAAGATATATAGATACCTTAAAATAAATAAAGTATTATATATGACATATAGTAATCATACCTATATAATTTTATTTTTTTAAGAAGCAATCATACACGTAAAATAAAAATTATAAAATAACTCATTCATGCTACCTTCATATTTGACCAATTAATAGAGTTATGTAATTGTTAGGCAAAATTTTCGTGGTTATAATACTTCCTCTATGAAGAATATTGATTCGAATCCCCCTTGTTGTAAGATGATGATGATGATGATGATAACAGCAACAACAACAACAACAACAATAACTTCTATTAGTTACTAAAAGCCAAGAAATTTGTAACTCAATGGCTCTCCTTTACGAGGAGAATCAAGATTCAAATTCATCATTCCCTATTGTTGTAATTATGGAATTATAATAATATTGATTATTAAAAATGGAGGATTTAGGAAGGGTTTCAAATTAAACCATCACGTTTCGTAAGTTACAAATTAAAAACTATAATTTGGAGGCTTTCAAATTAAACCACATTGTTTGATAATTTACAAATTAAATCATATACTTTTACAAACTATACTCTCTCTCTTTCTTTCTTTGATTTAGATCACATTGGTTAGGGTTTGAATTGAAATGGATTTAAAAGTTCATGGTTAGGGTTTAATAATGTGAAACATTCCCTAAACTATAAGGTTTAATTTGTAAATTTCGAAACTATATATATGGTTCAATACTCAATTTCCTAAGAGAGAAAGAGAGAGACCACATTATGTGACAATTGATAAAAGATTACAAACAATTTTAGGGATACAATTTTTTCACAACTTGTTAAGTTGGAAAGTTTTGATTTGAGCAACAACAATTTTACCTGAGTCCACCATTGACACAACCTTTTTTTTTTTTTTGAAAAAAAGATATGATAAAATTTGAACATATGACATCAACTTTATAATGATTACTCTTTATTATCATTAAGCCAAAACACTGATTGGATTCTTTTTGGTGTACGCAAGATTTAAACCTAGACGTACCCTTTATTTAATAACAAGAGAGTTTACTAGTTGAACTAACTAGAACTCATCATTAACTTTATTTTTATTATTCACTGATCACAATAGATCATGTTAACAATTGTGAAAAATATTGTGACTCTTGACTTATTTAGTTAAAAAAAAAATAATGAGTCATTGACAATGTTGTGTGCCAACAATGAATTACTTTTATTTTTAATAATCATGCCAACAATGAAAAACGATACAATATTATGGAAGTATGTCATTATTATACTCTCAGGGAATAATTACTCACAAACAATGTAATATACAACTATGTAATGGTCTAGTTAAGGATGCAATATATATCCTTATCAAATCTCATTCCCTCTCCCTTGAGTATGTTTTTGTTTTTTGTTTTTTAAATCTTACAATTAGTTTCAACTGGTTGGCACCTTTTGGTGTTTCCTCATGGAAATACTTATTTTCGATAATCTTGAATATTGTAATTAAATCAAGATATTGTCAGCATAGTAAGAGGCTTACACAAAAGAAACAAATAAAAAGATAAAAGAGGGAAAATATTGAATATCTTTAAAAGCTAAAGATATATTTTTTTATAGTAAGAGGTATATTTTTTTAATATAAAAAAAAAAAAAATTTGTTTCTTTGTATACACTATACATGTCTCTCTCTCTCTCTCTCTCTCTCTCTCTCTCTCTCTCTCACATAAACAAAATAAGGAGAGAAAAATAAGATAAATATTGAATATATTTAAAGGGTGTGTATTACGGTTGTAGGGTCTCATTTTGCAGCCCAAGCCCAAAAGATATGGGATCTTGGCCCAATGAGACCAGAACAATGAATTTGTAGAGAGTGGGCTGAAGAACTAGGCTTTAGTGAGTTAGGCAATGAACCAATGGATTTTGATGTATTAAAATAGAGAAATAGTAGATATTTATTAAAGAAGAAAAGTTTTCGGCCAAGTCCGAGGAGGCTTGATTACTTAGATATTGCTCTTAAGGCTTTTACAAGTCTAATTCTAGATCGCTACAGTGTATCTTCCTTGATTTTCTCCTCCCCTTTCTTCCAGGGATGTCTTGCATTATATACCCTCTTCCCGATGATCTTGGCCCTCCGTTTGTCAATCATCCAAGCTGCTATTTGAGTGGTTGTCCCATCAGACACTCCTTCTGGCTTTCTATGAATTGCGGTTGCCAAGGAAACACTGTTTAGGGGTCTTCTCCACATAAATGCGGCTAGAAAAGTAGCTACAACGCATTTAATGCGATGGTAGCAGCTTTTCCTTAGATATTTCTGGACTCTCCCTCATCCTTGCGTGCCTAGGATACATGTCTTTGTTACCGGGGTTTCCTGGAAGGTTTCCTGGATTGCTAGGACATGTGTCTGAGTTGCATTTATGGTGTCCGAGGACCTATTCCTCCTCGAACTGATCTCCCGCCGTTGCCTTGCTCATCAAATCTCGAGCATGAATCATTTAACATCATTTGTTCCTCCTCGGACTGTCCTTGGGTCGACCATATCCTCGGACAGGCCCAAGGCCTAAAATAGTATTTGGGCCCTTGTCCCTACAATAACCCCTCAAAACTTCAGTTTTTCCTTCTCATCCGAGGAGAAAATGTGGGGTTTTGACTTTTAAAGGATGAGATCATTTATTTCTCTGCTTTGCACGTGTAGAATCACCGTTTCACACGCCCCATGATTGCTCCTGACGCTTCGTGGCCCACGAGGCATCATTAATTGCTCTGGGCGGCGTTATGTTCTCAACATCTAACGGTGAAGCGCAGATCTAATGGCTGAGCTTCTTCTTGGATTTTGAGTGGGAGTATTCCCACCCATTTTCTCCCTTTATATAAAGCCTTGAGGGAAGCCGTTCCTTTCTCTCCTTTACGAAACTTCAAGCGCTCCAGAGAATTTCAAGCATTACAACCCCCTTAATCACTAAATTTTCTTAACTCTGTTCCTTAAAAAATCTCCCACTGGTTTTCTAAAGGTTCAAAACTTAGCGTATCTGCTTTCGTAAGTATTTATATCTTTAACTTTCTTTTTCTTCTCGGCCTCCTTTCTTTTTACAAATCTTTTCCTGAGTCGTTCGTGTTTGTTGGGATGAGTAGATTCAAGCACCTAGTAGACTCTCCGGCCGGCATAGAGGGTTTTAGAGCCAAATATCATATCCCACAAGGGGTAGACCTTCAGTACTGTGCCCCGGATCAAGTGCTTTCAGTTAGAGGGGAGGGTAGAGTTGTCATTCCAATGATCGCCTTTATAGAGGGAGGAATGACACTTCCCATGGGTAGGATTATCATAGACTACCTGCGCAACCACAGGTTGTGCCCCTATCAGTGCACTTCCAACCTGTTTAGGGTTTTGGGGAGTGTAGATGCTTTGAACGATCTAATGAACCTAGGGCTCACCTGGCACGACGTCGTTCACCTATACGAGTGCCATTCTCTTGCTAGCGTGAGATATTACCTTAAGTCCCGGTCCGATGTTGTTAGATTGATATCCTGCCTTCCCAAGTCTAACAAAGGCTTGAAAGATGACTACCTGGTCGTCTCCGGGGCGTGGAACGACGGTCTTCATTGCCTAGTTAGGGCGGGATCACCAGGTGGGGTATCTTAGGACTAGGTCCCTTAGTTTTCAGATTTTCTTTTGTTCATTTTGAGCCTTTTGTCTCATTGGACAACATCTGCCATTGATCTGACTATATCCTCCTTTTCGGATGTTTTGCAAATAAAAATTACGTGGCTCAGAAGCTTAGTCTAGTCAACATCCTGGGACTCAACTACTTGCTGAGATCGGAGATATTCATGAGCGAGGACGGACAACTACGGGCTGCCCACCTGATCTTAGATTACGAGCCCATATCGCGTATATTTCAAGACGCAGGACAGGCAATTAAAGCAGGTAGCTCCAAGCTTGCTCGAATAGACGTCTCCAAGCCTGGGTTCTTGGCTCAGAGAGAGCTTCCCCCTATTGAGCTGCCCCTTCAATGTGTTCCTCAACAAGTGGTTGCTCTGAGAGAAGAGTCAGCCTCATCCCGCCACTCCTTAGACGCCGAGATCGATCAGTTTCACCTCAAGGAAGAGGAAAGGGCCGCAGAAAGACCAGTAGAGGTCTCGGATTCCGAGTCTGAGTCTGAAAGACTTTCCGTAGTCCACCATCCCCGGTTAATAGTCACTCGGCCAGAGACTAGCTCCAAGGAGGGGGAGGTTATGGATTTAAAATAAAGAACTGGTTTAAAGGACCTGATGGCCAGCTGTAACAAAGGGCAAGGCTCGAAAGATGCCCCTAAAGCCCAGGCCGCCTCTAACCTTCCTTCTACTCTCCCTGTGATCCCCGCCGACCTCGGATTGAAGGCCCATCCAGACCTCAAGAAGAAGAGGCCCATAAAGGACCTGGAGGAAGGTGAAGTGGCACCCCAAAAAGGGGTCAAGCAACAGAAAAAGTCCAAGGATCCCACAGATAAAAGGGGCAAGTCAGTGGAGAGCCAAGACGAAGTCGAAATACGCCGAGCGCAGCGTACATGGGCTCCTCGATTGGAGATGGAGGGTGCTTCGATTCCCTGGGATGCCACGATTTGGGAGTCTCAGAGGGGGCATGCCACCTTCCTTGCTGAGGCCTTGGAGCAACCTCTCATCCTCCCTCGAGATATGGAGGGTCTTAGGCGCATCCGTCAACCGGACCTCTTCATGTTGTTGAAGAGGGACCTTGCAATGGTGAGCCGACTAACATTTTCATAGCCAGATGCTGAGCTGTACGTTTATTAACATGTGTTTATTTCTGTAAATCTTTTGTCGCTTTTGTGCAGGTTACCCAACAGATTTATGTAGTCGAGGAGTGGGCTAGGAACGCCCGCAATGAGGTCACTGCTGAGACCCACACTCGTCAAGAAGCCGAAAAGCTCTTGGGGCCTTGAAGCAAGAGCAGGCGGGGCTGTCTGAGAAAATCAAGGAGGTTGTCCAAGCTCGCCATAGCGTTGAGGCGGATTTGAAGACCACGGAGAAGTAGGCAGAGGACATGCGCCAAAAGCTGCACATAACCGAAATAAATCTGGCCACCGAGATGCAATCCGTTTTGGATCTGAAGGCAAAGCTGCGAAAAGCCAAGGATGCAGCTCGGGTGGCCAGGGAAGCAGCTGAGGCCGCAGTGAAAGCGTCTTATGAGCGCGGGGTGCTTAATACGGAGGCTAGGCTGTCCGAAGAGGTGGCCGTGGTGTGCAGGGATTACGGCACCGAGTCCTGGGGAGTGGCGATGGATTGGGCGAGAGTTTCTGCATACTCCGAGCTGAGGAAAATCAAGAATATCTTCTTCCCGGAGGATATTCGAGAAATTTCGGAGGCAGTTCCACTTCCTGAGCAACCCCCTCCCGAGCAACCCCCTTCCACTCAAGTCCTTCCTCCTGGAGAGACTGAGGGGGGTAATCTTCTAGCGACAGCCAAGCTTTCCGAGGATGCCCTTATGATCAAGGACGTGGTCGCCCAGACCAAGGATGCAGAGCTTATGTCTCAGGCAGATGTCTCCCAGTCCGAAAAGGCTGATACTAAGGAGGACCCCCCACAAGCGGAGGCATAATGGAAAGAGAGAAAAAACCTTATGTTTCTATTTGATGAGGGCGTTCTGCTGTGTATTTATTTTGTAAGGGCGTTTTGCCGTTATATGTAACGTGTTTTCTTTAGACTAATGAGAAAAGAGAACTTTCCTTTCCATTCTATGTTTCTATTTTATACGTCTTTAAGGTTATGACTACCGCCAATAGGCTTAAACTGTTATAACTATTTGCAATCATACTCAACGATGGCAACCTGTTATTAGCTTGCAATAAAAATCGAACTTAATAATGACGGGCAGAAACAGGGGATTAGATAGAGAGTAAACATATTACACTGCCAAGCATTTGGACAAATAAATGAGGGCTTTTGGCCCATTTCCACTTGGGAACTGTTTAATCACTTAAAGGAATGCCATTAAGTGTTAATTTCACCCAAGTATGTGGTCCGAGAGACCTGACATGACTTGGGATCTGTTTAATCACTTAGAAGAATGCCATTAAGTGTTAATTTCATCCAAGTATGTGGTCCGAGAGACCTGACATGACTCGAGATCTATTTAATCACTTAGAAAGAATGCCATTGTGCGTTAATTTCACCCAAGTATGTGGTCCGAGAGACTTGACATGACTTGGGATCTGTTTAATCACTTAAAAGAATGCCATTAAGTGTTAATTTCACCCAAGTATGTGGTCCGAGAGACCTAACATGATTTGGGATCTGTTTAATCACTTAGAAGGAAACCATTGTGCGTTACACGAATTTATTGGTAAAAGAAATTTTCATTAGTAATAGTACCTCTTCAGGTTGTTTACATTCTAATGGTGTGGTATTACATGCTCATCTAAGTCTTCTAGAAAAAATGCCCATATACCAGCCATTGAGGTAATGCGATATGGTTCTTCCCAATTGGGTCCTAGTTTTCCCCATGTTAGGTTTTTTACAATGCCCAGAACTTTCCTCAACACCAAGTCTCCAGGCGCTAAGGGCCTTAGCTTTACTTGGCGTCGTAAAATTGCTTGAGTTTGTGATGGTAGTAAGCCAGTTGGACCATCGCACTTTCTCTTCTTTCTTCGACAAGATCTAAGCTCTTTTCTAGCAACTCATTGTTGCTGCTCGAACTGAACAAGCTGGTCTTTAGCGTTGGAAAGCCTGTTTCTAGGGGAATGACAGCCTCGGCTCCGTAGGTCATTGAAAAGGGGGTCTCTCCCGTTGATCTGCGAGGTGTGGTTCGATACGCCCACAGGACATGTGGCAGTTCTTCCACCCACCTTCCTTTCGCATCATCCAACCTTTTCTTAAGTCCATTCACAATGGCCTTGTTAATAACCTCAGCTTGCCCATTCCCTTGAGGATAAGCTGGGGTAGAATATCTATTCGTAATTCCCAATTCACAGTAGTATCTCCTGAAGGCCTTACTGTCAAACTGAAGACCATTGTTCGAGATAAGAGTGTGAGGGACCCCAAATCGGGTAACAATGTTCTTCCAAACAAACTTCTTAGCATCCATATCTCGGATGTTCGCCAAAGGTTCAACCTCAACCTATTTAGTAAAATAGTTGGTGCCGACCAGCAGATACCTCTTGTTCCCCGCTGCTTTGGGAAAGGGTCCGACGATATCCAAACCCCACTGAGCAAATGACCAAGGGCTGGTCAATGGATTGAGGATTCCTCCCAGTTAATGTATGTTTGGTGCAAACCTTTGGCATTGGTCACACTTCTTCATGTATTCGTGCTCTTCTTTCTGTATGTTTGGCCACCAGTAGCCTTGTGTGATGGCCCTGTGAGATAAGGACCTACCTCTAGTGTGGCTTCCACAAATCCCTTCGTGTAACTCCTCTAGGATTAGTTCTGTGGCCTCAAGGTGTACACAGAGCAAGTATGGTCCAGAAAAAGAGCGTTTATACAGTTTTTGGTCCTCGGACAGCCAGAATCGGGAGGCTTTTCTTCGTATTTTGTCAGCCTCAGACTTCTCTCCGGGCAAGATGTCATCTTTTAAAAACAGCACCAAAGGGTCCATCCAGCTAGGCCCCGCTCTAACCTGATGGATTTCGGTTACTCCTCTCCTTATCACTGTGGGTTTGCACAAGTCTTATACCAGAATGATCCGGGGTAAATTTTGGGCCGAGGAGGTGGCAAGTGTAGCCAAAGAGTCGGCGTGTGAGTTCCCATTCCTAGGGATATGTAGTAGGCTAAAGGAATCGAAGTGTGACTGTAGGCACCTTACTTGGTTTAAGTATCCGTGCATTCTTTCGTCCCTTGCTTCTAATTCCCCGTTCACCTGACCAACAACCAATCTTGAGTCCGAGAACATGTTCACAGCTTTTTCGCCCAGTCTTTGAACCATGGACATCCCCTCCAGCAGGGCTTCATACTCAGCTTCATTATTCGTGGCCGAGAAGCCCAATCTGAGTGATTTTTTAATGGTAATCTTCTCAGGGGAAATCAGAACCAGCCCCACTCCAGAGCCCCTTTGGTTTGCTACGCCATCAACATATACTTCCCAGCGTGTAGGTCCCTATAGAGAGATTGTGCCGACCGATTTTTCATCCATGTCTTGTGTCTTAGCTACTTCTCCTAACGATGGTTCAGCAAATTCAGCCACCAAATCTGCAAGGACTTGCCCCTTGACGGAGGTACGAGGCATGTACTTGATGTCAAAAGCCCCCAGAATCGTACCCCACTTAGCAATTCTCCCCATATAATCAGCACTTCGAAGTATGGATCTGAGCGGGAGCTGGGTCAGAACGATAACTGTGTGTGCCTGGAAGTAGTGAGGGAGCTTTCGTGTAGCTTGAACCATCGCTAGGATGGCCTTTTCTAGTGATAAATAACAGACCTCGGCTTCATGCAACGATTTGCTCACATAATAAAAAAGCCGATGTATGCCGTTGTCCACTCGGATCAGTACTAGGCTTACCGCATGAAGAGCCACAGCGATATAGGCGAATAAGACTTCATCAGCCTCAGGGCTGGACATGATCGGTGGCCGAGATAGATATTCTTTGAGTTGTTGAAAGGCCAAAGCACACTCCTCAGTCCATTCAAATTCCTTCCATTTACTCATCAAAAGGAAGAAAGGTTTGCACCTATCCACTGACCGGGAAATAAAACAGTTCAAGGCCGCGATCATGCCGGTAAGCCTCTGGACCTCTTTAGGATTCCGAGGTGGTTGTAGGCTGCTGATGGCTCTGATTTGATCAGGGCTGACCTCAATTCCCCTGTGGGTTACCATATAGCCCAAGAATTTGCTTGATCCTACACCAAATGAACATTTCGCCGCGTTGAGACGTAACTTGTGTTTCCTTAGAGTTTCAAAGATGTCTCCGAGGTCTCTCACGTGCTCGGATACTACTTTACTCTTTACCACCATATCATCTATATAGACCTCAATGCTCTTACCCAATTGTGGTTCGAACATTCTGGTCATCATCCTTTGGTAGGTGGATCTTGCGTTCTTTAGACCAAAAGGCATTAACTTGTAATGGTAATTTTCGATGGGAGTGACGAAAGCTGTCTTTTCCTGATCGTCCAGGGTCAGTGGTATCTGATGGTATCCTTAAAAGGCGTCCAAGAAGCTCATCCGAAGATGCCCCACTGTCGCGTCCACCAACTGATCTATCCAAGGCATAAGGAAGGGGTCTTTTGGGCAAGCCTTATTCAGATCCGTGAAGTCCACACAAACTCGCCACTTCCCACTCTTCTTCTTTACTACCACTGTGTTAGCCAGCCATTCTGGGTAGAAAATTTCCTTGATAGCCCCTGCTTGCTTTAGCTTCATCACCTCCTCTCTGACAGCGTCTGCATGTTCCTTGGACGGGCTCCGAGGAGGCTGCCTTTTGGGGATAATTGATGGATTTACGTTTAAGTGATGGCAGATGAAGTTCGGATCCACCCCCGGGGCCTCGTAAGCGTTCCATGCGAATACATCAACATTTTTTCTAAGGAACTCCACCAGCTTGTCCTTTTTTGGGGAAGGCAGCTGAGACCCAATCTGAAAGAACTTTTTCGGATCCTCATCAACGACGACTCTTTTCAAGTCCTCGCATTTCGCCCCCTCGGCCGATGTGTCGGCAGGCGACACTAGAGTTCTTAATTGCTATAAGCCCCCTTCAGTAGAGGCCGAAGGTTCAACTTCAGGCCGATGCAAAACAACGGCCACCAGGCACTGCCTAGCCGTGGATTGACTTCCTACGATCTCTCTGACCTGGCCGTCCGACGGATATTTCACCTTCTGATGCAAGGTGGAGGAGACGGCTCCTAGGGCATGGAGCCAGGAACTGCATACAATGGCCGTGTAGGGGGAATAAGAATCCACCACGATGAAGTTCACTTCCACTATTTCTGGACCAACCTGTATGGGCAATCTGATCTGGCCCCTTGGAACGACAACCTGCCCATTGAAGGTTAACAGGGGTGAATCATAGGCTATCAGGTTCTCGGGCATTAAGTTCAGCCCCTTGTATAGGTCTGGGTACATGATCTCAGCGCCACTGCCATTATCTACCATGACCTTCTTCACATTATACTCCCCAATTCTGAGCGTGATCACCAAAGCGTCATCATGGGGTTGTATGGTTCCAATCTTATCCTCCTCCGAAAAAGCTAGGGCCAGTTGGACGTTCAGTCTGGCCTTTTTTGATGTCGGACTAGAGTCCTCGGCAGCCGACCGAGTCACAGACATTACTCTGGAGGGACAAGAACCAGTCCTTCCTAAGGCGGCAAAAATGATGTTTATCGTGCCTAAGGGAGGTCTCAAAGGAGCATCTCTCCGGGGTTCTGAATTCGTTTGACTCTCTTGGCTGCTGGAGTGGTGTAAGAATTGCTTCAACTTTCCTTCTCTGACCAACTGGTCCAAATGGTTTCTCAAATTTCTGCAGTTCTCGGTGGTGTGCCCTTGGTCCTGGTGATAGTGGCAGTAAAGACTCTAGTTACGCTTCATGGGATCTCCTGCCATCTTAATGGGCCATCTGAAGAATGGCTCGTTCTTAATTTTTTCTAGCACCTGGTGCACTAGTTCTCGGAACACGGCATTAACCGCCTGGGCACCGGTGGGTCCAGGTTGCCCAGCGAAATCTCTTCGAGGCTGACCAGTATTGAATCGGTCTGACCTAAAATCCCTCCCCTCCTGAGGGATCACCTTCGCTTTACCTTTACCTAAGTGCTGGTCCTCTTCAACCCTTTTGTACTTGTCGATCCGATCCATGAGTTGGTGCAGGCTGGTGACTAGTTTTCCTATTAGGGATTTTCTTAAGCCATGCTCGATTGGGAAGCCTCTCTTGAAGGTGCTGACGGCGGCGTCATTGAAGTCGCCTTCTATCTCGTTATACATCTCCCAGTATCTGTCCGAATATGCTTTCAAGGTCTCCCCCTCTCGCATGGATAAGGATAGTAGAGAATCCAAGGGTCGAGGGACCCTACTGCACGTGATAAAGCGAGAACCAAAGGCTTGGGTGAGCTGCTTGAAGGATCCTATGGAGTTTGGCTTCAGGCCATTAAACCACCTCATCACCAGCGGTCCCAAGCTGGACGAAAATACTTTGCACATCAAAGCCTCGTCTTTGGAATGGACAGCCATCCTCTGATTAAACTGGCTTACATGTTCTACGGGATCCATTCGACCATTATACATGGTGAATGTAGGTTGATGGAATCGCCGAAGGAGCTTAGCCTCTTCTATTTTGCACGTGAAGGGTGACTTGGAGATCCGATCCAAGGCTTTGCTCATGGCATCGTTTCCTAGACCCTTACGAGATGGGCTTTTGTGTCGGCGTTTATGACGGTGCTCTTCTTCATAAGAAAAAGTTTCGCTAGGTGGGGTCCTTGACCTTCGCCTGTAATTGTCGTCTCCTTCAGCGTTGGAGGACGTATCAGAACTGGAAGGAGACCGCTTCCGTTGCGCATGACGTAACTTTCTTTTCAAATCATCGATCTCCCTGTGCAAGGCTTTATTATCATCTTGCCTTTGGGATACATGGCTTCCCATCCTAGAGTGGCTTCTGCTTGTATGGGTAGTATGCATGCTACCCTCTTGATACTTCTCCTGGTCCCTTTCCCGTTCAAGGTTGAGAAAATTGTCCACCCGTTGAGAGTCTGCAGGGCCTACTTGGTGTGGACCTGATCCCACCATGTTTAACCGTTGTACTCACTGATGCACAAGTTCTTCCCACAGACGGCGCCAATTGTAGGGTCTCGTTTTGCAGCCCAAGCCCAAAAGATATGGGATCTTGGCCCAATGAGCACAGAACGATGAATTTGTAGAGAATGGGCTGAAGAACTAGGCTTTAGTGAGTTAGGCAATGAACCAATGGATTTTGATGTATTAAAATAGAGAAATAGTAGATATTTATTAAAGAAGAAAAGTTCTCGGCCAAGTCCGAGGATGCTTGATTACTTAGATATTGCTCTTAAGGCTTTTACAAGTCTGATTCTAGATCGCTACAGTGTATCTTCCTTGATTTTCTCCTCCCCTTTCTTCCAAGGGTCTCTTGCATTATATACCCTCTTCCCGATGATCTTGGCCCTCCATTTGTCAATCATCCAAGCTGCTATTTTAGTGGCTGTCCTATCAGACACTCCTTCTGGCTCTCTATGAGTTATGGTTGCCAAGGAAACACTGTTCAGGGGTTTTCTCCACATAAATGCGGCTAGAAAAGTAGCTACAACGCATTTAATGTGGTGGTAGCAGCTTTTCCTTAGATATTTCTGAACTCTCCCTCATCCTTGCGTGCCTAGGATACGTGTTTTTGTTACCGGGGTTTCCTGGAAGGTTTCCTGGATTGCTGGGATACGTGTCTAAGTTGCATTTATGGTGTCCGAGGACCTATTCCTCCTCGGACTGATCTCCCGCCGTCGCCTTGCTCATCAAATCTCGAGCATGAATCATTTAACATCATTTGTTCCTCCTCGGACTGTCCTCGGGTCGACCATATCCTCGAACAGGCCCAAGGCCCAAAATAGTATTTGGGCCCTTGACCCTACAACAGTCATTAAAAAATTAGAAGAATTTGCTTCCACCCTTACACATGTAACCACACTTACATGTGTAACTGTGCGTTTATAATGGTGACATAAAATAAAAATGTCTATCTAACTTATGTATCAGATGCATGTAATATCTCACTCACAGTGTGTAGATCCTCTTTCCTCATAGCGTGTGGCCTTCTAATACATAAGATACCACCATATTTAGTAACCATCACTCAACTTTGGAGAATGAAATGCCATATTTCATTGTTACATATATCCAAGTGGATGTTTCTTACATAAACCAATATAAAAATTCTATCTCCATCAAATAAATAAGAATCCGATTGTTTGCATCAAAAAAGAAAAGAAAAAATCCATGTTATAGGTACATTGTGCCAAGAGAACCCCAATATTAATATATATTTTGATAATTTGATAGTTATAATGGAAGAGGAGGGGATTGAACTAGTGCGTCTCCGTTAGAAATTAAAGCTATCTTTCCTAAAAATAAATAAATAAATAAGTGCCATTTTTTCTCGGCCAAGTAAGAGTTACTATGAATTTACTATTTTATGTTTATGTGTATGTTATCTAGGCCAAATTTCTTCTTTACCCTTTTCCCTAATGAGAAGGGTGCATCATATATGTCTTTTTCCATTTTTCTTATAAAGTAAGGGGAAAAGAAGATTTAAACCTTAAACGTTAAGGTTGAAAACTCTAGGAGGTGGTAGTAGGATATATGTGTGTATGTGAATATCTCAATTGAAAACACTAAGAAGTCAATTAAGCTACAATGTACTCTTGATAGAGTTATTTTTTGATAATTCAATAATTAGGAGTTAGAGGATTCGAACTCTGGATTTCTCCGACGGAAACACCATAAAGGTGCTACCCAATTGAGCTATAAGACTCTTGGTAATAGAGCTAGCAAGATTTGAATATTCTTTTAAGTGTGTGTGTGTGTGTATATATATATATAGATAGATATGATAATATTTCAACATATAACTTTGCTCCATGATATTTTTTTTTTCCAAAATTTTGAATCTTTAAGTATAAATTAGAAACTGCAACCTAGGATTTTTGTACAAGCTTTTCTTTTTTTTTTTTTGAGAAAATTTTTTATACAAGCTTATAGCGCAAAATTTGCCATATTTGGTTATATAAAAGAACACCAAAATTTGGTGGTACAACTATAAGGACCAAGGAATATGTCGGACGTTTATTTTGTTTGTTTATTGTTCTTTTAGACACGCGTAACGTACTTTCCACCCCCCTCTCGTCCCGAGATCAAATGACAATAGACATAAAGCACTCGCACAGACACTAGCATTCATTTGTCTCTGCTTTCTTTTTAGCTTTCCTTATTCCTGGATAGAAGTAGAAGCGGCCAAGCCATCACTCTTTTGGAAGAATTGTAAATGCCTACCAAGTTTTCACGTCCCTCTTAAAACAATAAGCAACCAAGCGTGATTGTTAGCCTTCGTTTGACAGAGAAAAAGAAGCAAGGGAAACATATTATATAATACAAAGACAAAGATAGTGATTCTTGGTTTCATCATAGATATGACGAGTTGGAAATACAAGGGAGGGTTGCTTCTCATCGTCAGTGTTGTGATCATGTGGGTCACTTCTGCAGAAGTCACCCAGGTCAGTTCTCTCTCTCTCTCTCTATCTCTCTCTCTCTCTCTCTAGTCTCTATGTTATTTATTGGTTCAGCCAGTTATGGCTGAGAAATTTTTAAGTAATGGGTGTTGATTAGAATGAGATTTTATTGCAGACTTTGATGTCAGATGCCTTTAGATGATTTCTGATTACTCTGGGTGGACTTTGAAGCTTAATATGAGCACTTGTCAATTAAAATGAATACATATTAATGGAATTTATGGTAGTAATTGAATTCCAAATGGGATGTGAAATCCAAGTTGGCTACTGTAGAAACTTTAAGAATTCCTTGCAGACCCGATTTTTTTGTAAACTGTGGGGCATTCCCTGTTCAGTTTTAAAAAGACACAGAAATTTTGAGTTTTTGGTTAGAATCTGCTGTTTTCATATGTTGAATTTTTGTCCTTCTAGCTGTGTTGGCTTAGTATTGTTGCAGGGTTTTCCCTGCTGGTTTTTGTTTGTTTGTTTTCTGCAGTACCCGTTTTGTTGAACTTCTTGTTGTACTTGTATCAGAGTGTTGTTCATAGTAAAGTCTGTTCATTTATCTAAAAAAACAAAATTTATGGTAGTATACTAGGTGGTCACTGCTGTTGCATCGTCTATGAATTAGAAATACTCATTTGTTTTGAGTATTATGTCTAACTTATGGTAGATAAGACATTGAGAATGAAAAAAATAGTTGTTTCTACCTTGCTATCGGATACTATAGATAAAGATTATTCCTTGACTTTCCTCTTAATATCATGATCTTCGTCTTCTCCAGTAGTTTCAGGAACGGTGGGGTGCACACTACCATCTTGCTTTGGTGGTGGGTCCCTATAACCATCAATAAGTGCATTATTTTTTGTTTTTCACTTTTACTTTTGGAGCTAGTGCTTAGTGACAAACAAAGGCTCCCGAGGTTGCCAAGGAAAGTTTGATATCTTTAGTGTGGCCCCTTAATCTGATAATCTTAATAGAGGAAGTTGAACCAACACAGTGCCAAAAGCATCCACAAGTACTTTACTTATACATCGTTTATTTGTTTTTTTTTTTTTTTTTTTTTTTTTGGCATCTTCTGAACCACAGTGTTTTTTTTTTTTTTTTAATGACACAATGAGCTTGGTTGGGGTTGACCGTGAGTTCCACTTGTTTCTATCAAATTGGCTTTGGAATTAATATTTATTATTATCCACTTTGTTTAAGCTAATGGGTCTAATTGTGACTCTTAGAAACATCATTTTTGGGCACCTGGTCTTCTTCACCCGATTACCTATGTATAAAGAATGAGAGCCCCACTATATTTGTACCATTTGATATTATTGAAGTTTGATTTGTTATTGCTTTATTATTTAATGACTTTGGTCCTAATGAAGCTCATTTGCAACAATATAATGAGCTTAATATTTTAAGCAAGGATAATTGTTCTGAAGTTCTTTAAGTTATAGTAGATGCAAGGTAGAGGATTTCTGTGTCCTTGATATTTGATATGTAAAAGCCATTTTCTTCCACAAGTGAAGCAGTACATTTACTCAGTTTATGTTGCTGTGGGACTAATTACAAATTTAGTTTCTTTTGTTTGATTCTCATTGTGACTGCTAGAACACCTAACTAGTATTCATGCAACAGGGTGTCTTCAGAGAATACAAGCAGCCATTTGCAGTGGCATATCTTGCAACCTCTCTATTGGTAGTTTATCTTCCAGTTGCATTCATTAAGGATTGCTTACTAGAATTTCTGAGATGCCACAGTTGTAAAAGTGTAGATGATGCAGAAACTGTGGATGAGTCCTCTATGGAACTTGATTCTACTGCAAAACAAAATGGGAAGCATAGTATTTTTGAAATTGAACATCAGGAAAAGCTAGGGAAAGAAGACTCTTGCATAGATGTTTATTCTGAGGACGTAAAACTTTTAGTTTCTGAATCTGCAACAAATATAGACACACTGAAGGATGACAAAAAGATTACTACAAAGGAAATAGCTAAATTTGGATTTTGCATTGCTCCTCTCTGGTTTTTTACTGAGGTGAGATTCTTGCATGTTTCTGTAATATCTTCATGGAGCTTTCATTTGTATCATTTGACTTACTTCCTGAAAAAAAAAAAAAAGCAATTGATTCCTTAAATGTTGTTTTTCCTTGAATCTCTTAAGAAAATACAACTCTTGCTTGGCGGATTTAGGAATTTTTTCTAGGGTAGCCATTAAGAAACTTTAATTATGCAAAATCTAATAGTCTATTATACCAAATAATGCTGCCAAACCAATGACAGTTAAAATAGTCTAAGGATGTGTTTGGATACCGCTTATTTTGCTGAAACTGAAAACTTATTGCTGAAAGTACTGTAGATAAAGGTAAAAATTAGTTGAAATAGTATAGTGAGACCCATGAATAGTACCAAAAAGTGCAGTGGGACCCATGAATAGTAGCAAAAATAAGCTAAATAGTAAAATCATTTTAATTTTCCATCCCAATCCAAACGCACACTAATAGCCTTTTTTTAGGGGTTTTTTAAAATTTATTTTTGTTGTTGAATGGGTTTATTGTTGAATATTTTATTCATTTGTTGTTATTTGACCTAATCATGTTGTTGTTTGGGATATTTTTGCTGTTATTTTGGCTAATTCTTATTATTTATTTATTTTCATTTTGTTTAAGGGGTTAAGGATTATATTTGGGGGGCCAAGATTATTTTTGTTGAACCAAAATTCTTGGGATTCTCAAGTCAGGGTGCTCAATATATTTTTTAACAGCAAACAAAATAGGTTAAGTTAAAAAATAATTACGCATATAATTTTTTTTTGCAAATCCGAACACCCTGAGCAATAAATATTGCCGCCACTACTCTTGCCAATGAGCACTAGCCTTGCCAATGAGCACTAGCTTACCTGGCACCTCCTCCTCTTGCAAGTGTTAGGTGGAGGATGAGGTCTTGGGTTCACGACCCATTGGGTGTGTGAGTAATTTACCAATAAAAAAAAATACAATAACTCTTCCAGAATCATTATTCATTTTCCATGTTATTTGTTTCGGTACTTCTCTTTGTGTTATAATTTTCTAAGAATTGATTGTTCACATATCCTGCCAAACTTTTATGTGGTTAGTTGATCTGTTACATCTGGAATAAGATATTATTACTCATTATTATGTATGCACATAACTGTTATCTATTTGATAGATAATGGTAGGTATCTATCTTTTGTGAAGAAGCATAATTGAGTTTGTTTTCTGCAGTATCTAACAAATGCTGCCCTTGCACGAACAACTGTTGCCAGTACAACACTGATGTCTTCAACTTCAGGACTTTTCACTCTTTTAATTGGTGCATGTCTGGGTCAAGAATCTATAGATATCTTTAAAGTAATTGCTGTTGTTGTTAGCATGGCTGGTGTTGCCATGACCACATTGGGGAAGGTATCAGCTACAGATGAATCACAATTAAGCACACTTAAGTACGTTTCTTTTCCTTAGTTTAGTGAAATCATTCAGATCATATATGAATGTGGCTGAATTACATACTTATATTGTTAGATATAAGAGCTCTGTAAGTCACACTGAGCCTATTCTTCGGGAATAAGAGTTCAAGCTCCATCAAGTTTTGATTTCTAGTCTGATGATCAAAGTATGTGCACATCTTGGATGATATATGAATTACAGAACTTTGAACCAATGTATTTTCAAAGACAACGTCACAAATAACAATTTCCATCTGAAAAAGCTGACTCTAATCTCTAACTACTTTTGTGCTTTGCTCTCAAATGTAGTTGAGCATTCTTAGTGTAATGTACTTGGAGCTATATGCCGGACATACATTACATATTCTGACACTTTTTGTTTTTGGCTGACTAAGTTTTTTTATTAACTTGAACTTTATAGAGCATGTTTCTTAAGCAGTGACTGATGATTGCTTTTTTGTGTTCAGAAATGGGAAGCATTCGCTTCTGGGTGATCTTTTTGCTATTCTCTCATCTATTACTTATGGACTGTTTACCGGTTGAATATCTTCTCTTTCTATTCATGGAATATTTATTTCTTTTTTGTAATGCATCATAATGGTTGTCTTTTTTGCAAAACTAATAATGCAGTGCTTCTTAAGAAGTTTGCTGGAGGGGGTGGAAGGGTAGATGTGCAAAAGTTATTTGGCTCTATGGGATTATTCACGCTTGCTGCTCTTTGGTGGCTCAGTAAGGCTTGCTACATTTTCCAAAGTCCTGTTACTGTATATGATATATTATACCTGCCAAAGAAAAAGTATATGATATGCTACAGTTCTTTTGCATGAGTTGGCTTCTGTTGTATCTGTGGCGTCTTTCTAGTAAATGTTTCTGTGGGTCTCTCATCTTAGAAATAGGCTATGCTATTATCTTTTTTTCCTTGTTAATTTCCAAAGTCATTGTTATTGTTTGGAAAAGAAGATCCTTTTTTTAATTTTCAATGTATGTTTAATTTTACACATGCACCACATTTGTGGGAGTTTGGTACTGTAAATTAGGGGCTTGAGTTTTGTTTTTGGTAAGTAATTTGGACCTTGACTTGCTAATTGTAAACAATATAGGTTCAGCACCATTCTTGGGTTTGTGTCAGTGGTTTACAGAGTAAAAATATTATATTTAATCAGGAAACAGTATAATTTAACGTTGTTTTCAGAATATGAGGGATGATAGAATGGGGACATACTGATATACTTGTAGTTTTGAATAGCACAATATTGGCACAACAATGAACAATATGGCATATATGAAGCAAGTTGGAGCATTTAAAAGTAGGAATGAATCGAACTACTAGGTTTAAATTTGTTCTATAACCATTAACTAAAACTATATGACTCCTTGCTTGTGAACCATTAGCCATCTCAGCACATAATTGTCACCTTTAGGTGTTTCCTCTAAAATTTCAACAATCCATTTCCTTACGTGTCTTTTTTCATGACCACTCATTTATCTCACATTCTCATTAACTCCCTGCATTTTTGAGTCATAAAATATGGATGGTCATATAGCTCTCTTATTTGTCTTTTGTGTTTGATCATTGGACAAGTTTGCTCCTTCAGATATTTTTAAGAATGTCGTGTGCAGCATTTCTTTTCTGTATGTTGCATTCACCTTTATCACCGTATTCACATAACCCCGATCACTATAACTGTAGTATAAATCAAAGGGAGGATCATTATTGGAAAATGAAATTAAGGGGTTTTTTTTTTTTGGGTTGTTGAGCTTCCCCCATAATATTTGAGTATTTACCTTATGTTCAAATTTAAAAGTAGAATTCAATAGAAGTTCTATCAAATGCATACTTTAACTTTGGACGATAAGCATTTGGTAGAACTGCCAACTCAAAACAGAATGATAATATGATGTAAGATTCACGACACTAATTGTATCCAATCTTATTTGATGAGCATCTAGAGGACTTATACAATAGGACCCGTTATCTCATTTCCATTATTGATATTATATGACATTGAATGAATAAATTTATATTCTCTATCTCAGCATGGCCTCTTACTGCCATGGGCATTGAACCAAAGTTCAGATTCCCCACCTCTGCTAAAGTGGAAGAAGTTATTCTAATCAATGGTTTTGTTGGAAGTGTTCTCTCAGACTATCTCTGGTATGTTAGGAGAGTAACCTTTTGCCACTTCAGTTCTATGAATTTTAATGCTCTTACTCTTCTGATCAGAGTTTTATCATACTTACCAGGGCATTAGGTGTTGTTTGGACCTCACCACTGGTAGCAGCACTAGGTGCTTCACTTACCATCCCTCTTGCCATGATAGAGGACATGTTGATTCATGGACAGCACTATTCAATAATTTATATTATTGGTTCAGCTCAGGTAAATGATGTACATCATTATTGCTGGTACTATAGGGCTTTGGTTTTGAATTTGTTTTTATTATATATAAGGATAGTGCTAGTGCTAGTGCAGTTTTTATATTGTACCCACCCTGCAGAAAAGGTTTCCATTAATTAGTGGTAGTGGAAAAACCAATCCCAAGTTTATAATAATCAATGCTTGCTACTATTGTTTGTTTAGAAAGCAAGTTCTTGCTGGTTGCACTGGCCACTTATTTGTATATCAATTACGCATTGCAGGTATTCCTTGGCTTTGTAGTAGTTAACCTTTCAAATTGGTTCTCACAGAAGTGGTATCAGTATCAAAAACCTTGAGTTCACCAGGAAAAATATTGCTTCTCATATTCTCTCCTTGGATGTTTCTTTCTTAACTTTGATGATGCATGGCCTATGGACTGCCTTTTTTTTCGTCCGTATATTATAGGCCTTATTATGAAAGAAAAGATAATTGTTCACAAGATGTAACACAAATTCGAAATCTGGCCATCCAGTTTCTTGGCTTGATTGACGAAGACATGACTCCAAATAGAGTGGAATTGCTGCAGTGAGATTTTGTTAAAAGTTTTCTTGTTCCTTGGGTTTGAAGAGACTTGTCTTTGGCCACTTATTACTCTATATGTACTCCATAAGATTTGTACTGGACTGATGCAAGGAATTATATGTATGATGTAGCTCGATCTGCATTGCCTTAAGGCTATTGCAGATTGATCGGTAATGGGAGCAAAGGTAGATAATTACCAAGGAAAGTATGCACAAAAGCAAATAAGTATAGAAGTTGTGAATTAGGGTGGGAGCATGGTGATAGTGGCAATGCAATCATTATCTGCTTCTCTCATAATAAAATAATTTTTATTGTTTTCTCACAGTTGATTTAAAATTGAAAAGCTTCTTAACTTTACATTTTGTGCTTCTCCTAAAGGTCTTACATTCTGCCATTAGCTGAAACTTCTTGTGCTCCTGGTCAGGGTTACCCTGGCTTTGCTTTATGTACATACTCCAATCCCTTAATTTTTATCCTGATCCAGTACTGCCTGAGTACAAGTTTGAAGCCACTGTATTAGAGAAGGACTTTTCACCCCTTCAATTCTATACACAACACTGACAATTTGTTTTTAATGTGCACAATTGATCATATAATTAGAGCTATTAAGGTCTTCCACTTTCCTTGACACCTTGGATAACTTCAAGTTAAGAAGCAAGAGACAGAGAGAGAGAGGTCCAGATGGATACAATTGAATGTTGATATTTTAAGCTGAATGAAACCTAGAGCTGAAATTACTTGCCAAAGTGATGAATATGGATTTGGTTTTTGCTGACAGCTTATTTACTTATTTGCTAAAAATGGGCAATTCAATCTAAAAAACATGAGGTTTTATAAAAGATGTACTCAAGCAAATAAGTTAAAAAGCTAAATGAAGAAAACAACTAATTCAAACTCACGCTAATCAGGTTAAAAAAAAAAAACTCACGCTAATCAGCAAAATGAAACCCAGAGGTGGAATTACTTTGGGGGTAATATGGCCCATGTAAATTCTTTTGGAGCATGCATCACTAACTTGATTCTTTGCTTTGTAATGTAGTCTGTGTTTCTATTTTGTTAAAAAAGAGAGAGGATAAATTACACATACCACCCTTGTGGTATACCCATAAAACATGAAATTCCCATGTGGTTTTCTTTGTCACCTACCTTTCTTGTGTTTTGCTTCATGAGGCATTTACCTCACTTGTGGTTTATTTATGAGCCATTTTCAATAACTTCAATGGAATTTGATGGTGCTACAGGTATCAACATCACATACAGAGAAAGAATTGAAGAAAAATTTTGTTCTAACCTCACTGTTTTGTGTTTGTATATGTTCATAAGGCATAAGTTTTAAGGAGGAAAAATCATTTTTCTTTTCCCCATGTATGTTCTTGGTGTTTGTCACATCATTAATTTTCATGAAAATTAACAAAAATGCCTTATAAAGAAAACACACGGGAGGTAAATGCCTTATAAATCAAACCATAAGGGATGTAAGTGTTACAAAATAAAACCCAAGGTAACTCCATGTTTTATACCATAGGAGAGTTATCTGTAATTTTCCCAAAACGAGAAAAGAGATTATTGTTTTTTGCAATTATAAATAAACATTAATATTAAAATTGGAAGTTTTCAACAATGAGATTGCTAATGTATTAGATCAAATGCCTCAAGGGCAAGGGAGAAGAGAGGAGCCGCCACCAAATTGTAGGTCTAAGAAACACTTTGAATCGCATATACAAAGCTTTAATGGCCCAAATTGAATTTGGAGTTGGGGTATGTTCTTGGGAAGATGTTAGACATCCAAAACCACCTAGCTAGCCATGGCTAGCCCTTCACTTGTATTATTGGATTATACTTGAATGAACATTACTAAATAGATTACTATTAACATGCATTTGCACCCTAACCCTAAGTAAATCATACAATAAAGCAACAAAATGAAGAAAATACAGGAAGTAAATCTTCCAAACATTATGGCTAATTAAGTATGTGAGCATCCAAGCACGTGATCACTCAAGCATGAGAATATCCAAACATATAAGCACCAACCAAGGGATTTGAGTGGCCAACTCGGAGTGTGACGACACAAGTGCTTTTGGCAAGTTTACTTTGGTGTGGGCCCCACCATGAACATGAGCCCAGGAGTACATCACATGCCTAAAGGGCAAGGGTAGAGAAAGGAGCACGCTTTGAATGAGAGAAAAAAGTGAGGAATCCTCTTTTCGACTTTGACTCTCCCACTACAATTGTTACTTTTCTTTCTGTTACTTCGAAAGTAGCTGCTTCAGTTTCAACCACTCGAATTTTTGATATTCCTTTTTATAAATCATCAGTTGCCACTTGGTTGTAGTTCCAAGAACTACTTGAAACCATATATGTGAAGGTCTAATTAGCCTAGACTAAGTTTGAAGTTAGGGTACGTTCTAGAGAGGTATTAGGCACTTAAGACCACCTAATTGTAACTAGCCTTCAGTTGCAATTTTGAATGTTAAAAAAAAAAAAAAAAAAAAAAAAAAAAAGAAAAGAAAAGAGGATGGAAAGATCTAACAAGACTCAAATGAAAGGTTAGTAATTTCAAGACAAGAAATGGAAAAAAAATATATATGAAAAAGAAAAGGAAATGATGAACCGGTTGTATTAGATGGAATCCAAGAGTGAGAGTTTAGCTAACTAGTGGTGAAAAACCAAAAAACTCAATTTAACTCTCAAAGAATTTGCCCTACTATTTTGGCGAGGAGAGAAAAATAAGCATAGAGTGAATCCAACAAGGTTTCAGTATGATTTTTAGGGATGTTCTTCCTTGTTTGAAATTGTTAAATATTAGCATTGATACACCATGTTGAATATGCTAGCATAGATGTGGAAGCGAAAGCATAAAGTATGGAACACAATAACACACGAGGGTTACATGGTTCAGCCTAACGGCCTACATCCACGGAGGAAACCCTAAAGGGCTACATCAATAATATATTAGAGTGTAGTACAAATCTTGTATTACAATGAATTATAACATGTGTATATATAGTAAACTAGACCCTAAACTAATAGACTTCTAGTACAACTAGGAGATTTGGCTTGCACACAAAGTAGAATTAGGCTTGGGCCTATGCTAATGGGCTAATATATCTTTAACACCCCCTCTTAAACTCAAGATGGAAGCTTGATGAAATCTTGAGATTTGATAAGGTTTAGAAGATCCCTTGAATGAAGTTTGGCTCTATGACAGTAGTTTAAGGAAGGCAATGGTCTTGCAGTGTTGATGCGACTTCTAACGGTGGCATGACTATACCGAAGAGTTTTGACGATAGCAGTGGGAAGCTAAAGAAGATGAATGCAGCGAAAAAACACCAAGGAAGACAAAGATTGCTCTTAAATATACCGTAAGGACAGAAAACCATGGCCACAGGAAGGTGGCTCTGATACCATGTTAAATATTAGCATTGATACACCATATTGAATATGCTAGTATAGATGCGGAAACGAAAACATAAAGTATGGAACACAATAACACACGAGGGTTACGTGGTTCAGCCTAACGGCCTACATCCACAAAGGAAACCCTAAAGGGCTACATCAATAATATATTAGAATGTAGTACAAATCCTGTGTTACAATGAATCATAACATGTGTATATATAGTAGACTAAACCCTAAACTAATAGACTTCTAGTACAAGTAGGAGATTTGGCTTGTACACAAAGTAGAATTAGGTTTGAGCCTATGCTAATGGGCTAATATATCTCTAACAGAAATGAGGGTGTAAGGGTGTTTTTAGATACTTATTGATTCTCTAGAGATTGGTAAACCATTCTGGCCAACTAGGGGCTGACCAAAATCAAAATCACCTGATAGAAATTGAAAGGGAGTGATTTTAAGGTTCTTGTCCCTAAGTGTGTGCACACCACCCTCCCATTGGCATACACCAGAGTAGAAGCGGCATACATTGCTTTAGTGTTTGTTTGAAAATAGTTTATCCAGCTTTTTGCTGAAAATATTTTGCTAAAAGTGTACTAAAGTACACTTGTACCTTAAAAAAGTTTGAAGACGAGAAAAATTGAAATTTTAAAAATCTGTACATAAATGCTAAAAGCTAAATGCTTATCCCAAACGCACTCTTTAGTGTGACAGTTACTAAATGGGATTTGGAAATGGGCTTGATTTTTGCAATTCAAACTGTTGGACTTAATAGATGATGCTGATTATTTTGACAGTGATTAAGACTCATTCATTATCAAGATCGGGGACTTCAAGTATAGATTGGAACAGAATAGAGTGTCTAAGCTTAATATTAACCTTTTTCCAACCATGTTCTGCCTAATCTACTCCACAATCCTCTTCATTGCTCTTGTAGTTATCCTTAATATATAGTTTTGTTACATTGTCATATTTCATTAGTTGATTGGCCCCAAATCTTCGGTAATCTTCACTATATATGTAAAAGGTAGGTTCTCACCACCTCACCTCGAGATAGAGTTTAACAAAAATGGTCATTTGAGTGGTACAAGGAAACACATGGGGTAAACGAAACATAGAATAATCACAGGCACAGCAAAACAGGACAGCACCCACGGCCACGCACACTAGACCTTCTTGGCAACATGAATGAGCAACTTGATGTCAAGGAATTTTCAACAAAACAATTTTATAAAGCCTTGACTTTTGTCGAAACTAACTCTCTTACTAGCTATCACATGCGTATGAGCTGAGCAAATAAGGACAATTTAGGCTTAAACGCGCTTGAGAGAAGCATTAAGGTATTAAATATGTTGGTAAAACTTGCCTAGTTGATCTCTTCTTTCTTTTTGTATTATTCTCTTGGTGCATATGCTTGTGCGTTCGGTCTGTTTACACCAATGCAAAATGCGACTCAATATATTATACTACTTTTTTTTTTTTTTACAAATAAGTGCATCCAAGCTTGTTCAAGTATCTGACTATTCACTCGAGTATGTGCAGCCTCTTTGTCCCATACACAACGGATTATTATAGGAAGGAATCCTTTGAGAGTAGCCCCAAGGTGCTAGCATGATGTTTCAAACTCCAAATCTCTTAAATATTATGAAATATTAGTAACCACGCACTAAGCCAATCTCATGATGTTCAATATATTATAGTACTTGTTTTAAGCCATGTAGCTGAAGATTATGAGTTATGACAAAAAGTAGTATATATCCTAATGAAGATATTTCTCTCAGCAAAACTATGGCTTTGGACTGAAATTCCGTCTACGCGTTCCCATTCAATGATAGCAGTTAGACATTTGCAATTAGAGTGTTCAATATGAATTATTCACTCGAGTATGTGCAGCCTCTTTGTCCCATACACAACGGATTATTATAGGAAGGAATCCTTTGAGAGTAGCTCCAAGGTGCTAGCATGATGTTTCGAACTCCGAATCTCTTAAATATTATGAAATTTTAGTAACCACGCACTAAGCCAATCTCATGATGTTCAATATATTATAGTACTTGTTTTAAGCCATGTAGCTGAAGATTATGAGTTATGACAAAAAGTAGTATATATCCTAATGAAGATATTTCTCTCAGCAAAACTATGGCTTTGGACTGAAATTCCGTCTACGCGTTCCCATTCAATGATAGCAGTTAGGCATTTGCAATTGGAGTGTTCAATATGAATTATTGAAACTCTGCAGATCTACAACTAAGCAAGAAATATGCTTCTTTGTTTTTCAAGCTTAAAACAAAATATTAATGAAAACTTTAGAAAAAAAAAACACCAACGTACGTAGTGGGGGTGGGGGTCCATTTTGGGAAGTACGTTGGTTCTCACATTTCTTTATAATCATTTCTAAGAAAAATTTATTCCAATTTATGATGTATGTGCACTCGTCACAAACAAACTATTTGGTCAAAATATGATTTTTAATTAAGAATTATAGTCTATATGTGAATCATGCATGTATGGGATTCTAAGTTTATCTTGATTAATTGTATTATAAAAAAGAAAGTTTATCTTGTCTTGATTGTTTTGTTTAGCATTTGAAATTCTAAAAGCCAGTCAATATTTTATTTTTCTTACCTTTCATGCAAATACTAATGTGATAGACTCATAGAACTTTTTTTGTTTTCTTCTTATATTATTAATATGACACAGTAGTCACATATTACACTAATAAAGTGTTAATTTCAAAATTTATAGGTAGGTAATAAATCTTCAACAGATTAAATAGGATCGGTCACATATATTTTTCTTTGTTATTAATTTATCATATTTAAAATCTTACTTTTTATTATATTCTTAATATATATATATATATACTATTTTCATTAGTGTTAATATTGGTCTTTCTTTTGATCCCTTTCCTTGAATAAACATTATCCCTCAAAGGTGTATTAATTTTTCTCCATTGTCTTATCAAAAAAAAAAAAAAAACTCCATTGTATGCGTAAGTAACCTACTGAGGGATGACAATCATGACATTACTCTATATTGCTATTTGTGGAAGTTGCTAAACTACAAGCCTTATTATGCTTGACTATAAAATGGGGAGTGACTAATACTCTTTCCATCACATAATGATTAACTCAATTAATAAATGCACACATTTTCAGAAAAAAGCAATCAACACTAAAACTTTTCAAATTTTTATTTAAATTTTCAAAATATTCCTCTTAAAAAATTAATCTAGTTAAAAATATTGGAGTAGGTTTTAGTTAGCTCAATAAGTAAAGTTTTTTGTTGTTGAATAAAGAAGTTAAGCTAGAATCCGGTCCATGCCAAAAAACAATCCATTGGTATCTTTGCTAGATGGTAAAGAGAAATCATTATAGATTAGACACTATAGTTTCAAATCTTATCATATCTATAAAATAAAAAGACAAAAACCAATCTATTAGTATCTTGACTAAATGGTAAAGAGTAATCATTATAAATTAGACACTGTAGTTTCAAATCTTATCATATCTTTAAAATAAAAAGTATCAAAAAAAAAAAAAAAAGAGAAAATAAGCTATTTAGTTTCTAGATAGTAACATTCATTATTGAATAAGTATAAATATTAAAATATAAATAAATAATATTTTTTACCTATCATCTTTAAAACTTTTAGGTTAAGTTAAAACAACTAATAGTTAAATGATAAAACTAAACTTTGACTCTTAATCTATAGAGAAAATAAAAAATTTTGACAAGTTATTATTATTATTATTATTTTGAGTATCCAAACTTCAAAGATGATAGGTAAATTTTTTTTTTTTTTTGTTTTTGTTTTTGTTTCTTAAATATTATTTATGTTCTATTTGTGTCGGCATGTTTAATGGAATGTATATTTTAGAGATGAAAACATGATAATATTCAATAATGAAAAGAATATAGTTCATTTAATTTTTCCTTCATATATATAATTGTTGTCACTTTCATTAGACATGTTAAACAAAAGACTACTAAACGTGGTAATATTGTTGCTGACAAGCTTACCAAATTGGCAAAATTCTTTTTTTTTTTTTTTTTTTTACAAGATAGAATTTCTACTCTAGCCTAATCTAAGTGTATATCCCTCCTAGAGACTTGAACCCCGACTATTGTCCCCCACACCTCACAAACATTTATACTTGTGTGAAGCTCCCTTCTAGTGGCAAAATTCTTGTATGAACCTCAAATATGGTTAGAAGACATCAACTGTGATGTAACCAATTTTGTATTACTTGACAGAAGTTTAATGTCCATGTAATAAAAATGCCATACCGGTTTCTCAAAAAAAAAAAAAAAAAAAAAAAAAAAAAACGTGGTGAGAATGAAATATAAAACATTTGAAAGATCAAGATCAAAGTTGAATTACTATATTTTTATCAAAAAAAAGTTGAAGGAAAATGAATAAATTAACCAAAGAAGATTAGAATGATACAGGAAGTAGAAGTCAAAATGGATTTGGAAACGGCACCGACAGTTTCTTCTTTCTTCCAACTCTCGAGTCAACATTGATAGTGAAGAGTAAACATCGTGGGTCCAAAACATGGTCTAATTTGTAAACAAGACGTGGAAAAAAGAAGAAGACGTGGAATATTTTCTCATCCTAGTGTATGAAAATGAAACCAATGGTCTTCGAATTGATGTGAATGTAATCTTAAATTCTTAGCATTCACACGCTACCCTCCGCCGCATGCACATGTGAATGTCATTATTCCTTCTTTCTTCCTTCCTTCCTTCCTTCCTTTTTCTTGTTTTCTTATAAAAAAAATATATATATATTTTCTTTTTTATTCTTTCTTTTTACCAAAGGACACTCATTTACCACTCAAGAGTCCGACATTCACACAAAAATAAAAAGAAACGAAAAACAATCACGCGCTTTTGCACCGAGTACTAGTGTTTGGAATCTTGTGATTTTAGTATCAAAGTGATACAAGATATTGTTAATTATTAATTGTATTTTATTAATGGGTACCTCAAATCACAATTAATTAAGTATTAAAATACTAATTAAGTTTTAGTAATATTTTAATGACTCACTCATTGCAGCAACGAATTATTTTTTCTTTTCTTTTCTTTTCTCTTTGGTAAATGTGTATTATAACTCATAAAAACGAATTTTTTATTTTTATTTATATTTGTGTAATTAGCATATTCGTTAACAATATTGAAATTTGGAACATTCTTATTTTTTGATAACTCAATAATTATAATGAAATATAAAGATTGGAATATCCTAATTAATTTAAATAGGATATACTATGGGAGCTTGAGTTTAACTTGTTTTGACCTCATATTAAATTAATTACCATTTTATATAATAATAATGAAACCTAACTATTAATAACCTACCTTTGTTTTTTTGAAACATTATTAACCTGCCTAATTAGAAAATGTGAAATAATTTTTCTCCAAAAAAAAAAAAAGAAAATGTGAAATAATCAACAACCTACCTATTATTCATAGGAGGAAAAAACACTCCCTATTTTATGTTACCTATTAATATTTACCACTTTCCTTATTATATCCACTATAAATTTTAATACAATAATATTATGGATACACTCAATTTCTTTAACTTTGGGATTTAATCTCCGTCTACACCAAAAATCGATTGGTGTCTTAGTCTAATAATAAAGAGTTATCATCAGGAGCGGACAATAGTTGAAACTATCTATAAAAAAAATATTTATTTTATCTTTAAAAAAAAGTATATTCAGGCATGCCTGCTTAAAAATTGACGGCGGCCTGCCTAGCTATAACATAGGGGAGGAAGTCTACAACTACTGGAGAATTGTAAAAATAAGGTAGAAAACTAGAAATAATGCAGTGTCATGAGTCCAAAGTTCACCCATTTTTCACCGTTTATATTATTAAAAGCTGATTCCTGAGGCTGAGGCTGAGGCTGGCTGGCTAGTCCAAGACTCCAAGTTGAAATTATTCTAGAATTTACCTGCACCACTACATAACAAAGGTTGTGACAGCTCGGCCAATTTTTGTTTTTTTAATCATTCTTTCCTCAGTGTGGTGTGGCTAGCTAGCTACTTTAAAAGAAATATATATCCTTAGAGCCGAAGCCTCTTTCAGTTCAGGTGGCTAGCAATGCATAGTACAATTCTTGAAAACAATATTTATAACCCCTCAGTGTCTATTAAATTTTCTCATTACTAGCTAAGAAGCACAACCTACCTCATTATTTGAAGCTAGTTGTTGAGAGATCGAGTGTTTCAACTCTCAGCTAGCACTACTTTCTTTTAGATACTACCTTTGAGTACGTAGAGAAATGAGTTGGAGATATAAAGGAGGGGTGGTTCTGATCATTTCTGTTGTACTTTTGTGGGTTACCTCTGCAGAAGTCACCCAGGTCAGCTCTCTCTCTCTCTCTCTCTCTTATTCAAAACTAGATTTCATTGCTCTTTTTTTTACTTTCATGGTAACACTATTCTTTGATAAATTTCCCATATGACCTTGTTAGTGTGTCATAGCAGCCTTGATCAGTTTGGATGTTAAAATTGTATGATCTCAATGGCTTTGAGTTCTCCATGTTGTTCAAGGTACATACATGTCTTGATTCAAAGGCGGAGCCAGAGGTCCCCCTAATAATTGTACTTGGTATTTACAAAATTGTCCCTTAAAAAAAATATTATGTTAACAGTCAACTGTTAATAAATCATTTTAGAAAAAAATCTTAAAATACTTTTATGGGAAATTGAAAAGATTGTTAAAATATTAGTTGTTTTTTTTTTTCTCATAAAAACTTTCTTAAAATAATTCACTAAAAAATGCACTTAGAGCATTCATTAATATTTCTCTTATAAAAAAAAATTTAATGTTTCAGTTACATGCGAAATAGACCCATGAGAAAAAGCTCGCCAGAGATTGGAAACACCTTGCCCAACAACTATTCTGCCAAACAGATCTATTATGTAATGACTAGTGTCCAACATGCATGTAGTTTAAGGTTTAGCCAAGCATAGAAGGCATGTGGCTTTCCCAATAATGGGGTGTGACACACAACTTTGCACCCTTTCCAATTATAATTTTTTCCTTAGTTTTTAGTGATTTTCTTTTATGCATTTGTTATTGATATATTAATATTTATCATACTTATAATTAAATTACTCCTGAACAGAAAAACAAAATATAGTGAGTATACTGTCTTTTTGTGGATTTCATATTTGAACGTACATTTGTATATAAATTTTGCTCCATCCAAATCCTAACTTTGCCATTGTCTTCATTAGAATTAATCTCAAGCAAAATGATACTCTGTCATTGTCTTTATTAGAATTAAACTCAAGCAAAATATCATTTTGTAACACAGCAATCAAGTTCACTCAACTAACTAGGCCATTTATTATGGCCCACTGATCAGTGCTTGTATAGATGAAAGCTTTATCTGTCATAAACTGTCTTTCCAATTAATAGGATTAAATTTTGTTGTTATTATATAATAAAAAATAAATAAATAAATAAATAAACCTTGTTTCCACCCACTAGGTTTATATTAGCTGTAGAAAGTATAAACACACTACAAGAAAAATATTTATTACAATGGAAAAAATCTTTGCAATAACATAAGAGTCTTTGTAATAGTTAATGCGAGGTATTGCAATAAAATCTGAGATAATAGTTTTGTGCAAAAAAAAATTGCAATAAATTTCAAATATTTCAATAACAACCTTAATACAATAATATATATGTTGCAATAAACAATTTACTGTTTTGAATAGCTTGTAACAATAGGTTATTATCTCACGAATCTTATTATAATAATTCAGATCAAATTATTGCAATAATATTTTCGTTGTAATAAATAATTACTCTATGTTTATCATTGCAATAAATTGTAAAATAATTAATATCAAGTTATTGCAATGATATTTTCATTGCAATTTCACATTTTTCATTGCAATAGATCGTAAAATAATTATATCAAATTATTGCAATGATAACTTCGTTACAATAAACTATTGGTTCAAAAATTTTGTTGCAATAGATTATAAAAATAATTGATATCAATTTATTGCAACGATTTTTTTATTTTAAGTTACTACAACAAATTTTCCTAATAATATATGGTATTAAAGCCTCTATTGCAACTGAAATTTATAAGTTATTACAAATAATTATTGTTGATACAATAATTTAACATTTTTAAATTATTATTGTAACAATTATTAACTTGTAGATGCCGTATTTTGTCTACTACCATTATACTAATTTTGTTGTATTAGCAATTGATATAATAGACTTATTCCGATGTAGTGCGTATTCCAAATAATATTTTCTTCATTTTGATTCTCATTTGAGCTCATTCATGTATATTTCAACATTGGAGTTTTTATAGTTTTCATTTGACTTTTTTTATCATTCCTGACAGGGTATTTTCACTGACTATGAGCACCCATTTGTTGTAACATATCTTGGAATCGCTCTATTGGCTGCTTATCTTCCAATAGCATTCATTAGGGATTGTTTACAGAAATTTCTAAGACGTTCTTACCAAACTGATGGTAATGATGTGGATGAATTCTCCATGACTCTTGATTCTCCCACTAATAATTGCCAAAATGGAAATCTTGACATTGAGCAACAACAACCATTGGCTGATGAAAAATGTGTCAAAGACTTGCATTCTCAAAAAGAAGGAAAACTAAGTGCTTTTGATAACAAAGACGATGTGGACATATTGATACATCAGAGAAAGCTTAGCACAAAAGAAGTTGCTACACTAAGCTTATTCATTGGTCCCATCTGGTTTCTATCAGAGGTTGGAGGCCCTTTCTTTTTTGTGTGGGTTAAATTGCATATTTGGGTCTTAATTTTTTACTTTGTTTTAAAAAATGTCTTTATATATATTTTAAAATGAAAATGCTAAGATTTCAAACTATTTTATAACATTTTTTTATAAACTAATGATGTAGTGAGTAGTTATTAGTTATTAGTAAGTGAAAAAATAATATTAGTGGTGAGTTTAGATAAAAACCAGTAAAAATTGGTCATATTAACAGTTTGTAAAATTGTTGTAAAATAATTTGTAGCAGTAGTATTACTCATTTTAAAAATTTTCAAAGAGTTTTTACCATTTTTTATGGATAAAAAATAATGGAATTCACAAAATTAATACCACTTTAATGAAATGAAGCCTATGATGTGACATAAATTTCAAATATCATACCAACAATGACCATTAATCAATTGCCAATAAAGACATTTCTTAAAGTAAAAAATACGAAGCGAAACATTTTGAAGTAAAAAAAAAGGACAACTATAAAATTAAAATCAAAAGTTATAAATGGTTTGGTTGGAGAATGGAAAAGTTGGAAAGGTAAATGGAGGAAAATACAGTTTGAGTTGTTTGGTTGAGAAGGGAAAAGAGGAGGAAATGGAAAGAAGAAAAGTAGTGTAGGTACTTAGGATTTACACCTCGGCCAAGGGCTTGCCTTGTAACCTCAGATTTTACACCTTTGTCTTACATCAAAAGAATCTCCCCCCACTTTCTGCCTTATAAGCTCTGAAGCGAAAGAGTAGTGGGACAAAGGTGTAAAACCTGAGGTTACAAGGCAAGCCCTTGGTAGTTGTAATCAAATGACTTAACAACCTTTCATTTCATAATTTGGTTGTTGCCTCTACTTTTTTTCCCCCTTTTTCTTTAAACTACAAACCAGGCGTGATTGCTGCCTTTTTTTTCTTTTTACTATGCATGAATTTTTTTAATAAGAACATATAAGTAAAATTATAAAAATTATACTTTCTATCTTCTTACTTTTCTTTTTAACTAAATAAAGGAGTCTTTCATCCCTCCATCCCAACTAGATAGAGCCTTAAGTATTAGTCTTGTTGTACATAGATTATTTATAACATGCTAATCTTACAAAATCATTTATATACAAATAATTTTCCTATTTTATTGGAAATTTATCATGTGATTGTCATTGATTATGTTATTGTTTGGAGGTCACATTCTCAATATTTATTCTATTCACTTTTTGCAGTATTGTATGAATGCGGCACTTGAAAGAACAAGCGTTGCCAGTACAACAATATTATTCTCCACTTCAGGACTTTTCACTCTTCTAATCAGTGCATTATTGGGAGAAGACTCCATAAATGTAGTAAATTTGGTCTCTGTTTTCGTCAGCATGGCTGGTGTTGCCATGACTATATACGGCAAGACTTGGGAAAAAGAATCCCAGTCAACCACATCCTTGTAAGTTTCTTCATTCTTGTCCACATCTTTTGCTAATCGTTTGGATAACATGTTAATTTTTACCATGAACTTCACTATTTCTTTTGGTACTTGGCTTAAACTAATAAAAATTGGAAAAAAAAAAAAAAATTTCAAGTCACTGAAGTTTACTAGTAATATACTAATATTAACTATTACGGACGCAATAATTTTTACAACTATTGATATGATTTGTTTTGACTGAAGTAATATCATTTTCACCAAAGTTTATTATTAACACTACTTTTATTTTCCCATTAAAAAAAAAAAAAACTACTTTTATTTTTTATTATTCACAACACATATCAAAAGTTGTAAAAATAAAATAACAAAGAAACAATTTTTTTCTTTCAATATTGCTCTTTTTCAATAAGTCTAATGGGTATATTATTATTTTACATTGGCTGCTATATTTTTTTGTTGTTTTGTACGATGTTTTATTTTAGAGCAACTAGTTATGAGATTTTCCTCCCTCTGTGTCTGGGTTCACAGAGACAGAAACCATTCTATGCTCGGGGATTTTTTTGCTTTGCTCTCAGCTGTGACCGATGGACTATTCGCAGGTCAAACATCTTTTATTTTATTCACATATATATATATATAAATAAGAAAATATATAAAAGAAAAGAATATATATATTTATATATATATATATATATCTTTGTAGTTGAAAGATTGTAGTTCTTATTATTGTAATCATTCATTGACAAAATACCAATTCTGCAGTGCTCCTTAAAAAATATGCTGGAGAAGAAGGAGAAAAGGTGGATATGCAAAAGTTCTTTGGATATATTGGATTGTTCGCCCTTGTTTCTCTCTGGTGGCTAGGTAAGACAAAGATTCTGTGTTCTGACTTAACTTTTTCCATTAACCTACATGTAACTTATCCAAATTATCACAGCAAAAGTGCTTTCTTCAAACAAGTATTAAGGATTTAAAATTTTAATGACTGTAAATGTGACATGTTGTCATTGATTATAATAAAAATGGTATTGCCATATACAAAGAATTGTGTGCAACTCTCAACATAGGTATGCCCAATAAAGATACCATGCTTTTTTTGGGGTTGTTTTGGTGATATATGGCAACCAAATTTATTTATATGTGGGTTCTAGTTAGCTCAACTAATAAAGTCTCTGATGATTGAATAAGAGATCTAGAATTCAATCTCCGCTTACACAAAAAACCGATTGGTGTCTTAGTCTGATGATAAGGAGCTATTATCATAAGCGGACGCTATAGGCTGAAACTGTTTTAAAATAAAATTTTGTTTTATAATATTGGTTCCAACCAGTGGCTTTAGCATGGATTGATTATAATGTTTTAATTTGTTGTGTCCTTTTTCAGTGTGGCCCTTGAGTGCATTAGGAATTGAACCCAAATTCATGATTCCTGATTCTGCTAAAACCATTGGAGTTGTTTTTGCCAATTGCTTTGTTGGGAGTTTCATCTCTGATTATTTCTGGTATGTTGGGAGGAAAAAAAACAAAGATATCTATCATGATTCATTGTCTTTTGTGCAAATATTTTTATTTTATAAATATATAGTATCTTGACTATTTTATATCATAATCCCAGGGCATTAGGTGTTGTTTGGACCTCTCCACTAGTGACAGCGCTAGGTGCCTCGCTTACCATACCACTTGCCATGTTGGAGGACATGGTGATCCATGGCCGACATTATTCAGTAATTTATATTCTTGGCTCAATTCAGGTGAGATTTGTACCATGGTTGACTTTTGCGTGTAGTGATTTCTAACTTTTGAATAAAATAAATAAATCTAAAGTGCAAACTATATCCAAAGTTCGGAAATTTTGGGATTTTACACTTTTAAGTATTTAAATTTGAATTTTATCTTTTAAAGTTATATTTTGTTTGCATCAGCTGTCCATATTT
The DNA here is from genome assembly GCA_030021035.2 of Notholithocarpus densiflorus. NCBI lineage: Eukaryota > Viridiplantae > Streptophyta > Magnoliopsida > Fagales > Fagaceae > Notholithocarpus > Notholithocarpus densiflorus. The sequence continues at coordinate 5,086,251 of JARYZH020000003.1, forward strand.
TTTGATAAATGTCACGTAAACTTACCACACGTATCTAGTTCGTCTAATAAAATAATGTCATGTTATTTTTATTATGTCACGTGGCATAATTTTATAGGACAAACTAAACACGCATAGCAACCTTACGTCACACTTAATAAAATATATAAATAGAAAGATTACTTATGTAAACTGAATATAATTTCAGAAGATAAATCCAAATTTTGAAACTTATATGGCATAAAATTCAAAGACTCCAAATTTTAAGAGTATAATTCGCACTTTAGCAAACAAAAAAAAAAAAAAAAACACGAAAATCGTTTATGTATTGTCTGACCATATTTATCCATGAATTGGTGATGTGTTGCAGGTATTCCTGGGATTTGTAATTGCCAACCTATCGGATTGGTTCTCACCCAAGCTAGGATCGCAAATTTTGAATTCCTTGAAGAGATTTTTCATCCGTCACTCTTTTTAGGGATATCATTCTTTTTTATCTTTTCCCCGTCATCACTCGATGATGTGAGGCTGTAGCTTGTAGGGTTTTCAATTTCACCAGTTAGTCTTGATGTTTATTGTTGTTCAATATGTTCTAGGCATAGAGAGGATAAACTTTTGTATATTCTAATGAAATAGAGCAAGGGGAAATATTAATTTTTCTTCTCTCTCTTTTTGGTATGAATAAAAAATTGGTCTTTCACTCGCCTTCATCAACAAAGATTATGTTTATGTCATGTACTAAAATAAAGTCTAACCTCAAATCCCACGAAAAAGACAGAGAGAGATTTATTTATTTTTTCTTATTTTTTGAGAAGACAAACCCTACAATATTGGCTATGCATTTATAGCCAATACCTTGGGACCATTATGAAGAACTTATCCCTATAATTATTTGGTGTATGGGATAGAGGATTACACTCACCGAGCTCTAGACTGCCACAACCAAAAAAACAAAATTACCCGTGTTTTTTTTTTTTTTTTGGGAAAAGTAAATCAATTATAGTTTTTTGATAAACTAAATCAATTATCATTTTTTATTGTAAAGACATATACTATTATAAATTTATAATCATGCCAAGCCTCATTTTGATCCATTCAAGAATGATGGTTACCCAAGGCCCCAACCCACATAAAGTTGGATTTTTTTTTTTTTTTTTTTTTTGATAAGACATAAAGTTGGATTTTGATTAACGTTAAAATGATTCAGGAATTCCAATGCACAAAGTTTTTTTTTTTTTTGGTTAAAACTAATGCACAAAGTTTTAAATTATATTTTTAAATTATATTATAGTATGAAGAAACATTACTTGGGATGCTCCGCTTAGATAATTGAAATCAAGGACATATATATATATATATATATATATATATATATTTTTTACTTGGGATGCTCCGCTTGGATACTGACATCGTCATTATTTTAATTAGTTTGTACTCTATTTTAGTTAAGCAACATTACTTGTATATTGAAATGGTTGGTTTTCATCGAATTTATTTGGTTTTTTTTTTTTTTTCTCAAGAATAAAGATGCCTGAAACTCTCCAAGGTCAGTCGGCAATACTTTCTCCCTCGAAAATGAACAATGCAAAACTAAGGATGTGAAAATTGAAAGCTTTTAGCATATGACAATGAAGCCATGAGCCTCGTTTGTTCCTGCGCAACTTTGGACGGTCTGGTTGTTTGTATTATCGTATTCTGTCACAGCAAATTTAGTATAACCATCAGTTAATCATCAGATATTGTGCAGAGCCTGATGAATTAGGGTCAACTTAACCAAGTTTTTCTTGAAAGCAATCTGATATAAGTACCAAGATTAACGACAACAGTTGGTGCTGCTCTATGACTTATGGTTAACTTGGCCAAGTTTTTTGGGAAGGCAACCTGATATATGTACAAGACTGTAACTGGCTGTGAAAGAAATTGAAACTGGAAATTATGCTAGAGATTTATCTCTAAACTTTGATTTTTGACTATGACTATGCCAAGTATAAGAAGATTAGTACACTGGTAGAGTACATATTCAAGTGTTGCGACTTTCTGCCATAATCCATGACAAGAAAACCACCAGTCTACCAACACCAGAATTCAATATCAGAAATCTTTTTTTTTTAAGAAATAAATACCTCTATAAATTAATTTTCCCAACTGCCACATCGCCTCAAAAAATCAGGCTTAATGCTCCAACTGAGAATTTTAAATTCACCGCTCAAAAATGTCCTCTAGAGGGCAAAGTGGGGAGAAGCTGCTTCGTAATTTGCCAATGACAATGCCAACTCAATGACTTGTTTTCAAGCAATACAAAACTAGCCATGGCATTCTTTGATGCACAATCAAATAATAACCATAACTTCAACAATTCGTCCAATTTTCGTTCGTTTTGTGCGATTAATATAGGTATCAATTCTTGCTTCACCATATCATGCAGCAACCTGTTTCTCACTTGCTTTATAATATAGCATCTTCTGTACATAAAACATCATGTATCCTTGTGCAGCCCTCACAATGTTCTCATTGACTTGAGTTATCCAAGCATCATCACACTTATACCATTGGTTGCTTAACCGCAAGTAAGTCACGTAATGTCCAGCATCTAGTTTACCTGTATGAGTGACAACAGCAAACAGCTCAAACTCTGACGACAACTCATTTGAGGCCTCTGGCTCATCCCCATCAAAAGGAAAAATTCTATTCCCGAATCTACGTCTCAAGATTGAAGATGAGAGATAGGGCGCCATGTCCAATGAAAATGGGAATTGCAAGTAACGGTCAACCTTCCTCGACATTTTCCGTGTTGTGGAATGCTCAAATCTTTTGATATGGAAGCAAGAAACCAATGGAAGCTTTCTGATGGACATTTGTTTGAGAGACTCTTGCCTCACCTTACACTGTTGGCAAAAAAATTTCTGGTCGGTGCCCAATCTCTCAGGTCTTGTAAAACGGTCCAAGCATCCCACAAGGGTAGATATCCCACTGTTTTGACTTGAATTTAGGCAATCTGCCTCACCGTTGGAAGCATGATTGGACTTTGTGGACGCCATCTTTGCAGATCCCCCTTGGTTTGGCTCCAAGTCCAGTGAGATGTCTACACATGGGTCATATGTTGTAGATGTGAAACCACAGGTCATACACATCACATCAGATCGCAGGATACCGGAAAATACTCTATGAGCAATACAACAGTCTCCATTGCCTGCACTACAAAAGAAATGGGAATGGGAAGGGGTTATTAAGATATTCTAACATAATTAACGAAACAGTAACAAACAACCCAGCCATATAACAAGGAAACAAATAAACATCTGACGATTAACTGTAGCCAATGATGTGCCAGTGAGCAATGTATATATAAAAAAGAAACAGTGCTTCAGAAAGCATAGCATAAGATCCACTTTTAAATACAATACTAATTCTATCTTGAATGAATTTATATGATTCATGTTAGCATATCCTTCATACCCACATTACCATAAGTAACTGTAAGCCATTAGAGACTTAATTCTTCTTTAGTCAGAAAATCAGTCAAATTCAATTTTCTCACCAACAATTTTTTATAAGAAATTGCTCATAATTAACATATGCATCCACTACCTTCCTAGGTTAATGTAGCATTAGCGCAACCCCTTACTTTAAATACCCTTTACACCTTCCAAAATGTGCAACCAGAACACAAGTTACAGAAGCACACCAACTTATTGTTATTAACGGACGGAGAGGTGCAACATAGCTACTAGTGGAGTCCTAGGGTTAGGTTTCTCAAGATATGACTAAGATAGTTAAAGCTTCAAAACAGCATACTACCTATGACCAGGAAATTCATTTTTATTTTGTTTAAATTTTTTATCAGTATGCTGGCTCTGAACCTAATGCAACCTTCCTTTCGCTGAGACCAGGGGATCAGCTGAGTAATACGACACTAAACACACCAACAGGTGGAGTTAACATGAGAATTATGCAAGACGAGAAAACCCTATGATCAAACCAAGTTGGCTAGGAAAAGTTGACTTACTGGATGAAGCAGAAAACACCTTCAAGCCAGCAGGTTGAGGTTGACAATTAGCCCTAATTTGTGAGCACTTTTCAACTCCTAGAGCGACAAACAGGAGACCTAAACCCAGACCCTGCAGTTAAATGTTACGGTTACTTCTTAATCTTTAACAGTATCATCTACATTAAAATGAAAATCTATTAATGTATGAGAGTGACACTAGCTGCTTATTGATAGAACTTTAGTTCATCATCTTGCAGTATATGCTAGCAGCAAGTTCCATTCATGCGTTAGAAATCCATTGGCTTGTCCAATGAATTTATGAAGAGAATTACATCATGGGATATCAAGTTATCCAAAGGTTCCACCTCTTAGTTACTGCAACACCAATAATAACATGGACAATATACCAACTGACATGACTAATGAAGCGTCTAGAGTTTTTCAGAATAACTACCTATTGGCTATGTTTCACTGTATCTTTTGGGAGCTAAAGACGAATATTAATTTATAGGAATAATCCAACTGCAAAGTTAGACCATCCAGGTTCCAAGTCTAAATAAGGCAATCCATGGAATCTTATATCAACGTTCTGAACTTATATTAACAAAATTTTCAAAATCCAAAGTAAATTATCTAGTACAGAATTCTAGGTCTTAGGCCACAATGCTGCTAAACAGAATCTACATATAAGGCCCAACAACACCCAAATTCCCTGATCATATTTACTATAACAAATATGTTACACAGTTCCGGCCAAGATAATTTCACAGTTAATTGATTAGGCCACATATAAACAAATCATACCACTTTTGAGTCTCACTACAAATGTCTGTAAAGAACATGTTTGCGTGCCTATTTGGGTACAACTTATTTTTAATTTTTTCCAAAAATGGGGATGAAAATTTGATATAAAAGAAATTGGAAGAGGGTAAAATTTACCCTGACTATGTGGTTTGCGCCGTTCCTTCTCGACCTTTTCATGGATCCCATCTAGCATTGAAATGAAAAATTCATGAGCATCTTGCTGCTCATAGCTTGCCAGATTTGCAGCATGTTGCCACCAACTGCAATGCAACCACAGCGATCATAAACATCAACAAGCTATTTACTTCTTTTTTAACCTTCCAAACAAAAACTGCAAAATCAGTAAAGTTTTAAGTCCAAAGGTAAAATATTTTTATCCACATGGGTCAAAACTGAAAATTCAAATACTACAAAATTGAACCAGTCAACCGAAATGCACATATTCAAGCCAAACCCATATCTCAAAATCAAACAATTTTCACGAACCTATACAAAAACTTTGCAGGACTATAAGGCTTCCGATCTCTCGAAAAAACGGCCGAAAACATGGCGTCCATATCGCAAGCCAAACACATCCGCGAATTATTATTCCTTTCATTGTTGCTTGCATTTCTCCGATTCACAATGCCGTCTCCATTGCTATTGCCATTGCAATTGCTCTTCTTTTGGCAATAGAATCGGTTGTGCCGATCGCTGAGGAAATAGTTTCTCAGCGGCGGAGTGTGAAGCAGAGCTTGCAGAACCGAATTCATGAAGCACGTGTTTCCGAGATTGTTGAGTCCGCGCAATCCCCAGGGTAACAAATCGTTGGATCTGGAATCGGAATTCGAATCGGAATCGGAAACGGTGCCGTTTAGGGGACTAGATGAGCTTCCCATTAAGGATCGCTCTCTCGGATCCGGAGTCCAAGGCCTGTAATCTACTCGCCGCCGTTTCCTGAGGTTTTCAGGCTGAGGTAATCGGATCGTGGTCGGCGTAGTGACGGAGCGAGGCGGCGCGTGGAGCGTCGACGCGGCGGTCTGAGCGAGGACCACCGCGGAGTCGAAGTCGCGATCGTAGACCTGATCGCGGCACGCGCAGCAGAAGAGCTCGGCGCGATCGACGTCGACGGCGATCTCGTGGCCACCTCCACCTCCTCCTCTCGCCGACTCCGCGTGCGCCGCCGCGTGAGACGAGCCGCCGCCAGGAGGCGCGTGGCAGTGCACGGCGGCGCAGGAAACGCAAGCGTAAAGGCGCGTGCGACCGCCGCCGGAGTCGCCGCACGCGCCGCAGAGAGGGAGCTCGCTGGGGTCACGGCGAATCGCGGCGCGGCCTCCCGGCGGCTTGATCCGGAGACAATCCTGCAGAGCTCGGAACGGGTTGGACCGGTGCCGGGATCGGAAATCGGCGAGGTGGGGACACGGCTGGAGAGATATCTGACCGTTGATCCGATGATTGTTGTTGTTGCTGTTGATCTTCGAAGACATTGTAGATGGAGATTAGGATTGAGGTTGAAGATGTTAGATGATGATGATGAAGAAGAAGAAGAAGAAGAGGAAGAAGATGAAGCCCTAGATTCCAAGAACATAAGGTTCATCGATCGGTGAAATCAACGGCTGAGATTGGAGGAGTGAAAGTGAGAGACCATTGAGTGTGATGATGAGGATTATATATATAAAATCTGGTGAGAGTTTTATTTGCTTTCTTTCTGTTAAAATCTGTTCAGCTTGTTGGGATTTTTTAGATTTTCAAGATTTGTTGGATTCTTCTATTTTATAGTATTGATGAAAGAGAGAGAAAATAAAAATAAAAACATTTTTAAAAAATTATTTAATGATTAGTTTTAGTTTTCAATATAAAATTATATATATATATATTTTTTTTTTTTTTTTGATGTTTTTGATCCAAAAAGAGAGGAGAGAAAAACACATAGAAATTGGGTTTATGTTTTTTTGGTATTATTGGGTTTTGGTTCTTAAAGTGGTACTGAATCTTGAACAGTAGCTAGTGAGCTGAGAGGTATACTTTTCAAGTACAGTGAAAGGCCAAAGGTAGATTAAAGTAAAGACTAAATATATATTTTTTGCTCAAAAAAAAATATATATTTTTTGCTTTTTTAATGTGGGCCGTTGGATATGAGTGGGTTGTTGTGTGGATTGTCTAGTAGATGTGGGCCCAACTAGCCTTGATGTGTTTGTGTTTGGGTTGGTGATGAGCTTCTTCTTTTGCTCAAACTTGCTCTCAGCCTAGGTTAAGGAAGGTCATCATTATTCATTATTGGTGATAGTACAGTGAGTTGTGACTGGTGGAGTCTACTTTTTAATGCATTCATTCAAGGGTGGTACTATGGTATGGTAGGGTATGGTGTACCTTTTTTTTTTTTTTTTTTATGAGGGTATGGTGTACCTAACACTTAGACAATAATTTAGATCAATGTTATTTAAAAACAAAAAACAAAGAAAAAATGAAAAATGGTATTTTTTTGATATTTTGAATGAAGACATTCAAATTTGAAACCCTTTTTTCTGTTTATAATTCTTCTTCTTCTTTTTTCCTAAATAAAGAATCTAATTTGTAACATTTCAATAACCGTATCTCTTTTAACTTTCAATAAAAATGAAAAATGAAAGGAAAAAGGTTTAGAAAAGTATCTTTGCTAAATTAACCCACACATCAACCCATCAAGAACATAAGTACAATTTGGACAATTCTAGCTCACCTTCTCAAGCAAACGAAACAAAACCAAGATTCTCCCAAATTTTGAGATAATAAATTCTAAATAAGGTTGTCATTAGCTAGCTTTAAATGACAACCTATTTGGGAGACAATGTACTCCACATTGAATTTTTCCACACACATCAACCCTTAAATTCTATTTGGAATCTGTCAAAGTCATTTTGGTATATTGAAGACATTCATTTAAGGCAAGAAGAAAGTTATAACAAAAAAAAGAAAAAAAGAAGAAGAAGATCAAAATTTCAAAATTTTCTTTTGCTTAGCTACTTCTGCATCATCCTCATCTGTCCACAACCTTATATTTGGTTTAGAGTTTAGACAATCTAGCTCACCTTCACAAGTAAACAAAATAAATCAAGATTCTCCCAAATTTAGATATAATATTCCAAATAAGGTTGTCATTAGCTAGCTTTAAATGACAACCCTATTTAGAAGACAAAGTACTCTACCTGAATTAATCCACACAAAAATTTAGTACTATAAACTTAATTAAAACTTTTGTCACAATTCTCCCACATAACTGACTGTGAGTAGTGAAAAAAAAAATAATAGGTTCATATAAAAGTGACATAAAATCAATCATAATTTGCTATGCAAAAAAGTTGTGACAAAAATTGTGGCTAAGTTGGTGATACTAGAACAACTCTAAATTTACACATCAATCCTTCAATTCTATTTGGAATTTGTCATATTCGTTTAGGTATATTGAAGACATTCATTTAAGGCAAGAAGAAAGTTATACCCAAAAAAAAAGTTTTTTGAAAATTCAAACTTTTCTTTTGCTCATCTACTTATGCATCATCCTCCTCTGTCCACAAGCTTGTGCGTGGTTTAGAGTTTAGAAATTCAAAGTCATCAACATTTGTCTTGTCTCTGTTAAGGAAAGAAAAATCCATTTGACTCCAAATCTCCGACCACAATTTTTTGGACCTACGGACAATTTATTTTGGTGTTTACCTAATGGTCCGTTTGGATTGAGTTATGAACTCTACTCTACTCTTCTCCACTCCTCCTTCTTCCTCTTCAATCCAAACAGGCCCTAAATTAAAAGGGATATTGAGTCATGACCTTGTCACTATTTTAATTTCAGATGGAGCACTTACAACATATGTTCGTACCTCATAGATAGAGCATTGAAGTGATTTTTTTTTTTTTTTGGTAACTTACAACAAGCTTTAATATAACATCATGGAGCATGCTGTGCCAGCATACTCACGAGTCACGGTTACATTATCTTTGGAGGAAACTAGTGGGCATGTAAAGAGAAAAATAGCCGAGCAACCAACCGGTCCAATCATTTGGTCAACCTGGTTCAATAACTGTTTATCTATTGGTTGGAACTTACAATTTTTCCTCATTACATCATGTCCAACTGTCTGTACAATTGTACATTGTGTACAATACATATTAACCATATATACCAAACTATTTCCCGCACGTCTAGATTTTTCGTACTTTTCGTTCATGTATATCCTTTGGTTGCTGACTAAATGCTGTGACAATGGTTCATTCATATGCAATCTCATGCCCTATCAACCTATGAAGGAGATGAGCATGAAGGCAGCAGAAGAACATGAACAAGTTGCATCTCTGAAAAGTATCAAATAATGCAAATACCGCAGCTGATAACAGAAACTATAAAAAGACTACTTGTGTCAGAAAAGAAAATAATTCCACAAACCACTGGTTTTAAGGAACAGACATCAAAAAGTAGCTTTGAGCCTAAAAGACTCTGCTCCACACTTTTGAAAAGCCTACCATAAAAATTTCCTCTTTTGGGCCCTGCGAAGAATGGGAAAATGACGTGGGAAAAGAGGAAGAAAAGAAGATAAAGAAATTGCAAGACAAGACAGCACGAGAACAAGGACATGAATCCAGCAGAGAAAAATAAAGAAATTGGTCATTTATAGGAACTGTAATATAGCACAAGGTGCATCATTCCACTACTTCAATTACTTGGTACAAGATTCTTCAGTGAAAAGGAAGGCAATGCTTGGGAGTAAAGCATGCGTGTTTCATTAGATGGGGTAGTCTTTACAAGAAACACTTCAAGGGACAATAATGTTCATGAATTTCCTCTTGGCAAAAGCTAACCACCATTTATTTGGAGTCCCATTGGGTCTATATGCAACACTCAATAGTCTCCCACTTGTTTCCTCCCTTATCTGCTTCAAATAATTCCTCAGCAGCTCTGCATTCAATAATTAGAAAAATAAGAATGAAAATTTTTTTAGTCTGAAGCAATCATTCACATGGTAGAGGACGTTCTTAAGCAGAAGACGAAAACCAAAATTTCACAGGTCTGATCATAAATGTCAACATTTCAAACATCAATATGATTGTCTAGTCTCAAGACTCAACATTCATCTGCCCTTTAATTTTTACTAGGTAAAGCATTTGGGGGGAATGCGAAGCCCAGACATACCCTACCTAAGGGGGTGAACATGCCAGTTGGGCCATTGGCTGATTCAACATTCAACTTTCATATCTCACATTGGTTTTATGTAAGTATATTCATCAAAATGACAGAAAAGATTTGAAATTTTCTTGATAAAAATGTCTATGAAGTGGACATTCAATGGTGCATTATGAATTATGATCACTTTGAAATAACAAAAATCAACATGTTGGTGGAGAAATGATACATTAGTCCCATGTTGAAATATCAAAGCCCTAACTATGAAATAGAATGTAAAAAGGCCCCAACTCCATAACCCGAGAAGGATGCAAAAAGTTTCATGGATAATGTTATAGTTAAGAGCCCTAGAATATACGCACCCATTGGATCTTGAACCCAATACTTCACCCTCAATCTTGTTCTTACAAGGGGAGGAGGTGCCATATGACTATAAATCACACAAGCAACTCACGAACAGATTCCATCAAAAGTAAATTATGAAACAAGAAAATAAAAAAGCCAATATTTTAAGGCCAATAGTTGAAGCCACTACATCAGCCCCAGCAAACAAAAAAGGAAGTAAGCTAAGCCTAGATTTGAAAACTGTATCCATATAATGAACTTCACTCAAGAAAAATTTGTTGTTTCCACAATGAAAGAAAATACAAAGAGCCTTCACATAAAACTGAGGTATTTGATAACCAACAAATGGTTGAGGGTGAGTTTAGCATCAGCTTTTAACTTTTATGTACAGCTTTTTAAAACCTCACTTTTTCAAATTTTTTCAAGGTACAAGTATATTTTAGCACATTTTCAGCAAAAAGTTTTCAACAAAAAGATAAATAAGCTATTCCCAAACGGACACTTAGTCTCAAGTGATGGTCATGTAATGAAGGTATCAATTGCATCATTGATATCACATTGATCCCTAATTAGACAATTTTATCTCCAAGCAACATGTCATGTGAAACCAGCAGAAAGAAAAGAGGGCCCATGCAGGTTGTGAATAAAAGTAACATTTTAGAGTTAAACTATTTTACAATATTACTTTTTCAATTGAGATGTAGGTTTAAAGATGGTGTAGCAAATGTTGCAAAATTAGCAGCAAGAGCTTGTATCCAACCAGAAACTACATTCCTCATCATCTACATTTAAAACTTAAAGCTATGATATTTGAGTAGTATCCAAGAGGAGGCTTCCCTTAAAATTGTTACATTAAAGCACAAAGGAATAATTATCAGTATTAGAAACATAGAGCATTATTTTCTCACCACAAATTGTAGTGACATAAAGACAATAAAGAAAATGCCAAAAAAAGCAGGAAAGGTGGACTTTCTTCAGCCAGAAGGACACAAAATAAGTTGTCATACTTGGGAGCTTGAAAGAATAACTAGGAAATGCACAATAGTGAAAAATGAATGTATGATTCTATCTACATATACTATTCCAACTAGATTAACAAGTTAACAAAACAAGATATCAGATCGTAGGTTTAAACTACTTGCTGAATTAACCACCATCTTGAGGATTAAATATGAAAAAAAAAATTTAAACTAGGATGTTTACTTTCTAGATTCATAATAAGTCTAGGCATTGTGACCTAAAATTGCTGATGAATTTTTCAAATTTGGTATGAAGCTACATCATGAATTTCTTATAAACCATCCAAATAATTGAATTTCTTAAGATTTTCAAAAACATTACAACTATAATAAGATAAAAAGAACAGAAGTCAGCCAATAGAAGAATTTTCCATCTTAGATGAATAAACAATATGATAATTGAGGCAAGCAACACACCAAAGAAGCTCTCTGGCATACGTTGATATACTAAACACAAAGACCAGGAGTTTCACCTGCTTCCTGCTGAGACTGAGGAAGGGGGAAAAGGCCCGGAAAAGGAAAACCGGACTCTCCAGGGACTGGAACCTTTTCCAAACCCAAGTTGATGATTGCCTTAGTTCCTTCGGCCAAAGTTCTGCAACCTTCAAGCCTCTTCAAAGCCACATTAATGTAAAATGTCAAATATATGAGGAGCTTATCCGCCGAACTCTTAATATCAAAGTTTCTGAAGAAGACATTGGCGCGAAAGAATGTAATTGCTTCATCTACGATATCAGTTCTATCTGCATACATAGAGACCTCAATATTAAAGACATAAGGAAGTACATGCTACTCTTAGTCCTTTTATTTTTCATATATTGTTTTTCGTCCATGCTAGCTTAAGGGCCTGATAACACCACTTGGATCTAGAACCTACATGCTAATGCTCATGAGTTTGATAGCCATACTATTGATTTGGGGAGGTCCTCTCAAAAAGTATTTAGTGCCCATTTTGTCCAACTCTCTCATCTTTGTTATACCCTTTATGATATTTAGGAATAACCCAATTCATGGGCAGTTGGGAGTGTCATAGGAGGGATTATAATGATTCCTGGTATTAGAAGCCACAAAGGTCTGGTTGATGCACATATTGCATTTTCTAGCAGCAACCCAAAATTGTTGAGTTTATTTCTATCTTTCTATATGTAATCCAAAGAATGGAAAAGATTCTTCAAGAGTCTTGAACCCACGAAGTGCATCATCTTTTACCACCATTTCCATAATGTACGAAACAAATGTATGCATTTGGACTAGGGTCATATCCTTTATAATTACTATTGAGCATTTAGTAACTACTGATTTGTTATTTTCAAGTACCCTAAAAAAATATGCACATTTTTTATATCAATAGTGAGAAACCTGTATACTTCTAGTGAATACAAAGCAACCCTTCTGACCCAGCATGTAATGAAAGTATAAAAACTCGGTTTATAATTGCACTATAAAGTAATGAAGCATTTGAAACAGTTAAATGATAAGGTTAAGTAAAAACCTTGACCAGAAGCTGGAGCAGGACCCTTTATATGGCTTTTTAAAGGAAGCAGAGGGCACCCACAAGCTTTAGTAATTCCTTCCTCATCCACAAAGCTAGAATGATATACCTGCCATGACAAACATCTCTAAAAAATTTCAAATTTCTAAATTTCCCACTTTATCAAATATTCAATGCAAACCAGGATCAAAAAAGAAAAGAATCCCAGAAACCCAAAAAGGAAAAACGTCAAGATTGAAACTTTGTCAAGCTAAGCATGATTGCCATACCATACTTCTCTTTCTCTGTTTCCCAGATGAATTGATGTCTTATTGCAGCAATTGAAGCTCAAATTATCAAACTTTTTCCAAATGCAAGCAAAAACAGACTGATTCTGTAAAAAAAAATGAAGTAGAAAGCAAAGGATTAAGTGGGTATTTTGTGAAAATGAATAAATAATGGTGTATTTGAAGAATTATAGTGATTGTGCAAGGAACAGAGTGAGCAAAAAAAAAGGGAATTCAGGGGATGAGATTACCTGAGTTTTCACTTTTCAGTTGATGGATCGGAAATGGGTCGGAGCCACGGAAGGTGAAAAAAGCTCAGTGGATCGGTGCTATGCTCTAACGTGATTGGTGGGTGAAATCAATGGAACTGCTTCCGATGATTATTAGTTTATTACATTTTCGAGTGCACGACACGACACGACACCGTATCCATTGCGCAACGACATGTGTTTTTAGTTTTACCCACTCAATGAAAGGGTGAAAAAAAAATTGTCGTTTGATGTCGTTTAGCAAGATGCAAAATGCCTCACCGGATGTGGAGTCTTTTTTTGGTGGATTCAGAGTAAAATCTAAAATGGATAAAAAGGCATTTTGCATCACCGGATGCTAATGCTTTAAGAATGGTTTAGGTAAGGAAAATATCTAATTTGACTAATCCTTAGAAGTTTTTTGTGCTATGCAGGGACGGAATTGGAACTTGGAGTTAGGAGAGCCAATCTGCTACTAGCCATGCTCTGCTACTGTAGCTGCTGAAGAATTTTTTTTTGGTGTATCTTTGATGCATGTATCTACTATGAGTAGGAAAAAAAATTTATTCAAAAATTTTTAAAGGGCTGGGTTGTTTGTTTTTGGTAAAATTGGTTGATTGAGCTAATTTTTTTGGGCTTGCATATTTTATTTTAGTTTTTAGATCTTTTTTTTTTTTTTTATGTCCTTTAAAAGGAAGAAAATGCTAGAGTTATAAACTTTTTAACAAATTGATGATGTGGTGAGTGGTATTGGTAAGTTAAAAAGTTATGTAAGTGGTGGGCCCAAAAGTATTTGCTACCTTAATTTTTTGTAAAAATATTGTAAAAAAGTTTATGACTATAACATTACTCTTAAAAAGAATCAATGATATTGTTAAAGGGGGCCAAAGTTCAAGAGTACCTCCTTCTCTAGATAAGTATATAGAGAATGAGGGGAGGTGGGGTTCGAACCACAAACATAAAATATCATAAAGGATGTCATTACTATTGGATAATCACTTAAGAAAATCCTACTAATCCATAGAATTGGATAATAGTTAACCTTAATATTAGCATGTTAACCACATCTCTTCTACCTATTAAAAAAACTAGCCTATTTCTTCTTCTTCTTCTTCTTCTTCTTCTTCTTTGTTTTAGATAACTTAATAGTTATAATAATGGAAGAGAAGGCACCTCCCCTACAATCTACCTATTAAAAAAAAGTAAAAAAATTAGTCCATCTCTTTTTCTTCTTATTTTTGAATAATTTAATAGTTACAATAACTGAAGAGAAGAGATTTAAACCTTGATTTATGCATCATGATGTTTGATTCAGACTAAATCTTTTTAAGTGGGGCCACCCTATGTATTAATCGTAGATAGTTCAATGTCTTATTTCAAGTTTCAAAGTGAAGAATTTGACCCCGAGGATTATGGACAAGGTTTAATATTACCTCAATTAAGTGGACTTTTAGGGTCTATTTGGTTGGAGGGGTGAAAAAGTGAGAGAATAGAAAATGGTGGGAGAATGAAAAAGTAGGAGAATAGAAAAGATTTTCTTTTCTTTTCTTTTTGTTTAGTTGAGAGTGAAAAAGTGGATGGATTGAAAAAATAAATTTAACTAAATTTACTCATATATCATTGTTAAAGAATGACGCTTAATTAAAACAAAAAAGTGGCAAATAACCACACAAAAAAAAAAGAAAAAAGCAATCATCCAAATTTATTAAAAAATAAAAATAATATCCCAAAAAAAAGAAGAGGCAATGTTACTACCAGGAAAAAAAAAGAAAGAGTCACGCCAGGCCCTAGAAAATCAAAAGAAACAAAAAGAATAGGAAAAAGAAAAAAGAAAAAAAAGAGGCTACGGTACTGAAAATCAAAAGAAACAAAAAGAATAGAGAAAAAAAAAAAAAAAGGTGACAGCCCAAAAAAAAAACAAAAACAAAAAAAGGGCAACGGTACTGCCCAGTGATAAAAAGAAAAGGGCAACGAACAGCCCAGCGAAAAAAAAAAAAAAAAAAAAGCGCAACTTGACGAATGTGCACATAGGCATTTTTGTCAATTAAAAAAAATTCATCCCTGCTCTCAATTTTCTCTCTATTTTGGGAGAAAACTTTTTGGTGAGTCCAGGAAGAAAACACCTAGATCCCACAATTTATTTTTCTTCCTCTCCATCCAACCAAACACACTCGAAAAAGTTTTCATTTTTATTTTCTCTTCAAAGTTTTCCATTCACCTTATTTCACCTCCAAACAAACACACCCTTAACAAATAGTGTAAATAACTACCGCACAGGTGCACACCCTTGGTGTGATGGTTACTCCATAAGTATAAATGTTTGTGGGGTGTGGGAGGGTGACAAGAGCCGGGGTTTAAGTCTCTAAAAGATAGCTTCATATACATATACACTTAGATTATGCTAGAGTAGAATTTTTATCTTGTATCAAAAAAAAAAAAAACAAAAAAACAAAACAAAAACAAACAATGCAAGTAACAATGAAAATGAACTATTCTAAATGATTGCAGGTTCCTCTCGAGACAGATTCATCGCTTCAAGGTCAGCCATACCTTTAGAGAGGCGAACCGATATGCTGACTTTCTTGCTCGTGCTAGCTGCTCACTGGATGAGGATTTTGTTGTATTAGATTTACCATCTAGTGATGTATTACTTAATATGTTAAGTTCAGATGCTACTAGTTTGTACTCTTTAAGGCTCACAGTCACGACTTCGTCATTTATGACTTCTTAGTTTAATATATATATTCCTCTTAACCAAAAAAAAAAAAAAAATGAAAATGAAGCAAGTAAAAGAAATTAAAAGTGATCAAGTTTTAGGATTGAGTGCTAATCTATTTCTAATGCCATTGGATCTCAAGAAACTAAATTGGAATGCAAACAAGTTAATTCGAAACCTAGTTCATCTAAACAGCTGTTGATTCGAAGGTTCACGATAGACAGATTAAAGCTTAGATTAAACTAACAATAGGAAACATGAATCAAACTTCAATACTCATATAAACAAGATTAAACTAAGTACAAGATTACAAGCATTAACACCTTACAATTAGAGCCAATTAGCGAGGGAAAAGCTTCAATCCAACCCCTTATTATATGTACTAAATTAATCTGATTCTCATACTTACTTTATTATTATTATTATTATTTCTTACTTGGCTTTATAATTAATCTTATAGTTTTTCTTAGTTTGTGACAAGTTTCCGCATCAACCCAAGTATTTCTCTCTCTATATTTGCCCTTAATTTTTTTATCAATTTCTTTTTATAATAATTTTTTTTATCATTTTTAATGGTGTGAACTATTCAGCCAATAATAGCCTTGTTGACTAGAGGATAGTGAGATTCATTCCCTCTTTTTTTCAGTCATTCTGATTTTTGTCGAATATGCAAATAAGAGTAGGTATTCCCTTTGTAATCTTCGCTTTAATAAAACATATACAATACATATAGTCATATACTATAATAAAACATCGTGGTGTCAACTGATTATCATAACTTGAGGCAATGCAAGTCCAAGCAGAAACCAACACTTTAAAATGGTTATTCAACCTCAGCAGCCTTCTATATTTTCAAATTATAAGCCCCTTGAAGATACAACTAAGGATGTGTTTAAATACCGCTTATTTTGCTGAAATTGAAAAATTATTGCTGAAAGTACTGTAAATAAAGGTAAAAGTTAGTTGAAATAGTACAGTGAAACTCATTAATAATGCCAAAAAGTGCAATAAAATTTATAAATAATAACAAAAATAAGCTGAATAATTAAATAATTTTAATTTTTTATTTCAATTCAAACACTTTATTTAGCGGTGGACCTGCGCAAATATTTTTTCTCTTTTTGGACTTCGTTTTAGGATCTTTCATGTGCTACCCTAGTACTCTTGTTGTTGACCTCTCTGGATTTTTGGTAGCCTCGCTTGTGCCACATGGCACCATCATGTTTGCCAAGTCTTTACAGTATGTCATGCTGTCACTATCTTAGTCACACACACCCTCCACCAAAAGGCCCTTGGCTTCTTTCTTTACATTTAAAAACCTAGCCGCTGTTAATTACACACCAATGTGTTCATTGTTTATGCCACGTCAGTTGAAATCGTAAACATAATTTTCAAATGTTGTGTGTACGGTGTGTGCACTTCACGGTGTGCAGCAATTTCCTTTAAAAACCTATGTACGTGTAAACCTTAACTTGCAAGTCTATGACCATGTTGAGCTCATATTAGACTTGGGGCATCATGACCCATGACAAAGTCTTTGCGTCTTCTTTTTCCACAATCTTGAACCAAATTTCTTAAGATCTTAATACTTAACAGGGTTTTAGGAGTCAAAACTAACATTCTTTAATAGCATAGTGCAACAAGCTAACAACCAGTCAACCTGGTTTCATATCTAAAAGCGTGAATCTACTACCATTGCCAACCAGTCACGGTATTGGTTAGTAATGGTAGTAGATTCACGCTTTCGGTGCAAGTGCACATACCGTGTTGAACAATTTATACCATTTGTCCATTTTATGCTAAGACTAAACCCAGCAAGTTCAAGCAAGGTGTCTAAACAAATCTTTGGCTTGACAATTCAAAGCATAAAAGATTAGGCATATTTACTTCACTTGTTTGCTTCTTAAGCCCTCTATCACTTGCTTCAATAGTCTATTAGTCTCAATGAGTTTTGTCCTTTAGCTTTGAAGCAAACAGGTCATTGGAAGAAAAGCAAACTTCACATCATGCTGCTTTCGAAGACGAGTCATAAATCATAATGGACAAAGAAGTTCAATAACGGACAGGACAAAAACTTTGGGTACACAACAAGCTAAGGTCATTACGGGGCAGAAAAAACAAAAGGGGGTAACACTGCAAAATACAGAATACAACATTATCAACTTTCACATGATCCTATTTTCTCCCAAAATTAGCCTAAAAGAAATCCCAATCATTAAAAACACCAGAGCTTGTTTCGCATAATTTACAACTCATATTAACGACCAAGCCCCTGAGACCAAAGAATGATAATACCAAAGCTAACTAACTGTACATTGCAATATACTATGGAGGCAAACTTTTTCTTTTTTTTTGGGCTAAGTAATTGATTGAGTGGAGGAGCCTCAAGACACAATTGTTGTCAATTAAATGAGGCTTGTGAATGAAGATGTTAACATGTAGGGGATATTCGCTAGAGGCCCTCGTTGGCAAGCGAGATCATGGATGTCCCTCACAATGTTGAAGACAGCCTCTGGTTGTGCTAATTTAAGTGCATTCTCTGACATTATCTTGAGCTCATCTTTCTTGGTGCTGAACCATTCAGTCACTAGTCTTGCAGTTTCTTTAGGACTTCGGGTGAAGACACCGGCACCATTGTCTACAACATAAGGTACATTGCCCTTTTCCTGAGCAAAGTGAGAAGGAAAGTATTAGTAATGAGGGTACAGCTAGAAAATAAAATTAGACATGTTATCTATCTCTATTGCACAAGTGATGAGGTTGATGACTAACTTGTCCAGGAATGTAATCATTGAGAATAATAGGAAGCCCCCTGATCAATGCCTCTGCAATTGTACCAGGTCCAGCCTATGAAACATAGAAACCCATAGAATCCAATTAGTAAGGGGCTTGGCAATATGCGCGATATAAAAGCAAATAGATGGCAGGGATTTATTAACATACTTTTGTTATAATGCAGTCACAAGCTCCCATCCATTTCTCCATTTGGGTCTCAAACCCTCTCACCTACATCAAAGAGGAACAAGCATTTAATCGATGCTCAAAATGAATGCATTGTCTTGATCCAAACAAGTTTGTGAAAGCCATTACCTTTACTGGGATTTTAAACTGCTCGGATTGAAGAGTAGCAGCTAGTGTTTTATTACGGCCACATATAATAATTAATTGCCCAATTGGTTTTCCAAGATCATTATCAAAAAGTGATTCCCCAAGAGCCAATGCAGTTTTCTTAACAGGTCCCATCCCTTCACCACCTCCCATTAGCAAAACTGCAGGCAACTCTGGGTCCATCTCAAGCTCTTCCCTCAATTGATCCTATACAAGACATAAAACAAAGAAAGTAAAAATCAGAAACTCCAGCCAGTAAAACATGCATACAGTTATAATCCCAAACAGGCATACACCTACCTTGGAAAGAACCGCACGGGCAAAAGAAGGCCGGATGGGCAAGCCAAAAACACGAGTTTGAGACTCCTCAAGGCCATCCAGTAACGCTCTCTTGGCTACCTCCTCTGATGGGCAATAGCACCGATTAACCCCAGGGTGAAACCTGGATGCAGTTTCAAGTTAGAATGCAATGCAAAGTGAACTATGATCAATGGACAGCAAATATAAATGTAGTTTCAAAAGGGTTTGTTAACTAACCATGTAGGATGGCAACTATTTAGGTCAGTGATGACAGTGACAAAAACCACTTTCTTCTGGAGGCCTTGCCATTTAAGAACCCACAAAGGAATATGTTGCATTAAAGGATGCACACTGATGATGATGTCTGGCTTGTACTCCATTAGCCCGGCCTCCACCTCTCTTCAATCACACAATATAGCAAAAATTATAAAAACTAATTGGACTAAAAATATAATATGCAAATTGATAATATTGTACACCTAAAAAGTTATAATCATGTTCTCCAACTAAGGGAAATAATTCATCTTGGAGTAAAAAGTAAGCAACTATGTCCTCAATAATTCAACTTCTACCCAATCGATCAATCAGCAAGTGGGTGATAAAGAACCATCATTATGATGAGAGAAACAACATGCACTTAAGTGACAGTAATAAAAGATCTGTCATTTACTAATAATATATATAAAAGTAGGGTTAAACTTTTGTTAGACTATGGGGACCAAACATCATAAAGTATGAAGAAATCTAATGGAAACTACAATCCACTTGAAAGCAATAGATTATTTATCATGTACTATAGTATCTGTAGGTAACAATGAGAATGAAAAGTAAAAGGGTTAAGAAGATCCAAGTACTTGGCATAGTAGGCAGCAATGGCAGCAAGATAGAAGCTGTGTATCCATCGAGGAGAGGTACCGTGGAAAGCAACCTTCCATAACTGTACATGTTTCACCATGAACTTGTATGATCTCTCCATGTCATTTAATGGCCAGCCGGTGTATTCTTTCCATACATCTTTCACAAATATCTAAAATCAGAAGATACCAACAGTCAGGAGAAAAAAAAAAAAAATTTAAGCAATAGATTATTGTTCAGATTGAGGCTTCAGATGATATGAGTTAATGGAGCAGAACACTAGCATAAATTTTTAATTTGACCCAATTGGAAAGTTCATTAACATTAAAAAGGAAATTAACCAAGTAAAAATAGAAAATTTCCACTTTCAGCATAACAATTAAAACAGCAAAGGAAAAAGTCATTAAAATTGGAGAAAATCCCAAGATCATGAATTAGTACAGCTGGTAAGTAGAAGAATTAGAACAAGATGAGATCATGAAGCTCACCTTTTTTTTTAAAATGGAAAATTCTGGCAAATTTTGAATCATGAAAACAGAGAATCTGAATTGAAAATCTTGAAGGTTAAAAGAACAGTAAAGGTTCTTGATTTGACAAACAATGAGAAAGAGAGAGGCAGAAAACTCCAAGAAGAATAAAAGCTACATGATGGACAAAATTTTAGATGATCTCTATGTACCCAAAAAAAAAAACATTTATGGAGGAAAAATATCTGGCTTCTAAACAATTTTACTTTTTAGAGAAGAACAGAACACATAAATCCAAGAAAGTCCAATAAGAACAGAAAGACAAGCTATTCACATGTTCTGCATAAAACATTTCTCTCTTCCACGAAAAGAAACATAATACTTCCAAACAAGACCACCAGATCAACAAGGACAAGTCATTCAGGGAAAAAGCTGTAATTAACCACAATTTTTTTAACCTTAAAAAAAAATCCATGAAAACCCAGATGAGATTCAAGCCAAATTACCCTATACTCATCGCCAAACTCAATTTGAAAGGCGTCTCTGATGGCCTCAGCAGAGGCTCTGTGTCCTCCACCTGTATCACTCATGAGAATCAGCACGTTCTTGGTCCTCTCTGCTCCAATCTGCACCAGCTCCATGGTGCTATCCTCGTCATAATCGTAGTCAGTCTCGTTCGAGCACCTCCTCTGGTTTTGGTTGCTTTTGCTGCCATGGTAGTACCCTCCAACCTTCTGGAACACCTTCTCTGTTATCGACTTCCTGGGGGTCGCCACAGAGATCACCATGTTCGTAGAAATCCCCCCCAATCAAACCAAACCCCAGATAAAAATCTGCCAACTTTAACGAAAACCCAGTTGAACCTAACGGTCAAACTCCCTTTCCCGCCACCGGGAATGGGAATTTTCAGGCAGAGAAAAACAGAGCAAAAACAGATTCCGTTGCAGAGAAAGAAAGAAAAAAAGAGTTTGATTATTGATATAAGTACAACAACTCAATAAACGAAATGTGTCTATGTTTTTGTGAGTGTGTGTGTGTGTGTGTATAGGATAGAGAGGGTGTTATTGGTTTTTAAGGTTAAAGAGGTTCCAAGTTGGCAAAGTTTTGGTGCTATTGGCTAAATGATAGCTTAGACTTATATGCTAGAATTATGCTGGGAATTTTATGGGAGAGAGGGAATTTTACAGCCGTCGGATCCGCATTTTATTTTGGAATGTTCTAATCGAAAGATTCGAATCTTTATGTTTTAAGAAAAATTAGAAACAGAACAATGCTTTTGAATTTTTCACTCTTTAAACCCAAAACCATAAAAGTTTATTATGATTTTTGCTTTTGGTAGTCTTGTAGTTTTGCGTATTTGCGTTTGAGAAAAAAGACAAAAATGGTCGGTAAGTTTTGAGCTGAAAAGACTAGTTTACCCTTCTTGGAAGTTATGGGTCGTTGATTTGCGTACAGGAAGAGTAACAAGTACTGAAGTACACATGTTTTTTTTTTTTTTTTTTTTTTTTAGTAATCGTGTATGATGATGTAGTGCTCCTTCTTTTTACGTCTAGGCTGCGTTTGTTTCAGCTGTAAAGAAAGTTGGGAAAACATTTTACACCATGCTTGATGTTTGGGATGCTCAGAAAATTCGGTCAAAGGGAAAATTAAATAATTTGACTGTAAAATAAGAGGGCTTCAAGTGTAAAATAATTTACACATTCAAATTACCTTTAAATAGAATTTTACAAATTGAAAACAGAAAAGGAGAGAGAGAGAGAGCAACGGTAGTCCAACCTCCGATCCACCCAAACCCATCGCCAGTCAGATCACGCCACCTCAACTCCTCCGTCGTGCTCAAACCCATCTCCAATGAACCCAGCTAAACCCACCCCAATTTCACCACATCCTAGTCCTCGACCCACAGCCTCATCGTCGTGCTTGCAAGCCCCTCTGCTGGTGAAGGTAGTTTCTCATCTACTTTACCTTCGTCCTCTCTCTCACTCATTAGACCTATCCTTCTTCCACCCACGCTGTCGCTGCCTTAAATTTTTTTTTTTTTTTTTTTTTATTGTAAAATAACATTTTTGCTTGGGTTTTGGAGGATTAGTGGTTAGGGTGATTTATGGGTTTCAGTGGTGGTGGGTTGGGGGTGAGTTTAAGCGTTGATGGTGGTCGATTGGGGGTGGTGGATCGTTGGCTAGTGTGGTTTGTGGGTTTCAATAGTGGTGGATTATGGGTTTTGGTAGATGGTTTTGATATTGATTTTGAGATTAATGGGTTTTGATTTTGATTTTTCAGATTAACTGGTTATGTGGTGGTTGATGGTGGCTGGGTTTGTAGTGGCCGGTGGTGGCTGGGTTTATGGTGGTGATTGTGGTTGTTGGGTTTTCTAAAAATAGGTTTTTACATGCAATACCAAACACTAAAAATACTTTTCCAGCAAATTTTACAGAACACAAACAAACAATTGAAAATATTTTCCTTTTCGTAAAATATTTTCAATTGAAAATATTTTACACTCGGAAAACATTTTACATATTGCCAAACGCAACCTTAGTTGAATCGCATAAGTTAACTTATGATGAGATTTGTCATGAATGTAAGAGGAAGAAGTATATCATGTCACTGTACTTTAGGAACACCCAATAATTTTCCTTCTTTTTTGTACCGGACTCTTTTGCTTTCCCTAATTTTTGCTTTCTAAAGATAGGATTAGAATTTTGAACCCTTGTTGAAAAGAAAACCACTCCATTTAGTCATTATTTAAGGTAACATGATTAGGCATATTCATGGATTATGCCTCTGTTACACTTTTCTGTTGCCTTGTTTATAGAAGATGGTCGCTTTCCCTTTTTTTACATTCTTTGCATTTATAGGTTCTCATAGGAGTTGATGCGGTTCTTTCTTTTTTTTTCTTTTTTTCTTTTTAGAAATACTATATATATCCACAATATTTTTACAATATTTTTACAACAAATCATAGATGACAGATTGTTATTGGTAGACAAAAAAGTAATTTCAATGATAGGTTCAAATTAGAACCAATAACAACTTATCACTTATGATTTGTTGTGAACATAACACTTCTTTATATATAGAAAAAATTACAATTTACTCTATGTGGTTTGATTATATCATAATTTAGTTTATAAACTTCTAAAGTTTTGACTAAAAGTAAAATTGTTTGTGTTTCTTCTAAATAGTGGCATTTGATTTCATTTTAATCGAATTTAAAGAATGAAAATGTAACAATTAAAACATTCATGAGAATAAATTGTTATATGGCCAATTCAAAAAATAATTTTTCCACAAAATATAAAATCTGTTAATTTGAATAAAATCATAACAATTCAATTTCCAAATCATAAAATTTTAATCCAAATCTTTTTTTTTTTTTTTGAGAAACAATTTTAATCCAAATGTAATGGGTCATTTTTTGATTAGATTTTTGTATGACCAAACCATAAGAAGATTAATTTAAAATCCCCCCCCCCCCATCCCCACCCTCCTCTTTTTTGGCCTACGTACATTTTAGGAATAAATTCAATACACATTGCTAGCTAAGTAATGCTACATACACAAATTTTTTTACAACATTTTTACAAATTGATGTTGTGACTAACTTCTTATTGATTTTCATTTAGGCCCACTATTAACATCACTTTCTAATTTACTAATAATAATTCACCACATCAAGATTCTCAAAAAAAAAAAAAATCACCACATCAATAGTTTGTAAATTTTTTATAAAATAATTTGTATTTGTAGCATTACTCTTGTTAGCTTGAACATACATAACCTTCAATCAATTGACTGCACTTTTTCCTTATATATTACATGGATAGTTATATCATTTTATCAATTTGGTAGTTAAGAACATTCTCAAAAAAAATAAATAAATAAAAAATAAAATTTTGGTAGTTAAGAAAATTCACTTGATCCCTTATATGGAATTTGGGGTTAAAGTAAATATAATCATGAAACATTATGACCCATAACTTCTTGATTGCGACCAATAACAATAAGGTATCCTTTTATCCTTAAGTTTTACCATTGTAGCTCTAGAATTTACTTAGGCCAAGAAGGATGAGTTCTAATAGCAAAGCAAAATATTACAATAAGGAAACAGGAAGCTTGCAGTATTATTTGACTACCGCAAACATATTATAAACAAAAATTAACTTTCGTTTAGAATAAGGTAACATTAGCTTTATTTAATTATCTATTTGGGCGCTTTCAAAAAAAATATATATTTATTTATTTATTTTGGGCCAAATTTGTATACTTTGAATAATTGGATAAAATCACCGAAGTACAAACTCAATCCCATCACACCACCTGGGTTGCCTCGAAATTGATTTGAGGAGGGGATTGGGTAAGGGCATGTAGATTGAGTGAGACATCACATACCTACTCGTAAAAGATTATATAATAGGTACAAATGTACTATTGGGAATAAAATCAATAAAGAGAAATAATGACTTTGCACCCTAAAGTGAGAGACTAGAGATGTAAACGTAATATAATAGAATGCAAAAGTAAGGGCATATTGGCAAAGATTACACGTAATTCCAATGAGTGGTATATGGGACCCATGTAATGTGTGTGATAGGCTATGTGGAGTATCTTTGAGCTGGCGAAGAGCCCAGGCTTATAGTCAGCCTGTTTTTGTGTGTAAGGCACATAATTGGGAAATTTACTGCAATATTTTTACCACTTTTTACTGCAACTCTCACGTAATAAAGTATGATTAGTAAATAAAAAATAATAAATTTATGTATAAGTAATGAAAAATTATTCACAGTCTATCATGTCAGAGTTATGACAAAAAAAATTATAAAATAATTTGTAGTTTTAGAACTACTCTGGCATAATTGAGTCTAGAAATTAAATTAACATGAGGACGATCTCACTTGTTATTACATAGATTTCCCTAAGACATAAAAGCTCCATAGATAGAGAGAGAAAGAGAGGAAGCTTTCCCTCTTTTTCTTACGTACTCGGATACTTTTTTACCAATTTAGCAGTACTTGCGTGCATGTTAAGAAACAGTCAAAGATAAGAGGAAAATGCCAATGTTTGATTATGATATCATAGTTTATAAACCAAAGAAGAAGAAAGCGAGGAAAAAATTTTAGAAGCACGTGTAATGTAGATAAGTACTCTATATTCCATGATTATTTAAACTACTTAAAACATCTTTGGTGTTTTGCTAATTACTTGTACGAAGAAGAGAAGACGAGGATGAGATTGAGAACCATGAGAGCATTCTCATCAACAATTTTAAAATATTTAGCATTTATCATCTCAAAAACCAATTTTATAATATATAACACATCACTTTACAATATTCCTTCTACTAAAACTTCTATTTTTTTAACATTCCATTTAAATATTCTTTCTTTATTATTTTTTATTCATTTTTTATTTTTCCTCTCTCTCTCTCCTCTGTCTCTCACTTTCTCAACCCAATTATTCTCAGCACCGCCGGCCATCGCATCCACCCACCCATACCATACCCACCACATCCACCCACCATCGCCACCACCAGCCACCAGCCAAATCCACCGCAACCATAAATAACAGCAGAGAAAAAAGAAGAAAAAAAACCTCCACATCGACCCACCACACCCACCACATCCACATCCACCGTCGGGCCAAAAAAAATCAACAGCAATCGAACCAAATCACCACCAACCACAACAAGAAAAAAAAAAAAAAAAAAAAACCCACAAACCAAGGCCAAATCGGACCACAATCCACAGCCAAAAAAAACCCACAAACCAAATCAGACCACAACTCCTTCGATCCACGCTCCGACCCGTGCTCCATGGCTAACCACCAAGCTCCGTCTGAACATCAATGCCACCAAACCTAGATTGATTACCCTCTCCATAGTAATCCAACAAAGTCTCACCATCTCCATAGTAATCCAACAAAGAAATAACAAAAAGAAACAAAACTCAGATTGATTACCGGAGTCCGGTGAACGCCGAGCCGAAACTTAATGAAACCCATTGACGGCCCGGAATGCCGCTTCATCATCTCGGCATGGATTTCTGCCTCCGACGTCTTTAACAAATCGGAAGGCCGGAGATCGGACTCACTAGAGTCAAATCACAAACCCATATTTGAAGAAATTTCTCACCAGAGTCTCAGATTCTAGCTCAGTGAGAAGCAGAGAGAAAGAGAGAAAAGATAGAGAGAGTGAGAGTGAGAAAGGAGTCTGAGTCTCAGTCTGAGGAGAGAGAGAATTAAAAGTATTAAAAATGATAGCATGGTGCTACAGTGCGGTCTCAAAAATGAGAGTGCACTGTAGCAATATTGCAAATTTTTTAGCATATGCAATCTTTGATGGAGCAAGTTTTTGGGTTATAAATGCTATAAAAAAAGTATCTTTCAGCATATGCAATCCTTAATGGGAATGCTCTAAGCAAACTCCTAGACCTACCCCAAAAGAATGCATTATACATGACTAGGTCCCTTTAAATAACGTACTTATAAACCCTTATCCATGCATCTTCCCTTCTTAATTAGTACCTTTTGCCTCTATTTTATCCCATAGAATGAGGGCAATACCAAAACAAAAGGGGGTATCTTGGGTCTCGATCAGAACAAAACCTATTTGGTTAGGTTAAAATCCAATTTTGATATGAATTCAACGTATTTAAGATTCTACTGTTATACTATTTTAAATTTGACAATTTAATTTTCAATTAGATCCTTAAGATGTGTATATAACTAGATCAAAATTGGATCAGCATAGATTTAACTTTAACTATACTCAAATGCCAACAAACTATATTAATAATGACCCAGCTTTTTTAAAAGATGAACTGGCCATTCATTTATTTAAATAAAGCAGTCTAACATTATGTACAATAATAATGACCAAATGGGCCGGGAATAGGCTCCTATATAATATGCCCCTTGTTAACAAGACATTGAAAGACATTAATGGATAAGGGTCCATCGGTAAAAATAGACAAACTAACCACAAAGCTCAATCTATGTGAGATGTAGGAAAGTATGATGGGCTGTGATATGATTTAAAAATAGATGGAAAGTGAGTTGCATAGAACAATTGATAGGAGGTTAGGCACCTTTGCAAAGAACACATAGTTCTCAAAGAAAAGCTCTCACACTTATTTCAATCAATATTCAAAAGCTGATTACAAAGTAACTTCAATGTACTTATACTAGCTATTTGGCATTGGTAGCTGAAAGCTCGGATTTGTGTTAAAACATAAAAGCTTGTTCAGACCCCCAAATAAAAATTACAGCTAGATTGCTTTTACTCTACTTAGACTAAGTGCGAAGCAAGAGTAAATAAGCGCAATGAACCGATAATACTACCATAAGCCATATTCATCAATTATCAACAATAAAATGAAAGCTTAAAGAGTAGGGAAGAGATATGCAAACACAAGATAATACTGAGACGTGTTATTGAAGAATAAACCGAAGAACTTGGCGAAAAACCTCTTCGCGACCCTCCAAGTTGAAATCGATCCACTAGAGAATAAAGTTGGAGTACACAAATAACAAAAGACCCTCCAAACCTAGTCTACCCCATGTACTTGAGCCCTCCAAGCTCCTACTACTAACTGACTTCTCGGATCCTTGTCTTCTCTAACTTTTCAGATCCCGCAATTTAGCTTGATTGCATCCGCCAATAAATGACTCTTTCCAATACTTTCCAACAGCACCAAAATCTCACTTTACACTCAGAATAGGTGTGGTAAGTATTTGAGCTAGCAACCTCTCAAAGATCTAGAGATGGAGAGGTAGGAGTTGAGAAAAACCACAAGGGAATGTGTAGATGATTGTGGGTATAAGAATCTCTAATTCTTAAGTGTATTTTCTAGGGTTTTCTCTCTGAAAAACACTCCTTACTACTAACTGACTTCTTAGAGCCTTGTCTTCTCTAACTTTCTGGATCCCGTAATTCAGCCTGATTGCATCCACCAATGAATGTCTCTTTCCAATGTTTCCCAACAGCACCAAAATCTCACTTTACACTCAGAATGAATGTGGTAAGTGTTTGGGCTAGTAACCTCTCAAAGATCTAAAGATGAAGAGGTAGGAGTTGAGGAAAACCATAAGGGAATGTATAGATGATTATGGGTATAACAATCTTTAATTCTTAAGTGTATTTTCTAGGGGTTTTTCTCTGAAAAGCACTCATTACAATTTGTGGGTAATGAGAGTATATATAATGTGGGTAAAGACTTAGTAAAGCAAAACACAACATTTTGCTAAACAGAGACTTTCACGGGTCCTTCGCGAGTTGGCCTTTCCCGCGAAATAGTTGTGAAAATGACAGCCTGGTACGATTCTTCATTTTCCAGTCATGTGCTCTACACGTGGCTTTTTCGCAGATTGCTTCTCATGAGCTACTCACGAGCTAGTCGCAAAATCCACTTGTTCAACTTTTGAAGCTTGATTCTTCACCGATCTCTCACACTTATCTCTTACAATTAAACCCACATACATACAAGGAAAATGATTGAAGAAATTACAATAAAATTTAGTACGAAATAAAAGCTAACACAATATAATTGAAAATCACAACTTTATCGTAGCCTTGTAGATGAATGACAAATGTCTAAATCCTATTTGGTCAATGCTTGAGCAATCATCTAACGAATTTACTAATTAGTTACAAGAAAATGAGTAAATAGCTACCTGAAATGCCTGACATGAAGGTGTCCTGTCATCGCATTGTTAGTAACTTGATCAACAATTTGATGTCTGTTTCCATACAAAGTACATTCCCACTCCTCTAAATGTTTAATGCTTACAAGTACCATCAATCGCATTAAATACTACTTGACACGTGATCTAATTTATAATCTAGAAGGAATAGGTAGTGTCCTCTATCACCCTCCCTCAGCCTCTTCGAGGGACGTGGGGTGTCAGTCCTACCCCTTGGAATCAATGGATGAGAAAATGCCCATAATACCCTTTGATAGAGTCCCTATATTCCAATCAAAGGTTTGATAATTTAAAATTTTCCTCTCATCCAATGTATGTCAACTTTGATCTCAAAGAAAAAAAACTTTGATCTCAAAGAACCTTTCACAGTTTCACACTAACCCGGGTTGGTCATTGGTGTAGTGAATGTCTTTCCTTATTGCATCATTGCATGTACTATTACAGTGCTCATCTACCCATAAGAGTCCCGATCTTTCCCGTGGCTTCCATCACAAACATTCCATCACCCAAAAGACAATAGTAATAATTGTATGTAAAGGGTAGAATGGATTCAACTAAGTGTAAAAATATCAATGTCAAATCGACCTGTAAAAAGCCATTGCCTCACTTGTCAATGATAATTGGTGCAAGACTGTCATCATAATGAAGACAAGCGGTGTAGCACAACGCATGGCCGACGTTCAAGAGCCCTAGTAGAGTAGTAGTAGCAAACTATATTAATAATTGATTACAACTACAAGCTAGAACGTCCTCTTAATAGCTTTTTAATTATGCTATTGAAAAAAAACAAAGAAACAAAATGAACAAACAAAAACCTCAACAGAAACCTTACGGCTTACGTTGATTTGGCTCTCCCAACCACAAATAGCAAAAAGGGACTGTTTGGGCCCTCTAATTACACAAGTTTATGATAGAACTCTATGTGAGACAGTGTGAGAGAGTATTTGGACTGGCATTATGTGGGTTACAATTCATTGAGCCTGACCGAAGAGGGTGTGGCTCAAATCAAATCCATCAAATTAGTGGGCTGCTTTTAATTTATCCATCAATTTTGACTTGCCATCTATTACCATTAACATTTTTTGTTTCCTGACATATTTTTCCTTCATTGGATTGCTTAAGGTATGTAGAGTAGGACCACCCTTGTCTAAAAAAGAAGGAACTAACAAACAAAAAGAGGAAAGAGGGACACTACAGAGCCAAACGTAGAGATGCAAGAAAAGAAGAGCTAGCAAAGTACTAGCAAATAGGAAAAAAAGTAAAGAGAGACACAGAGTTTTAAAACAAAAAACCAAAAAGAAAAAAAAACAATAGGCGACCACAGTGGGAGTCGAACCCACGACCTTTTAATCCGAAGTCAAACGCGCTAATCCACTGCGCTATGCGGTCTACTCGACGCTCATTTGTACACCTTTTTTATATTCAAAGGAATTCCTGCATGAGGATTGAGGATAAACAAATTGAATACAGATACTTATCACTGATGATCATATTAAATTGTAACCAAATAATACACCTAATATGCATTTTATCGGAAAATCACAATTCTATTTGTATTCAATATGATTGCATCGGAAATTCCTTAAATCACAAGTAGATATTTTGTGGTTAATGTCAACAAACATCTCTTGACATCTTTAACAAATATGACCTGAATTCAAACCCATCCTCCCACTTGAAAAGTATTAAAAGAAAAAAAAAAGATGTTGATATTGATGTTGATGTTGAATTAGATGTTGATGCTAAAGCTATTGTTAATTTACTTTCTAACAATGATAGCTCTTGTGCTAACTTTGCACCAATTCTTGATGATTCCAGACAATTCATAAACCAAATCCCATCCTTGAAAATCAGCCAATGCTTTAGGGAAGCAAAGGCCTATGCTGATGTGCTTGCTAAGAAAGGATCCAACTTTTAGCATGATTTTGTTATTCTGGACCCTCCGCCTATGGAGATTGCCCAGCTTTTAATTAGAGACTCTTCGGGGTTATTTTGTAATCAAAACTTTGTTCGGACCCAGCTGCCTTGATTGCTGAGTAGTTTGTTTGTTTATATATTTTCCTTTTACCAAAAAAAATAGACATCTTGTGGATGCCAAACACACAATAGTCATTAATATTTATTTGTTGAACACTAGTGGAAAAGTAAATAAAATTTGACATTTGGTTAAGGGTTTGCATATAAAAAAGGAAAAAAAAAAAACTAACCTCTTTTGTCTAATCCAAAAATGTGATGTCTCTCTAATAAGAAAAAAAAAAATCCTATACTCCTAGCAAGATAATGCTTAAAAATAACTTATAAACATATCATACTATACCAAATAACTTAATAAAGATGGATCTTCAATTGGAAACCCAAATCAGGCTGGAGGAGTTAGGCTTTTGCGAGACAATGTTGGTGGATGGATTAAAGGACTTGCAAGTAACTATGATTATCTAAATAGTGTTATGGCATGGATATAAACTCTTAGAGACAGTGGCGGCTCTAAAAATTTTTCTCCAAGTGTTCTTTAAGAAACATAAATTATACAATCTAATAAAAAGAGAAATTCATATATTGACAATAACAACAATAAAAAAAAACACGCAAATACATAAAGTTTACAATTGCTTTTTACGAGTTTTCATATTTTGAAATCGGTGCATGATAGTCTCATTATTAATACTACAAGCTACGTCTCTTTCAATATACACAACCAAGCAATCATTCATCCAGTAAATGTAAAACAAATTATAGAGCAAAATTTAATTTTATTGGCATAAAAAAAACTAAGGATGTTTCCAATTTTTATTTGAAGGGTAGACAAATAAAAAATTTTAAATTATTATATATATAAAAAAAAATTTAGGTCAGAGTGGTCCTGGGATCATCTTGGCCTTAAGGTGGCGCTGCCCCTGCTTAGAGATGGTCTTCCACTAGCAAAGGATTTAGAAATTTCAAACTTGATAATGGAGCTGGATACTCAGGAATAATTTTATTGTAAATAATTCATTATAACCTCTACTCACTGATTATAGGAACCTTTTAATGACCTTCTTTCATAAGCGGATTGAGCATATCTTTTTAGAAGCTAACTGTTATATGAATGCCTTATCAAAACTTGAAAACTCCAATGACTCTACTTATGTTTTATTTGAAAATCCACCGTGGTGAATAAATTTATAGTCCTCAATTGGGAGGGTGTATTTTGTTTTGTTATAGACTTATGACTATTTAATCTGTGCTATGCCTTATCCTACCAAAAAAAAAAAAACTTAATTCATCATTTTCCTTTACTTCGTTTTTGTTACGACATATCTTCTACAAAACTTTTTTGTCAAAAAAATATAGCTAAGTAGTTGCTTTGCATGACCGATTGTCTACTTCACACTTGTAGAAGGATAACGCTAATAAAAATTACAAAAGAATTGAGATCTAGAAATCATCTCACACACTTTTTTTTTCTTTTTCGGTAATCATCTCACACACTTCGAATAGTCATAACTTGTCCAAAGATAATAAAAATAATACTCATCTATATCTATATTGATAAAATAATATAAAATGTAAACACTAGTCCCACACGTGTTATGTGCATGTTTAGAGGTTTAAAAAAAAAAAAAAGTATAAATCAATATAAACGCATTTACTTATTTTTTAATCAAAATCAAAAAAGTTTTTTTTTTTTTTTTCTTTTTCAAGAAGCTTTATTAGAAACTAAGGGTTTGTTTGGATGCTTTTTTTTCATCACTCAATTTCCGTCACTCGTCACTCATCACTCATCACTCATCACTTATCACTCATCACTCATCACTTTAAAATACCCTCCCGTTTGGCACCATTACTCACTTGCCATCACTCAATATTTTTCACACTGTTTGTGGGCCCCATTCCTGTCACTCGGTGCAGCTCTTTTTTTTTTTTTTTTCCCAGTACCCAAACTCACCGAACCCAGTAAAAAAAAAAAAAAAAAAAAAAAAACAAGAAACCCAAACTCACCAAACCTAGTGAAAGAAGAAGAAGAAGAAGAAAAAAGAAAAAAAAAGAAAAAAAAAAAAAGAAACCCAGAAACCCGAACCCAATGAAAGAAGAAGGAAAAAAAAAAAAAACAAACCAAGAAACTCGAACCTAGTGAAAGAAGAAGAAAAAAAAAAGAAGAAAGAAAGAATTGAAGACCAAAAATTAGAGGTGATGAAGAACAAAAAAAAAAGGAAACCCAGAAACCCGAACCCAGTGAAAGGAGAAGGAAAAAAAAAATAACCAAGAAAACCGAACCTAGTGAAAGAAGAAGAAAAAAAGAAAAAAGAAAGAAAGAACTGAAAATCGAAAATTAGAGGTGATGAAGAACCAAAAAAAAAAAAAAAAAGAAAAAAGAGAGAGGAAGAACGAACTGACCGAACCCAGGAGAAGAAAGGAAAAAAAAAAAAGGTCAAAATGTGCGGCTGACCTGACTAGTGGGTCCCTCCATGTGTGTTTAATTACAAAAATGACATTGAAAACAGAGTTATGGAAACTGAAAACATAGTTTCCATAACTCATAACTCAAAAATCAGATAATTGAGTGATAGAAACAAAAAACTGGAAACAGAGTTATGTGGTGCCAAACGGAATTCTCAGTTATGGGTCCCACCATTTTTGAGTTATGAGTTATGGAAAAAGAATTATGAGTTATGGAAATCACTCATCCAAACAGCCTCTAAAATTACGCAATTATAAGAAGTATTGGTAATTATAAGTTCTTTTAGTACAAAAGTTGGAAAAAGTAGGGAGTAACTTTTTTTTTTACTAGTAATATTTAGGTGTGTGCTCCATAAATATTATTAATTTTATTATTATTTAAAAAAAAGTGTGCATTGAACTCACCAACTCCAAAAAATCAACCCACCCTCTTAGAAGTACGTGGTTAAATAATTAAATTTATCATATTCCAATAGTTCAAACTTTTAGGACAACTGGTAATTTAACACAGTATCAGACCATGATGTTCTAAATTCGATCAATGTTTCCTTCACTTTACTTCCCATTTAAATTTCCACGTGTTAAGCTTTACCTATTAAAAGGTATTTTCGGCCCACATGTGAGGAGGAGTGTTAAAAGTACGTGGTTAAATGATTAAATTTACTTTATCTCAATAATTTAAACTTTTGGGACAATTGTTAATTTAACACACCCTAATGCCTCGGGTTGGATTTTCATGAATTGATAGGTTGGGTTGGATCTTAAAATTTGTTTAAAGCTTGGGTTGTATTGGGAAAATTTTTAACCCAAGTAACCCAACACAACCCAACCCACTCTATTAATAGTTAAAAAAAATATGAGCATTTTAAGTTAATTTATTTGATTTATTTTGAATTTTAGTACTTGATTTAAATTTGTGATTTAAATTAGGAATTGATGAGGTTCCCTATCAATATAAAAACAAATAATGTATAATTAGAGTTTTCTTCCTTTCTCTCATTATAGGTGTATCTGGTGTGATACAATACAATATAAAACAAGACAATGGAATTCAATGTAAAGGATTTTTTTGAGATATAGTTTAGATGAAATTGGAATCTTAAGACCAATTGTGTAACTCTAATTATTTATTAAAATTGAATAATGAGCTTGAATAGTTGAGTAAAACCAAATATAGAGTCTATGATTTGCAAATTTTGTGGGGGAACCAAGATAATACAAGGAAGATGCAATGGGTGAAGTGGAGAACTCTTTGCTCCTCAAAATCTCTTGGAGGGATGAGGCTTCGTGATCTTCGACAATTTAATAATGCACTTCTTGGTAAACAGGTGTGGAGGCTTTTCCATGAAAAAGATACTTTGCTTTACAAAGTGTTCAAGCCAAAATATTTTCCTTCGGGCTGTATTATTGAAGCTGAGATCAACCAGCGGAGCTCCTTTGCATGGAAAAGTATAATGCAAGCAAGAGATGTTATTTGTAAGGGAGCTAAGTGGCCAGTGGGGGATGGTTCTTCAATAGATATCTGGAAGCATAGGTGGTTGGATTCTTCAGGGGGTGGAAAGGTCCTTTCTCCTCGACGGGACTCGTCTCTAGCTGTAGTAAAGGATCTGTTCATCATCGAAACAAAGATATGGAATTCGGACCTTATTGATCAGAATTTTTATCCTTGGGAGGTAGAATGTATTAAGAGCATGCCTGTTAGTATTCATACAGACAGGGATTCACTTATTTGGCCATGGACCCCGGATGGGGTGTATTTGGTCAAGAGTGCCTATCGGATTTTGGCTAATGAATCACTCTTATCCCAGGCTAGTTCGTCCAATCTTGAAGCTACAAAGCCTTTGTGGAATGGTATTTGGAAGCTCAAGGTCCATAACAAAGTTAAGCATTTCATTTGGCGGGCGTCAAACGAGTCTCTACCCACAAAATTCAATCTCTATGCTTGGCATGTCCTTCATGACAATAGTTATGGACTATGCGAAGAGTTTCCAGAAGACGTCATTCACTGCTTATGGCTATGTGACCACACCAAGTGTATTTGGCTCTCGGATCTGACCTTCAGCTACCCACGTATAAGAAATTTTAGAAGCTTTGGTGATCTGGTGTCCTTCGTGTTATCAGAATTATCTTCAGGTACTGCTACATTTTTTTTCCATAGTGGCTTGGTGTATATGGACTAGACGTAACAAGTTGAGAGAAAGACAACCTGTGTGGGACGTTGGAGAAACTGTGAAGAGAGCGAGGGAGTTGTTGCAGGAATTTAATGATGTGCAAGACATCCCTACCCGGTCTGCTATTCCTCGGGTGGAGGCGAGATGGAAGCCACCCGGTGCTGGTTTATTTAAGATCAACTTCGACGGAGTACTGTTTAAGGACATAACGCTTGTTGGTCTAAGAGTTGTCATCCGCGACGAGTCTGGGTTGATCATTGTGGCCCTTAGTTAGAAAATCCCTTTGCCAAGATCGGTGGACATGGTGGAAGCTCTAGCAGCAAAGTGAGCTCTTATTTTTGCCCAAGAGATCAGTATTTTCAAGGTCGAAGTGGAAGGTAATTCCTTGAAAGTCATACAGGCAATCAATAACCTAAAGCCCAATAGAACTCAGCTGGGTCATATTATAAGTGATATTCAAAGAATAGGTACTGGCATGCAGACTTGTAATTTTATTCATACACGTAGGGGGGGGTAATAGGTTGGCCCACTCCCTTGCAAAGAGAGCAGTTCTAGCTGCTGATATAGATGTGTGGTTAGAAGAACTACCACAAGACTTGGTTGATGTATTTCAGTTTGATTTATCTTAATAAAGTTGACTTACATTTTCCTCAAAAAAATAAAAACAAAACAACTCTAACCTAATGATCCAACAGAACCCAACCAAGATAGGTTTGGTAGTGTGGACTAAACTAATTAGAACTTATCGAATTTTTGGATAAAGAAACTTAATATTAAACAAAAATTCAAATTAAATTATGATTGATATTTTAACGTGTATTGGACACTCTTTTATATAGAGAATTAGGATTCAAACTCCCCCTTTGTTGTAACTTGTAAGTATTAAGTTATTAAAAAATGATATTTTAATTTGTATTTTTCATTAATTAATATTTATTAATTTGATTTTGTCATACATTGATTATTGACTAGTCTATAATCTATAATTTATAATAGGACTTTTGACTTTTGACTTACTTTATAATATTTTACCACATAAATTTTTGTGTCTCACAATTTTACATGTCAAATTCTGATATATATTTTTGAATTGGACTTAAATTCTATTCTAGATTTAAACCCCCAATTAAATAATAGAACAAATAATTCAATATACAAACACAATCATAATAAAAATCTATTAATAATTATTATAATATTATATTATATTATCTCGAATAGTTTCATCACCTAACAAAACCATTATCATAAATGTCATATTTATTGAATTTCATATACAAACATAATCAAAATAAATTTCTATTAATAACTATCATAATTATCAAGTTTTATGTTTTTTTAAAGAAACTATTAAGTTTGATATTATATACAAAAAAAAAAGTGAATATTTTTTTAGATAAAGAAAAAAATCTAAGACTACACATTTTTGTGTCACAATTTTAATATGACAGACTATAAGTGGTAGAAAAAAGTAATAAATGTTTGTAGAAGTAATAAATAATTATCATAATTAGCCATATAAGATAATTATGAATAAAAGTGTTTTGTAAAAGGTGTAGTTCTATAATTACTCGTAAATCATATTTTATTTTCTCTTGCATTATTGACTAGTAAAAGTAAAACCTGTATTCCCATCCATCTATAGTTTATCCCTCTCTCCTCTATAAGGTTTATCCTATTTCCTTTAAATTCCAAAAGAGCCCCTAATATCAAATTTCTGTTCCAACACTAGCCCCATCTTTTACACTTACTTTTCCAACACACCCTTGCCCTTCAATCCTCGTACCTTTTCACTCTTTTTCTCTAATTGCCGAAAAGCCCCAAATTCTAGGGTTTCCATCAACCTCAAAGTCCCTGCACCACCATTTCTGGTATTTCTTCTTCTCTTAAATTAGGATTTTAATTTAATATTAATATATATTTCCCAATATTTTACTTTTATTTTTATTATTTTTTGTTTAATTATTAATTACCTGTAATGATATTCTTCTTCATGGGTTTAATCCATTTTTCAAAAAAATTATAATGTGGTTCTGTTCTGTAATTCAATATCATGAATTTGATGGACTAAAAATTCATGGGTTTTTGAAAAAAAGGGGTCTTTCTTTGATTGCTGGTTGGATAATCATACAGCCTTTGGATTGGTTGACTTTGTTGCTGAGCTGATTTAAGTTGATCTCCTATGAAAATTAAGGTTACCCAGTTGCTTTTTTGGCATAATTTTGACATGGATATGATTTAAAGTGATAAAAAGACATGGGGTTTTGTTGTAACTTTAGTACTGTAACATGATGTGTTTGTGCTTTGGATTGGTGGTGCAGTGTTTTAGAAATGGGGCTATGCAATCTGAGTTTGTTTGGTTGGCAGTGTTTGTGATGGTATTGCATTTGATTGGGTTATTAGATGATAAGCTGAATTGGGTTTCACATTTTTTATGTGTAACCTTCCCAAAAAAAACAAAAGGGATGCTTATCATGCTTTTCAATATTAACATGATATTTTTTCTGATGACTTGTAGTGAGGAAAGTAAATTATAAGAATTTAGTGTAGTTTGCCCATGTATACCCCTCGGTGCATTGCAGAGTATGATGTTAGCATGTTAAGGTGTCAAGCCATAAAAAAAAAAAGTTCTAATCTTGTTTACCTTTATATTGTGCTTTACTTAAGATTAACAAACATAAATGTATAGGAAGTAGGAAAATGGTGTCAATGATATTTGGTAGTTTACTTTGATCACTGAAATACTGGATTATGTAGATGTTGTTTAATGGAAAATTTGTCCACAGTGTGAAATTACATTTGGCCTCTCACTACATATTTACAAATCATCTTCGTAATACATAATTTGAGTGTTATATATAAAAAAAAGATAAAAGATTAAAGAAAAAAAGAGTAATTTGAGTGTCAAATATTACCCAGTCGTTATTGAATTTCTCCTTGCCCTTCTAAAATGCACTTTAATGATTAATTTGGCTGTTGTAATGATGTGTTTGGTTAATTAGTTTTCCTCTTACATTGGGCTGGTGTCTTGATTCTAGATATACGGTAATTTGCTGTGCCTGTCATTACCATTTAGTTGGTTTGACAGAGTTTTTGTCAATTGAAAATAATTATGACTCTATTACCAATAGATTGTGGTGATTTGCAGTAAGCCTCCATTAGTTGGCCGATGCTTTCACTCATTTATATATTTATTGGTAAGTTACTCATGCACCTAGTGTATTATGAACCCATGACCTCACCCTTCATTCATTCTCATGGGAGAAGGAAATGCCATTTGAGCTAAGAGTTCATTGGTCTGCTTTCACGTAATAGATCTTGATATATCAATGTTAAGGTTATTAATGTTATTGTTTTAATGGGAGAACTGTTTATATAATTATTTGCATTCTGTGGCAGTTTCATCAATTCAATAGCCTATACACTTCCAATAAACCATTACCCATCTGGATTTTGGATGTTCCATAGAAAGTGGATTATTCCATTATCCATTCTGTTTTATTATAAATTGAAATGTATTTTACTTAATAAAAAAAATTAAAATGTATTTTGTTCTCTGAATTTAAAGTTAACTTCCCCCCCCCCCCCCCCTCTCTACACTTGTCTAAAAAGAGCATTATAATTAATAATGAATGAATATTCTGGACAGTTTGGTCATGCGTTCATATTTCAGTCAACTTATGAATTTATAGATTTTCTAGACAAAATGAACAAATTCAATTTCGTTGGAACATTCTTGCAAACGAAAACTTATTGATGCATTTTATAACCACCAGTGTTTATATGCATGATGGGCCTTTATATACATGGTCATTATTACCATCACCAAGCACTATAAAGACAAGTTTTTAACTTATTTATTTCTTTTTCTTTTTAAAACTGAAGTTCATTGCAATGGCAAGGGGAAAGCTTATATTAATTTGCCAATCTGGTGGTGAGTTTGTCACAAATGAGGATGGATCAATGTCATATACTGGAGGAGAAGCACACGCAGTAGATATCAATCGTGAAACCTTATTTGATGATCTGAAATTAAAATTAGCTGAAATGTGGAATTTGGAATATAAATCCCTATCCATCAAGTATTTTCTCCCTGGAAACAAGCAAACTCTAATCACTTTATCTAATGACAAAGACCTCAAAAGGATGTATGACTTTCATGGGAATTCAGTAACTGCTGATGTTTTTGCCATGGGGAGAACAGGTTTTGATCGTGAAGCCTTGAACAATGGTAACAGGTACTTCTTTCTTTCTCCCCACCCCTCTCTTTTTTTCCATATATTCTGTTTTGTTTGTTCTCTCCTGTTTGTACAAGCAGGGTTGCTCTACGTTTCTTTCTTTTTGAATTATTATTGTGAAAGATCAAATTTTGATTCTTTGTTTTATAATCTCTGCCCAACTAGTTCTGGAGAATACTAAAATCCTGTTGCTTTTTAATAAAATGATGGCAATGACTTCCTGTACTTTATATGGTGAAT
This sequence comes from Notholithocarpus densiflorus, assembly GCA_030021035.2. Taxonomy (NCBI): domain Eukaryota; kingdom Viridiplantae; phylum Streptophyta; class Magnoliopsida; order Fagales; family Fagaceae; genus Notholithocarpus; species Notholithocarpus densiflorus. The sequence goes on from JARYZH020000003.1 coordinate 5,126,755, forward strand.
AGTAACTGATAATAGGTTGGTCATTGAGGTAAATTTGCAAGTTTTGCTTGCATTGAATCACATTAGTCATCCCTTGCAGGGCATGTGGGATAAAACTAGCTGAAACTGTAACCCCTATTGCTGCCTGTACTACCTCCGCAGCTGCATGTCATGCTGCTACTGCTACCCCTGTGGCAACATATACAACTGCAGCACCCACTAATGCTAATTCCTCCACGAGTCCTGAAGCTATCACCCCACTTGCTGCAGTCCCTCTTCCTGGAGGAACACCTGCTGATTCTGTTAGATCTGTCAAAGCAACTGCAAAAAGTCCTACTGGAGCGATCATTAATTCAAACCTTTCTTCTGCCTATACTGCCACTGAGAATCTGGATGCTGCTAATTCTAGTCCTTCTGGTTCTGTTGCTGTTGCCACTGATGCAACTGCCCATGACCCAACCATAATTGACATGTGCTCTACACCCGCTGATACTGTTAAGAAACGTAGGCGAACTGCATCCTGGAAAATTGGTGCAAATGGTCCTGCCATTGTCGCTGTCACTGACTATGTTGAGGAAAAAAGGAAAATTACCTCTAGAAAAAAGAATATCCAAAATCTCAGTATTGCAATAGTAGCTGATGATTTGAAGCAACAAGGAGATATAGTACCCTGTGAAGATGATTCCAACAGTTCACTTTTTCTTGCTAGTTCAAATGATGTTCCACCAGACAAACTAGTTGAATCTTGGAAAGCTGGTATCATTGGTGTAGGTCAGGAGTTCAAAGGTGTGAAGGAATTTCGTGATGCACTGCAGAAATATGCTATTGCGCATCGTTTTATGTACAGGTTGAAGAAGAATGATACTAATCGTGCAAGTGGCATATGTGCAGCACAAGGCTGTTCTTGGAGGATTCATGCATCCTGGGACTCATCATCACAAACATTCAGGATAAAAAAGATGAATAAATCACATACATGTGGAGGGGAGTCGTGGAAGTCAGCTCATCCATCAAAGAATTGGTTGGTGAGTATCATTAAGGAAAAATTACGAGATAACCCACATCACAAACCAAAGGAAATCGCTAACAGCATTCTTAAGGACTTTGGAATTGAGCTGAATTATACTCAAGTATGGCGCGGAATTGAGGATGCCAGGGAGCAACTTCTGGGTTCGTATAAAGAGGCATATAATCAGTTGCCTGAGCTTTGTGAGAAGATGGTGGAGGCAAATGCTGGTAGTTTTGTTAAGCTTTGCACTGCTGAAGATAAAAGATTTCAGCGTCTTTTTATATCCTTTCATGCCTCAATATATGGTTTTGAGAATGGTTGTCGCCCCCTTCTTTTCCTTGACACTACATCTTTAAAATCAAAGTACCATGAGATTCTGTTGACAGCTACTGCATTGGATGGGGATGATGGTATTTTCCCTGTTGCATTTGCTATAGTAGATTCCGAAAATGATGATAATTGGCAGTGGTTTTTGGAGCAGTTGAGATCTGCAATATCAACTTCACGATCCATAACTTTTGTCTCTGACAGAGAGAAGGGTTTAAAGAAGGTAGTACTTGCAGTATTTCACGATGCTGTTTATGGTTGCTCAATTTACCACCTTATGGAAAACTTCAAGAAAAACTTGAAAGGCCCATTTCATGGAGATGGAAGGGGTTCTTTGCCTGGCACTTTTGTTGCTGCTGCCCAAGCAGTCCGACTTGATGGTTTTAGAATGTGTACTGAGCAAATTAAACGGGTTTCTTCAAAAGCATATGATTGGGTCATGCAAATTGAGCCAGAATATTGGACGAATGCAGTATTTAAAGGTGAGCGCTATAATCATATTACAGTAAATGTTGCTGAGTTATTTACCAACTGGATAGACGAAGTGCGGGAGTTACCCATAATACAGAAGATAGAAGTGCTAAGGAGCAAGATGATGGAGTTGCTTCATACTCGTCAAATTGAAGCAAGTAGGTGGTCTACAAAACTTACTCCATCCAAGGAGGAAAAATTACATGAAAAAACTCCTAAAGCAAATGGCCTTAAAGTCTTAATCTCATCTGATACCCTATTTGAGGTTCACGATGATTTAATTAATGTTGTGGATATTGATAAATGGGAGTGTAGTTGTCTAGGATGGAAAGCAACTGGGCTACCTTGCCACCATGCTATTGCTGTCTTTAATTCTACTGGTAGGAATGTGTATGATTATTGTTCAGGGCACTTCACAGCTGATAGCTTCCGTCTAACTTATTCTGAATCCATAAACCCTGTATCTGCTATTCTCAAGCCTTTGAGTGATGGAAAAACTGCCTTAGATTCTCCGCAAGTACTTCCTCCTTGCACCTCCCGGCCGCCAAGCCAACATAGAGAGCCAACCAGTACCAAACCTGAGGGAGAGTCCAACAAAAGGCCAGTTTCTTGCACTAGATGCAAGGAACTGGGACATAATAAATCTACATGCAAGGCAGACTTATAGTTCTTGTGTACTTCCTTTGGTAGGTATGACACTGTACATTGGTAATAATGTCATTACTGTTTTCTAACATTGTCTCAAGCCAGTCTGTTTGATTATCGATAGTTTCTTATGTTCTTAGTTTTGCCCTGTTCCAAAACCCATTTGCTGATTCTTTTTTTTTTTTTTTTTTTGACTAGTCAAGTAGTGTCTTTGTGGTATATTTAGGGAACTTACACCTATTTTGGATTTTGATTCTAATCAATAATTTATGAAAAGGATGATGAATTTCTTTAATATTGATTATACTTCTAGTGTATCCACGGATTGAATTGTCACTGGAACATGCTATAAAATTTGACTTTTTTCTAGGCAGGAAAGCTATAGAGATACTTACGTCCCATACCATACTCATTTGGAATGTCGGCCTCTCGGCCCTGCTTGTTTTGTGATTCTATTTTATCTATTTGATCCGAGTTAATAAAAAAGAACAGATTGTAATCTTTTAGTATTATACATATTACAGGTTATTAACCTTTAATTTCAACTTTTTATTTTTAGTCAAGTTACACAATCCAACTTGAATAAATTGAGTTGTAGAGACACTTTGCCAAGCACTTTGTTACAATTTGTACATTTGTCAACTTGTGATCGTATTACATTACTTATACATGGGACCATCACTTGTATTCGTGAAAATTAATCTATTTGTCATTAGACACACATACTAGTTGTGACAAAGTGTGCAAGAATGTGTCTCCAGACTTTTTGGAGTAAACTTATGTATCAATTCTCAAAAAGTGAATTTATGGAGCTACGTTTCCTTTTCCATATGAAGTGAATTCCTTTGGGCCTTCGGCAATTAACGGGTCAAATGCTAAATAAATCCTTGAGTATTTGGGTTGGGTTGCCAAATTCTGGGACTAGACTACTTCCTCCTTGGGATCTAGTCAATCAACTAACACTTCGCTTTACTTATCTTTCTCTCTCTCTCTCTCCCTCAAAAGAAGAAAAAAAGGCAAAAATCCAAAACTGACCTTCTATCTTTTAGCATTTTTCATTTAAATCCTTTAACTTTCAGTTTTGTCATTTCAGTCCTCTAACTTTCAATTGTTGTCAATTCGTTATTTTGTTAACCAGCTGTTACGTGTCTCCGTTAAATAAGCAAAACGATGTTGTTTTTCTTTTTTTCTTTTTTATTTAAATTTTCGTAATTAAAAGAAATTAAGAAAATTGTTATTTTAAAAAAAAAAAAAACACATTTAGGGGAACGACTTACCTGAAATCAAAACACGAATTGTGTTATTTTGCTCATAGCCCTAAACTACGAATTTTGGGGGAAGAAGGGAGAGTCTGTCTGGGTTGGTAGTGGCAGCAATGATGAGGTGAGATTAAGAGAGAGAGAAACCGAGATTTGAGAGAGAGAGAGAGCACCCATCGCTCGAATTCCCGAAGGTCCGAGCCATTACCACCGCGCTCCGAGTCGTCGACGACCTCCGTAAGCTGCCGCATAACCAATGGGCCCCGCACATGGACCTCCTGGACTGGCTCGCCCTCTTCTTCGGCTTCCAAAATGACAATGTTCACAACTAGCGCGAGCACCTCGTTATCCACCTCGCTAACACTCAGATGCGCCTCTCTCCTCCTCCGGACAACATCGACACCCTCAACGCCGCCGTTTTGCGCAAGTTTCGGAGGAAGCTCCTCAAGAACTACACCAGCTGGTGCTCCTATCTCGACAAGAAATCCAATATCTGGGGTGAGTTTGCTAACTCCACTTTGTTCCCCTAGATTTTTTTTTTTTAATAACATTTTCTTAATTTCTTTTAATTATGAAAATTAAAAAAAAAAAAAAAAAAGAGCCAAAACGGTGTCATTTTGCTCATTTAACGGGGACACTTGACAATTGGTTAACAGAATACCAAATTGACAACAATTGAAAGTTAGAAGACTGAAATGACAAAACTGAAAGTTAGAGGACTGAAATAAAAAAGGCTGAAAGTTAGAGGGTTAGTTTTGGATTTTTGCCAAAAAAAAAAAAAAAAAAAAAAAAAAAAAACCACTCCTACACTACACTTCATCAAGCTAATAAAAACCGGACCATTCTTAGACAAGAAAAACAAAGGAGCTCAAGGTAAGGTTTTAAGATTGGACCGAGATTCAATTGGAGACCAAATTGTAATAACATGACACTTGATCAAGATTTTAAAAATTGAACTGTTCAAAGAATTGGAGAGTGGTGAGGAGGGTTTTAAGGTTAGACTGGGGTGCAACCAAAATTCACACTGTGATGACGTCAAAATCAATTTAATAATTAACTAAAATATAATAAATAGAACCAATTTTTTAAAATGAGCAATCTTGATGATATGTATACACACACTATAGGGAAATTACATAATTTTCAAGCATATTTTCACTACTTATATAAGAGAATTAATAATTAACTAAATTAAACTGAATGGAACAAATTTGTAAAAATAGCAATCTTGATTTAAAAATAAATAAATAAATAATTTTTATAAATTTTAAAAGCCTAGAGAAATCACATAATTTTCAAGCATTTTTTTCACTTCCATGGCAACATACCAATAAACCCGAAGCTCCCAAATCCCATAAATGGTCCTTCACCCCTTCGGCCCATAACCACTCATAGATCATCCAATACCTAACACAAAAGCCCCAACACCAAAAGTTACACCCAAAAACCCAAAGTCAATCACGACCCTCATGGCCTCATAAAATCCACCACAACCTCCGACCTTCACATCAAAATCATAATCATAAGCCGCCATCATTTAAGATATGAATGAGCCTAAAAAATAGAATAAAATAAAATAAAGGCCAACTCGATACCTGCCGACTAAGAGCACAATTTTTCCTCAGATGATCAATTGTGATTGAAATATCACTTTTACATGATAATGCTCAATATCACATCGTTATAATATATATATATATATATATATATATAAATATATAAATATATTTCTGTCTACTACTAAGATGCCCCCACATATTTATTGTCATGGACCACCACACACAAGCGTGTCACAGCACAATAATTTCGAGGATGCAACATTTGACACATCTAGTGCCGACCTAGACATCAATCATGTGTTTCCGTGTCCTTTTCACATAGAAATATAGAATATAGTATAGCAAGCTGCAAATATTATTTAACCCCAAAAAAAAGGGTAATACAATACAGATTTTTTGAGAACTATTATTACTTATGGTGCCGAAAACATATTACATGAACCAGCATCTATATATCATTCAAGAAAAACAACATAAGCTGGTTACTATGATTTGCCTATTGAAAAACTTGCAAATGGCTACTAGTTAATGAAATACAATAGCACTTCAACACTTATAGATTATCATAGTTGCAATTTGTAAGGCCAGATTCCTGCCTGTCAAACAGCCTGTTGTTCATACAACTGCTGCCTGTATTCCCATCTAAGCTTTCTGTCTACTGATCTAAGTCCACCCCGTCTCTTCTAGATAATATGTATCACTAGTGCAAAGTTGAAAAATACCTCTACAATTACTTCTGTCCTCTTGATTCATCGTCGTTGGAGAACAAGTTCAGACACATAGGGCAGGGAGGGTCACGTTTATCTTCAAGACATGTTCTCTGCTCCAAGCATTCTGCATGATAAACATGACCACACACTAAAACTGCCACAACAGAGAGTTCACCAGAAGACAGTGTACTCCCAAGAAAATAAGGTTTCCGTCTCAATGGCTTCTGGCATGTCCCACACTCCATCTTCACTACATCTGATGATATTGCATCCATTACCATGGAACCGGACCTAATTCTTTCTGGCCTGCAAAACATATTTTCCCTGAACTCTGGAAAAATGGTGGAGTATGGAGTTAGTTTGAGAACAAGTGAGAATGATTATACCGAAAATCTTAGGCAGCAGAATAACAATAATGACTAAAATAATCTTGTTCACCAAAATTTGTTTTCATGTAATCAGGGGTGGAAGGGATGGGCCCAAAAAAATTTGAAAATATTATTAATTCTTTATATAACCATAATTAAAATTACAATAATTCTTTATATAACCATAATTAGCTATCTGAAATTTTAAATTTTTATAAAGTCTGCTCTATGATATTGAATATTGGGTTGTTAAGAAGCAACATAGTTATAAAATGACTGTAGTTGAAATGAGAATGTTAAAATGGATACATGGAAACATAAAATAGGTGTCGAAATGAGGAAATTTACTTAAAGATAAGAGTGGGCCCTATTAATGAAAAGACTAGAGAAAGTCGCTTAAAATGGTTTGTTCAATTTCAAAGGAGTGATTAATGCAACAATAAGAAAGAGTGAATTAATTTATGAAGCACGGGTGCGTTTCCGGATTTGGGTGCGGGTGCGGGTGCAGGTGCGGGACTTGGCAATTTTTGAAAAAGTAGGGTGCGGCGGGGTGCGGCAATTAAAAAATTATTAAAAATATTTTTATTTATATTTTCTATATATTACTAAGCATATTTTTTTTTCTATATATTGCTAAACATTATATATTGACAAATATATAATAACTAAATAAACTATCAAACCCAAGTCACAGCTCCCAAGTTCACAACATGACACTATTACAGGCAGTTTATATAAAGAAATATTTAATATGTTTATACGGTCAAACAAGTAATTCACAATTTATTGACGTAATGAAAATAATAATTTCAATAGGGAGTCTTGATTAAAAAAAAAAGTGAGACCGAGATTTCAATAGGGAGTCTAGATAAAAATATTGTTCACGGAACAGTGTGTGAACTGAATGGTGAGTACAATAAAAAAAAAAGTGTGATAATCATTGTTTAATAAATGTGACCCAGTGGGCCACATATCAGATATTAAACTGATAAGAACAGAAACTACACTTACCTGAGTTGAGAGTTGGGTGACTTGGGTCGGTGAGCTTAGGAGTTAGGAGTTGAAACCGAGTGGACATTTTGAAGCTTGAGTTGAAACTGAGAGCAAGATTTTGAAGGCTTGAAGCTTGAGGTTGATTCAGTTGAAATGGTGAGAGAGAGGGGAGTGATGGGTCTGTGAGAGAGAGGGGAGACGGAGAGCTCAGAGCAAAGAGGGGAGACGGAGACACGACAGAGCCGAGAGGTGACTTGGGTTTGTGAGTTGAAACGGTGCGTTTCGCACTTTTTTTTTTCCCAAACTTGAATTTCAGCCTGTATCGTATCGGTGGTTTCGGCCGATACGATCCGATTCGGCCCGATTTGGCGTGAATCGGCCTGCGTCGGCGCCGAGTCGGCACGTATCGCGAAACAAAAAAAAAAAAAAAAAAAAAAAAAAAAAAAAACTGGACGCAGTTCGACGCGCAGGCAGCGGCGTCCCTCGCGTGTCGCTGCGTCGGACGCGGGTGCCACGGCCAGTTTGCCGTGTCCGTGCATCCTAGGAATTAATTCAAGTTGGGAGGAATGAAAAAAGGTAGAGAAAGACCAAAAATAACATTAACAAAAGTAGTAAAAAATGACATGCTAATTAAAGTAGTACTAGAGAGTATGACTTCGCATAAAATAGAATGGCAAAAAAGAATACATGTGATTGATGGTTGATCCTAACTAGTATGTTGAGAATCCATAATTAACCGCAAAGTTTTGGGACTAAGGCTTGGTGGTTGTTTGATCACCCAAAGAAAAGTATAGATTTCTTAAATTCAAATATTCTAGAGGTTGGAGTTTTCAAGTAAACAAAAATCATCTCGAAAAATGAGAATATAGGTGTATATTATAAAAAACAAATTGTCCATTTCACATTTGTTCTTTTAATAAAAATGAACTCTTTAATTTAGTCAATATGTTATGACAATTTTCACTAAGCTTATACAATCTTACCTGAAAAAATGATAATAAATTAAAACTTATAATGTTAAAAGATCCCCCCTCCTCCCAAAAAAAAAAAAAAAAACCAAATCAAGTACCCTCCTTGAAAATTTAATTTAGTCATTTCTTAAAAAGCATTAAGTTTTTTCATTACAAGCAAATCCACATTATACTTTTCTAACAAGTCAAACACACGTGTACTCTAGATGTGCGCACAGCCAGTTCCAAGCCCAGAAAAATGAGGAAATTTATGGTAGGCTGAAGGCTAGCTTAAAATTTAGTCACTCTATTATGAATGGCTCCACTATAGATCTGACCGACCTTGACTCTATTGAGGATCCATAGCCAACCCCAAAATTTGGGACGAAGGCTTGGTTGTTGTTGTATTGAAAACTCAAAAGGACGCCAAAAGTTGAGAATACCCTTTCTAATAGTATAGACGTATCATTATTTCAAAAAGAAACACTTTTTAAATATTCAGTTGTATAGATTTATAGGGTTTTATCGCATACACAAATGTGTGTATGTTTTGGGAAGGGGAAGTGGGGTCAGTTTTCAATGATACAGTCTGAGAAAAAATTCAATGTTCCACCCCTGTTAGTAGCCATTCCATCACAAAGGAATTTCTCTTTTGTTTTTCCAAAAGATCAGCTGGTCTCTTCATTATTTTTTAGAAGTGAAATTATTTACATACTCAGTATCATCACAAAGCTGGACACCTCATCAAATAGAAAAAAAAAAGTTCTTTTTGTGATTGAATCTCCATTGAAAGAAATAGAACCCCCTTGTTTTATAAGTCAAAAGGAATGGATCATTGGTAATAAAATTGAACAGAATTTAAACAAAAAAGAAAAAGCACCTGAATGATGTCCAATCTGTGAGTTGCATTGAGTAGCCAACTTGAAGGATAGTCTCTCATCACGTAAAGAAGCAACTTTGCCACGAGAAGTTGATGGATTGGCATGATTGGCTGAGTTACGCCGAGAGTACTGATGGCTGTAGTGGTGACGAGAACGTTTCAAAAATATTGAACGGCCAAGATTCTGGTGATGTGCAGCAGTAGGATGGGCATTTAGTAGCTTCATAGAACTATCCGTTAGATCCAAAACAGATGATAGTGGGTTTAGTGCACTAGAGTCAACTGCATGCAAAGGTGTCTGCCAAAAAAATCATACAATTATGTATCTTTGACTGCTGATAAGATGCATGAATGATATAGGGGAAAATGTGAAGTGCTGTTAAATAATATTGAATACTAGACTCTCTCATAATCCTTATCAAAGGTGAAACTGGCTTAGTAATCACTCTCCAGTATTATAAGTGAGGAAGGAGATGACGTAAAAAGGTTAAAACTTGGAAATAATACTTATAGTAATAAAAGTAGAATACAAAACTAACCTCTTCTGACATTAGTTCCATCCCTGAGGAGCATGGCATGGTATCTGCAATATTTACATACAGATAGTTAATGATAACTTGTGCTTCATTTATTATATCTAAAATAAAAGTAGTATAGATTTTTTTTTATAAAAAAAAAAGCTAAATGCCAGCTAAATTAGAGTCTCATATCCATGAGCTATAATCTTCTTCCTTTACTTGAAATAGACCACCAATCCCTATAAATCAAGACAGGGACTCCACTAAATTAAAATATCACTTAGACTACATTCTTATTAACCACATGAAACAAATACATAACAAGACCAAAGACTTAGAAACAGAACCACTCAAAAATAGATGCACAGCAAGCATTGGCGACCACCTAGCCAATAGGGAAGGGAAATGCTACTGACAAAAGCCACAAAAAGGCCAGCTCCATAATACCAACAAAAGTGTATCAGATAAATCACAATATGGAAGATATGCAAGAAGACTCAATTGCGACTAAATCGAGAAGACCCCTAAACTAGGATTCTAATCTGAAACCTATTGCAAGGGCAAAACTCCTTTAATGGTCCAATAAGGGCAATATCAACATTGGTGGGTGGCAAGTTTATTAACCCCAAATCACCGCAAACTAGTCACCTAAAGTTTGTACAGCTTAATTATAGATTATGATGCTCCTGTTAGAAGCAAATACAGATAACTTTCATTCCAAATCTTGGGGAGAAACTAAAAAGTAGTGCACAGCAAAGAAAAGAAAAGAACTTTACAAGTAACAGGAGAATGGCCAAGGGACAAAACAAGATTATGTTGGAATCTATCTAGATTCAGTCCCCAATTGCTATGTTCCAATATGTACTAAAGCGTATAAGGAGGTTTGGTTGCAGTCAAAAGAAAGCTCATTTGCTGAAATTAACATCTACAGATTTTTTTTTCTTACAAATTTTGAAAATCAAAGACATTCTTTGAGATAATCAACATGGACTCCAAGTAATTCAACCTCATTTTTTTTCAAAAAGAAAAATTTCACAAACCGAAGCAATCTCAACCAGCTCAAATGATCTAAATTTAAATTCCAAATCTATACCACAAAATATCCAAAGCTAATTGCAAAGTGAATAAATGAAAATAGTTTTTCATCTAATACACATGTTGCTTCAATCAACAGCTTCTAATTTTACATCGATTACACAAAAGCAAGCAAGGAAGCCAACCAAAAAAGAAAAGAAAAAAAAAACACAGAATCCCCATCAATCAAACATTGATCAAAGATTAAATAGCCTCATAAAAATAAAATTAAATATACACAAACAAACCTATTAAACAAATTCATAAAATTAAATGAAAAAAAAAAAACCATCAAACTATATGACCTTGATTATAAAAAGAAGCTAAAATAATGAAAAAAAAAAACCCATCAAACTATATGACCTTGATTATAAAAAGAAGCTAAAATATTGAGTAAAAAATGCAGGTAGATCGTAAACCCCCGGGCCCCCCAAAAAAAAACCCATCAAATTGACTAAATTTCTGCCCGATCAAACGGAAAACTTCGATAAAATTCAACAACTTTTGTGGCATTTTCTCGAGAACCAAACAGAGCCCATATAAAGTGGTAAATTTATAAAAATTATTAATAAAAAAAAAGTACCGGAAGGAGGTTGAGTATTGGTGTGATCAAGGATTCGCTTCCTCTTGCCCATGATAAGAAGAAGAAGAATTACTATAAATAAATATCTGATAAAGTTGGCACAACAAGAGAGTTAGCGGCTGAGATACAATACACCAACAATTCTAAAGGGCTTTTAAGTTTGTGGGCTCTCTCTCTCTCTCTCTCTCTCTATGGTGGTCAGAGGACAAGGTTTTCGTGTGGATGAACGGTCAAGAAATTAAAGACCGTGTGTATGTGCTTGTGTTTGTTTTTGTGTCTCTGAGAGAGAGAAAGAGAGAGTGTGTGTTTGTCTGTGTGTGTACTTGTTTGGGCAGGTTCTGATAGAAAAGAAGAGAAAACGTGCGAAGCATAGAGTAACCGACCCTTTGCAGATAGGGGCACGTGTCAATGGGTACCTGAATATCTCTTTAATGCATCAACCAGAACCTAGTAATAGTGTGGACACGTAAAAATGCACAACTTTGAATCACAACTTGTCACGTGGCAGTTGTGATTGATGGATGTGTGATGACGGGTCATGTGGGGACACACTTCTACCACTCACAACTTGTTATGTGGCTAGTTAAGATATAAAATTATGCATTTTTGTGTGTCCCTAGCATTACTAAACAAAACCAAATCCAAATCCTACCATATCAAGTGATTTAATTTTTCCAATTTGTCATATTTATTTAGAGAAAGTGGTACATCAAGGCTTGATCATTGATCTACCGGCACCGACTAAACGGTCTGACCACACCGATTTGCCCCCCTCAGGGCTCTGTTGAAGGTTTCTGGCACAATGATCGGCGGCATCTCTTCAGTACTGACGTCGGACCGGTGAGGCCATTGGCGCCGAGATGTGCACACTGCCGAGAACCGAACCGACCCAAGTATGTTTAATAAATATATAAATATATTTATATATATAGTCAGGTCTTGTCTAAGTTGTCTTGCATTTTCAAAAAAAAAAAAAAAAAAAGAAAAACGATGTCGTATTTGGTTATTGTTTAAGTCACTGCGTAAGATTTTTTTTTCTTGTTTGCTCTCAGCCACACACATCTTGTTTGAGACTCTGAGACTGAGTTGTCTCTTTCTCTCCTTGTTTGACTTTTGCTCTCAGACTCAATCACTCAGCCACCTTTATTTTCTTCCAAATCCTAATCCCGTCGAACAAAGTCTAGTGTTTCCCTCTCAATCTCAGAATGTCATTCTCCCACCTAACCATTTTTCTCTTCTCTTTTGCTCTTAGGCTGCATTTGTTTCAATGGTAAACTAAAATCTGAAAACATTTTACACCCGGGTGTGTGTTTGGCACCACTTGAAAATACAGTTAAACTGAAAATAGAATTCAGTTTGACTGTAAAATAAACCTCCCAAGCCGAAAATGAATTTCAGTTTTTATTTTACCTTCAAATGATTTTCAGGACTCACAGATAAAGAAAGAGAGAGAGGGAGAGAGCAAGAAGAGAGAGCACAGGTGGCTGCCCAGCGAAGCTCCGGCAAGCCTAGATCGTGCCGCCCCCACCGCCTAGATCACGCCGCCTCACCGCCCAGATCATGCGCTGGCCAAGCTTTTTATTTATTTATTTATTTATTTTTTCTCTCCTTTTCCTTAACTCTTTTTCTCCCTCTTGCTTAACGTCGCCGATCTGGCCGTCACCGACCACCAGCCCACTCCTTATAGACATCACACACTTGAAGATCTCAGCCCACCCCACCCTCATCACCGATCCACAAACACCCAAGACCCACCTCTTCGATTGCCAGCCATGAACAGACGAGTACAAGTTGAGCTCTGATCTTAACAACCGACCGCAGGCCGTGCTCTACCAGGCTCTCCAATGCACTGGCCGATCTGGCCGCCACCACCGATCGCCGATCTGGCCGCCACCGACCACCATCCCACTCCCACTCCACCCCCAAACCCACCCGATCTGGCCGCCGCCGCCTCCATCCACTCCGATCCTCTCTTTCCCAATCTATCTCTCTTTCCCTCAATCTCTCACTCTTTCTTCCTCCTCTCACCGATTTTTTGAATAAAAGATGTTTTTATTTTGATTTTTGGTTGTCTTAAGTGTCTATTTTGAATTTTTCTGTTATAAAATTTGTTTGGGAGCTGAGAAAATGGCTGAAAAAATGTGAAAAATTTGTAGGAAAATAGCATTTTCAGAATATTACCAAACACCGGAAATCGTTTTTTGGATTATTTTCCATTGCGGAACCAAACACCCGGATTTCATTTTCCTTACGGGAATTCACTTTCCCCTGCATTCATTTTACACTCGAAATTCGATTTACATTGAACCAAATGCAGCCTTAGTCACATAATTTTTCTTCCAAACCCTAATCCCACCGAACAAATAGTAGTGTTCCCTCTCAATCTCAGATTCTCAAGCTCCCACCTAACCATTTTTCTCTAATCTTTTGCTCTCAGCCACATAATTTTTTTCCCATACCCTAATCCCGCCGAACAAACAGTAGTTTTTCCCTCTCAAATTCTCAATCTTAGGCTCCCAATCCCACCTATGACCTAACCTTCTACTCTTTAAGAACACAATCTCTTAGTCTCACACTCTCAAGACTCATCTCTGATTCTCAGTCTCACTCTCTCACAAAGAAAGACTTTCCTCTCAAGGTCTCACGGAATTCCTAATCCTTAAGTTAGTCAGTCTCATTCTCATCTTCGTTCTCCACCGTGGCTCTCCCAGACTGCTACTATGTAGTTCTGTCTTTGGTAACCCTAACCCCTAATTTTTTTGGTTTTATTTTGAGGTCATTGAATGTTTCTTGTTGATTCTAATTTTTTTTGGGGTTATTTTCTTGTAATTTCAGGGGTAATTTAAGAGATTCAACTTCAGCCAAGTAAAGGACTAAATCTCAAAGGCTTAAAGAGTTCCTGGGTATTTTCTCATACTTTTTGTTTTTTTTTTTTTTTGAGTTCACTAATGTTTGATTTTTTTTTTTTCTATGTTGTTTGATTTTGTTTTAAGGGTTATTTTTTTTTTTTTTTCAATTCACCACGTTGTGTCGAACTTTCATGTTTGTGTTTGATTTTGCTTTTAATTTTTTTTAAGGTTCACTCATGTTATTTGCTGTTTGATTTTGTTTCTAGGGTTCAAAGATTATAAATTTATTTGTTGATCATCCTATTGATTGATTATACTGTTGTGATTTTAGTTTATTATATCATGCTATTGATTGATTATACTCTTGTGATTTTAGTTTATTATATCATGCTATTATAGTTTTAGTTGATTATCTTGTTGTTGTGATTTTAGCACTAACTAAGCTGCGTGTATGGTTTTTGTTTACTAATATGTTATTAAAATTAGTGTATGACTGTGTTTTTTTGTTAAAGGTTGCTTGCTTAATTTATTTGTTGTTGCTTCCTTAATTACTATGTATATATGATTGTTATTTATATTGATGTAATTAGATCATGGCTGCTCATGCTTCTTCTTCTATCCCTCCTACTGAGCTTACTCCTAGTCGATGTACTGAGGCTAATCAACCAAACACACATTCTCCCATTCCACCATCAGATGCTGCACCCCCTCAAACACAAACAAAAACTCAACAAGCTACTATTAATGGTGGTAAAGAGCCTTCTAAGATATGGGATCATTTCTCTAAAATAGAGGGTTGTGACCCCCTTTACCCTAAGTCACAGTGCAACTATTGTTAAAAGCATTATAATTGTCACCCAAAAAGAAATGGAACCTCTGCCATGTGGTCCCATATAAAATATGGTTGTAAGAAGTACCCCTATAGGCGTGATAAAGGCCAAACCACTTTGAGTTACCAAAGTGAAAAAAAAAAAAAGGGAGGGAGAGGGTGTTAATGAGCTGGTGTTGAGGAAGTTTAGAGTGAAAAGACTAAGGATGGCTTTGGCTAGGATGATTATAGTTGATGAACTACCTTTTTGGTTTGTTGAGCATGGCGGGTTCATTGATTTTATGGCAGAGGTAGAGCCTAGATTTGAAGTTCCCTCTCATGTTATCGTTGCAAGGGATTGTGTTAGACTTTACATTAGAGAGAAGGACAATTTGAGAAGGGTTTTAATGGCTAGTCAAAGAGTGTGTTTGACAACTGATACTTGGACTTTAATCCAAAACCTTAATTACCTTTGTTTGACTTATACTGATGTTGATTGGGTTTATCATAAAAAGATTTTGAATTTCTGCCTAGTACCCGATCATAAGGGTGAGACCATTGGTAGGGTGGTTGAGTCTTGTTTGCTTTAATGGGGGATAGATCATATTTTTACAATTACTGTTGATAATGCAAGCTCAAATGATGTGACCATAGATTATCTTAGGAGGAAAACAAAGGATATGGTGGGTAGCCTCTTGGGTTGTGAGTTCTTTCATATGCGTTGTTGTGCCCATATTTTGAATTTAATTATGCAAGATCGGCTAAAGGACCTTAATGAGTCAATTGTTAAAGTTCGTAATGTAGTGAGGTATGTGAAATCCTCTCCTAATAGATTTGAGAAGTTTAAGGCATGTGTTGAAAAAGAAAAAATTCAAAGCAAAAGTTTGTTGTGCCTTGATGTGTCTACTAGGTGAAATTCAACTTACTTGATGTTAGAAAGTGCACAAAAGTTTGTGGCTGCATTTGAAAGGATGGAGGAAGATGATGGGCATTTCCTTCGTTATTTTGAGGATCCATCTAATGGCCCCCCTCGGTTTTTAGATTGGGAAAATGTAAGATTTTTTACAAAGTTTCTTGGTATGTTCTATGATGCAACTTTAAGATTTTCTGGTTCTTTATTTGTGACTACTAATGTGTATTTCCATGACCTTGATAGTCTTCAAGACCAATTAAATCAATTGTGTAATGGTAGGGGTGATCCTTTGTCAAAGGGTATGGCACAAAGAATGAAATTGAAGTATGATAAGTATTGGGGAAGTGTTGATAGGATAAGTCTGATGTTGTTTGTGGCTGTTGTGGTTGATCCTAGATATAAATTGAAATATGCGTTTAAGCAATGGTATGACAAGGAAAAGATTGATGAGTTAGGACTGAGAATTAGGGAAGCTTTGAATAGATTGTACAAGCGCTATAGTGGAGCAATGGGGACCCCATGTGGTGCTAGTGCTAGTGGGACTAGTGAGTTTTGTAGTGGTGATGTTGCTGCCGTGTCCTCCATGCTAAGTGGCTTTGGTAGTGCAGAAGAGAGGATGAAGAGGTACAATAACATATACAAACAACATTTAGTAGATGAGGATAGTGTAGAATGCAAATTTGAATTGGACCAGATACTTGTTAGAAGCTCGTGTAAATTCGGAGACAGAAGGCTTTGATATTCTTGATTGGTGGAGGGTGAATTCTCCAAGATATAGGATCCTTTCTCAAGTTGCCCGTGATGTTTTGGCAATTCCCGTCTCTACTGTTGCATCAGAATCTGCATTTAGCACATGAGGTCGTGTTTTGGATCCTTTTCGTAGCTCATTGTCTCCCAATACTGTTGAAGCTTTGATTTGTACACAAAATTGGTTGAGGTCCAAGGATTCAATTGAACCAATTAACCTACGAGAGGCAATGGATGAAGTGGAAAACTATGAACTTGAATCGGGTAATGTGTTTACGTTCTTTTCTAATTTTTTCTGCTTTTGTTATTTATAAATTCTCTTGTATTTTATCTGTTATTTATTTATTTATTTGTGAGTTATTATTTATATGCAATTTGATTTGGAAGGTGGGGTTGTTTTTTGGACTTAGCTACCTAAGGTAACTTAAATTTTTTTATGTAATTTGCTTATGTTTGTTGGCTGCTGTTTGTAATGGTGTTAATTGTCATGCTTTCTGCTTTCTACTTTCTACTTTTTACTTATCATTATTTTTTGGGGATTGACATTGTAGGGATGGAGTTTTTTGTATATGATGACTTGGAGTTGGAGTTGTTGGCTGGCTGATTGCAGAAATTTTTGTGTGGATATTTTGCTGACTTAATCATGGAGAGGACCAAATTAAGAGTGTTTGGGTGCTTGAGCTACTACTGGTTATTGGCTTGATGCTTCTGTTGTTGCTCTCTCCTTTATTTTTGTTTACTAGATGCACACATGACAACACAAGCACTGAACACACACTTGAAAATTATTAGACTATTAGTCTTAGTAGACTAGACTACCTCTATTTTTTGTGAAAAATATGTAGTTGTGTAGAGTATCAACTGTATATTCTAGTCCTACATCCATTATGTATATTTGTATAGTGCTTCTCAAGCACTACTTGACTACTTTGTAGTGCTGCACTACTACTCCTCTCTGGGGCTATGCTACTGCTTATATTTGATGTTATTACTATGATGCTAGAAATATTAATGCTGCTGCCATGCTAGAATTCTCTTGTTATGGTTGAGACTTGATACTTTATAATTGTGTGTTTGATTTGGAATGTTGTGACAGGTTTAGATTTATTAATATGTGTTAATGTGTTCAATAAAAACATGTTTAATTTGACAGGTTGAGATCTAATTCATATTATAGTTGAGACTTGAGAATTGATACTTTATAATTGTGTATTTGATTTGGAATGTTGTGAGTCTTGTGACAGGTTGAGATTTTGTCTTGTTGTGGTTGAAACTTGATAAAGATAGGCTCAGTTAAAAAGAAGTCAAAATGGGCTCAAAATGCTATTTTTTAAAGGCCTAAAAGCCCAAAACTTAGAATAGTAATTTTTAAAAGTTCAGCCCATATAACCAAACAAATAGCACCGAGCTGCTAAGATTAACCGCACCTTGTGTAGACCGGTTTTTATCTTCCAAAAGTGAGGTGCGGTCAAGCATAGGGTCCCTATAGGTGTAGTGCAAAAAACCTCTCCAAAATCGACCGCACTGAACCATGTACACCCCTAGGTACATTCACAACATTTTCACAATTCTTTCACAACAAATCTTAGTTGGTACGTCGTTACAAGTTTTTAATTTGAATCCACCACTGAAATTACTTTCTTACCCACTAGTAACAACCTGCCACATAGGATTTGTTGTGAAAGTGTTGTGAAAATATTGTGAACATAGCATTTCTCATTTATTTATGGTTCATTTGTTTTATAAGTAAAATATTTTTAGGTGTTTGGTGTGACACGTAAAATGTTTTTAGCAAATTACCAAAATTGATAGCTCAACCACCGAAGTTGTTGGTACCGGAGGTCAAACAACCGCCACCAGAGCCGCAAAGTGTTGTCTCTAGCGACTAGACCGCTAGAATCAGTTGTCCAGCTTACCGAACCGGCGACTTAACCACTAGATGGGGTGAGGGGGAGCCACTATATGTTTTTCTAAAATATTTTATCCAGTTTTTATAAGTAAAATGTTTTACAACTTTTTATAAAGGATTTTACACCAATGAAAAATATTTTACAAGTTTGAACACATTTTACATAAAAACATGGGAAAACATTTTACGAAAAGTATTTTATTTCAAAACAAACGAAGCATAATTAGATGTGACCAATTTATCACTAGTTTTGCAGCCAACCCCTCTCAATTTCATTTTTTTCCCAAAAAATCCATTTATTTCCTAAACAAGTATCCAATGATAGGGGAACCAAGAAAATATCATAATATATTTATTGATTTGCATTAAGGGGTATTTTATTTTTTGGGGATAAAATTTAGATACAATTTTTTAAATATAGAATTCTGTGGAGGAACTACAACGATGTCATTCCTGAGGAACCGCTAAAGAATGTCAAATAGTACCATATCAGAGTTTTGCGGAGGAATCGCCGTAAAGGAACTTTGTTGCAAAAGTAGTTCACAATAAAATACAAGATAAGCCTTAAAAGTTCTATTTTTAATCTCCTTTCTATTGTGAATATTATAAATCATTGCTTTACTCATTTTATAAGAAAAAAAAATCATTTTACAACATTCAAACACTTACATTGTTATTGTATTGCTTAGGGAAAAGCGCAGTCATAGCATGCCAAATGGTGACACGTTGGCACGAGTTTCAGTCTCGACTTCCTGAACAACCTAGGGTCTAACTGCCAACGTATCAAAGCACGACACGTGTATTGGTTAAAAAACAACCCTCAACACTATCATAATAAAATTGTAGCAATTTTATGGATGTAAAGCCTCCTAAAATCTTAGTGCTTATGTGTATGCTTTGATCGATCCTTTTTGCTCTCTCTCTCTCTCAATCGATATTAAACCCATGTTAGGTTTGAGTGGAATGATTGTTGTAGATGATGAAAAGGGTTTAAATTGAAAGGGTTAATCATATGTATTTTGGGTTCTTAAACAATGGCGGATAGAAGAGTTTTTCCTAGGGTAGTCGTTATGAAATTATAATTATACAAAATCTAATAAAAAGATAATTTGAATATATCGACCAAAAAAATAAATACATGAAGTTTTACAATTTCATACTAAGAAAATGAAAAGGCAAAAAGGGGTTGAGAGATAAAGTGAGAACTAAGAATGCTGAGAGAGAGAGAGAGAGGGATGATACATGTTGCAATTACGAGCTGGACTGCCAAGGAGAGTAGAGAAGCTCCTACTAGAAGGCCGAAGAGAGTAGAGCTGTCAGTGATGCCGAGAAAAGCTTAATGCTATAGTATTTATCTTGATACATTCTTTTAAGTTGAACAATTGACGAATCTAAATGATTAGGGTTTTTTTTAATGATCTTTTTGTTGAATATTTTGTTCATTTGTTATTGGCCTGATCTTGTTATTGTTTGGGTTATTTTTCTATTATTTGGGCTAATTTTAGAGTTGTAACACAACATATTGTCATAACAGCTGAGGTGTCAGTTCCTTATAGGTCAAAATAAAATAATAGACTAGGACCCGCCACAATTAAAAATAAGGTTGTTATAAAAATATTGTGAGATTTTGATGTGCCCATAGAATTTCTCTAAATTTTTGTTGTTGTTGTTGTGATTTTTTATTTTTGTTTAATGAGTTAAGGATTATATTTGGGGGGACAATATTATTTTTGTTGAACCAAAATTCTTGGAATTCTCAAGTCAAAATGTTCCAAAAAAATTTTAGGGTTGACAAAACAGAACACCCTGAGTTACATATAAAGCGGACAATGTTCTTAAAGACCCATATTGAAGATAAGTTGTACAAAAAAAACCAATATTTGCCTCTTGGGTATAAGAAAGACCGATGAAGAATGACACTAGTTAAACAAGCACTGGAGAAGAATGGCTTATACTTATTAGTGTATATACACATATATGATAAATGAGAAAATTATGTATGGAGTGGACCGAGTGGTATTCTTGTATAGATTATTTTATGGGTAAAGATGGGTATTTCTTTGGTGAAACTTTGAACTTAACCACTTGTGCAAAGTTTGTATGAGTTACATGACGATTCAGTTGGGCTGTTGTATCCTGGAAGGAACAAGTCATACCGGTTTGTGGAATTTGCTAATCACAAAAGGCTTGATTCTCCTTAAAGATTGTGAGATTTCAGTGCTTCAACGTGATTGCATGTTTTCATATTATATATATAATTGACTTTGTTCTAATTTTAAATTTCATTCAATTTTCATTATCTTTTAGTGTATCAGCACTAATAAATAAATTGCTTGGGACATTCTATCCGTAATAGAATTTTTGAGTAGGAGAGTTTCATTGAACGACATTTCTTGTTTACTCTTAGCCACCACACAAAATCAACCTGACCTTCTAACTTTGCATCAATGAGATTAAGACCAATACATGATTGCGTAATGTTATTTCTTACGTACCCCAATAGAATACAAGACATTGGCAAAAGGATGAAAGGTCCTAGACTATGTTCTTTGTTATATTTTGTGATAAGATTTGGCAAGTAAGGAATCCAACTCTATTTGAAGACTCAAAGCCAAATCTGATCAAAATTGCAGCAGAGTTAAATATTACCTTTACTTAATTTAGGCATATCAAATCATTAAAAACATTAATATAGAATTTATCGTAGTATGAAGCATGTAAAGATGAAGCCATAACAGCAATAGCAGTTCTACAAGATAGCAACGGTAGCAGCACTTCTTGATGTTAATGTTGCAGTCTTGGAAAACCTTGATTTTGTTACGTTTGAAGGAGACTACGAAAGTTGTCAAAGCCATCAATGGGTTTGTGCCATGTGATACTAATGGGGTAGTTGTTGATATTAAGTTTTGTTATCCAAGTTTGTTGTTTGGTCTTTTGTTTCATAAACCTAAATTAGAAAATTTCTTAACCCATGTGGTTAAGTGCATGGATATAAGCTTGCATGCTGTACATGTGTGGCCATCAATTAAAGTCTTTGGAGCACCTTTCTTTTTAAGTGCTCACTTGCTCATGCAATAAGCTGGTTCCTATCAGTCAAGCATTTTAATTTTCAGAATTTTGAATCGAAAGTAAAAGTTCAATTAGTGTGAAAACACTAATGCTTGTTTAGACCCCCAATTTTAAATTACGGCTAAATTTCTTTTACTCTAACTTATCTAAGTGCGGAACAAGAGTAAATGAAGCGCAATATACTGGAACTACTCTAGAGCATAAACATGTACAATAAACAATAAAAGTAAAGCACAAAGAGTAAGGGAAGAGAGATGTAAACACAAGATAACACGGCGATGATTTATTGAAGAAAAAACCGAAAAATTCAGCGAAAAACCTCTCCGCAACCCTCCAAGTCGAAATCGATTCACTAGTGAATAAGTTGAAGTACACGAATATCAAAAAGACCCTCCAAGCCTAATCTATCCAATGTACTTGAGCTCTCCAAGCTCCGGCTACCAACAGACTTCTTGGAATCTTGTCTTCACTAGTTATCCGGATCCCGCAATACCGCCCGATTGCATCCGCCAAGCCTCACCAGCTCCTTTTGGCAAATCCCCAAAACTTTCCAAGCTCCAAAACATTTTCTACACTTTGAATATGTGTGAGTTGTATTTGGGGTACAAATCTCCTCTCAAAGTATAACAATGAGAGAGGGAAATGAGAAGAGACTACTAAGGAATTTTCACTCAAGGATGAGTAGCTCTCTCTAAGATGGTGGGTGTGTTGTAGAAACTTCTCTAGGGTTTTCTTCTGAATAGCCTCCTTTTACTTTTGTGGGTAATGGAGGTATATATAGTATGGGTGAAGGGTAGGAAAGTCACACTTAAAAACATCCAGGTAGTGAGTTTCACGGGTCACTCGTGACTTGGCCTGAGTTGCGAAGTGACTCACGAAATACAGCTCTGGCATGTGCTCCTCATGTGACCTTCGCGAGTTGCACCACTTGCGAGCCAAGTCACGAGATCAACTTCTTGAGCAATTTTCACCAACTTAATACTAAATCCATTACAAATAAATCCCACAAAATACAAGGAAATAAATTAATGCAAATACAACACTTTTTGTTATGGAATAAAACCAACATAAATGTTATGTGAAAAACCATAACTTATAAGAAACCAATGCATGAGGAGTAGTCATAATGTTTCTTGTCTCTAACAAGTACATGGGCATTAGCACGTTTTCTCTTCTTTACCCCTTTATTTATTTTTTATTTTTTGATTAAAAAAAATATGGCAAATCAGAATCACTGCACTCTTCCAATCAGTAGGTCTAAATCCTACAATTGTTGCATACCCAATGGGTTCTTCAATACTATTATTGTTAGTCACCGTTAATCTACAAAGTTTCAAACTAAACCCTTGTCTCTAGCCATCTTATTAATTCCAAAATTGGGCATCCTTTATCATATGGTGCTTTGTCGTGAATAGTAGAAAGGTAAGGAGAAAAATATATTTAAAATGTTTAGGAAATTATAGAAATCAAGATAAAAGAAAAAAAAAAATACCACTATTCTCCACGTTAATGTTTAATGATTTAATCAAATCCTGTTAACACTCAAAACTAAGAAACTCTTCTAGTATGAACATGACCTTCTGCAATATGCAACCATTTGATAGCCACAAATTCCACAACATAGATTCCAAGAATATATATATATTTGGATGCCCTCATTAATCTTTCAAATCTTCATCAAACACTTTGTAAATTTATATAGTAAATTGCTAAATATAAGCATGTACATGCCTTCGAAATATACGTTATTATGGATTAAAAAGATAATTTCATTATGGCTGGAAAACATGAATGGAAGTTATACTCTTTAAGGTGTTATGGCATTACTGTTCCACCTCCTCAGGAAGATTGTGTAAAATTCATCTTCTGCACATATGAACTCAGACCTTTTAACTCACTATCTTGCACAAAGTTCGTTAAGCTGCTCATGAGCTAACATGAGGTCTATACTGTGTCGTTGCTTAACTAAATCCAAGTAACACTCAAAAATGAAAAGATTAATATCCAACTTTTTTGTGACATCAAAAGCATTATCCTTATGAACAACAAAGAATAAACATTATAAGTTAAAATCAAAAAAAGAAATTAAGAAGACTAAATTGAAATAGGCAGGAAAAATGAAATTAATGTTGTGTTGATATCTTGCAAGAATATATAATTAAACCAAGAATTCCCCATAAGGCCTTCGAGCCTCTTAGCACCAAAAAGTGGCTAATGCAAAACTGGACATCACTTTGTCTAGCTAGAGAAAAGGATAAACATGTCTCTATTGTCTATTTTGCACAATCTAATACAGACTTCCTCCTTTATTGTTACTGTTGGCACTAATCTTGAATCTCTGCTCTTTGAGAGTCAGATCTAGAGAAGTGGGTTGGGTGGGGAGAAGGGCAAAGCAGTTGCTTCACTTGGGTTAGAAGTGAAGGACAAATAGCCGTTCTGACTAGTTGGTTCCACCAATTGAGATAAAAGATGCATTTTCAAACCCAAAACTAAGGAGATTTTAGAGTGAGTTTAGAGTGCCAAACATGCTCTAGAATGAGTTATGAGAAAAAAGGAAATCAGAATTGAGACATGAGATTGAGTTATGAGCAAAGAAAACTGAGATATGAATTATGCCTAAAACCAAACAGGCCCTAACTGTCCATATCCTACTCTATGTTCTCATTGTCAACACCAACCTTCAACCTTTGCTCATTTAGAAGGAACCGTCCCTTTTAATTATTTATTATGCTAATCTATTGACCTTGCACGTGTTGTGGGAGGTTGTCAATTTCTGTTGTACATATCTAATAGCAAGCCAAGAAGTATTTGAGCTTTGAGGACAAGAAGCTTCACATTTGTCATTGTCGGGGACGTTTTTCTGACAAGGTCCAAAAATGTGATATTAGCCCAAATCTCCCCTTAGGTTCTTTAGAAGTGTTTATTGTGGAGAATCAAGCCCAAAATTCCAAATGTATAATGAACAAAAAGCTAATGGTGCTTTGACAAGAGAGAATCAAAATGCTAATAACAAAAGTGCAAAAAAAACATAAAAATATAACAAGTCTGAAACTTTAACCCACAGTCACCGAGAAGAGGAAATTGAGAGAGGTTGTGAGAAAGAGAGGGAAAGTTCCCCTGTACCCATATTTCCACCCTTAAGGTTCAGAATTGTAAGAATGTTTTCTGGCTCAGTGGGTTTTTGCTCTCAATTTTCAGCTCTATGGGGGAAAACGTGGTTCAACAGGTCTGAAACTTCGACCCACAATTACCGGGAAAAGGAAATTGAGAGAGGTTGTGAGGAAGAAAGGGAAGGTTCCCCTGTACTCCTATTTCCACCCCCAAGCTTTGGAATTGTGAGATTATTGACTGGCTAAATGGGTTTTTGCTCTGAAGTTTCAGGTATGTGGGTAGAACGTGGTTAGTCCCTTTTGAATCTGATTGGGGCCTTTTGTATTGAACTTGGGGTGCTCTAAGTGACTGCTTTTGGTCAATAGAAGAGGCTTTGAACCCCAAGGTATCAATCAAAGAAGTTATGGTCAGATTTGATTTAATTGGGTAAGAGGGATGCCTTGCTTTTTGCATAATTTGGGAAATAAAGTAGCCTAAATTCATGGGCTGATGTTTCCTAGATATGGCAGGTCCTTGGAGATTGCATTTGGTTGTTGCAGTAGACAAGGCCAGCCACTAAGGGTCAGCTTTGTATTTTAGGCAAAAAAATGGTAGAGCAGAAAAGTTGGGCCATAGTCACCCAAAGCATAAAAGTTGTTTTGGGGTGGAAATTTTGATACAAGACCTCCTCCATCAGCTTGAGGCGCTACGAGTGTCTCTTGCCCACTTGGTAGCACGCATGGACTGGGCTCATGCAAAAGGTCCGAAAGGAACCAACCCATACCCTCCAAACCACACTTCCTCAATTTCCTCCAGTAAGTCGCATGGGCTTGGGCCATGCTTAAAAGAATAAAATAAAATATAATACATGAATTGAGCTCACAGGAAGTCGGGCTTGGTTGAATCGAGCTTGTAGAAAATGTGTCGCGAAAATGGGTATCAACAGTCATCAATCACGCAAAGAGAAAAATCTAAGGTGTTTTAAATCTTCCATAACTTGTTTTGTGATGTTGCCTTAATTGAGTTAAAACCAAGTTAATTCTCAGCATGGTAAAATGTGACCACAATTTTCTTATTCAATCTTTTACCAATTACTAACGCATGAACCATATATAAGTCACTATTTTTATATCGTACGGCCCTCTATAACCCACACATACCGTTAAAGATGTTTTCGATATTGTAATATTGTCAGCGAGTATGAAATTTAATTATTAGGTTACCCAACTCACATCCAATCATACCGGATTTGTTTGTTTACTTTTCTCTCTTTGTACGTAGTTAACTTTAGTAATTTAACCATTGACAATCGTGAGAAAACCAAAGTTATCAATTCTTTTATCATGATCATTTCAATTTAATTTTTAATTGAAATGAAATATTATGATATCAGTTTAATTTCAATATACTATTTTAGGATCGCCATTAATTTTTCCTATGTCGGGATGATCCCAAAATTGTATCCAAAATTAGAATGAAAATATAAATACCAAAAAATAAATTTATCATGAGTTAAACTATGCATACGCAAACACACACAATACATATTAAGAAAGCATATATTTACTACCGCACACCCTTGGTGTGATGGTCAAGAAAAGACCACATTTTCTCTCAATCACTGGCCAATGCATTTTGATATCACAGCAGCCAATGATGAGTTTGTCCAAATTCATAGGCATGATCAAATTCTCCTAGATTTTGGTGTAGCCTTAAAACCACATTTACTTTTGAGCAATTGAGGGAATAATGGGTTGAATGGGAACATCTTGGGCCAACACTGGTTACTAACAACACCGATGGATAAGCAACAAGCACGACTGTCCACACCAAATTTGCCTTTGGAAAGTGTTCCATAAATCTCATCAATAACACCAATTAATGCTTGAAAGTGATGACCAACATTTTGCAATGTCTTGTTTCCTATTGCCTAATAGTCTTTGGAAATGTAATTTCACTGGCAAAGAGAGCTTGCTCATAGCAATTTGATTAGCTCCTAGAGGTGAAGAAGGTGAAGGTGCATCTCCTTCAACCCTAGAGCCAGTTAAACAAATGTTTTTAAGTGTTGAATGAAAAGCTGGGTTAAAAGGGAACAATTTAGGCAAGCAATGACCATTGACCAAAGTGATGGCTTTACAACAAGTAGTGCCAAAGAAGCTAACTCTACCACTAAAAAGTGAATTAATAACATTTGTAAGGCACCCTGGTACACTTGAAAGAGATGACTAGCATTGTTGTACGTCTTGATTCCCAGGTAAAAGCCCTGAGAAAGTGACCTTGCTTGCGGTGAGTTCGGATACTTGTCCATTTCCGTTAGATGGTTGACTACAAGAGTTATTAAGAAATGGAGCAAAGATAGGATTGGAGGGGAACAAATTAGACAAGCAATTTCCCTCAATCTCTGAGATGGCTTTGCAACAAGAAGAACCTATAATGCTAAATTGGCCATTGATAAGTGAACCAAAAACTTGAGTTAGACACCTTGGTATGTTTACAAGAAATGACAAACATTGCCCATTTGCCCCTAAAAGTCCCTCGGCCCCAAGGTTAGGGAACAATCTAGATAATTGTGACAATTCGGGTATTTGTGACAATCCAGGTATTTAAGGCAATCTAGGTGTTTGTGGCAACTGAGCTAACCCTATGGGAACCAACACTGCCAAACATGCAAATAGCAATATGAGAGCAGTCTTTGGTGATTTTTTTGCCATGACTCTTTGCAAAGTGGATAAAACCTGTTGTGTGTGTGACTATTGGTTTATTAGTGGTTTTGGAGGATGCTTAAGGCTAATGGAAGCGAGAGGATGGAAATTTATAGTACTTATCAAATGCATAAAAACTTAATCTTTTTAAGTTTCATTGATGCATTAATTTTATACGTCAAAATCCGTTCTATTAATATCATCATAAATGCCAAATAACTTTCATTAAGACTATAGTAAGTTATACTTCATTGATGTTGGTCATTTTTCCACTAAGGATGTTCTTGAAAACAATGAATAATAATAATAATAATAATAATAATAATAAAACAACTTGAAGGGGTATTTTGGCATAAACATCAAGGTTTCCAGATAAAGCTTCCTTGGCTGTTGCTACTCTTCCCATTAACGAAATGCAATATAGTCGTCAACTTGTCATGTTCAATATTCACGATTTTGTGTATATATAACTCATAGGAGAATTTCTCAACAAGAAAGAAAGAAAAAAAAAAAAAAAAAAAAAACCTTACAGTAGATATACAAATTAAAAAATTAAAAGTTAAATTTTTTTAATAAAATATGTTATAAGTGTTTGATTTATTATTATTATTTTTATTATTGTGGGGGAAGATCCAACCCACAAGTAGTTTGTCCGCTCTGGGGCCGAAGGACCCGCATGGTTTTGTTCTTTCAAGCAACATGAGCAGTTTTTGAGACTTGCTTGTAGGTTGGATCTTCCTCCACAATTAATTATAATAATAATAATAATAATAATGAAACCTGTGTCTTGTGTACTACAAAAAATATAAAGAAGGTTTTCGTTTTGGGGAAAATATACTAAAATAAATAATTCTTAAAAAAATCTCATTTTTCCTTTATTTATTTTGAGAAAAAATGGCATTCTCCTTTTTCAATTTTCATTAATTGTTATTGAAAATGATAACATTACTGTAGATTTTCTAAAATTTTATTTTAAAAAAAATGATACATTGATCATACTGTATTGGTCAATACAACCATTAAAAACTTTAATAATTAAGATTATTATTTCACATGGGTTTCAGTTAGCTCAATTGGTAAAGTCTCTGATGGTTATATAAGAAATCTGGGGTTCAATCTTCGCCTACACCAAAAACTGATTGGTGTCTTGGTCTGATGATAAAAAACTATTATCAGGAGCGGACGCCATAGGTTGAAACTCTCTCAAAAAAAAAAAAAAAAATTTATTATTTCAAAGTACACAACTTAGGATTTCTATGGATCTTTTATTTCATTTTTTAGCCTACCTGAAATGATTTTTTATCCAAACATCTTCAAAATTTTTTGATCTTTTCTAAATTTTTATCCTTTTCTTCAATAATTTGAATCAAGTTGCTCTTGTCAAGGCCAATTAAGATGGCACATGATGGCATGTGTGGTTATGTCAAGGGTCTGGGAGCCGGTACCTTTGAGGCCATGGATCAAACAAATTTGGCGTTCATTCAATTTTGGGGTATTTATCATATATATTTAATAATACGTTAGACGCCATACACTAATTAATATAATTTTATGTAGACATGTAGCCTAAATAACAACATGGTATATTAATTTTAGCAACTTCATGGATGTAGAGCCTCGTAAAATCTGGTGTTTGTGTGTATGCGTTGATCCTTTTTGCTGTCTCTCTCTCTCACACAACCGATATTAAGAAGGCGTTTGGATTCAGCGTCTACGTCCTACGTTTTGCGTTTTCTGCATTTTTTTTTTTTTTTTTTTTAACCGGCGCCTATTGTACTGTTCATGGGACATGAACAGTGCAAATAGGTAAATGAACAGTATTTTTGGTGTGAACAGTAATTCAGAAATTATTATTTTTTATTATTTTTAGTTTTCAGTTTTCAGCAAAATAAGCGGTATCCAAATGCACTCTAAAACCATGTTAGGTTTGACTGGAATGATTGTTGAAGATGATTAAAAAGGTTTATATTGAAAGGGTGAACCATATGTAATTGCCTACTCAAAGAAGATAAATACCAACGTCTCTCTTCAAGCTGAGGCTGAGGCAATTATTTTAGCGCTTAGTATTGCCACACTAAGCTGAATGCCTCTCACTTCATAATTGAAAGTGATTCCAAGATATGCATAGATTCTATAAGAGCTCCTAGTGATCAAGTTCCATCGAGATTATTCAGTTTTGTATCGGCCGTCAAGTCTATGTCTGTTGATCTTGGTTATGTTTCCTTTAGTTGGGTTTATCGTGAGGCGAATTTAGCAACCCATGAACTAGCCAAATGGTCTTGTATTCATTCTCATTTTGGAAGTTTTGGTTCTGGTCAGTGGTCATTGCCCTCCTGGTGTTGTAAATGCGAATGTAAAGGAGGCTGACCCTTTTACGTAGCTTTTCTTTACTTCAATAAAGTCTTTTATTCATCAAGGAAAAAAAATTGTATGTATTTTGGGCTCTTAAACAATGGCGGTTTGAAGAATTTTTCTTAAGGTAGTCATTAAGAAATTTAAATTATACAAAATATAATAAAAAGATAATTTGAATATATTGACATAACAAAAAAAAAAATGCAAATACATGAAGTTTTACAATTTCATACTAAGAAAATGGAAAAACAAAAAGGGGTTAGAGATAAAGTGATAAGAGAGAGAGAGAGAGAGAGAGAGAGAGAGAAGAGTAGAGCTGCTGCTACCCCAAAACCGAAAAGAGCAGAGCTGTCTGCAACGCTGAAAAGAGCTTACAACCATAGTATTTATCTTGATACCATTTTTTGGGAAAAATGAAATTAGGGATTATATTTAATGAAATGGGTTGAACAAGTTACGAATTTGAATGATTAAGGGTTTTAAAAATAAAATTTGAATGGACTTCTTATTGAGTATTTTGTTCATTTTCTATTGTTTGGCCTAATCTTATTGTTGTTTGGATTATTTTGCTCTTATTTGGGCTAATTTTAGAGTTATGCTAGGGACATAACAAATTGTCATAAAATTTTCATAACAGTTAAGGTGTCAGCCCCTTATAGTTCAAAATTAAATAATAAAATAATAGACTAGAACCCACTACAATTAAAAATAGTAGTGTTGTGAGATTTTGTTGTGCTCGTAAAATTTCTCTAAATTTTTGTTGTTGTTGTTGTGATTTTCTTTTCTTTATTTTATTTCATTTTTTGTTTAATGGGTTCATGATTATGTTTGGGGAGATAAGATTATTTTTGTTGAACCAAAATTCTTAGGATTCTCAAGTCAAAATGTTCATAAAAAATTTAGGATTGACAAAACATATTAATTTAAAAGTGATTCTTAAAAAAAAATTAAAATTAAAAGTAATTATATGTAACTCTTTTTTTTACAAGCTATGAACACTGAATTACATATAAAGCGGCCACTATTCTTAAAAACCCATATTGAAGACTAGTTGTACCCAAAAAAATCAATGTTTGCCTCTTGCGTGTAAGAAAGACCATGAAGAATGGAGCTTGTTAAATAAGTGTAGGAGTAGAATGGCTTATTAGTGTACTTACACGTATATGATAAATGAGAAAATTATGTATGAAGTGATATTTTGTATAGATTATTTTATGGGTAAATATGGGTGTTTCTTTGGTGGAGCTTTGAGCTCGACCACTTGTGCAAAATTTGTATGAGTTACACGATGATTCTTTCAGACTATTGTATCTTGGAGGGCTCATACCGGTTTGGGGAATTTGCTAATCACAAAAGGCTTGAATCTCCTTAAAGATTGCAAGATTTCCATGCTTTAATGTGATTAGTTATATATATATATATATATATATATTTATATATATGTATGTATACACACACTTTTTCTTATCTATCTCCAATTGACTTTGTTCTAATTTTAAATTTCACTCAATTTTCATTATATTTAGTGTATTAGCACTAATAAATAAATTTCTTGGGACATTCTATTTGTAATAGAATTTTTTAGTAGGAGAATTCCATTGAAAGACGTTTCTTGTTTACTCTTAGCCACCACACAAAATCAACCTAGCTTTCTAACTTTGCATCAATGAGCTTAAGACCAATACATGATTGGGTAATGTTATTTCTTACGTACTCCAGTAGAATACTAGACATTGGCAAAACGATGAAAGGTCCTAGACTTCTTTGCCATCTTTTGTGATAAGATATGGCAAGTGAGGAATCTAACTCTATTTGAATACTCAAAAGCCAAATCTAATCAAAATTGTAGCAGAGTTAAATGGTACCTTTACTTTAGGCATGTCAAATCATTAAAGACACTAATATAGAATTCATCGTAGTATGGGAAGCTCCAACCTTATGGCTTGTTTGGAAGTTTAGAGAGGGAAGAGAGTAGAAGGGAATAGAGGGGAGGAGAGTAGAGGGGAATGGTTATCTTCTACTTTGTTTGGATGTTTTTAAAATTAGTAAGGGGGAATGGATTAATTAGTCATTCCTCTTGTTTGGATGTTTTAAAAATTAGGATGGAGAGGAGAGGAAATAATTTAAATAGACAAATTTATCCCTATTTGAAAATGGACTTACAACATTGGTTTATGATTAATTTATCAGTTTTGTAAAGTTTTGAACCTGATTATCATTCGTCCAAATCTTAGAACATGTTAGTGAATTTTTTTTTTTTTTTTTTGAGAAGCATAAATAAAATTTTAAAAAATAAAACAAAATAAAGTATATACCTAAAAACTAAAAAAAGAGTAAAAATCCAAACCCAACGCCCAAAAAGAAGAGGCCCAAAAAGTATAAATCTCTTTCGTTTTCCTCCATTTTCTCAGCTCCCAAACACAGGAAAAGGACCAAAAAAAAAGCAAAAAAGCAATCAAAATTTAACTTACTGAATAAGTGGTGGGCTGGACACGAGTCTCGGCAGAGATGATAGCTGTGGCAGCGGCGTTTATAGTCTCGACACTATTATTCACGCTTCTCATCCTTGATTCACGATCTGAATCTAGCTTTTCCAATTTCCAAAAAAACAAAGCTTTGCTTTTTGGAACAACAACAACGACAACAACTTTTACGGCGATTGGATTTTCCGGCGAGTGAAAAAACGGTTGGATTTCCGGCAAGATTTGAGAACATAGAGTTTAGTTTTTTATCTAGCAAAACAAAATTAAAAAAAAAAAAAAAAAAATCAGAGAGAGAGATAGAAAGCACGAAGCGATCGCTACTCTCACTGCTATTATATAAAAACCAAAAATCAAAACTCAGAGTCTCTCTCCCTCCAAATCTAGTGGAGGCATTTATTTATTTATTATTATTCAAATCAGCAACCAAAAAGCCAATGCTTAAATTTTCTCAGGAAACAAACAAAGATTATTTATATAATCGGTTTGTAATTTTGTTAATTTAGAAAGAGTAAATTGGAGAATTTATTTGGTCAATAATTTACTCTCCCCTCCAAATCTCTCCAATTTGGGGGAATTAAAAATGAGAGGTTAGAGGTAGTTGAAACCCCTCCCCCTTCTTCCTTAAAAAACTTCCAAATAAGATAATTGAATTACTCTCCCTCCTTTTACTCTACTCCCCCTCCTTTTTTTAACTTCCAAACAGGCCATTAGTTTGGAGGACAAAGTAAAGATGTTTTTGATATTGTAACATGTAAGATTGACAACGAGTATGAAATTTAATTATTAGGTTACCCAACTCACATCCAATTATACCTGATTTGTTTGTTTACTTTTCTCTTTTTGTAGTTAGCTTTTAGTAATTTAACCATTGACAATCATGAGAAAACCAACGTTATCAATTCTTTTATCACGATTATTTCAAATTTTTTTTTTTATTGAAATGAAATAGTGTGATATCGGTTTAATTTCTATATATTATTTTAAGATCGCCATTAATTTTTCCTATGATGGGATGATCCCAAAATTGTATCCAAAATTAAAATGAAGATATAAATTCCAAAAAAATAAGCTTATCATAATTTGAACGCAGACACACACAATACATATTAAGAAAGCATATATTTTAAGCCATAATGCCTTTTTGCATTGCACATTCTAAAATAAAGTAAAGCACTTAAATATATGTAACTTGAACTAACTTCATGCCAAAAACGATGTGCAACTACTTCAATGCAAACTAGAATTTTATTAATGAAAAGAAAATTCTAAAACAATACACTAGGAAACATTGTTCTCAATTAAACTAAATAAATAAATAAAAGACCACATTTTCCCACAATCACGCATTATTAATATCACAACAATCAATGATGAGTTGACCCGAATTCATAGGCATGATCAAATTCTCCTAGATTTTGGTGCAGCCCTAGAAGCATTGTGCACATTTACTTTTGAGCAATGGAGGGAACAATGGGTTGAGTGGGAAATCTTGGGCCAACACTTGTGACTAATAACAGTGATGGATTTACAGCAAGCAGGACTGACCACACTAAATTTGCCCCTAGAAAGAGTTCCATAAATCTCATTAGTACACCGATTAATGCTTGAAAGTGATGCCTAGCATTTTGTAATATCTTGTTCCCAATTCCCTTTTGATAGTCCTAGGAAAGGTAATTTAACTGGCAAATAGAGCCTGCTCACAATGATCAAATCTGCTCCCAGAGGTGAAGGTGCAGATCCTCCAACTCTAGAGCCAGTTAAGCAAACGTTTTTAAGTGTTGAATGAAAAGCTGGATTGAAAGGGAACAATTTAGGCAAGCAATGATCACTGACCAAAGTGATGGCTTTACAACAAGTAGTGCCAAAGAAGCTAACTTTGCCACTAAAAAGTGAATTAATAACATCGGTAAGACAGCCTGGTACACCTATAAAAGATGACCAACATTGTTGTATGTCATGATTCCTAGGTAAAAGCCCAGGGAAAGTGGCCTTGCTCACAGTGAGTCCGGAGGCTTGTCCATTTCCTTTTGATTGTTGACCACAAGAGTTATTAAGCAATGGAGCAAAGATGGGATTGGAGGGGAACAAATTAGACAAGCAATTTCCCTCAATCTTTGAGATGGCTTTGCAACAAGAAGAACCTATAATGCTGAATTTGGCCATTGATAAGTGAACCAAAAACTTGAGTTAGACACTGTGGTATGTTTACAAGAGATGATAAACACTGCCCATTTGCTCCTGAAAGTCCCCCAACCCCAAGGTTAGGGAACAATCCAATTATTTGTGGCAACAATCTAGATAATTGTGACATTCCAGGTATTTGTGACAATCCAGGTATTTGAGGCAATCCAAGTGTTTGTGGCAACTGAGCCAACCCTGTAGGAACCAACACTGCCAAACATGCACATAGCAATATGAGAGCAGTCTTTGGTGATTTTTTTGCCATGACACTTGGCAAAGTGGATAAAACATGTAGTGTGTGTGACTATTAGTTTATTAGTGGTTTTGGAGGATGCTTAACGCTAATGAAAGTGAGATGATGGAAATTTATAGTACTTATCAAATGCATATAAACTGAATCTTTTAAGTTTCATTGTTGCATTAGTTTTACACTTCCAAAGCCGTTCTATTAATACCATCATCAATGCCAGATAACTTCATTAAGACTATGGTAGGTTATACTTTATTGATGTTGGTAATTTTTCTGTTAAGGATGTTTTTGAAAATAATGAATTTAACAACAACAACAACAACAACAACAATAATAATAATAAACTTGAAGGGGTCTTTTGGCATAAACATCAAGGTTTCCTGATAAAGCTTATTTGGTTGTTTTCTACTCTTCTCATTAACCAAATGCAATATAGCCCTCAACTCGCCATGTTCAATATTCACGATTTTGTGTATATATAACTCACAAGATAATTTCTCAAAAAAGAAGAAGAAGAAAAACTCACAGTAGAAATACAAATTAAAAAATAAAAACTTTTTAATAAAATATGTTACAAGTTTTTGATTTACTATTATTATTATTATTATTATTATTATGTTTTATTGCAACCTGTGTGTACTACAAAATTTTACAATATAAAATTTACAAATTAAAGTGGCACCAATTACATTATTGATACATCAGTTTGTAAACTTCTATTAACTTAGTAAAATTTGTCGTAGTTTTAACATTTGATTTATATGAGAAGCTGATGAGTTTTATTCTATAATATTTGCTTTTTATCATTTATTTAAATGTTCACTAGTTATTTATTTATGAGTGGCCAAGTCATCATTTAATTTTTGGTGTATGTGAACCGTTTTCTTTGGTTTTGTTTTTGAAATGGTGTATGTGAAGTTGTGAACCGTTTATTTGGGGATAAGGGTCATTATGTTTTGTGTGAAGTTGTGAACCCTTTGGGCGTTGTGAACCGTTTATTTGGGGACAAGGGTCATTATTTTTTGTGTGAAGTTGTGAACCCTTTGGGCCCAACGCCATCTCTGTTATTTTCTGGATTGGGTTTTAACTTTTGTTATCCGAAGATGGAGATGGATAGGGAGGCCCCTTGAGCAATGCATAATCATTAAGAAAAAAAAAGAAAAGAATGGGAAATGACCAAACCACGTTAAAGTGTAAGTTTTAATTAAAAAACACAAAACAAAACAAAAAGAAAACATTAATAATTCCCACTTGTTTTTAGATATCACCTAGTCCTAAAGACCTTTTGTATACACAAGGTCATGCCAAAAGGGAAAAGTGAGATCTGGGAAATAGTGGGAATGGTGTCAAGGTGAGCCTGAGGTTGAGCAAAGAGACATAAAAAACTAGGGTCCACCTTGACCACTAACCAGCCATGAAAGCAGAGTCTAAACCTTCAGTTTCACACTCACCCAACCAAAGTTGTTCCTTTTTTTTTTTTTAACATATTACACAGTACCATCTTTATCTTTTTTTTTTTTTTAAGAGAGTTTTAACTTATGGTATCCGTTCCTGATGATGCTCTTTATCATCAGACCAAGACACCAATCGATTTTTGGTGTAGGCGGGGATTGAACCCCAGATCTCTTATTCAACCATCAGAGACTTTACCAGTTGAGTTAACTGGAACCCACCACAATACCATCTTTATATTGCATATTATATATGCTGTTGGTACCAGGAGTTGTCGTTTGGCACAACTGTGGTCTTGTGCCTATTGTTACAATTCAAGAATCAAGACTATAGAGACAAAGATCGCAATTAATAGGATCCAATTTGCAACGCACCAGGCTCTGAAAAAAATGAATGAAATGCATGCGACAGAATTTTATTTTTTAAAAATAGATTTTAATAACATGATCAGATTTGTTTGGCTGGCATGCATGTGGTTTATTGACACAATTAGCAGTTGTATATATGAACTATGAAGAATGTAATAGGCGTTTAAATTTATTTATTTATTTTTAAAGTATCTTGTGGGATCAATTGTATCAACTTATATAGAATAGCAAGAGTTTTATATGCTGTGGAGAATCACACTACATTAAAGACATTATAAATAGTTTTGTCATATTGTTATGTATATGATAAAAAAGAATTTCTTGTTATGATGAATGATGATAATGTTTGCATTACATAGACATGGTATGTCAATGGCCATGCCATGAAGTGAAAAACATTCTACAATTTACATTTATCAATTATATGAATTTGTTTTCTTCAAAAAAAATAAAATTTTATATGAATTTGTTTTACTCTGCATGCAATGCCATATAAAAAGCAATAAGTTAGGGTGCTTGAAATAAAAAGCAATAAGTTGCTGGTAGACTGTTCAGTAATCCAATAGTGAGTTGCTTTTGGTTTAAGAGTCAAAAGAGATCTGCTTCTTAAAACAAAAGCTTCTCATAAATAAAACTTACATCTTTTAAAATTCAAAGCCTTTCCAAATTGACCCCACTTAAAACTGCTGGATACTTTCTCCAAAAAAAAAAAAAAAAAATTGCTGAATAAATACTACTTGTGTAATTTATAAATTTATAAGCCATCATTATTCCATATATATATTTAAATAGATTAATGTATATGTCTGACTAGCATGTATGGCGTGGTACGTTATATATTTTGTATTAATCTAAAGTCTTAAATACTTATTATAAGAAAAAAAAATGTAAATATCTCACATATTTTTATGTGGAAAATACGTATATAACAATCTTCCAGCAAACTGTCAATCTAGCAAAATAATAATAATAATTAGTCCATCAACTTGATGGGATCACACCCTTTTTATATGTATAGTAATCGCATTATTTGCAAGAATAAACTATTTAAAAATATCTACATATATATATGAGCAAGAACACTATTTTTATTTTTTTAAATAAAAATAATATTAAATATTATAATTTTCAATAATTTATGTAACATATAAAAGATGCGTAACTTGTTTAATGGCCTAAATTATAATAAATTTCAGCATTATATTAAAAAAAATACTAAATTACAAACTACACCCTTTAACTCTAACATATTACCACTGCACACTCTTGGTGCATTGTGTATTGGTTACTCCATAAGTATAAGTGCTTATAGGGTGTGGGGGGTAAGGGCCGGGGTTCAAATTTTCAGGAGGGAGATTCACACACATATACACTTACATTAGGCTAGAGTAGAATTTCTATCTTGTAAAAAAAAAAAAAAAAAAAACTCTAACATATTTTCAATTATTCACTTTTTTTTTCTCCTTTTTGTCTAGTTCTGTCCAATCTTGCTGCTAATTTTAGTTTCCACTTTCCAAAACGAAATGGATTTATTGGTATGAAAGAAATGACTTCATTAAAAATTAATGGAAGTGAATTTAACCAAAAAGAGGTAGGGTATCTTTAGCAACTTTTTTTTTGGGTTGAGAAATATATATCTTTGGCAACTTTGAATGGACAAATAACAAATGTAATTAACTGGAACATTTTGCATATGTATATATTATACTATATTAGCATTATACGATATATCAACCTTAAGTGCACGAGTTTTTTTTTTTAATTGATTTTTTACCATATTGTTCAGTTAAAATAGATTAGATTGCATAAATTTGTAAACATTTTTATAAGTCTAAACCATTCAAACAAGTCAATAAAAATATTAAGGCAATTAATTTTGAAAATTTTGCTTGAGTTTAACTTATATAAGGATTTATACACTTTATTAAAATCTTGTTATATAATTTTTTCTTTAAATAGTCTAATAAATATATTTTTAGAAACATAACTATAATAAATAATTATAACTATCATAGATATCAAATTTATATTTAGAAACTTTTTAAAGCAATATTTAATTAGGAAAAAAATTAAACAAAGAAAATATTATATTTTGTTGAACTTTCCGTCCATTACTAATTGATTCAAGTATAGGAAACAAACAAAGGTAGGGGAATGACAAAAATAGTATTAATAGATTTTTTTTTGAGGGTATAGTATTAATAGAAATTTTTGTTTTGATGAAATAGTATTAATAGAATTAGCTGCTTCTCAAAAAAAAAAAAAAAGTATTAATAGAATTAGCTAAAAAGAAAATGTTAAGTAAGAGAGTAACTGAGACTATAACTTCAGATATGATAAAACAGATAAAGAAAAAGAATACATGTAACTGACTCTAACTAATCTTGTTGAAGATTTATAGTTTACTCTAAAATTTTTGACACTATAAGACTTTATTGTTGCAACAATAATTCCCATTCAAAATACTAATAAAATGTGAAAAATGTATTTTACATATTATTTTTACCCATTTTGTTTTTTTATATTCACCCTTTCTCTCAGCAATGTGACATGCTAAAGTATAATAATATGGATTGACATTTTTTGGAAACATTTTTTAGAAAGTGAAAAAGTATTGACAGTTTTTTCAATTCTCGAATTTTTTTTTTTAAAAATAGATAGTTTAATGTGTGCTCTAAGGGCATGCATTAACCCGACCCTAATAATATAGGCACTGAAAATAGTAAAATGGCACTACCGTTCAACTGAAGTTCAACATATTGATATTATTCTATTTTTGAATAATTGGTCACATCTTTCTAAAAAAAATAATAATAATAATTTGGTCACATCCAAAAAAAAGAAAAAGAAAAAAAGAAAGAATATAATTGGTGGGCCACTTAAAGGGCCTGATTTGGTGCACCATGCAGCGAATGATGGTGAAATTGATTTAGTTTATTCATTTTAGGTAACTAATGATGGTGAAATTCCATCAATCACGAAATCAAGTCAAAATTTTAAAAGTAAAAAAAAATATATAAAAAGGTAAAGTTTTTTTTTTCCTGAGAAGAAAAAAAAAGGTAAAAGTAAAAGAGATAAAACAAAATAAATAAAATAAAATTAGGGAATAACAATAATAGTGGATTCGGTTTGGGCAGGAAATGCGTGTAAAATACGCATTGTGTTAAAAGTTATCCAGAATAAAATGCCACGTCAGACTTACATCAAAAGAAGACAACAAATACTTATAATTCTCAAGGGACACAACAGACACAGTGACGAGACATTCTTCATCCTAGACCACGTTGTGTTGATAAGGTTTGTTACTCAATACAACACGTCATTTTCACACTCCTAGTCCTATCCAATAATCCATATTATCTCGTACCCACAGCAACAATGGAAAATATCAAATCCTGTAATATCGTATTTACCCAAAACAAAAATTGAAAAAAAATTCCTGTAATATCGACTACAATCATTTTTTTTTTTTTGGTAATCTTTTGTTGAAAAAAAATAGTTTCTTGGTGACTTGTTTTTGGTAAAACTTTTAAGTACAATAATAAGTTTGATAATTAAGCAAAAGAATTATGTTGGCATCCAATTAGCATTGAAATAGAGGGGCCACCTCAGCTGAAGATATATTTTTTTAGGGAGAAGATATTTTTTGTTTTTATTATTATTTTGAGAGAGAAGATATTGCTGTTGTTGATGTGGATGTTTTTGTGTTTTAATCGTAGATTGGACGGTGGGAATTTGGTTTCATATTTGGTACGCCACTATCTTTTTATTATTCCTTAAACAAAAAGATAATTTAAGAAAAAAAAAATGGTGAGCATGGTGAAAAATCAAAAAGAGTTGAGGTTAAAAACGTCATTGCATGTGTAATTCATAAAGATATACAAAGACAAAAAGGCCAAACCCAACTCAAGTTTAAAAGATATACAAGGAGATAAACTCCAGCTTTTCTATTCTTCTATGATCAAATCAAGTACTGGAATGAACCAAACTATTTAACAAGTGTTAATGCTACTTTGGTCATTTCAAAGTTTAACTCTGTATATGCAAACTCTGTGATCTATAGGTCACCTGTCTTCATCGCAACCCAGTTCTAGAACCACCACAACACATCAACCCAGATGTAAAATATGAACTTCATTTCTGAGTCCTGACAAAAGCAAACAGGTTTCCACTCATATACGGATTGAAATCAGTGCAATACCCAATAGCTCTCCATGAATGAAATTGAAAGTAAAAAAAAAAAAAAAAAAGTAATTTTTAATTTCAATCCACTATTGAATAAAAAAATAAAGAAGCTAAAGCTAAAAAAAAAAAAAAAAAAAAAATTTTATGAGTGGAAAATGGATAATTACATTTGCACCGAATGCCCCCCTCTAAATCCTTCGTATATTGCCACAATTTTTTGTTACAATATATTGACTATGAGCGGTGGAGAATCACTTTAACACATCACTTCAAAAATTTTGTCCATCATAATTGTGTCTATGAGCTTCTTTTCATTGAAGGACTTTATATATAGAGGGAATATTGCTACTATTTATTTTTTTTTAGAAAAAAAAAAGAATATTACATTATTAACATTTACCTTACCACACTAAGATAGTAAAAAAGAGATAGAGACCCAGTTAAATTGAGCTGTACGAGTCAAATCCAAATACTAAAATTAACCTCTTCCAGTTGTACAAGTATTATTTAGGATTTAGGGGACACAAAAAAAGAACGAAACAGATCTGGCAGTAGCAATCAATTTTGGTCACCTCCACCTCCAATTATATACATTTTGTACTACTTTCCACCACAAGCACACGCTTCTCTCTCTCTCTCTCTCTCTCTCCTCCTATATATATTGCACAAACCCCACTCTCTACATTCTCATTCATCACCGAATACACACAAAACCACTGTGAAAACTCGCTCTCTCTCTCCTTCTTATCTCATTCTCTTTTGTTTGGTTGTTTTGGGTTGCTCTGTTTATAGTTGTTTTGAGTTTCGGATATGGGTGTGACGCTCCTACCAGATCTCGCTACCGAGATTCTGATTCCGGCCTGCGCGGTCGTCGGAATCGCTTTCTCGCTCATCCAGTGGCTGCTCGTCTCGAAAGTTAAGCTCACTCCCTCGTCGGAGCACGCTTCTGCCAACAACGGCGCCGGAAAGAATGGCTTCGCCGACCACCTCATCGAAGAAGAGGAAGGACTCAACGACCACAGCGTCGTTCTCAAGTGCGCCGAAATCCAAACCGCTATCTCTGAAGGTTTTTTCCGTTCTCTTTCTCTTTCTAAATTTCCAAACTTTACGTCTCTTTCATGTTTTTTTATGATAGATCTGCTTCTTCTTCTTCTTCTTCTTCTTTATTGTGGTTTAGCTCTTTTATGGTGATGATAAGAAAACAGTGTTTTTTTTAAAAAAAATTTAAAATTTATTTTTAATGGGTTTTGGAAAGTGTTTTGATTTTTAAAGATTTGATTTTGGTTGTGTTGGTATAATTTAGGTGGGTTTTGATTAAGGTGGGAATAATCTGAGCATGTTTAAGATTTTTTTTACCATTATTATATATGGTTTAGATATGTGTGATATTGAAAGTGGTGGCTGGTTCTGGAATCTGGGCCCACTGGGGCATATTTTATCTTATATATTGTGACCAGCATTGATTCTCATTTGTATTATATCTTGTTGTTTGTACGTTGGAAATTTCCAACTAGATCCCAATATTTGTTCTTTATATATAATTGTATATGTATGTATATGTGTGTGTTTTATATGTATGTATCTATGTGCGTGAGTGAGCCTGTGTTTATGCACACAGACTCGCAGACAAACATATATTAAATCTATCACATGGGTACTCTGGATGCCAAACCACACGAGATTTTGGACTCCTTGTCATAATTAGACTTATAAAATATTCATGTTTTTTGTTTTTTTTTGGAGATATTTTGTGATTCTTCAAAGGGAAAAGATTCTTACGCTCGTTAATGTGCACTCCGTGCGTGCAGTAATCAGTGCCTTTTAAAAATAATAAAACTCAAACATATCTATCTCAATCTTATGTCAATTCCCTCTCTCTCAATATGAGAGATTATTCAGTATGCTCCGTGTGTGTGGTACTCCTTTATTGGGTTGCATAGGTGGAGTCCACAAACTCTCAAATAGCAATAGGTGTAATAGGTGGGGTCACAACACTCCTAAGAGGAAGGAGTATTATAGTGGGACCAGCACTGAATAATTTATATTCCCATATGATGAACACATAACTTTCCTTCTGCAGGATGTTTGTGCTGATTAGCCACCTTTTGACAGCATCAGTGAAATTATGGTAGATTTCGAAAAAGTCTGATACTAGTAGTGGTTGGATGTATTTACCGAGCCATCTGTACTATAAGACTTTCATGATCTGAACTTTTAACTACAGATGCCTTTGAATTGAATACAACAATTGATCAGAGGGTGTAAATGGTTGTTTAATTTGATTATATCCCCAAATTTCACTAAAAAAAGTCTTTTAGTTATTGTTAATTAGTTTGAGATGAGCATATTATGTGGACCACGGAAGAGAATGATGCTACCAATCGAAGGTTTTTCAGGAGTCCCATTTATCTTGGTCACATATCTAAAGATGGCCTCTCAATCAATGTAAAACAAAATGTTGCATTTATATTGGTAATGGACCCTGCCCTGGAGGTATTTCTTTCAGGGACCATTTTTTCAGGCATTGTTTGTACTGGATGAGGTTTAAAAATCTGATTTGAGGGACTTTTATATTCTATTGTATTGAGATATTGATGCGTTAATTAAGTTTAACAATTTGTTGTTGTCTTTTCATTTCAACTTGATGTGGTAATAAAAGTCATGATATCAATTATGGTTTACCACTATAGCTTGGCAATTTTTGCATTTTCCTTAGTTCTGAACCTTGTCTTCAATTTTTTAAGAGTGCTTTATGTTCCACTAATTTTGTTTGTCTCTGAATATTACAGGAGCAACCTCCTTTCTATTTACCGAATATCAGTACGTTGGTGTTTTTATGGCGGCTTTTGCTGTATTAATATTCCTCTTCCTTGGCTCTGTGGAGGGTTTCAGCACCAAAAGTCAGCCTTGCACATATGATGAAACCAAGACATGCAAGCCTGCTCTTGCAACTGCTCTCTTCAGTACCATATCATTCGTGCTCGGTGCTGTCACTTCAGTTGTTTCTGGCTTCCTTGGAATGAAAATTGCTACCTATGCAAATGCCAGAACCACTTTGGAGGCAAGAAAGGGTGTTGGGAAGGCATTTATCACTGCATTTAGATCTGGTGCAGTCATGGGCTTTCTCCTTGCTGCGAATGGTCTCTTGGTGCTTTTCATTGCCATCAATCTCTTTAAGCTGTATTATGGTGATGATTGGGGAGGTCTTTTTGAGTCTATCACTGGTTATGGTCTTGGTGGATCTTCCATGGCTCTCTTTGGAAGAGTTGGTGGAGGTATCTATACTAAAGCTGCTGATGTTGGTGCTGATCTTGTTGGCAAGATTGAAAGGGACATTCCAGAGGATGATCCAAGAAATCCAGCTGTAATGATCTTCACACCTCAGAAAATTTTTAGTTTCTGAAATGGATTTTATTTCTTCTTGTTTTTATATTTAAATAACTTCCATGTTTTCAGGTCATAGCTGATAATGTTGGTGATAATGTTGGGGATATAGCTGGTATGGGATCTGATCTATTTGGCTCATATGCTGAGTCTTCCTGTGCTGCCCTTGTTGTAGCTTCCATCTCCTCCTTTGGGATCAATCATGAGTTCACTCCGATGTTGTATCCTCTTATTGTCAGTTCTGTGGGTATCATTGTTTGTTTGATTACCACCTTATTTGCAACTGATTTCTTTGAAATCAAGGCTGTGAAAGAAATTGAGCCAGCATTGAAGAGGCAACTCATCATTTCAACCATTCTGATGACTGTTGGAGTTGCAGTTATTAGTTGGGTTGCTCTCCCATCTTCCTTCACTATCTTCAACTTTGGAACTCAGAAAGTTGTCCATAATTGGTTAGCTCTTTTGGCTCATTAGTGCTTTTATTGCTTGTTTTGATGCCGTTTGTTGCCTCAAATGAGGAGGCATTTCGCCGTTCCTTGGAACTGTTAAAATGTGTTTAGTTCTTTTAAAGACCACTATTGTTTCCAGAGAGTATCCTATACAGAATCTTCTATAGGAATATTTTCTAGTAGTGGGACACTATTCAGTGAAATCTGATGAGCACATTGAATGCTAGTTTCACCAGTAA
This sequence comes from Notholithocarpus densiflorus, assembly GCA_030021035.2. Taxonomy (NCBI): domain Eukaryota; kingdom Viridiplantae; phylum Streptophyta; class Magnoliopsida; order Fagales; family Fagaceae; genus Notholithocarpus; species Notholithocarpus densiflorus. The sequence continues at coordinate 5,171,513 of JARYZH020000003.1, forward strand.
ATGATACTGTCTGTTAGGCTTATTTGGAGTGCCTTGAATAACCCTTGTTTTTATTTTGGAGGCTGTAAGATGGTATTTATTTTTTGCTGATTTTATGAAAGGTTGCAAACACTTTCTGTATGAAGCAAATATTTGCTGTTGGATGTTCATAATTGTATCTATAAGTTAAAGGAGTCTGGAGTTCTCTAACTGTAGAGGGTTCTTATTTTTGGGTTGTTGGTAATTATAGATCTATATTTGGATGGGATATGGCTATAGGGTGCAACTTTACGATAGCTTACTCAAGCATTTACACTGGGAGTGGGTAGACTCAAAAGGTTTGTCAGACTGGTTTAGATGGAAGTTAGTTTGTTACTTGGTAGAGTCGTGGAAACACCTCTTTCTTCCATATTTTGGCCAAGACGATTGCCTTACATTACAGAACAATGGATTTTAGTAAATCCAACAATAAATTGGGGATGGAATGAACAGCAGAAAATGCAGAAGATTTTGTTTTTTGATAAGTTAAAATTAGTTATTTGCAAAATAAATGTAACATAATATGAAGTATGCTCTGAGGACAAAGTTTCAATTTGAATCTTTGTGTGTATAACTTACCCCAAAATAAAAGAATGGATTTGTTTTGGTTTTGTGTGCCCTTCAGAATATCTGCTTAAATAGCTAATTATCCGAGCATGTTGGCTTTGTTTTGTGTGTGCAGGCAGCTGTTCTTATGTGTTGCTGTTGGTTTGTGGGCTGGGCTTATTATTGGATTTGTAACTGAGTATTATACTAGCAATGCATACAGGTACTAGTTCTGGTTTCTGGCAACATTTATGTTTCTCCTTCTTTGTTGTTCAGTGTTTTTATAACCTAAATATTGCTTTGCATTATTCCTTGCAGCCCTGTACAAGACGTCGCTGACTCTTGCCGTACTGGAGCTGCTACTAATGTCATTTTTGGCCTTGCATTGGGCTACAAATCAGTCATTATTCCTATCTTTGCCATTGCTCTTAGTATTTTTGTTAGTTTCAGCTTTGCTGCTATGTATGGTATTGCGATGTCTGCTCTTGGAATGCTGAGCACAATAGCTACTGGATTGGCAATTGATGCTTATGGTCCCATCAGTGACAATGCTGGAGGCATTGCTGAGATGGCAGGCATGAGTCACAGAATCCGAGAGAGAACTGATGCTCTTGATGCTGCAGGAAACACCACTGCTGCTATTGGAAAGGTTTGAGAATTTCTTCTTTCAAACCTTATCTGCCTCCCTTTTAATTTGTTGGTATCTGTTACTGGTGCTGGTCTGTATATATATCTTTTTTTTTTTTTTTTTTGGGGGGGGGGGGGGGGGGGGGGGGGGTATCATAGATGCATGGTAATGTACAATACAGGTCACTGACCTATAAAATAAAAGGGTAATATCTACCTCACTGCATCCCGTGAGATGTTGATGTGTTGATATTTGACTTCTTTTTGTGTGGATTTACAACACCCAAGTGGCTCAGTTGACTAGAGAAATGGGCAGCCTTCTTGAGTGATAGCTTTTACTTTGTCCTGTTTTGTTGCTTAAGAAAATTATGTATTTCCTTGCTCTATAATAGAGTTTCAAGTTCATTTTATTATGAGTATGGAGTGATGGATGAGGGTGGGGTTTGAATAATTTACCTACGGGAAAAAGGGAAAATCATTTTATTTTAAATGGTTAAATACATGTCTCTGAGTAACTACAATAAACTGGAATCCAAACAGAAATAGTTATTCATCCAAATGCAAACCCTTAATTAATGTTTATGCTTTTGCTCTAGGGTTTTGCAATTGGTTCTGCAGCTCTTGTGTCTCTGGCGCTCTTTGGTGCTTTTGTGAGCCGTGCAGGAATCTCAACAGTTGATGTCTTGACTCCAAAAGTGTTTATTGGTCTGATTGTGGGAGCTATGCTTCCTTACTGGTTCTCTGCCATGACAATGAAGAGCGTGGGAAGTGCAGCTCTAAAGATGGTTGAGGAAGTCCGCAGACAGTTCAACACCATCCCAGGTCTCATGGAGGGCACTGCCAAGCCTGACTATGCTACCTGTGTTAAAATCTCCACTGATGCTTCAATTAAGGAGATGATCCCACCTGGTGCCCTTGTCATGCTCACACCACTTATTGCTGGTATCTTTTTTGGTGTGGAAACTCTCTCTGGTGTACTTGCTGGATCCCTTGTTTCTGGTGTACAGGTAACAATTTAACCTCATTGCTTTGATAAGATTTCCATTTTTGTTGCACTCTTGAGTAGCATACTTTCTAAACAATATAATAGGTGTTATTTTTTGGTAACAACAGTCTAGTAGTCATTTGATATGGTATGCATGTTTAAAACTTCATGACAATTTAATCAAGATTTATTAAAAAGAGTTAATTAAAGCATTGCTTTAGGCATTTATTAATTTTTTTAAAAAATGATAAGAGTGCTCTAAACAAAAGTTCCTCGTCTGTCTACACTTGCAGGTAGCAATCTCTGCGTCCAACACTGGTGGTGCTTGGGATAATGCCAAGAAGTATATTGAGGTACACAATTAATTGGTTTTTAGGAATTCTTTTTCCTGACCAGCTATAAAAACCTATTGTTTTATGGTAAAACTCATGTTCTGAATTCCATTCTGGGATGATAGGCTGGTGCTTCAGAGCATGCAAGGACCCTTGGTCCAAAAGGATCTGATCCACACAAGGCAGCTGTTATTGGTGACACCATCGGGGATCCACTCAAAGATACATCTGGACCATCACTCAACATTCTTATCAAGCTAATGGCTGTTGAGTCACTTGTGTTTGCTCCCTTCTTTGCTACACATGGTGGCCTGCTCTTCAAGTTCCTCTAAAACACAACGATGAAGAAAACAATGGGGGATGGTTTTCCCCTCTGTTACAACCTCCCATCTTCAATCTCTCCTAAATTCGCATGGGCTTTTTCTCTGTCGATTCTTCTTCTTCTCCTCCTCCTATTATGAATTAGTTTCTAGAGGGTGTTAGGCTTTAGAAATTATATCTCTTATAGTTGAACTGGTAGGGAGAAATATCCCCTTTTTAGGGGGTTGATGATGATGATGATGATGATGATGATAATGGTAGTAGTGGTGGATCTGTGGAAAGCTGGGACTGCTTTATTATTCATTATCCTTAGTAAAGACAGATAATTGTCCATTTTCTGTTATACTTTCTTTTGATGTTTCCTCTATCAACTTTTTGAGTTTAAATGTAAAGTTTATGATGTCTGTGAAGGTATTCATTTTTAAGGTCAGCTGGCACGTTAAACTCTGACAGATTTATAGTGTTTTGTCACATATGTATGCAACCCTACTGCTAAAGTAGGGTTGGTATGGGCCAAGATTTGGATCCGGTGAGAGTGAAGAATTATCAAGGTAAAAAGATTTTGACTGAAGGGTTTTAGATTAAAATGAATTTTAAGAGCCCGTTTGATACAAACACATGTTTTCAATTTTTAAGTAACATTACACGTATTTTCACATTATTTCATCAATACGTATTTTTAAAAAATACAAACAACGTTACTAGAATAACATTATCAAACGGCCATAAATCTTTCAACACCTCAGTCCTTGAAAGTGCAAATGGTTAGGTTTTTTTTGTCTTGTTTACTTCTTTTAAGATTTTGGGTATATGAAGGTTTCTATTTTTTGCATACAATGATTCCCCTGGCCTAACATTATGGATTCTGTACTTTCGTAGGTTGGCAGATATGAGTGTAAAATAGAAGTCCAATGTGAAAAAAAGGTGCGACAGATATAGGATCATGTTGGTGGAGATCTTTGCAAATCTCTAGGTTTGATGCCAATGATTTGTTTCATAGTTGGTGTAGGTGTTGGTGGATGCAGAGATTTACATTAAAGTGATGTTTGTCCGTTACTGATGCTTTGGCACATCAGTACGAAAGGTCAATAATGTTCAAATAATGTAATGAAAGGTCAATAATGTAATGTCCTTCACCCCAAATTTGAAAGGAAAAAAAATTCTCTCTTGGCATCTATTTAACCAAATTATGTTAAATTGATATTAAAGAATGTTGTGTATTAATTGGCCGTTTGGCTAAGGGTAGGCTTCCAAAATTATTGTTCTTATTGTTCCTTTCGGAGTTAAAATTTCTAAAACTTATTTGCCCGTTGCCTTTGGTGAGATATGACTGACAAATCAAAACTCATCACCCCTTTTTTTAATTTTTATTTTATAAATTGCAATTCGTGTATGTGTTTTGGGGAGCAGGGGTTGTTAAAGATATATTTACTAAGCAATATATATATATAAATATATATATATATTTATGAAAAGAACAACGTTTTACTAAGTAAGGTTAATAAGAAACCAAACATTAGCATATTGAAATAGTAAGCACCTATATTTGACAATTCAAATTAGAATAATATTAGTTGAATATGTAGCTTAGTCTTCAATTTAAGCCTAATTGTTACTGAAAAAAAATAAGACACCCCAAATAGAATTGAGTTTATAATATGCTCTTTTTGCTAATTATGATTAAACTTTGATAAATAGATTCTTTTAAAATTTTGGAATATTTCGAAAGGGGGGAAGTGTTTATTTTCTTTAAACTTTAAGGGGAGAGAGTATTTTTCTCTTCATGTTTGGGGTTTCCCAAATTGCAAGGGAGGGAAGTGTAATTACATTTTTTTTTTTTGAAACTACCACGAAAAAACTAAACTAGAGTATTTGGCCATATGGGTGATGATAGGTTGTAGTTGCACAACCAGTCATGGTTAATTAATGGCTGGCTAGGGGCCTAAAATCAACAAAATCACATTATGTGTGGGTTACATTTTTTTTTTTTATATAAAAATTAATTTTATTTTTATAATAATAGTTTGATTACAAATTTAATCATAACTTAATCTAAGTGAGAGCCTATGTACATTTTCTGTGTCCCTCTTCTTCTTTCTTCTTTTCCTTATATTTGCCCTACTTTCAGTCCAATAATGTGTTGTCCCTGTATAGCTGGAGATATTTGTGTCCCATTGGGCTCTTCCTTCCTTATGTTCATCATGAATGGAGACTTTTGGGACTTCTTGTACTATTCAAGTCAATCATTCAACATTAAATGCGATTGTGCCAGGCAGTTGACCATTATTAATGTGGAGGTGACCGTAGATTCATCAGGAAGTTTCAGCAAGCTTCCTCGGACAATCTCACACATTCTAGAATTCTCCCTTGGAAGCTCGGAAGGTGTTTTGTCTCTATCAACTCGGCATGGATCTTGACTTCGAATGTAGTCCTCGGTAAGTTCATCCTCGAATCCAAGGTGGCACTCTATTTGGTCCGTGGTTCGAGGTTTGGTTCTTTTAGGGAGGCCTAGTTTTAAAGCAGGGTGGCTTGTAATTAACTTATTTTTGCTTATGGCCCAATATTATTTGGGTTTGAGCCCCATAAAACCATGTTCCTACACAAGTAATTAGTAATAAATATAAGCCAACTCAATCACAATTTGTGTGAAGCATGTGATTATATTTGTAATCAATACCTTAATTAGTGAGAGCCTAAAACATTGTAACCAAGTAGTTTGTAAAGAAAGTATAATATATAAGCCAACTCAAACACAATTTATGTGAAGCATGTGATTATATTTGAAATCAATACCTTAATCAATGAGAGCCTAAACATTGAATCCAAATAATTTGCAAATAAACTATAATATAGAAGACAACTCAAAACACAAAAACAATTTACATGAAGCATGTGATTAGAGCAGCAGGAATTCAAATATTGATTTCGTATCTTAGTGTATTTGTCCCAATTGTCAAACCTACATGTGCAACAAATCAACAAACATACATACATGTGACTATATCCTCTGTAGTTTATATTTACTATTTAATATTTATAATAAGACAAGATAAAATAATAAACACGTTCCATCTATAAGCTGAAGCTCCTTCTCACCACTGACTTCTTGCATAGCGCTATGCTCAACTGGCATATTGCGTGCCAAGTTACGGATATGTGTAAGGCGACGACTTCCTCCAGCCTCGTGATTAGGTGGTATTAGTGATAGGTTTGTTGATGTTGAATTAGAATGTACAACATCTTCTTCATTTAAATTTGCTGGGCCTCCCACTAAAATGTGATCACTACCCAAAGTTTGTTGTCTTTGTCTTGAGTAATTAGCACGACGTCTTGCCAATCGAATATTTCTGCTTTCATTGTCTTCTCAAGCGAGCATAATATCTCCATCGTTCTCGACGACGTTCTATGTCATCGGTATTCACCATCGCTGTATTTTGCGAACTCATTTCTACATAAAATTAAATTAAATTTATAGTGGTCGTTGCACATACATACACAATAGTCAATAGATTTTTCCTTGTCACAAATAGGGCGTATTAAAACCTCAATAAAGTGAACTAATTTTGAACAAATTAATCACATGTAAGAATTGTAATAATATGTGTAATTGTAATAAATTTTTAGTAAAATAGGAGAAATAAGTTACACTTCTTAAAATTATTAAATTATTATATTTGTAATCAATACCTTAATCAGTGAGAGCCTAAAACATTGTAACCAAGTAGTTTGTAAAGAAAGTATCTATACTACTACTATTTAAGGGACTTTCCCTATTTGGGACCTCATTTTTTTGGTTAAAAAATATCTCTACATCCCTATGTTTAAGTAGAGACAAAACTAAAGGACAATCTGGTAAAAATACAACTCTAACTCCCACTAAAATATTGCATAAAAAATAGGACTACTCTCCTGTTAATTTTCAAATTGTTTTATCCACATATGAATTAGATTCTCAAAATAAAAATTATATATACAAAATAAAACACAGGTTTTTTTTTTTTTTTTTTCTACAAAATAAGACCACTAAAAAAAAAAAAAAGTTTCATCGAATGCGCGAAGTGGTGTGATGAGGCTAGTAATGTATAAGCCAACTCAAACACAATTTATGTGAAGCATGTGATTATATTTGAAATCAATACCTTAATCAATGAGAGCCTAAACATTGAATCCAAATAAATTGCAAATCTATATATATATATATATATATATAATAATAGGTGAAATTGAGAGAAACTCAAATTAGAATTCCAATTTTGCGCCATGTATCCCAAATTATTTATTCTTAAAGAGTTTTATTTCTTAATTTTAGAATTAAATATAAGACCACATCATAAATATTTATCTAAGTGAGTTATTAAGTACAAAAACCAAAAAGTCTAGAATAAATGAATCGTAAAAAAAAAAATGCTTCACAATAATATATTAAAAAAAAAACATGGACAATTTACATTTTATACCTAATAATATCCTTATAAATTTTTTTAAAAAGTTAATAAAATATAAAAATGACTATCAATAGTATTTAAATTATATATATAAGAATTATATTATGTATCTTATTGTATATATTTAAGTATATCCATGCATATATGCATGAAGTTACAAGTTAGTAAAATATAATATAAAAGACAACTCAAACACAAAAACAATTTACATGAAGCATGTGATTAGAGCAGCAGGAATTCAAATATTCATCTCGTATCTTAGAGCATTTGTCCCAATGGTCAAACCTACATGAGCAACAAATCAACAAACACATGTGACTATATCCTCTGTAGTCTATATTTACTATTTAATATTTATAATAAGAGAAGATAAAATAATAAACACGTTCCATCCAACAAATATATAAGCTGGGTCCAGATTTTATAACTTCATCTTAAAAACCAAACCGGTCTCAAACTCAAACATAGAACCCAACATCAGGTACTTCTAACTAATAGTTTTCTTAAACCATAGAAATCTCAGAACCTCAAAAAAACTCAAACCCATCTCTCACCACAATGCTCTGTCTCTCCTCTCTCCACCACCACTCTTCACCACCACAACTCAACAACCCCTCTCTCTCCTCCTCCTCACTTTCTCTCTCTTCTTCACCTTCTCTCAAACCCACCACCGCAACAACCCCCAAAACCCTCCATCTCCGCCGCAAACCTCTCCGGATCCGAGCCTTAGACGCGGCGCAGCCCTACGACTACGAAACAAAGCTCGCCATAACCCATTTCCACACCACCCACCACCTCAAAATCGGAATCATTGGCTTCGGCAACTACGGCCAGTTCCTAGCCAAAACCCTCGTTTCCCAAGGCCACACCGTTCTCGCTCACTCTCGCTCTGACCACTCTCACGCCGCCAAATCTCTCGGCGTTTCCTTCTTCTCCGACCCAAATGACCTCTGTGAAGAACACCCAGAAGTCATTCTCCTCTGCACTTCCATAATCTCCACGGAGCGCGTCCTCGCTTCTCTTCCTCTTCAAAGACTCAAACGCAACACTCTGTTCGTCGATGTTCTCTCTGTCAAAGAGTTCCCAAAGAATCTTCTTCTCGATCTCTTACCTCCTTATTTCGATGTCATTTGTTGCCACCCAATGTTCGGTCCCCAAAGTGCTAAGCAGACATGGGATGGTCTTTTCTTTGTGTACGAGAAAGCTCGGATTACCAATGAGGATTCGAGGATTTCACGGTGTGATAAGTTTCTCAATGTTTTTGCGAGAGAAGGGTGTGAAATGGTGGAGATGAGCTGTGCAGAGCATGATAAGTACGCGGCGGGTTCGCAGTTTATTACTCACACGGTTGGGAGGGTGTTGGAGATGTTGAACTTGGAGTCTACGCCGATTAACACAAAAGGGTATGAGACTTTGTTGAATTTGGTGGAGATCACGGCTGAGGATAGCTTTGATTTGTACTACGGCTTGTTTATGTACAATAAGAGTGCCATGGAGATGTTGGAGAGGTTGGATTTGGCTTTCGAGGCTTTGAGGAGTGAGCTTTTTGGTCGGTTGCATGGTGTGGTCAGGAACCAGTTGTTTGATAAGGCACAGAAGGCGAAGAGTTCCTTGTTTAATGGCAATGGTGCGGGGCACAACTGGACTCAGAATGGTGCTGCATTGCAATCTACTTCATTGGCTATGAGGTAAACTCTCAAATTTTGGTATCTGGGTTTGTTTTGATTTTGTTTTTCTGAATTAATTGTGGGTTTGGTTTGTTTTTCCGATATATCATTGGTTGATTCCTTTAATTTAAGCATTAGAAAGCTATCTTAATTGAAACAACAAGAGGATTATTAACTAGAGTGTGGAGAGATTTTGATCATTGTTATTTATGCTTGATGATTAAGATTTAGCTACTTATATTAAATTAATTTTGGTGTTCATTATTGGAAGAATTGGGTATAAGCCTCCTAAAAAAAGAGAGAGGGGGTGTTTGGGGGGGGGGGGGGGTGTTAAGGTTGCCTACCAATCATGCCTCCTACACCCCCGCTAAAGTGGGAGTTTGTGCATTGGTTCCAACCTTTTATTGCTAAAAGAGATACTTACCAAGATCATGGTGGTAAAAATGATTTTTCCCCTCGTATGGCTGCTAAAATCTGTGATTTTGGTGGGATCACATCATCAATTGATTAGTCAACATGGACAAATAATTGGCATAGAAGTCTTTTGGATTGAAGTCATGCTGCATAAACCATATTTATAATTATTTATTCACATGTTTTGATTCAAACTTTCAGTTCTCAGGATGTCACTCAACCCTATAAGTACAAAGGTCAGATCTCCCAACCTATTGATGATAGCTCAAAGCTAAAAGTTGCAATAGTTGGATTTGGAAACTTCGGACAGTTCCTTGCGAAGACGATTGTACGCCAAGGACACACAGTTTTGGCTTATTCTAGATCAAACTACTCTGATGCAGCTCAAGAATTAGGTGTTTCTTACTTCTCTGATGCAGACGATCTTTGTGAAGAACATCCTGAAGTGATTCTCCTTTGTACTTCCATTCTTTCGACAGAGCAAGTTCTCAAGTCATTGCCACTTCAGAGATTGAAGAGAAGTACTTTGTTTGTTGATGTACTTTCTGTGAAAGAATTTCCAAGAAGTTTGTTTCTTCAATATCTGCCATCATATTTTGATGTTCTCTGCACGCATCCAATGTTTGGACCCGAGAGTGGTAAAAATGGATGGAATGGTCTTCCTTTTGTTTACGATAAGGTTAGGGTTGGAAGTGATGAATCAAGAGTGTCACGGTGTGACAGGTTTCTTGATACTTTTGCACGAGAAGGATGCCGGATGGTGGAAATGTCTTGTGCAGTACATGATTGGCATGCAGCAGGGTCACAGTTCATTACCCACACGATGGGAAGGGTTTTGGAAAAGTTGGGGTTGGAATCTACGCCAATTAACACAAGAGGCTATGAGACTTTGTTGAATTTGGTGGAGAATACTGCTGGGGATAGCTTTGATCTTTACTATGGCTTGTTCATGTACAATGCAAATGCTATGGAGCAACTAGAGAGGTTGGATCATTCTTTTGAATCATTGAAGAAGCAGCTATTTGGGCGTTTGCATGGGGTTCTTCGGAAGCAGCTTTTTGGGACTGCAGAGAAGTTCCAAGCTTCAAGGGAAAAACCCATGTTGCCAAAGCTTTCTCAAAGCAGTGCTGCACTGCCATCTTCTTCAGATACTCTTCATGTCCAAAACAACTAAGTTCAATGTTCTAGCCTTAGTGGCCTATAAGGCTGTAAAGTCAAGGAAGACATGGCCCTTGAGGGAGCAGAATGGCAAAAAGCTATCGGTTTATCCATGTTTTGATTAGTTGAGTTAGTTATCGCATTTTTGCCCCAAGTCTTGATTAGTTGGTTCACTGGAGGATTTTTTGGTGATTCCTCCATTTAGGTTCCAACTAATTGCTGTTTGTTGTATCATTTATTAGAGTAATTATAATGGGTAATTTAGAAAAGTGGAGTGATCCTTCGACAGGTTTCTTGTTCCTGTTTTGTGAGCTCTTGACTGTGAAGAAATTCTTATTCTTTGTCCTGGTTAGTTCAATAATTTTATTTCCAACAGAGATGTCTGAGTTGAAGTCCCCTTTCCCTATTGTTGTAACTATTGAATTATCAGAAAATAATAATAATAAATAAAGAGTTTGTGGATAAATGGAGTCTCAACTTCCTTTAAGCATCCTAGTGTCTTTCGCAGTCCTCTTATATGCCTTAAGGTTTTAACGTGGAGTTTTCCTGTTCATAGCATCTCTTTGTACCAAAACAAGGATGCTAGGCAAACATACAGATTCATAAAGCCTGCTTGGAAATGGAGGCTCTTGACTTGCTTCAGTGTAGTGTTTTAGGTGCAAGAGAATGATTTGTACCTCGCTTAGCTAAATGAAATTTAGACCAGCTTGAAGTCTTACCAGATATGTTTAGTAGTGTGTCAAAAATGCACTTGTTTTATTTTCTTTATTGAATTAGTAAGTTGCCCGTGCGATGCACGGATAATTTTGTAATATTTTATATAAGACGGTTTTGGATAGTGTTATACATATTGTAAGGACCGGATTTGAGTCCCTAGCCCAAAAGGTAAATGGATTTGGGCCCAAAAAGCCCAAAACAATGAATTTGTAAAGAGTGAGTTAGAAAACTGAGCTAGAATGAGTTGGACGGCAAACCAAGTAGATTCAAATGATAAGAACGGAAAAATAGATGGAGTTCAAGTAAGTCCTCGGATAGATCCGAGGAGATCAGTTCTAGTATATTTCTCTTAAGTATGATTACAAGTTATTTCCTGATTGTTACAGTGTTTATCTCTCATTTTTCTCTCCCACTTCTTTGCCAGGGGTCCCTTACATTACATACCTCCCTTCTAATGATCTTGGCCCTCCACTTGTTGATCATCCAGGCCATCACTTGAGTGCTTGTCGCATCAGACTCCCTCTCTGGCCCTCTGTGAGTTGGGATAGCCAATGTAGCACTGTTCAGGGGTATTCTCCACATAAATGCGGTCAGAAAGTTAGCTGTAAAGTATTCAATGCGGTGGTAGCAGCTTTCTCTTAGATATTTCCTGACTCCCATTCTTCCAGTACGTTTGTAATGCACGCTCCTATCAGCGGGGTTTCCTGGAAGGTCACTTTGAGTGACAGAATATACATTTGATCTGTGGTTCGTTTGTTCGAGGAGGCAATCTTCGTCGGACCACCTTTCTCAATCCTCTCCACTTGCATGTTACTTATGGGACCCTGAACTTAACACCCTCACTATTGTTTATTCGTCCTCAGACCAATCGATGTTCTCAGCCAAAGCCCAAGGCCCAATATACAATTTTGGGCCCTTATCCCTACACATATATTATAAAAAAAGTAAACTAAATTAGAGTAAAGAAACATATACATTTTGAGATACTAAAAATTAATTTAGTAGTTTCACTGTATATTTATAGCCTTTTCAAGGTAAGATTATTATTATTATTTTTTTAAATCATGAAACCAAAAAAAAATGCAAAAGAGTAACGGGACCATGAAAATCAACTAATTTGTGTTGTGTTCACATATTTAATACTATGAAATAAAAGTATGTCGAACTCTCTCACTGTTTTCCACTCATCGATAGTGCGACGTTAAAACATGGTGTGGGTAAGTGTGTATGCATGCATCTTATTGATGATTTAAAACCATGGTAGAATATGGCTTTACATTGTGTACCAAGTATTCTCTCTACTTATATACCTAAAACAAAAACTATCCAACCAAATGACCCAAACCTAAATCATATTTAATCCCCTAATTTAAAAAGAAAAAAAAAGAAAAAAATACCCACAAGGGTTTCGGCGTCTTGATGGTGGTTGGCCAATATGACGGAGGCGACAGCCCCTCAGATTTCTCTTTCTCTCTCTTTCAAATGTTTTGTCAGTCTCAGGTCTTTTATTTTGGTAATATATACAATGCGTTTTATTTAACAACCCACAACATTTTTGTGTCTCTCTATCTCTCTCCAAGGTCTTATTTGGTTAATTATTACTATTAGTCCTTAATTATTATTTTTTTGTTTTTTTAAAAATATTAAAATGGTAGGTATGCTAACAGACATGAAAAAGAGAAAAATGTGTGATGTAAGTTTAGGAAATTAATGAGAGATTAATGAGATAACAGTAAAATAAGTTAATGTAAACTTTTTAGTAACAGTAAAAAAAACTTAATGAATGAGGTAAAAAAATGTTAAATGCAAAATTAGAGCATCACTTGGTTTAAATGAATTTTTTCTCAAGCTTTCAGAGGATGGACTTTAGATAAGATGTTTAACTTTTATACGCCAAGCATTGACTATAAGTCTTGTACATGGAACAAATCGAGATAAAAAATTAACAATATGGTCCATTTTGGTCACCCTAGCTTGATTTGTCTAGACATCAATTTTCTCTCTTGCCAAAAGTCCGACTTATTTTAGGCGGAAGTTTCTTTGATTATTACTTGTATACAAAATTCCATGATCATTAAATTGGAATAGGACCTTACTGACCTAACCAATTGGAATAGGATGAAATTTCTTCCCCTCCACACTAATCGTTGTGTACACTCCAAATTTTTTCTGCATCTCATAATGATACGTTGTGGAAAGGTGTCATCCAAGTCCAACATGATTGAGAGTTGTAGTTGAGGCTATCTCCCAAAAGCTTTACTATTCAATACTTTGCAACAAAAATTAAACACTCATTTGATGTTCAATACTTTGCGAGAAAAATTAAACACTCATTTGATGTAACAGGAGACTATGAAATTTGACACTGTATACATTGGGGTTTGTTCTTGATGTTGTGAAATTGTTGTAGGTACTAAAAACTCTAGTTTGATTAGTTGGCAAGTCATGTTCTTTAAGCGTGAAAAGTCTACAATAGAAAACTTTTATGTTCCTACAATAAATGTTTTAGAGAGAAAATTGTTAGCCCTCTCATCCCATTGGGACCCTTCTATTTATACAAAGGAAAAAGGGTCCAATATTCCTAAGTGTGACTTAATTACATGGAATTTTTGTGCAATTGTGCCTAGATTTCTTTTAAAAATTTACTTATAATTTTAAACTCTAATTTGGTGATTTTTATATGATTTTTGTGGTTTGATTTTGATTTAGTAAAGACATATTAGCCAAAAGAAACGAAGGTAGAGCTATTAAAGAAATTTGTACTTTCAGATTAGTAATTACCGATGGCCAATGCTGCATTGTCATTTGTGGTTGTGGTATGAATAAGTGGTATGTTGTTTGCGCGACTAATTGAGGCAAAGCAATTAACCATATTAAAAGGGATTAGCAACTTTTTTTCTTTCACCTTTACCATTTTGTGGTATGTATATGCCTTTTTCACATATGCTTAAGTGAAGTACCCATTAGGATTTCCTTTAATTATGATAAACATATTAATTTTTTTAAAGGATGTTCTATATTTATTGAATGATATATATATATATATATATATATATATATATATATTGTTTTCCTTGAACTAAAACAGTTGCAATGGAAGTGTGGAGTGGATGGTTTTTTTTTGTCCTTGAGTATTTTGGGTTGTTCCAATTGAGTAATGGCTCTTCTTAGGCTCCTAAAATTTTTGGTTTATTTATTTTGCTATCTATAACTTAATTCTTCTTTACCTAATAAAGTTTGGAATTTTTTGTAAGTACATTTTTTTTCAAGAAAATGACTAGAAATCTCCCTTCATGTTCATGCTCATGTTAATGTTCATATTTGTATCTTTTGCAATACTCAATAAGTTGTTTACTCATTTTGTGAATTATCAATTGTAGTTAAAAAAAAGTATAAACACAATACTATTCAATTAAACTAACATGAAAAATTAAATATATTAGATTAAAAATTGGACATGAAATTGAAAATTTCACAAAAAATTTCTTAAATAGAATTAAAATAATTTTTACTCAATATTGTTTATCAAGCAATCATGTATTAACTAACAACATTCCAATCATTACGCGCATAACGGGGTGATGAAATGGTTGTTCAGTTTATTTAAGAAATGTGATCTAGCTAATAGAAATTAAAAAAATACAATAACTTTCATACGTAGTCATGAATTATACCTTCACGTATATCTTATGCATTTTATGAGTTTTATTTTATATAAATGTATTTCATAAAATTAACAAAATTTATCATAAAACCCTTCATTGTATTTTTTAAAATCACTACATAAAAATGAAAGAAGTTTTTTTCCCAAAAAAATGTTCCCTAGTCATAATATTTACAAAAAAAGATCATACCAAAAAAAATCGTGCAACGCATGGGCTAATAACCAGTCTATATATATAATTAAAGTCAAAATTGAGAGAAAATCCAATTAGATTTTAAACTGGATCCCAATTACTGTCTAAATACCGATGGACTCACCATTCCAAATACATTGCAATATACTAAATTTTTTTGTTGATGAGATACTATTTTTGATGAGATAGTGGCTCCTAAAAAAGGGCCATATATGGGACTGTGATTTCATGAACAACATGTAATTTTAAATAAAGTGATGGTAGGTTGCTATACATTTATATATTGGATTTTAATTTTGCGCCATGTGTCTTATCTAATTTTTAAATTTGTGTGTCAAATGAATTATTAGGTGCAAAAATCAAAGAGTCTAAATTCAATTAGATTCTAAATTGAATTTTAATTGGAGTTCAATTTTGCGCCACGTGTCCCATCTAAATTTTTAAATTTTGTAGCAAGTGAATTATTTGGTACAAAAACCGAAGAGTCTAGATCCAATTAGATTCTAAATCATATATATAATTGTGATTGTTTTTAAATGTACATGTGCATATGCACGGGGTTACACACTACTTTTATTAAATGGATGTATCAATTTTTAAACACAAAATAGAAAAATAATTAGGAAATTGATTTATTACCTTGTTGACATGACACTAAGCCTCCGTTTGGATACAGATTATAAATGAAAATTATTTCATTATTCAGCTTATTTTTGCTACTATTCATGGGCTATACTGTACTATTTCAACTAACTTTTACCTTTATCTACAGTACTTTCAACAATAAGTTTTTAGTTTCAGCAAAATAAGCGGTATCCAAATAGACCCTAATTATATTCATTACCATGTTAGTTTACAAGATTTTTATAATATAATTGGTAATAACTTTAAATTCTTAAAAAAATGATAATGTCAAAAATTGACATTTGGCTTTTTGTTTTTTTTTTAAAATTTTAATTTTAAAATTAGGTAAATAGTATGTTTTTTAGATGATGTTTATGAGCACTTTAACTAAAAAGTCAAGACTTAAACCCCATTTGGTTGTTGAGAAAGCAGGGGAAAAGAAAAGAAAAGAAATTTTGAATTTCTACTAATAAAATGACATCTCATTTACTTATGGAGATGCAATTAATATATTTTCAAATATTTTATTTTATTTTCTAATTAAGGACACGTGATAATTCAAAGGATAGCTTAGATGACATAAAATATTATTTTGATATTAATGTTAGATAAATCAATTCTTTTCATGTACCGCTTAATAATAGGGATTATTTTGACACAATACCAAACGTTTAGAAACAAAATTGACACGTTTAAGATGTGAAAAACCATTTTGATACATAGTACAAGTGTTAAAGACTAAAACAGTAATCAAACATGTTTTTTACATATTTTTATTAAATATTAAATTCTATAAGGATGTGGTTTAAAACCCAAGTTTTACACCCTCCAATCCCAACATGCAACATTATCTTATCACGTATTAAAGAATAAGCACAACCAGACTCAATCAATTATAATACTCATTTGAAAATTCAACCAAATTGGGAGTTTATTAAGATGTTATTAATTGTGGTATGATGTACTGAATTTTAAGTAAAAAGCTGATGTGACATCTTTTATTGGATGGTGTAAAACATGAATTTTACACCCCATTCTTACCAAATTCAGACTCTATTTATTAATATACTCAAAAACACTTTTTTTTTATTAGCTAAATTTGGAAACTAATATTCTGTTTGGTTGTAAGGGAGATGAAATAGAAAGAAGAGAGGAAAAAGTAAGGGAAGGGAAAGGGAAGAAGAGAGAGTTGTACATAGAAGGATTGCATTAATACAATTTCTTCAAAAGAAAGGTTTTCTTTGAAAAAATAATGGGACCGTCTGAAGGATTGTACTAAGAAAATTTCTAGAACACAAACTTTTCTTAAAATTATGGGTTGTGAGAAAAGTATGAAACTTCATCAAAAAAGAAAAAGTATGAAATATTGGCGAATCGGTCAAATTGTGTATTCTCACTTTTTAATAGAAAACTGAAAATGTGAAAATGTTTGGAACCATCACAGCACATATTGATATAGAAAAACTTAATGATAGAGGTAAAAAATGCTAAATGCAAAATTAGAGCACCACTTGGCAAGACCTCATACACTCCCATATGAGGTCTCTACTTATATAAATATATATATATATATGTATATTTATAGTGATGAGAAAATGTTGAGCGCGATGTCAACACTGAGTACTCCCATTTAGGCTTCATTTGTTGCTGATACCAAATAAGGATGCTGTTTCCACTTTTCTGCAGTGAAATCAATCCTAGTACATCATCGTTTTTGCCACATGTTGTAATTACAATTAAGGATCAGTCAAGTCCAGTGCTGTCAAAAAACCTGTGGTTTATGCTCTTTTTTCCTCTTCTTTATTAGTATGCATTTGATACTGCTTATTTTGTTGAAAATTAAAAACTGAAAACAATAAAAAAATATTTTTCAGTTAATGTTTATTACTGTTCAGTACTGTTCATTTGCCTATTTGTATTGTTTATGGGAAGAGGTGCTGAGCTGAAAAAAAAAAAAAAAAGGCAAAAACGCAAACGCAGCAGACGCAGACACCAATCCAAACAGGATTCCCCCACTAATCTCACTGCACTCCCCCTGTTTATGGGGGAAAGAGATGTCATTTGGCCCAAAAGTCATTAGGGCGTGCTTTACTGCTTTTGTGCATTTGTGAGGACAAAGTCTCATTTGTCTACAAAGTTCTAATGTTAGCTTACGGCTGTAAAACAGTGTCAGGTTGAGGGGTTGGGTTTTAGCTATTGGGGAAGGACTTATGCTACTGTGGATCACCGAGACTGCGACAAAAGGATCTCACTTAAAAAAGAACGTTTTCTTTTTTTGAGAAACATCAAACCAGCATAAGACGCAACTGTATTCATCTCTGCTACTGTCAGGTTGGAACCTTAGCTACACAGGTCATACCTGTTCTCATGTCTCCTTAAAAATATGTGGTACTCTAAATTTTGGAAAAACAAGAAGTAACATGTATCCAGGGAAAAAAGAAAAAAAAAGACAATGGAAAACAGTCCAATGCTATCGACTTATGAAATCAGAATGATTATATGAATCTTCCTTGACTTCTTGCAATTATGGCTAGGCATCGCTGTCATTATTGGCCACCAAGAACTCATTATTGTTGTCATCATCGGTCATCCACCATTTTCATTCCCCAACCATCACCATTGATGGGAACTTTTGTTGCCACTAAAGGTCTGTTTGGATACCACTAATTTGCTGAAAACTGAAAACTTATTATTGAAAATACTGTAACAAAATAATTTTTTAAAGGAAAAACACTATAACAAAACCCATGGCTGCGTTTTTCAGTTCTTGGTGGTCCGTGAACAGTACCCATGAAACCCACTAAAAAATGCAAAACACGGAAAACTTTGTACGCAAACGCTCGCTAAATGCTAGAAAATCATTTTTCTAGTCACAATAATATTATAGAAAACAAATAATATTTTACTGAAAATATTTTATATAGGAAAACATTTTAAGCCGAAACAAATTACGAACTCTCAAGTTTTTCCTTTTACCTTCAATAATCTTCGCAATATACTTAAAAGTTTTTTTTTTTTTTTTTTTTTTTTTTTTTTTTACAAGCAAGGGTGTCTAGACCTCTTTGAGTATGTGACTATTTTCTCGGGTGTATGTAGTTTTCCAATCCCACATGCACCAAGTTATTATTGAGAGGAATCCTAGTAGTATTTTTTTTAGAGACTATATAATCCTACTTTTATTGATATTACCTGTAGTGTGTAGTGTAAATTGAGTAATCTTAGAATTGGTCTAGGATAAAAGTTACTATATCTACTTTTTAATAGGTTTGATACAATACACAATTTTATATAATACTAGTAAGGGTTGCACGTGCACGGCACGTGCTACCCCTTGAGTGAGAAAATTTAAGATATAATTTTTTTTGAAGTAATATCAAACAATGTATTTAAATTTAATATAGTTATTTTACATATGGCTATCTATTTAGTATGATAATTTCTTAGAGCATCCACATTGGTGGAGCTATAAATTTAGTTATTTGGCACCACAAAAAGTTACTTTATCTATTTTACCTTCTCACTTTGCAAAATACCCAATATTATTGGTTTTATTTTAGCTTTTAACACAATAAAATAATATAAACAACACAATAAAATAATATATCCACTACAATAAACAACGATTACTACCAAAAAAAAAAAAAACACCACACAAACCGATCAATGACACAAACCACAACCATTGCCAACCAGGAACAACCACCCACAACCACTGCCAAAAACCCAAATTAGCCCAAAACCACCACACAAATCACCACCAACACAGCCACACCATCACTGACCCACGAAACCCAACCACCACAAAACCCATCCAAACCGCCACCAAACCCACTACCCCAAATTAATTACCATCACCATCACAGCCACCATCACAGCACCACCAAACCACAACCACCATCATGGCAGCCTTAAGCTCAACCAAAAAACTAGCAACCAACAGGAAAAAAAAAAAAAAAACCAACAAAAAAAATCAACTCACGAATCGAAACAATCCACAAACCAATCAACAACCCACCACCACCAACACCCACAAACCCATACCCACTGCCACCCACATCCACCACCACCATGGCCATACCGACCCACGAACCCCACCACCAACATAGCCACGCCGAGAATCCCACGCCTAGAAACATAGCAACCCACACTAGCGCTGGGAAGGGGCTTGGGTCGGCATAAGGCAGGGGTAGGCGCTTGGGTCGGCAAGAGTGAGAAAGAGAGAGAAAAAAAAAAAAAAAAAAAAAAAAAGGAAAGGGGAGAGTGTGAGACTGAACTAAAGAGAGAGAAAGCCGACAAGTAGAAAAAGGAAACAAGAAGAAAAAAAAGAAAGGAAGAAATATTATTTAATTGGAGGGAGCTATTATTGGTTTAGCTTTTGAGCTACAGTGCACAGCCATTTTTGGCTGTGTAGTGTAGCTAAGCCACCATTGAACTCTGATCCACTGGTTGTCTTTCAGGAATTGTAGACCTTCCACCTCTTTGTCTTGCAGAACAAAGGTGATTGCTGATCAATCTGCATGTGGTTTAAGGCCAAGGACAAGATCAGGCCTTGGACATGGAGGATATAAGTTGAATCTTGCAAACATTGTTGGTTGCTCTCCCATCTGCTCCAAAAAGCAGGTATCCTCCAAATTTAGTGACTTTGCCATGGCTTTGAGGATGACTTCAGTTATAAGGCTCAACTCCATGGCATACTTGAGTAAAATATCCCTGCAGTTATTTTTGTTTTGTTTTGTGCAACTGATCAGTTTGACTTATAGTATTCAACCTGTATTTTCTATGGATGGAGAGCCAGCCATTCACTGCTACCACCACCATATGTTATTTGTTAGGTCCCAAATAATATTATTACAAATATTAGCAATCCAAAATAACAATCACACACAAGAACACAAATATTTACATGGAAAACCCTTTCTCTTGAAGGGAAAAAATCATGAGACAAACTCTGAATAATTTCACTATTATCAAATCAATTACAATAATTCTTGTGTATGTCTCACGACCAAAAAAAATCTCTCTTGATTTCTTTACTCTCTCACACACACACTAATTATCTCTTTCAAAGGCAACGACACTTTGCTCTCTCCTCCTTGGCTATCTTCTCGAAGTCGGCAACCCTTTGCTCTTTCGTCCTTAACTATCTTCTTAAAGGTGACAATACCTTACTTTCTCCTTCCTCTTGCGTTCCTCCCAAGCGAAAATCTCTTTTCTCTCTCTTGGTTTCACGCTTTATTTTCCCTCTCCCTATAGAGAGGACCCTTAGGCCAAAGCCATCAAATTCTTTGTAACATTGTTTATTTATAAGATTATTTTGTTATTCCCTCTTAGACTAGGAATACATTACCTCTTTAACAAGGAGTTTATTCCCTCTTGGGCTAGGAATACATTATTTCTTTAATAAGGAATAGATTTCCTTCCACACTAAGGAATAGTATTTTCTTCTATAACAAGGAAACCTAAATTAATTTTTCCTTTTTCAACTAGGAAACTTAATTGACTTTTCAAGTTACAATTGGAATTTGAGGCAATTTCCCAACATTATTATGGATGGTTGAAGTGTTTTTTGGATGCTATGGAACACAAAATCAAGGTTAGGGGGAAAATGATTGTGTTTATTTAGAGATCTAAAGGTGTTAAAATCGTTTTTGAGACAAGTAAGGAAATAATTACTAGTGAAAACTCTATGGAATAAAACAGAAAGATTAAATTATACTTTTCACCATGAAATTTTGGATTGTTTTCAATTTGGTCCCTTTAGTTTGAGATTTTTTATTTTAGTCCATTAAGTTTGATTCCATTTTCACAATTTTCATTTTGTCCATCCTGATAACTCATCTGAGCGTTAATTTAGTGTCAACAAAATGATT
Source organism: Notholithocarpus densiflorus (assembly GCA_030021035.2). Lineage (NCBI taxonomy): Eukaryota > Viridiplantae > Streptophyta > Magnoliopsida > Fagales > Fagaceae > Notholithocarpus > Notholithocarpus densiflorus. The sequence goes on from JARYZH020000003.1 coordinate 5,193,094, forward strand.
TTTTTTTTTTTTTGTTTTAATTTAATTTTTTCTCCTCTCTTAACAGCCATATTAGTCACTCGGGAGATGGAAGAATCATTTTGAATACGAAATCAAATTTGGTGGACTAAAATGCAAAATTTCAAACTTAAGAAATCAAAATGAAAATAATTTTAAACTTTGTAAGTGCATGTCAAAAGTTTATGCTCTTGAAATTTGTAATGAATGACCATTAATTCCTGTTGTATTCTTTATTCAGAAGGAAACATAACATGATTTGCTTACCTGAAATCTGTGGGATTATCAGGCCAAAATGTGAACTTTCGCTGGTCTTCTGGGTTTACCATGAGATACAATCGGTCAGTCCAATCAAGTATTTGATGGTCTGAAAAGATAATATCATTTCCATAACCTTCAATGTTGTTGGCTTCTCTGGAGTATTTACGCTTCTCGTCCATTGGAAGTGAAAAGAATTGCTTGGTAACTTCATGGACTTTGTCAAGAAATGAACTTGTTATTCCATGATTTATTGCCTGAAACTCCAAAAAGAACTCTTGAGTATGTTATATAAGAGTGATGAAGTTTTTAAACAACCATTTTCAATTTTTAAACAACATTACACATATTTTTACACAATTTTTCACCCACACGTATTTTCACAAATATTTTCAAATAACAATTTTCAATTTTTAAACACATGTACCAAATGGGCCCAAAAGCCGAAAGGTCTGTATTTTTATTTTTGACTGAAAGATGTCAATGGTTGAGACTAGACCATTTCAAAAGTTAGAAGTATGAAACGTAGAAAGAATAGAATCCATAACTATATAATTACTTAAATCAAGATAGCATAGGAGTATTATAACTGTCAATTTTAAGCTTTGAACTAATTTCCTTCCATTCTGATATTTATTAATTATTTTTTAGATGATTTAGAGTGTCAAAATTCATAATATTCATTAATCGGCATCAAACATGAACATCAACTTAGAGGAAGGTTGGTTTTTAGTAGGATCAATTTTATTGTTGGTTTTTTAATATAATAATTATTTAATAGATAATACTTTATTATTAAATATATAAAATAAATAATCAATATATGTAAAAAAAAAAAAAAAAAAAAAAAAAATCCAGCAGTACTAAACAAAGAAGTAATTGTAGCTTAGTTAGAGAGCCTAAAATTGTCATTTAAATTTGAGTCTCCATGTCCAAATATAACTATGTGAACCTGATAACTCTATAGAGCAATATATATATAGGATGCTGTTAATCAGTAAGTGCTATGAAATCAAACCTGAAAGCAACCCCATGAACTGAGAGCAGACCGAAGCTTCTCTAGCTCTTCTTCTATTGTGGTTGCCGAAGATTTGAGGTTACCAAGGTCTATGACTGGAATTTCATTCAAAGGAGTATGAACATCAGGCACTACTGTTTTTATAAACATAATTATCTGGTGGCTGTCCACCATTGATGACCAGTTCTTGGACACTTTTTGACAATAACTCTTCCTTGGTAGCCTTATTAGGAGTGGGAGATTCAGCCATGTCTCTGCTGGAAGCAGCCATATACATACATACAACTAAGGAACACTTACACAGAGTCTTGGTTGATGTTATCTCTAAGGATAAGCACATGACGCAACATGGATACTCATAAAACACTAGGATACAACTATAGTAAAAGTACCATACACATTTGTGGCGGTTCTTAGTCGCCGCTATAGATTACTCAGGGTTGCGGCAGTTTGATTACTGCTGCTATAGGTGTACTTTTTTTGGGCGATTCTTATTATGAGCTATAAAAAAGGCCTAGAATATCATCAAATATTTGTAGTGAAGGTGAATCACACATGGCCCTATAAAAAAGTATTAACACTTTTCTAGTGTGGTAGATTTTTCCCCCTCTTTATTAGCTAGCTATGCTTTAAAATTCAATTTCATTAAAAATAATTAATTTTGTTAATTTAATGATAATCGGCAATATTTTGACAAAATTTTTCACAATTAGTTTTACTCTAGTGCTATCTATATAACTTAATAATTTAAATTTTGCAATAAAAAGCTTTAGTTGATCCTTGAACTATGTGATAGAATTTAATTTGGTCTCTAATTCCAAATTTCCAATAATTGTTGATATTAAATTAAAAATTCTTGGTTTTCTAAAGGAAGACAAGCAGCCCAACAAGGAGGTTACATCATATCATATACTCCCTCAATCTCAATTTGTTTGTCATGTTTAAAAAATTCAACTTTTTAAGGGAACATTATTTATTATATTGTCTATTGCATAAAAATGAATAAGCCTTAAATAAATTTATCAAAAATGGTTTTGGAGATAAAGTAGGGGCATAATAGGAACATTAGTAAATTAATGGTTTTTAATTTTAGAAACAGGACAATATTTTGGGACATTCAAAAATGGAATAGAAGACAAACAAATTGAGACGGAGGCAGTACTATATAATAAAAGTTGGGCTTAGTAGCCGTAGTTGCACCAAGTGGCTACTCTAACTAATTAGTAAATTAATTTTATATTATTTGTTAGAATATATTTTCTCAAATGAAGAGATAATATTTAACAACGGTATAATTTAGGTAAAACTTTATTATTTAAATTCCAACAAATTTAAATTCTATTTAAATTAAAAGTCTATTATGAAAAATTTTAAACTTAAATCTCAAAGAACAACAACCCACGTTTTCTCTCTCTCAAAAAAAAAAAAAAAAACTCACGTTTTGACTTCTACTCCAACTAAAAGTCTATTATCAATATTTTAAGAACAATTAATTAGTAAATTAATTTTATACATTTAAAATTCAACAAATTTAAATTCCATTCAAACTAAAAGTGTATTATAAAAAAATTCAAAACTTAAATCCAGAAAACAACTCACGTTTTCTTTCTCCAAAAAAAAAAAAAAAAAAAAACATTTTGACTTCTACACCAACTAAAAGTCTATTATCAACATTTTAAGAACAACTAATTAGTAAATTAATTTTATATTAATTGTTATGATATATTTTCTCAAATTAAGGGATAATATTTTAAAAATATTTAATTTAAATAAAACTAAAAGTCTATCATTAAAATTTTCTAAACTTAAATCCCACACAAGTCACGTTTTTGTTTTTGTTTTTGTTTTTTTCCTTAAGTTGCATCTTATTAAATAAATATTTTATTAGGATGTTAAGCTAAAAGGCTAGCTCTTGACTAAGGAACAAGATTTAAAAATAATTTAATATAAATAAAACTTTATCATCTAAGTTTTAGAAATTTATATTCTACTCAAACTAATAGTTTATTATCAAAATTTTCATATATATATATATATATATTATGTCATGACTTTTTGATATAATCTCTCTTAAGCAATAAAGTCATCCCTATAATTAAATCTCACACAATACACCCCATGTTGTGTATTTTTTTTCACTTTTTTTTTTCTCAAGATGCAACTTATGCTTATTTTTAATCTAATAAATTCATTTTACATATTGTTCTTTTCTTCTAAATTTGCGTACAGGATATTATTCCAAAAGAAGTTTACTATAAAGAAGCAAAACAATTGACACCATTTAAGTTCTTAGTTTTCTTATGTAAGTTTTTAATTTTTTTACTCTCACTAGTTAGTAAATTAATTTTATATTATTTGTTAATATATATTTCCTCAAATTAAGGTATAATATTTAATAACTGTTTAATTTAGATAAAATTTTACCATTTAAATTTCAAAAAATTTAAATTCTATTCAAACTAAAAGTCTATATCATCAAAAAACTATAAACTTAAATATTTCAACAAATTTAAATTCTATTCCAACTAAAAATCTATTATAAAAAATTCTAAACTTAAATTCCAGATAACAACATATGTTTTCTTTTTCATAAAAAAAAAAAAAAAAACATTTTGACTTCTACTCTAACTAAAAGTCCATTATCAACATTTAAGAACAACTAATTATTAGTAAATTAATTTTATATTATTTATTATGATATATTCCCTCAAATTAAGGGATAATATTTAACAATTGTTTAATTTAAATAAAATTAAAAGTCTATCATCAAAATTTTATAAGCTTAAATCCCACACAACTCATGTTTTTGTTTTTGTTTTTTTCCTCAAGTTGCATCTTATTAAATTAATATTTTATTACGATATTATGCTATAGGACTCTTGACTAAGGGATAAGATTTAACAATAATTTAATTTAGATAAAACTTTATCACCTAAGTTTTAGAAATTTAAATTCTACTCCAATTAATGGTCTATTATCAAAATTTTCATATATATATATATATATATAGATATATATTAAGCCATGGCTTTTCGATATAATCTCTCTTAACCAATAAAGTCATCCCTATAATTAAATCCCATGCAATACATCCTATGTTGTTGTATTTTTTTTCACTTTTTTTCCCCAAGATGCAACTTATGCTTAATTATGTTTTAATCTAATAAATTAATCTTACTTATTGTTCTATACTTTTGAATTTGTGTGCTAGATATTATGCCAAAAAAAGTTTACCAAAAAAAAAAAAAAGCAAAACAATGGACACCCATTTAAGTTCTTGGTTCTCTTATATAAGTTTTTAATTTTTTTTTTTATATTCTCAAATTTTGAACTCTTTTGTGTATGTTTTGATTTTGGGTTTTGGTTATTATAATTAATTTGTGAGTGTGTTGATTTTTTTAATTAGACTATCACTAGGAAAAAAATTGTATTGAGGAACTATTTTGTTTATTATTATTTGTGCTAACTAGAGTATAGATTAAACATAACCCAAATATGAATTATCTCATATTAAGAAATTAACACAAAGCACAAAGAGAATTTTCAAACATAAAAATAGATAAACACAGATAATGTCCAAACTCTAAACAATTAGAACTTAAAGCAAATTTTTTATTAAAATTTTTTATTTATTTAATAATTTATTGTTACTATTTATTTTATAATTTTGTTTTAATTATTTTAAAAAAATTAGCGTACATATAAATCTTCATCCAACCATGTATTGCACGGGAATAATAATAGTATATTTATTTTTTGAGAAACTAATAGCGTGTGTGTATATATATATATATATATATATATATATATTTATTTATACAAGATAGAATTTCTACTCTAGCCTAATCTAAGTGTATATGTGTGTGAAGCTCCCTCCTGAAGACTTGAACCCCGGCTCTTGCCTCCCACACCCCACAAGCATTTATACTTGTGGAGTGACCACTGCACTAAGGGTGTGCGGTGGTTAATAGTATATATAAAAGTACTAGAACATGGAAAAACATGAAATGCAAATTAATGTCGCATTTATCGGTCCATGTAATTGTGCATAAAAGAAGGACAAGTGGCATTGAAGCCATTATAGAAGTTAAAGTCCTTATCCAACAATTTGGAACAATCAGATCTGCCTTAGCTAGGTTTCAGTGTTTCACGATAGTTGTGCTTGTGTCCACAGATTTTCCCTTCAAAATATCAGTTCAGTTTCCACGTTTGGAAGGAAAAACCAAATAGCCAATGTGTTAATATCAACTTAACATGACTGGCCTTTTTCTTAATTTGTAACATGCCTTCGCTTTATTATTATGCATTGATGTCTCAATCTGTTGCGCCCAGTGGCATCAGGATTTTTATCAGTAGATGTAAAATCTTTTAACTAAAAATATAAATCAAATACATGGATTTGATATTATTTATAAAAAGTTTCTACTTCAAATCAATAATTCATTAAAATTTGAAAGGAACTATCTATACCTAACAGTGTTATACTCCATGGATTTTCCTATACTAAATTGCCATAATATGCTCCCTTAAATCTATCTATATAATATTTAAAAACTGAAACATAATATTTATTATTGTTACGCTTATGTTGAGCCACATTAGCGTAACATTTCGGTTTATTTTGGTCCATTTCTGTACATTTGGTCTAGATCAGTTCATTTCGGTCCACAGTGGTCCATTCGGTCAAATTTGATCCTTTCAGTCCACTTCAGTGATGCTTTGAGAGGAGAGATTCGTATAGAAAGAGAATTGCTGCTTTATTAACAATTATGTCACGTTCTCAATGTAATGTTGGTAGGTTATTGATAAAATTACATTTTTTAAATGTTTTTAAATTTAAAAACATTAAAAAAAATACAAAATTTTAAAGTTTTGTTTTTTATTTTGTTTTTTTATTTTGTAATATAATAAATGATGGATTTACTTATATCCGCTTTATCTGTAGATTATTCAAGATGTACAGAAAATGAACTATTTGTAAAGAGTACTAAAAACAAATTTCAACCACAGATTACGTTATTTTTCCATGCATCGCACAATTAATGAAAAGGGGGATAGAAAAAATTAAACCATTTCACAAAGTTGAAAAAGTAGACAAGAAAAGACACTTTATTCTTAAGTTGCAATCTACATATCAGAAAGTGAATTAAAGCCACTTCTGACATTCATAGAAATGTAGATAAAGTATCAGAATGCCATATAATTCCATAGTTTTACCATCAACTTGCTTCAACACCAGAATAGATAAGCAGGAAGAAAATTTAAATTTTTGCTTCCTCGAGCGCTACTTTCCCTTTCTGAAAGCATTCATAGTTGAAAGCAGCGAAGTTTTTCACATTTCTGTATAGCCTTGGCCTTTTCTCGTCTATCAAGTGTTCCACAGGTCCAATCTCTTTATCCGGCTCTGGCTCATTAAACGTGGCCACAGATATCCTCAGCTTGTCTGTGTTAGTCAATACCCTATGCAGTGGGCTCTTGAAAATTCCATTGCTCATTATCTGCATGAATTCAAATACAACAAACTACATATATATATCAAACTTGTAAATTTCTTTTATAGGTTAGGCATGTTAGTGCATATTAATTGATTGCAGCTATAACATGTCAGTATTATGAATCTTAATTAGTTTAAATATTTTTAAATATTGAATGAATATCACAGTACTTTGTATGAAGGTGACATTTCTTTGCATGCAAAACTTGCTTAAGCGCTACTAAGTGACCCTCCAACTGACTAAGTCATACCTGCATTTGATCCCCAAGATTGACAACAAGAGCATGAGGAATTACAGGAACGTTAATCCATTTGTCATCTTTGAAAATTTGAAGACCTCCTACTTCATCATCTTGCAAGAGAACTGTGGTTCCTGATCTATCTGAATGAGCTTTGACACCAAGAACCATATCAGGTCTAGAACAAGGTGGATAGAAGTTAAATCTTGCTTTGATCAGTGAGTTGTCTCCAAACTGGCTTGAGAAGCTGCCCTCTACCAAATTCAGAGACTTTTCCATGGCCTTAAAGAGTATATCCATCACACCCTTCAACTTCACAGCATATTCATGTAAAATATCTCTGTAAAATTAAATAAAGGATTAATCACTAACAATATGAAAAAGGGCTATATCTATGGAAATGCTTCACCATGTTAATCTAAGTCAGCAGAAAATGCTAGACGAAGGATAAAAAAACGAAGTGAAATGTTAATACTACTACCAGTTTTATTAGAAAATATTTAAAAATTAATATGATAATAAATGTGATTGACTGATTGGTGCCACATTAACAAAATAACAACTGAATTTTTTAATTACTTTTTTTTATAAACTGAATAGAAAAAAAAAAAAAAAAAAGTATATTAAACATACTTGAAATCACATGGATTTTCTGGCCAAAAATTGAGCCTTCTTTGATCTTCTGGGAAGACCTTAAGAGATAGGCGACTGCTCCAGTCAAGGATTTGCTTTTCTGAAACTACTAGGTCTTGCCCATACCCTTCAACCTCATTAGCTGCTCGGGAGTACTTATGCTTTTCTTCTGCTGGAAGTGCAAAAAATTGTTTTGCGACTTCGCGTAACTTGTCAAGTAGTGAACTTGGAATTCCATGACCTATTGCCTGAGGCTCAAAGGTAACTTTAAGACAAGTTCTTATGGAAAAAGAAATGCACACATTCGATTCATTTCTTTTAGGATCTAAACATATTATTCAATCCAGATAAACGTTCAAATGTCTATCTGAAAATTTTCTAATTGTTTTCTTTCTAGGCTCTTGATCATATGAATACGTTTATGATATAAGGTCTAACATAACTAATATTGGTTTTTACTATGATTTTAATTCCGTTACATATTCTAGATTTGGCAGTGGCTCATGCTCAAATGCATCTAATATTCTCATCACATTACCCTCCTAGTACATAATCCTTATTATGCCTTGAATCAAGAAATATGAATTATTATTGATTTAGGCATAATCAGGGCCCAACTTCTCTTGTATATTTATAGAGACCTTCTGTACAAATTCGATAATTGGGGGAGTAGGGATGTGAACAATAGATGTCCCAATTGGAAACATTATGTGGTATCAGTTAACTACAAGACTCTTGAATTTGCCTTCATGAAATACTTTTCCTAGTAACAAAAAGGATAGCTATTCTGCCTAATGTAGCAGAGAACTTTTGGTGAAAATTTTCAAGTTAAATATAAGTCCTAACCTGGAAGCATCCTCCTGAGCTCAGAGCTGATCTTAGTTTCTGAAGTTCATTCTCTACTTCTTTCGGATCATGTGATGAAGATAGGGAGAAGATGTTGATATCAATGATAGGAATTGAGCCTAGTGATGGATCAGAAGACTCCATAGATCCAAAACTGCTATCTTTAACAATGTATTCTTGTGGTGGTTCTTCGCTATTGATGGACATTTCTTCCACACTCTTGGACATTTCAGCAGAAGGGAGAACCATGCTGTCAGTGACGTATACTGTGTCCATGGTGTTACAACTATACAAGGCTATAGGAATAGGAGCAAAACTAGTCAGCTGTGCTAATATATCTAAAGTAGGACTCCACTAGAGAGACTTTAAAATCAAGAAGGAGTCCAGGGTACATGACTTTAAAGCTTTTCAGTCCCTTAATCTGTGAGCAGATGTCTCATTTTGATCATCACCTCAACAATATTCTCATAATATAATGTGCCCAACGGGGTCCTTTTGCTTTTGTCTTTTAACTTGATCAATTTATAACCTGGGAAGCAAGGACGCGGCGCCAGAGGAGCCACACCCGTGTCCGACGCGGCGACGAGCGAGGGATGCCGCTGCCTGCGAGTTGGTGCCGTGTCCTTTTTTTTTCTTTTTCTTTTTTTTTTCTTTTTTTTTTTTTTTTTTTTTCACTACTCGCGCCAACTCTCGCCGACACGGCCCAGACTCAGGCCGATTCACGCCGACTCGGGCCGTATCGGTCCGTATCGGGCGAAACCGCCAAAACAGGCCGATACGATACAGGCTGAAATTCAAGTTAAAAAAAAAAAGGTGCGAAACGTACCGTTTCAACTCAAACTAACCTTCAAAACCGAAAACCCTAAGTCATTTGTGAATCATTTGCTCAACCCCTCTCTACCTCTCGGCTCTATCGTGTCTCCGTCTCCCCTTTCTCTCACAGACCTATCACTCCCCTCTCTCTCACCGTTTCAACTGAATCAACTCAAGCTTCAAGCCTTCAAAATCTCGGTCTCAGTTTCAACTCAAGCTTCAAAATGTCCACTCGGTTTCAACTCCCAACTCCCAAGTTTCCCGACCCAAGTCACCTAACTCTCAACTCAGGTATCAAAGCTTCCTTTTAAAACAATGATTATCACACTTCTTTTTTTTTTTTTTTTTATTGTACTCACCGTTCAGTTCACACAATGTTCTGTGAACAATATTTTTATCTAGACTCCCTATTGAAATCTCAGTCTCACTTTTTTTTTTTAATCTAGACTCACTATTGAAATTATTATTTTTATTACATCAATAAATTGTGAATTACTTGTTTGACCGTATAAACATATTAAATATTTCTTTATGTAAGCTGCCTGTAATAGTGTAATGTTGTGAACTTGGGAGCTATGACTTGGGTTTGATAGTTTATTTAGTTATTATATATTTGTCAATATATAATGTTTAGCAATATATAGAAAAAAAAAAGTATGCTTAGTAATATATAGAAAATATAAATAAAAATATTTTTAATAATTTTTTAATCACCGCACCCCGCCGCACCCGCACCCTACTTTTTCAAAAATTGCCGAGTCCCGCACCTGCACCCACACCCACACACGAATCCGGAAACACACCTGTGCTTCATAGTTTATAACCTTATTAATTTCATTTCTAAAATGTTTTTCTTGAATAAAATGCAGACCCACTTGTCTGAATCATCCTTATTACAAGGCGCCATGGCAGGAAAGGTTTAATGTTTTCCATTTGATTATGATATTTATCCGGCATGCTTATATATGGATCAGAAAGATGTACTATTATCTACTTTTTTCCCGATGAATTGGTCGGTCAGAAAGAGATTAGCTAAATCAAGTTGCTCGTCTGTTTGCTGTATATTATATTATCACTTTGGAGTTTACTATAATGATCATACCCATTAGGAAGATAAATTAGCTCCAAACTTCACTTTCCGTTGGATTATAAGAGTATTATATTATATTCATTCCATTGACAAAATTGTCTCCGTGTCTCTCTCCTTTTCAATTTTTCTTGTTACTTGCTCAGACTAGCTCCAGCAAATTGCTCATCCTTTTGCTTTATAATATTTATCACGTGTTCTATACTTCTACTAGATTACCATAATGATCACACCAACCAAGAAGATTTATAGCTCCAATCAAAGTTTTCGTTCCATTGGCTTTTTATACTTTTTGATGTATATACATGGAAAGAAAAGAAAAGAACATGAAAACTATGAACGAATTACCTCACAAAGTAGAAAAAGCTTGAGAATAAAAACACGAAGTTACCATCTACTAACCATGTTAATGGTCAACTAAACCCCTCTTCTATCATTTTACAGTTGAGGCGAGTTAGCTTTAACTAAATGTACTTTGTTAAACAAGCATCATAATACTACCACACAATTCCAAACTTTTACCATCAACTCGCTGAAGAGTACAGAACAGATCATAAGCACAGTGAGATATTGAAAAACTTGCATTCCATTGTCATAATTACAAACCTAGCAATTTTCACCTTGCAGTTCAAAGAAACGTCAACTTTAACAGTCACAACGCTTTAGAAAATAAAATGACAAAACCGTCATTTTCTACTCAGAATTATTGAACTGGCCTTCCCTATCACTTATTCTAAATCCTATGTTGATTGCAATCTACATTGCACAATCGAATGTCGGAACCCATATCAGCAGTGACAGAGCCGCAATCGGGCCAACAATAGTTCCTAAAACAGCTAAACTATCACCACATTTTTTGAGTATACCCGTACGAGTAAAATCTCAAATTGAATAATAATGAAAAAAATGAGTGGTTAATATAAAATAGTTAAGCTTGTACCTATTAGGTTTAAGTCTTTTAGGTTAAGTGTGCCCCTTTATATTATATTAACCACTCATGGAGTCAAGATGTTTATCTCCCCCAACAAGTTATACCAAAGTTGATTAATAATTGAGGGCTCGTCGAAAAGAAAAGTGATGGATAAGAGATCATAAGAGAGTTGATTGATAAGTGAGGGCTCGATAATGGATTTAGAAAAGAAGAGTGATGGAGATCACAGGGGAGAGAAAGAAGACTAACCCTATGTTTGGATGGAGGGAGATATTCCAACCACCTCCCGAATACAGGGCCGGCCCTTCCACTAGGCCAACTAGGCTATTGCCTAAGGCCCTAAGTGGAAGGGGCCCCAAAATTTTAGAAAAAAAGGGGTAGTAGGGGAAAATATTTTTAATTTCAGATGAATTAAAAATATCCGGCACATCCTTTTAGCCAAAATACAAAAATTTTGGTATATCCGGTTAAGCATTGGTTCTAAACAAAATTAATTGTCTAAAAATAACATTATTATCCTCTAGACAAACTAAAAATCAACAAGATAAACTACAAATTCAGTCTAAGAGATTAAACACAAAACAATCACAAATCAAAACAAATAAAAAATTTCAAATCCTTAAAATTTTTACCGTTTCCTCTGCTTTTTTCTCTTAGCTCTTGTTCTCTGCCTCTCTCATTCTTTCTCTGATTCTCTCCACTGTTGCTGGCTGCCTGGCTCAACTGCTCAAGCTTCCTTTGATTGATTATGCAGATTTTGACTTTTGAGGTATCTGGCTTTCTCTTCAGTATTTGTTAAGATAATAAGATTGGGCCTGTTTTGTTTATTTTGAGTTATGGCTGGCTGGACATTTTGGACACATGATTAAATGACACCTAAAAAAGAGATGATCATTTTAGTTCTTAAACAAAAACTAAGACCCACATATTGTGGGCCCAAGTAAGGTACACGTACCCCACAAGAACCAATAAATGATCTAAAGAGCCCATCCAAACTTTTGCGTGACCAATTCAAGCCCTCCCAAACATACCCGGTCCAGTGGCCTGTTGGGCTTTGTGGAGCCTAGTTTATGTTTGATCCGGTTAACGACCCGACCCGGCCCGAATAATGTTGTATGGTTTTTAATGGGAGATTTACTGAGGCTTAGTCTATGGAGCGGAGGCTTGGGCTGACAGGCCCAAGCTGTAGCCCATGGACAAACCTCTTGAGGGTCCGGGGGCAACGCCCCCGGGAAATTTTTTTTTTTGGGCCCATTTTATATATAAACCGACTTTGCCGTGGTTAGGGTTATATAAGATTGTAGGTTGTTGTTGTCGCATTCTGTAGAGTGAGAGAAAAAGTATTGTAGCCGCAATTCTTGTACTCTGTATTCTTCCCTGATAATAGTGAAATCCCTGCAACTCCGTGGACGTAGACAAATTGCCGAACCACGTAAATACTGTCTTGTGCGTGTGATTTTTTTTTTTGGCGTGTGCTTTCTCTATTTTTTTTTGTTTCTCACAGGTTGGGAATTTGGTTTAATTCCCTACAACTGGTATCAGAGCCTAGGGTTAGGTTTGAGTGGGAGCAATGGCAGAGGAAGCAGGAAAAGCGTCTGGAATAGAAAAGTTTGATGGCACAGACTTCGCGTATTGGAGGATGCAGATTGAAGATTATCTCTATGGGAGGAAATTGCATCTGCCCCTTTTGGGGACAAAACTTGAGGCTATGAAGGCTGAGGAATGGGCTCTTCTTGACAGACAGGTACTGGGAGTTATCAGGTTAACTCTGTCTAGGTCTGTTGCACACAATGTTGTAAAGGAGAAGACCACAGTAGATCTGATGAAGGCTTTGTCTGGTATGTATGAAAAGCCGTCAGCAAACAACAAGGTGCATTTGATGAAGAAACTGTTCAATCTGAAGATGGCAGAGAACGCATCAGTAGCACAACATCTGAATGAATTTAACACTATCACAAATCAATTGTCATCTATAGAAATTGATTTTGATGATGAGATTCGTGCTCTGATTGTCTTGGCTTCTTTGCCAAACAGTTGGGAGGCAATGAGGATGGCAGTAAGCAATTCTACAGGAAAGGAAAAGCTCAAGTACAATGATATACGAGATTTAATTCTGGCTGAGGAGATTCGTAGAAGAGATGCAGGCGAAACCTCAGGATCTGGTTCTGCCCTAAACCTTGAGACAAGAGGCAGAGGTAATGACAAAAATTCAAACCGGGGCAAATCGAAATCCAGAAATTCTAATCGAAACAGAAGTAAATCTAGATCAGGCCAACAAGTACAATGCTGGAACTGTGGGAAAATAGGTCACTTTAGGAATCAATGCAAAAGTCCTAAGAAGAAGAATGGAGATGATTCTGCTAATGCTGTAACAGAAGAGGTATAGGATGCATTACTTCTTGCAGTAGACAGTCCACTTGATGATTGGGTTTTGGACTCAGGAGCTTCGTTTCATACCATTCCACACCGAGAAATCATACAGAATTATGTTACAGGTGATTTTGGTAAGCTGTATTTGGCTGATGGTTCAGCCTTAGATGTTGTAGGTATGGGAGATGTCCGGATATTGTTGCCCAATGAATCTGTTTGGTTACTGGAGAAGGTTCGACATATTCCTGACCTGAAGAGGAATCTGATTTCTGTCGGACAACTTGATGATGAAGGGCATGCAATACTATTTGTTGGCGGTACTTGGAAGGTTACAAAGGGAGCTAGGGTATTGGCTCGTGGAAAGAAAACTGGTACTCTGTATATGACCTCAAGTCTAAGAGACACAATTGCAGTTGCTGATGCAAGTACTGATACAAGCCTATGGCACTGCAGACTTGGTCACATGAGTGAGAAAGGGATGAAGATGCTGTTGTCAAAAGGAAAACTACCAGAATTGAAGTCCATTGATTTTGACATGTGTGAAAGTTGCATCTTAGGAAAGCAGAAAAATGTGAGCTTCTTGAAAACTGGCAGGACACCGAAGGCTGAAAAATTGGAGTTAGTACACACTGATTTGTGGGGGCCTTCTCCAGTTGCATCCCTTGGAGGTTCAAAGTACTACATCACTTTCATTGATGACTCAAGCAGAAAGGTATGGGTTTATTTTCTGAAAAATAAATCTGATGTATTTGAAACTTTTAAGAAGTGGAAGGCCATGGTTGAGACAGAAACAGGTTTGAAACTAAAATGTTTGAGGTCTGATAATGGAGGAGAGTACATAGATGGAGGGTTTAGTGAGTATTGTGCTGCACAGAGAATTAGGATGGAGAAGACCATTCCTGGAACACCACAGCAGAATGGTGTGGCTGAGAGCATGAACAAAACTCTCAATGAGCGTGCTAGGAGTATGAGGTTGCATGCTGGACTACCAAAAACTTTCTGGGCTGATGCTGTTAGTACTGCAGCTTACCTGATAAACCGAGGACCATCAGTTCCTATGGAGTTCAAACTTCCTGAGGAGGTTTGGAGCGGTAAAGAGGTAAAGTTTTCCCATTTAAAAGTTTTTGGTTGTGTTTCTTATGTTCATATTGATTCTGATGCTCGTAGTAAACTTGATGCAAAGTCTAAAATATGTTTTTTCATTGGCTATGGTAATGAGAAATTTGGCTATAGGTTTTGGGATGAACAAAACAGAAAAATCATCAGAAGTAGAAATGTGATATTTAATGAACATGTTATGTACAAGGACAGGTCAACTGTAGTGTCAGACGTTACAAAGAGAGATCAAAGGAAATCCGAGTTTGTCAACTTAGATGAATTGACTGAAAGTACTGTCCAGAAAAGGGGTGAAGAAGATAAGGAGAATGTAAATACACAGGTAGATCAGAGTACACCTGTAGCTGAAGTTCGCAGATCTTCCAGGAATATTAGACCTCCACAGCGTTATTCACCCACTCTAAATTATCTCCTGTTGACTGATGGTGGTGAGCCAGAGTGTTATGATGAAGCCTTGCAAGATGAGAATTCAAGTAAGTGGGAGTTAGCCATGAAAGATGAGATGGATTCCTTGTTAAGGAATCAGACATGGGAACTGACTGAATTGCCAGTAGGAAAGAAGGCTTTGCACAACAAGTGGGTATACAGAATAAAGAATGAGCATGATGGTAGCAAACGTTACAAGGCCAGATTAGTTGTTAAAGGGTTCCAGCAGAAGGAGGGCATTGACTACACAGAGATATTTTCTCCAGTTGTGAAGATGTCAACAATCAACTGGTATCGCAGCTTCAACTTCTCAATAGCTTGAGGATAGGAGGATGAGTTGCAGGGATGAGGGATTGTTTCTTGGAGGATAGCGGTTTGATGTTGGTGATTGAACTAGTCTCCAAGTGGGAGATTTGTTGGGCTTTGTGGAGCCTAGTTTATGTTTGATCCGGTTAACGCCCCGACCCGGCCCGAATAATGTTGTATGGTTTTTAATGGGAGATTTACTGAGGCTTAGTCCATGGAGCGAAGGCTTGGGCCGACAGGCCCAAGCCATAATTCTTGTACTCTGTATTCTTCCCTGATAATAGTGAAATCCCTGCAACTCCGTGGACATAGGCAAATTGCCGAACCACGTAAATACTGTCTTGTGCGTGTGATTTTTTTTTTTTGGCGTGTGCTTTCTCTATTTTTTTTGTTTCTCACAGGTTGGGAATTTGGTTTAATTCCCTACATGGCCTTTGCCCATACGTCTTCCACTTCTTCTTTTTCTTCTTTCCCCGACAACTCTACCAACCAAAATTACATTATTGATTCAGTGATTACACACCAAATCATCGTGGACATCATAGGTTTAACGAATAAAAAAAATTTGTAAAATATCCTAGATTTGACACATGCTCAAATGCATCTTATCACATTATCCTCTCTGAACATAACCCCTTATCATACGTACAAAAATACATAGATTACATAGTTCTTTTTCTCTCTCTCTGTTCTCTTCTATTTTTCTCTTCTACATTTAATAAACTAATCTGATTTACTATTGTCTTTCGCAGGCTGTTTTTACAGGATATGATAAATCCTTCTTATTTTCTTATTTTCTTTTCTTTTTGAGGAAAAGATAAGCAGGTTCTAAAATAAATCTAAAGTACCTTGATGAAATATTATCCCTAGCAACAATAGGAATAGCTATTCTGTCTAATTAAGTAGAGAACAATATTAAGTACTAACCTGGAAGCACCCTCCTGAGCTTAGAGCTGATTTTAGTTTCTCAAGTTCATTCTCTACTTCTTTAGGATCATGTGATGAAGATAGGGAGAAGACGCTGATATCGATTATAGGAATTGAGCCTGGTGATGGATCAGAAGACTCTATAGATCCATAGCTGCAATCTTTAACAATGTATTCTTGTGGTGGTTCTTCGCTATTGATGGACATTTCTTCCACACTCTTGGAAAATGTATCCATTTTAGCAGAAAGGGGGACTACTCTGTCAGTGACATACATAATAATACACTGTCCGTGAGGTTACAGCTCACAAGACTATAGGAGCAAAATTAGTACAGTACCAAGAAGGAGGCACATGCCTTTTAAAGTTTTTGATGATTATGGATAAACATTGGGTACCCATTCAGATGATAAAGTATACAATATTCAATCCTTTTGATCATTACTTTAACAATATTAATATAATATAAGAGTAATATAACGTGCCTAACTAGTAATTCTTACACTCTCAAAAAAAAAAAAAAATAGTAATTCTTAGATATTTTTGAAGTACGAAAAATTGTGTTTTTTTCTCTTATATTCATAATGGAGTTCACTAATTAAATTCGTGATGAAGTCTACTATGACTATGTTTGGTTGGGTGGGTTTTAGGGAGAATGGAAAAAAAAAAAGTGTGGAAAATATGAGAGAAAATGAGTAGAAAGGGTGTTTGGTTGAGAGAAGGAGGGGAAGAGAAAAGTGGCAGGGCCTACTTGTTTTCTCTCTGGACCCACCAAAATTCAATCTCTCCAAAATGGGGAGAAAATAAGAGAGAAAAGAAGGAAGATGCGTGTTGGACAAAATTGCCTTTCTTCATCCAACAGCCAACTTTTTGTCTTTTTCTACTTTTTGTCTTTCCGTTTTTTTTTTTTTCCTCGATAAAATTTCTTCTTGTTAATTTTTGTTTATATATTTAGTAAGGACATAATGATAAATTTTTATCAGTTTTATTTTTCATCCTCTCATTTTTTATCTCAATCAAATAAAAAAGTTTTTCATCCTTCCACTTTTCCACCCCTCCAACCAAACACAAATGAGGAAAAAATAAATTTTTTATATCCTCCCACTTTTCTATATTCCCAACCAAACGAACCCCTAAATGTGAGAAAAAAGAGCACAATTTCTCTGTACTTTGGGAGTATCTAAAAATTTTTTGTGCCAAATGGGTTTTTGTTTTTGTTGTTTACCTTGGTTAATCTATAACCACGTTTTATTTCTAAAATATTTTTCTTTTATAAATTAAAATTCAAATCCATTTGTCTAAATCATCCTTAAGCCTCCGTTTGGGAAGCGCGTTTTGTGCGTTTCCCAGCGGAAGCGTTTTTTTCTGTGGGTCCCGTGCACTGTTCACGGGACCCACAAGTACCTTCATTCAGCAACTTTTTCTTTAAAACTGGGTCCCACAGCACTATTCACACATTTAAAAATTATTTTGCTACAGTGTTTTTAGTTTTTAGTTTTCAGCAATAAACGGTATCCAAACAAACCCTAATTATAACAAGGCGTCGTGACAGGACAAGTTTATGTTTTACATTGGATTATACTACTATATTTAGCAGGCATGGATCAATAAGATAAGTTAGTAGCAACTCTTTTCCCGACAAATTGGTAAGAAAGAGATTGGCTCAATCCAACTGCTTGTCTGTTTACTTTATTATTTTTTATAAGCAAAAATTTTATTAACAAAAAAAACCATAAACGACAGCTAAAAATTCAAAATTCTAGCTTGTTTAGGAGCTAATATATCATAAAAATAATAATAACTAGTCGCTAACCCGTGCGATGCACGGGAAAGCTATTGATAACTTCCCCAATATGAAAAAAAAAAAAAAAAAAAAAAAAAAAAAAAAAAAAATCAAGATCATGGTATAAAAACTTATCTAATGAGAACCCAATGGTATACTATCAAGCCCATTATCATGCAATATGCAATAATATCGTTGAAGTAAAATATTATTTGATAATATCATATATACTATCAAGCCCACTTCTCAAAAAAAAAAAAAAAAAAAAAAAATCAAGGCCCCACTCCAAGTTAAAGGACGATTTGAGCCAGTTTTCTCTGCACCTCAAGCCCACAATTATGACTCGAAATGTTGGCCCAAAAGATTTTAAGTCTAACTGTATAGTCCTTCGATTGGGGTTGTGGGTCTAATTCTGCTAATCGATACAATTTGATCTTAAGCTCTACCCAAAAAAAAAAAAAAAACGAAGTCGCTGATCCAAATTTCCAAATAAAAAATCCTAAGCTCTTTCACGAACGATGACCAGAAGAAGAAGACGACACTTTAGAAGGTTTTTTTTTTCTCTCACAGTGCCCTCCGTATTTCCTTGTCATCTCTTTCATCTTCTCTTTATTTTTATTTTCTTTTGCCCACAACAAGATCCACTGCCTTTCTTCTCTTCTTCTTCTATCAAATGCTTTGAAAGTTGAAAAATGGGAAACGGTTTTGGTGGAGTTGGGATTGGAAAAGTTGAAAACAGAAAACTTCAATTGAGAGAGAGATTCAAGGCCTGAGGCTGAGGGAGAAACAATGATTGGGTTTTTTGGATCATTGGAGATAGAGATCAGAATGGGAGAGAAGGAGGTTTCTTATGCTAGTTTTCAGTTCGCTAATAGTCGGGATTTTGTTTTTTGTTTTGGAGGAAGGAGAAGGGAAACGGTGGAGGAAAGAGAAAGGGTCTGCATTTTGTTTGTCAAAGGTGGAGATCGGAGATTTAGGGAGCCGGTTTGGGCTTTGGCATAGCATCGTGAAAGGGAAAGGCAGAGTCGAGTTTAAAAAAAGTTTTATTACGGTTTTTTTTTTTTTTTAATATTATGCTGACGTGAAAAACTGTGGGAGGTTCAAAAGTTTTGGTTTTATATATATATAGATAATAAGGGGGCAGACTTAAGAACAAACAAACTTGAATATTTGTTTTTGAAAGACCACGAAATCAAAACACATAGGCAGCTTGATTATATTTATCATGTTAGAGATTACTATTATATTGATCATTCCATAGCTCCAAACTTTGCTTTCCGTTGGATTAAATATTTATTTGGTGATTCTCAATAAAATATAAAATAAAAATAATATTTATTCCGAATGCATATGAATTATTATATTCAAATGAAAACTTACAAGATCAAAATGACAAAAATGTAAACTTACAAGATCAAAATGACAAAAATTAAAATTAAAAAACTAAAATAACAATCGACCAAACTTAAAAGTGTAATTTATATTTTTGTCTATATTTATCACGTGCTCTATACTTCTATTAGATTACTATAATGATTGCACCAACCAAGAAAATTTATAGCTCCAATTAAAATTTTCCTTCCATTGGCTATTCTACTGGTCATGTATTTCTACCCTAAATTATTGTAAAATTTGTAGTAGTTTTAGGCCTATGGAGGGAGAAAAAAAAAAGGAGTAATTTACATTTTTTTTTAAATAAAAAAAGAGCAAAAATCTCAATTTGATCTCTACATTTTAGTAGCATCCAATTTGATCCCCTTTATTTTCAACTTGCAATCAATTAAATTCATACCGTCTATTCACTGATGGAAAATGGAAATGACTGAAAATTGAAAAAAAAAAAAAAGGGACCAAATTGACTATTATCTAAATATAGAGACCAAGTTTATAGTGACCAAAAAATATAAGGCCCAAAATGATATTTTGATTATTTTCGCCAAAAAAGGTCAAATACGGCCCCACATTATCTTTTAATTAATGACATCAAGCGATGCTAATATTAACCTTAAATTTCACAATAATATGAGTTTTTTTTTAGAATACTAAGTATTTTTAATACACACACATGGGGAGAGGGGGAGAAGGTTTTTTAAATAAATTTACAGTGATGTATATCCAAAAAAGCCTAACTCTTGGATACACAGCAATAATATGAGTTTAGTTCCACGTTTTCAAAGAAAAAGATGTACAGCCAGTGTTAATATCAGCATAAATTTATAGTATAAAACAAGGAATTTCGGGATAAAAAAACTTACTAATAATGTTTATTACACAAAAATTGCGTAAAATAATTTGTGTTGAACAAGTTCAACCCATAAGGTAAACCATTTCAATCACAAAGTTGAAAAAACTAGACAAGAAAAAACACACTTCACTTAAGTTGTCATTTACAAACCAGAAATTAAGTGATATAAAGCCACTTCTTACATTCATAGAGATGTAGATTAAGATCCAATATATATGCTTTATTTTAAAGCAAGCACCAGAATATACCAAATGATTCTATACTCTCAACCATCAACTTGCTTCAATACCAGAATAGAAAAGCAGGAAAAAAAATTTTAAATTTTTGCTTCCTCGAGTGCTACTTTCCCTTTCTGAAAGCATTCGTAGTTGATAGCAGCAAAGTTTTTCACATTTCTATACAACCTTGGCCTTTTCTCGTCTATCAATTGGTCCACAGGTCCAATCTCTTTATCCGGCTCTGGCTCATTAATCATCACCACAGATATCCTCAGCTTGTCTGTGTTAGTCAACACCCTATGCAGTGGGCTCTTGAAAATTCCGTTGCTTATTATCTGCATGAATTCATACACAACAAACTACATATCAAACTTGTAAATTTTTTCTATAGGTTAGGCATGTTAGTGCATATTAATTGATTGCAGCTATAACATGTCAGTATTATGAATCTTTACTAGTTTAAATATTCCCAAATGAATAGTTGGTATGAAGGTGAAACATTAATCTTTGCATGCAAAACTTGCTTAAGCGCTACTAAGTGACTCTCTCCAACCTGCATTTGATCGCCAAGATTGACAAAAAGAGCATGAGGAATTACAGGAATGTTAATCCGTGTGTCATCTTTGAAAATTTGGAGACCTCCTATATCATCATCTTCCAATAGAACTGTGGTTCCTGATCTATCTGAATGAGCTTTGAGGCCTAGAACCATATCAGGTATAGCCGTCTAGAACAACGTGGATAGAAGTTAAATCTCGCATGGAGCTGTGAGTTGTCTCCAAACTGGCTTGAGATGCTGCCCTCTACCAACTTCAGAGACTTTTCCATGGCCTTAAAAGAGTATATCCATCATACCCTTCAACTTCACAGCATATTCATGTAAAATTTCTCTGTAAAATTAAAAAAAGGACCAATCACTAACAATATGAAAAAGGACTTTATCTATGGAAATGCTTCACCATGTTAACTAATCTAAGTCAGAAAATGATAGACAAAGGATAAAAAACAAAGTAAAATGTTAATACTACAAAGTATTAACATTAGTGCCACCATGTTTTATTAGAAAATATTTAAAAATTAATATGATAATGAAAGCTCATATTTGTGTTAAAATACAAGAGCTTGTTCAAACCCCTAATTAAAAATTACGGCTAGATTGCTTTTACTCTAACTTAGACTAAGTGCGAAACAAGAGTAAATAAGCGCGATGAACCGATAACTCTACCCTAAGCCATATTCATCCATCATCAACAATAAAATGAAAGCTTAAAGAGTAAGGAAGAGAGATGCAAACACAAGATAACACCGAGACGTGTTATCGAAGAGGAAATCGAAGAACTCGGCGAAAAACCTCTCCACGACCCTCCAAGTCAAAATCAATCCACTAGAGAATAAAGTTGGAGTACACGAATAACAAAATGTTGGGGATATTACACAAAGTAATAAAGGAATAACAAAATTAACACAAAAGACAAACAGAAAATAGATAACTTTAAGGCACTATATCGTTTTTCTTAGACAATATTTGCCCCCACACTTTTGTTGCTAAAGGGTTATTGCAAATTTGTCCCCAGGATACAATCAAGATGTTGGGTTCTACAAATAACAATTCTGAAGAATGACCATAGGATTTCTTGTGTTTCTCTCAAACTTACTATTTTTCAAGTGAACATAAGCCTCTATTTATACCCATAGGGTTATGTTCCATCAAAAGGCACGTATGGAGAGTTAAAATGGTTCATAAAACCGTTAAGAAGGCTTGAAACCTCTTCAACCTTTCTGAATAGTCACCAGAAAATTCTGCAAAAAATCCTGTTTCACGATTTTTGATCGGTCGAAAATTACTTTCGATCGATCAAGTACTATTTTCGATCGGTCGAATAGGAATCGAACAGCGATCGAGACATCCAGAAACTCCAGGATTATTTTCTTACCATTTTCGATCGATCGAGCCAAAGTTTTGACCGATCGAAAATGCTGTATTTCGAATTTTCACTTAGAAAATTCTAAAACTTGAATTTTCACTTAGAAAATTCCAAAACTTGAATTTCCACTTTATGAAACAATATTCTCCAAACTCAAATATCATTATTACAGCCTATCCTTGTATATACCTATATATACAACAATTCCCCACTAGATTGTAATAATATATGTCACACTTGATTGATATTCTATCATGCATAATGGAAGGTGTCTTTCAACTTAAACCTCCCCTTAGTGTAATTGCTCAAGAAATCAATAGAGTTAATGGTGGCTTGGTGCTTAAACCAAAACTCTTATGCGTTGAAATCAGAAACAACACACACATGAGAACATCCACAACACATTTAGAAATCCACTGTTGTTAGCACTATTATGGCCTTGTGTTCTTCCCGGTTTAGTGAACATTTACAAGAGAAAACTTTTTACTCTTACTAGAAGCGGCACCACTTCCATGTTCACAAAGGTAAAGTTCATTCTTATGTCCCTGTTACACGGACATTTATACTTTATGAACTTCATTAAGAGTGTAAAACATATTTCTTAGTCATTCCGCTTCCTTGCCTGCTGCCGCCAAGGCTATAAATTTTGATTCCATGGTGGAGTGAGAAATACATGTTTGTTTCTTTGATGCCCAAGAGATGACACCCCCACCAAGAGTGAATATTCAACCAGACGTGGATTTATTATCACTCACACTAGTAATCCAACTAGCATTCGAATAACAATCCAACACTGCTGGAAATTCGGAATAAAAGAGTCCTAAACTCATGGTTTTCTTTAGATAACCAAGAATTCTACCAATTGCTTTCCAGTGATCCACACTTGAATTACTTATAAATCTAGAAAGTTTGTCCACTGAAAATGATATGTCTAGTCTTGTACAATGCATAGCATACATCATGCTACCAATAGCATTAGCATACTCGAGCTGTGCTATTGCTCTTCCAGTATTTCACCCAATTTTATGCTTCGATCGAAAGGTGTATTTGCTTCTTTTATATTAAGATGTTCAAATCTTTGAAGCACTTTCTCAACATAATGAGATTGACACAGTACAAATCTCTCACTATGTCTTTTAATTTTGATTCCCAAAATAATATCTAATTCGTTTAAATCTTTCATTTGAAACATAGAAGAAAGATACTTTTTGGTTTCACATACACCTTTCATATTCGTACCAAATATGAGCATATCATCCACATAAAAGCATATAATGACTCTATATTCCTTTGCGAATTTGGAATACATACATTTGTCGGAATTATTGTGCACAAAGCCATCCGACAAAATTGCTGAGTCAAACTTCTCATGCCATTATTTTGGAGCTTGTTTCAAGCCATACAAAGACTTAACTAACTTGCAAACTTTCTTTTCATTTCTAGGAAGTACAAAACCCTCAGGTTGTTCCATGTAAACTTCCTCATCAAGATCACCATTTAGGAAAGTTGTCTTAACGTCCATTTGATGTACAATCGACTTATATATGGATGCAAGTGCTAACAACACACGAATAGACGTGATCCTAGCCACCATTGCATAGGTATCAAAGTAGTCTACTCCTTCCCTTTGTTTAAAGCCTTTTGCCACTAATCTTGCTTTAAAGGTTTGAATTGATCCATTAGTGTTATATTTTCCTCTAAATACCCATTTACAACCAATTGGTTTAGAACCAATAGGTAGAACCACTAGGACCTAAGTATTATTGGATAATATTAAGTCCATTTCATCATTCACGGCTTCTTTTTAGAAAGCTAAATCTCTAGAAGCCATAGCTTCCTCAAATGTTTTAGGATCATCCTCTGTGTTATACACTATAGCTATTTTATTTAAGACCACTTGTCTATTACCTTCAACAAGGTATAATTGAGCTTGATAAGAAATGAAATCTGAACCAAAGTCTTTTACTTTTCTTATCCTTTGACTCTTTCTTTGTTCACTTAGTGAACCACTTTCAATCAATTTAGTACCACCCAAAGTAGTATTTAGATTAGAGTCACTTTGTTGTGTTTGAGTAGGTATCAAAGCATCCATGGAATCATTACTAAATTTATTCTCAATAAATACAACATCTCTTGATTCCACCACTATATTAGAGCTTAAGGGTGCGTTTGAATACCGCTTATTTTGCTAAAAACTGAAAATGGAAAACAATAAAAAAATAATTTTCAGATTACTGTTCTCACCAAAAACACTGTTCATTTGCCTATTTGCACTGTTCATGTCCCATGAACAGTGCAATAGGCATTGGTTTAAAAAAAAAAAAAAAACGGCTGAAACACAAAACGTAACCCCAATCCCAAACGCTACCTAAGTCTAATAATCTATATGCCTTTGAATTTTCAGCATAATCTACAAACACACTTTTCATAACTCTTGATCCTAACTTTGTTCTTTTTGGATCACCCACTGACCCACTCTATAAAAGGCTAAACACCCCCACACTTTGATAAAATCAAGGTTTGGTTTCCTTCCATTCCATAACTCATATGGAGATACTTTAATCTTCTTGGAAGGTACTCTATTGTGCACATGACATGCTGTAAGCAATGCCTCTCCCCATAAATTAAAAGGGAGCTCTACACTCAAGATCATGACATTTACCATGTCTACAAGAGTCCTATTTTTTCTTTCAGCCAAACCATTTTATTGGGATGTATAAGGGGCTGAACTTTGGTGTATTATACCATGTTCTTCACAAAACTTAGAAAAATCATTAGGAAAATATTCACCACCTCTATCACTTCGTAGGATCTTTATTTTCCTATCCTTTTCATTTTCTACTTCAGTTTTATACCGTTTGAACATGTCAAAAGATTCATCTTTATTTCTCATTAAATACACATATGTAAATCTAGAGAAATCATCAATGAATGTAATGAAGTATCTTTTACCTCCTCTAGTTAATACGCCATTCAATTCACATACATCAGAATGTATGAGTTCAAGTATAATAGAATTTCTATTTGACTTAGAAAAAGGTTTATTTGTCATTTTTGCTTGAATACAAATTTCACATTTCTTTTCATCATCATGCTTATATGAAATCATACTATGCTTTGACATAAACTTCAAGTATTTGAAATTTAAATGTCCTAATTTAGCATGCCACAAATATAAAGAATCAACAATATAAGCATAACCAGAAACTTCTTTATTAATAATACTTAGTTTGTACATGCCATCAGTAGCATATTCATTTCCTACAAATATCCCATTCTTGGATAAGATTAACTTGTCCGATTCAAGTACAACTTTTACACCACTCTTACATAATAAATTGGCAGATACGAAATTCTTCTTGATATCAGGTACATGAAACACATTGGTCAAGATCATCATCTTGCCGGAACTCATTTTTACTTCAACGGTGTCCTTTCCAAGAACCTTTGTTTTATTGTGATTGCCCATTAGCACTTGTTGTTCTATGGAAGACTCATCATAAGCCTTGAATTGCTCTTTGTTGTTGCACACATGCACTGTTGCACTCAAATCGAACCACCAATTAAAAGGATTTGCAATCACAACCATATGAACTTCAGTGATTATATCAATATGTATGCCACTTACCATAGCAACAATGTCCTCAATGATATTTATTTCAATGACATTTCCTTCTTCATCCCTTTTCTTGTTCTTTAAGAGTTTACATTCGTGAATGTAATGGCCTTTCTTTCCACAATGAAAACATGCCCGGTTCTTCTTGTCCTTGTTGGGATTCTTGGAGTTGTTCTTCATGAAACCACTCCCACTTTTGTTCACTTTCAAGTGCTTATTGGTCTTACTCAAACTCTCACTTTGAACATTGCTCACATTGTTCACATTCACTTTAGAATCGGTGTTAGTCACATCTCTAACCTGACTTTCCTCTTCAATTCAAAGATGTTGTCCAAATTGTTCTAAAGTGAGATCTTCCGACATATGCAGAAGCTTCTTCCTAAAATTATTCCAACTTGGTGGGAGTTTTGCAATGATTGCACCCACTTGGAATGATTCAGGAATATTGATTAACAAATCACGAAATTTATTGACCAAAGTCTGTAACTCATGCACTTGATCTAAAACTGAAATATTATCAAGCATTTTATAATCAAAATACTTTTGAATAATAAACTTATTGTACCTACTTTCTCAGTTTTGTACTTTGCCTCCAAAGCATTCCAAATCTTCTTCGGTGACTTCATTGATGTGTAGAGATCATAGAGACAATCCGAAAGAGTATTGAGAATGTGCCCTCTGCATATCAATTCATCTTCCTCCCGTTTCTTTCTTTGTACCTTAATTTCATCAGTATCTTCATCACTCGCAATAGGAAAAGGCATCAAATTCGGGTCCAAGACATAGAAAAGTTTCAGTGCAGTAAGTAGGAATTTCATCTTGTCTTTCCATCGAGAGAAATTGGTTCCATCAAAGCGATCCAATTTCTTGGGGATAGTACACAAAGTAATAATGGAAGAACAAGATTAACATAAAAGACAAACAGAAAATAGAAAACTTGGAGGCACTATATCATTTTCCTTGGACAATATTTGACCCCGCACTTTTGTTGCTAAAGTGTTATTGCAAATTTGTCTCCAGGATACAACCAAGATGTTGGGGTTCTACAGATAGCAATTCTGGAGAATGACCATAGGATTTCTTGTGTTTCTCTCAAACTTACTATTTTTCAAGTGAACATAAGCCTTTATTTATACTCATAGGGTTATGTTTCATCAAAAGACACGTATGAAGAGTTAAAATGGTTCATAAAACCATTAACAAGGCTTGAAACCTCTTCAACCTTTTTGAACAATCACCAGAAAATTCTACAGAAAATCCTGTTTCACGATTTTCGATCAGTTGAAAATTACTTTCGATCGATCGAGTGCTATTTTCGATCGGTTGAACAGGAATCCAACAACGATCGAGACATCCAGAAACTCTAGGATTATTCTCTTACCATTTTCGATCGATCAAGTCAAAGTTTCAACCGATCGAAAATGCCGTATTTTAAATTTTCACTTAGAAAATTTCAGAACTTGAATTTTCACTTTATGAAACAATATTCTCCAAACTCAAACATCATTATTATAACCAATCCTTGTATATACCTATATATACAACACCACCGGATTTCTTTTGTTTCTCTCAAACTTACTATTTTGTGTAATATCCCCAACACAAAAGACCTTCCAAGCCTAGTCTACCCCATGTACTTGAGCCTTCCAAGCTCCTGTTATCAACTGACTTCTCGGAACCTTGTTTTCTCTAGCTTTTTGGATCTCGCAATTCAGCCCGATTGCATCCGTCAATGAATGGCTCCTTCCAATGCTTCCCAGCAGCACCAAAATCTCATTTTACACTCAATACGAGTGTGGTAAGTGTTTGGGCTAGCAACCTCTCAAAAATCTAGAGATTGAGAGGTAGGAGTTGAGGAAAACCACAAGAAAATGTGTAGATGATTGTGGGTATAACAATCTCTAACTCTCAAGTGTATTTTCTAGGATTTTCTCTCTAAAAAGCACTCATTACAATTTGTGGGTAATGAGGGTATATATAGTGTGGGTAAAGAAGAGGTAAAGCAAACACAACTTTTTGCCAAATAGAGACTTTCGCGAGTCCTTCGCGGGTTGGCCCTTCTCGCAAAACAGTCGCGAAAATGATAGCCTAGCACGACTCTTCGTCTTCCAGTCATGTGCTCCACACGTGGCCTTTTCGCGGGTTGCTTCTCGTGAGCTACTCGCGAGCCAGTCGCAAAATCCACAGATTCAACTCTTGAAGCTTGATTCTTCACCGATCTCTCACACTCATCCCTTACAAATAAATCACATACATACAAGGAAAATGATTGAAGAAAATACAATCAAATTTGGCACGAAATTAAAACCAACACAATATAGTTGGAAATTACAACTTTACAGATAATAAATGTGATTGATTGATTAGTGCCACATTAATAACATAACAATTAAAAATTTTAATTACTTTTTTATACATTGTAGTTAAAAGTTGTAACACGTCAATTTACAAAGTTTATACGTATAGTAACATTTGTAATATTCCTAACATTACTCAAATAAAATTACAAAAATTGTAATATGACATGTTCTGCTTCATCATTATAATATTACAAATTGTTCTATATAGAAATTTTAAAATGTATATTAAAACATACTTGAAATCATTTGGATTTTCTGGCCAAAAATTGAGCCTTCTTTGATCTTTTGGGAAGACCTTAAGAGATAGGCGACAGCTCCAGTCAAGGATTTGCTTTTCTGAAACTACTACGTCTTGCCCATAGCCTTCACCCTCATTAGCTGCTCGGGAGTACTTATGCTTTTCTTCCGCTGGAAGTGCAAAAAATTGTCTTGCCACTTCACGTAACTTGTCAAGTGATGAACTTGGAATTCCATAACCTATTGCCTGAGGCTCAAAAGGTACACTTTAAGACAAGTTCTTATAGAAAAAGAAATGCACAAATTTGATTCATTTCTTTTCCGATCTAAACATATTATTCAATCCAAATAAACATTCAAATATCTATTAGACTCTAGTACAAACAAGCACAGTTTCTTTTTCTTTTTCTTTTCTTTTTTTTCTTTTTTTTTTTTTTGTTTCAATTCAATAGTTAGATGGGGAGATTTGAATCATGGATGTTTTTGTTGAAAACAGCATAAAATGTCAGTTGAGTTACAAGACTCTTAATTATATGGATAGGTTTATGATATAAGGTCATGACATAACTAATATTGGCTTTTAGTAATTACTAAGGTTTTAAAACCGTTACATATCCTAGATTTGGCACTTGCTCAAATGCATCTAATCAAATTACCCTTCCAGTACATAATCCCTTATTATGCCATAAATCAAGAAATATCAATTATTCTTGGTTTAGGCATAATCAAACCCCTCAAGTCAACTTGTCTTGTATATTGTATATTTATAGAGACTGTTTGTGCTTGTACCATAATTCGATAACCGAAGAAGTGGGGATTTGAACCATTGATATTTTTGTTGGAAACATTACAGGTGTTAGTTGAATTATAAGAATTTTGAATATATGAATAGGTTTTTGATATAAGATCATGGCGTAATTGAGAGGTTTTTTTTTTTTTTTTTTTTTTTTGTGTGAGAAACAACTTATAGAGGATTTTACTATGGTTTTAATACCATTATATATCCTAGATTTGACACATGCTTAAATGCATCTAATCGCATTACCCTCTCTGTACATAATCCCTTATTATGCCCTGAATCAAGGAATATCAATTATTCTTGATTCAGACATAATTTGGGCCCCTAAATTAACCTCTCTTCTATATTTATAGACATTCTGTATCATACAGACAGAAATACAAAGATTATATAGTTCTTGGTCTCTCTATTCTCCTCTTTTTCTCTCTCCCACATTTAATAAATTCTCCGATTTACTATTGAGTCTTTCGCATGCTATTTTTACAGGATATGAGGTTCTAAAATAAATCTTTTTTTTTTTTTTTTTTGGAGGAAAAGATAAGCAGGTTCCAAAATAAATCCAAGTGCCTTGATGAAATACTTTTCCTAGTAACAATAAGTATAGCTATTCTGCCTAATGTAGCAGAGAACTTCCGGTGAAAATTTTCAATTTAAACATAAGTCCTAACCTGGAAGCATCCTCCTGAGCTTAGAGCTGATCTTAGTTTCTCAAGTTCATTCTCTACTTCTTTCGGATCATGTGATGAAAATAGGGAGAAGATGCTGATATCGATGATAGGAATTGAGCCTAGTGATGAGTGAGAAGACTCTATAGATCCAAAACTGCTATCTCTAACAATGTATTCTTGTGGTGGTTCTTCGCTATTGATGGACATTTCTTCCACACTCTGGGAAAATGTATCCATTTTGGCAGTGACGTACACTGTGTCCATGAGGTTACAGCTTAAAAGGCTATATGAGCAAAATTAGTGAACTGTGCTAATAGGACTCCATTAGAGAGACTTTGAATCAAGGAGGAGCCGCATGCCTTTTAAAGCTTTATTGAGAATGGGTAAGGATTGAGTTTAGTGTCCAATTGCATTAACGTGTGGGTGACTTTGTTCTAGTAACACTATTTGTATTTTTTGAAAATATGTGTAAGTAAAAAAGTGTGTGAAAATACGTGTAAAGTTGTTTAAACACTAAAAATTGTTGTTTAAACTCACCAACCAAACAGCCCCTTGATCATTACTTCAACAATATCATATATTATATTATATGCTATATATAATTGCACAAGACAATTGCATAATTCACTCCTGTTGTGACATGTGTCTTACTAAAAAAACACTACTAAATCCCAACTAACATAAGTTTTCGCCCGCAAAACAACCCTTAACCCGTTTTCATTTATTTATTTATTTTTAAAAGCGTGCTACCCATCCAACTGAAACGCTATCAACGCCGCAGCCAAACGGTCACAACAGAACATCATTTATCTCTTTTAGTGTTCACTCTAACTCTCTAACTATTGTTGGGGATATTACACAAAGTAATAATGGAAGAAATAAGGTTAACACAAAAGACAAACAAAAAAAAGATAACTTGGAAACACTATATCATTTTCCTTAGACAATATTTGCCCCCCACACTTTTGTTGCTAAAGGGTTATCACAAATTTATCCCTAGGATACAACCAAGATGTTGGGTTCTAAAAATAGCAATTATGGAGAATAACCACAAGATTTCTTGTGTTTCTTGTGTTTTTTTTTTCAAGTGAACATAAGTCTCTATTTATACCTATAGGGTTATGTTTCATGAAAAGGCACATATGGAGAGTTAGTTATTTTTCAAGTGAATATAAGCCTCTATTCATGAAAAGGCACGTATGTTTCATGAAAAGGCACGTATGGGGAGTTAGTTATTTTTTCATAAAATTGTTAACAAATATTGAAACCTCTTTCAACCTTTCTAAATAGTCACCAGAAAATTCTACAAAAAATTTCAGAAAATTCAGATTTTCGAATTTTCACTTAGAAAATTTCAGAACTTGAATTTTCACTTTATGAAACCATATTCTCCAAACTCAAACATCATTATTACAACCTATCCTTGTATATACCTATATATACAACAACTATTGCCTATAATTTCATCTTCTCCCACTTTTGTGCTATTCCTTCCTAGCAACAACAAAGATTCCATTCTTAATTTGGAGTACAAGAATACATAAAAACCCTACAAGCCTAGGCTACTCAATGTACTTAAGCCCTCCAAGCTCCAATTACCAACAGATTTCACAGAGTCTTATCTTTACTAACTTTATGGATCTCACAATACTGCCCGATTACACCACCACACATTACTGACTGAATATGTGGTCAAGCTACAATGCTTTCCAGTGGACCAAAACACTTTCAACACTTAGAATGTGTGTGTGGATTGTTTTTGGTTAAATCTCCTCTTAAGGCATGGAAATTGGGAGTGGCAAGAGGTGTAGAGAAACTAAGGTGTTTGGCTCTTCAATCAAAGACACAATTCTCTCACTCTCAAGGTGAGTGTTTCTGATCTATAAAACCCTAAATCTCTAAGTTAAAATTCATGGGAAAAAGATGTATTTATAGTGGAGGAAAAAGAGGCACAGTTGGTTCAACAAAATGAGCTGTGTAGCTCGCGGGTAGACACACTCACGATTTACTTGCGAGTACTTATCTCCAACAAACTTTTGAACTTCCACTCACGTGCTCCTCAGATATATTAACTCGCGAATGTTACAGTCCTGAGCCACTCGCAAGTTAGTCCCGAGTTCCACTGAATGTGCGATTCTTCACCAACTCTAGACTAAATCCATATACATTAAATCCCACAAAAATACAAGGAGATGATTGCATTAATTACAATCAAATTGACACAAAATAAAGCCAATAAAACAAACATAGAAAAATCACAACTTAACAGATTATAATGTTTATTCAATGATTCTCAACAAAATTGTGGCGGCTCTCCCTCCAAAATTTATTTGTGTTCTTGATTAGGTATAACCTACAATGGGAGACCCTTGGAGTGGTTTTCTCAATGGTGGGTCATACCTTGGCCCAATTTATTGTTAGATTGCTTTGGATTAGGCCTAGCCGAGAAGATTCCCCAACTGCCGAGCTACCTGTTTGAGGTCCAAGCAAGACCACTAAACCCCAAATTATGTTCTCAGTTTCTCTCGTGCATCTCTCCCTCAATTTTTGTTCCAACCCCTATTTTTTGTCCCTCTCCTCCTATTTATACCCCTTTTTCAGTGGGACAATCATGATGAAGGAATCTTTGGTATGTCAGTGGGTCCTTCCACTCACAAGGTTTGGGTGGTTTCTTCAGTTTAGATCACTATACCCCCGTTTCCTATCACGTGTTAGAGAGGGGAACCACTTTTTGCCATTGAGATAACCCTCTAGTAACTTGTGCCCAACGTTGAATCCTATGTTCAGCGGGCGAATTCTCCCAAGACACTACCTTAAGCTCTCAGCTCATACATGTTCTTGTAGGAAAACTCACCGAGGTGAGATTCCTTACCCAAGATGCTTCCTTACACTCTCGGCTAACATAAGCCTACTTTGGGCCGGGGCCACCTCGAAAAGGGCCCAAATTGTTTGGGGGATGGGCTTACCCCTTTCGGCCCACCCATAAAAATAAAATCAAAATAATTTTTGTTCGGCACACATATGGATTATTATATTCATTGCATTGACAAAATTCTCTATCCCTTTTTCCATCTTATTTTTCTATTGAATTGCTAAGAAAGAGACTAACTCTAGCAAGTTGCTTATCTATTTGTTTTATTATTTTGACATCCTTTGGTCAATTGTTATTTTGGTCCTATAATTTATTTTTTTCATTTTTGTCATGTAAGTTTACATTTATTGTCACCACTAATCCTTCTTCCATTATGTTAAAAAAAGTCACCGTTAAGCAAAATTAACAATGACAACATATGTGAACTTACATGACCAAAATGACAAAAATGAAATTTATAGGACTAAAAAAACAATTGATCAAACCTAAAGGTATAATTTGTATTTTTCTGTTTCTTAAAAAATAAATTTTAATACCTTTTAGTTATTAAAAAATTAAATTTTAAAAATTAATTGTGGATGAAAGGACTGTAACGGTAACAATCAATGTAAAATTACAAGATTAAATGACCAAATAAAAATTATAAGACCAATATAACAATACACCAACTTAAAGGTGTAATTTATATTTTTGCCTATATTTATCACGTGTTCTATTAGATAACTATAATGATCAACCAACCAAGAAAATTTATAGCTCCAATTAAATTTTTCCTTCCATTGGCTATACTACTGGTCATGTATTTCTACCCTAAATTATGGGGTGCCTGCTCTTTACATCCAAAACTATTAAAACATGCGTCTTATAATCCGCCCTTGTAACACATCCAACATGTGCACCCCACAGTTCAAATAAGACATTAACTTTGTGGAATACATACTTGCACAAGAGCTTTATAAAATAAAATGACAAAACTTCTTATTCTACTAAGAATTATTAAAGTGGACAAAGTTTAACTACAAAATTGATTGTAACATAAATTTACAACTTTAATTATTATCTTTTAATTGAAGGTGAATTCATTGGAGGTGAATTTTGACGAATTCACCATTGAATTATATTTTCTTCTTATATTCTCCATACTTGCAAAATTTCTAGTAAATTAAAGATCAATAACTATGTCATCAATAAATTGTTTAAATTGAAAGTTTTTGTAGTTTAAAATTATGCATATAATGTAAGCTTATAGATTATATGATAAATAATATCCGATTGACATAAAATTTGACATGTGTATTAAGAGCGTAAAGAGCATGCAATTCAACAGTTAGGCTACAACTGATTTTGTAGCTAAATTTTGTCCTATTAAAGTGGCTTTTCCTGTTATTTTTATTTTTATTTTTTTATAATTCGATAATTATAATGGGGAGGAGGGATTTGGACCTTAGAAATGCTAAAAAGTGTCAATCAATTGAGTTACAAGGCTCTTGATCTTATTACTTCTTCTTGCAGTCATTAGTGTACAACCGAATCTCATATTGCCCCAATCACAATTTGCAAATCATTTCACACCATATGTCAGCCAAAGCACGACGAGGACTGATTCGACTGAGACCAAATCACAATGAACTAGCTGAGTTCACCTTAAAATAAAGCTTTCTTGAAACAAAATTAGAGCTTATGATTTCAAGCTCAAACTGAGAGTGCTACAATGAAGCCGTAAGTGGGGATGATCTCATCATTTTGCAACAGGACACAATGGGTTTGCACCTTCCTTATTTTTGCTTAGCAAAATTATTCTTGCAATAAATTGAGATTTCACCAGAGCTTGTTTACGTTGAGAGATCAAACAGAGAGATGCCATCATTAAAGGAACCCATAAATTATGGGATGATCAAACAGAGTGATGACATCTAAAAACCTATTAATGTCCCCATTGACGTGAAATTAATTTAATATGCATAATAAATGTGAGGAAAAGCATTTAATTTAACTATAGATTTGACATACATGTTGATTCAATAAAAAAATAATTGAGTGATATAATGTACATGAAATTATACAAAGTATATAACTTCAACTCCACATTCTAGATGTATATGGTATATTTCGTTTTTGAATGAATAATCTAATAATTGTCATAAATTGAAGATAAGGCAGCTAGAATACTCTAGTCGGGTAAGCAAAAGTGGTATATTTCAAGTTATAGTTATACCATATATTTCAAGTAATGAAAGAACTTTTTTTTTTTTTTTTTGATGGGAGTAAAGAAAGAATTTTGGTTGTTATATTTAACTTCCATTGTTGTAACTATTGAATCATCATTAAGAGTTTTGTAACTCAACTGACATCTTTTTGTATTTCACTAGAGACATTGAAAGTTTAAATCCTCTTACTAGGGGTGTCCACGGGTCGATCTGGGTCGGGTTTGTGCCCAACCCGCAACCAACCCGATGACATTGGGTTTCCGGCAAGAAAACCCACCACTGACCGCAAAAACCAACGAGTCAAGTCTGATTGGATTTGTTTGATCAGCGGTCGGATCGGTCGAAGCCGGAGAAGATGCTGTCGGAGGTTCCTTTTGGCGGCGATCTGTATTTTTCACCGGATTTTCGCCGGATCTGAGAAAAAAACACCAAATCGT
The DNA here is from genome assembly GCA_030021035.2 of Notholithocarpus densiflorus. Classification (NCBI taxonomy): domain Eukaryota; kingdom Viridiplantae; phylum Streptophyta; class Magnoliopsida; order Fagales; family Fagaceae; genus Notholithocarpus; species Notholithocarpus densiflorus. Next base: position 5,228,920 of record JARYZH020000003.1, read on the forward strand.
CGCCTGATTTGTGCAAAACCCATCAGAGTTTTGTCGGATATGAGCAAAACTCATCAGATTTTCACCGGATCTGAGCCGTATTTGAGCAAAACCCACTAGATTGTAGCTGGATTTGAGCAAAAATGACGAGATCTCGCCAAGATCTCGCTGGATCTAAGCAATCTTGCTGAAAAATGCTATGTATCTCGATCGGTTCGAGTTTCTTCGGGTTTTGGGGAGAAGATCCGAGACCGAACCAATCATATCAGATTCTGGAGAAAAAGACCTGCCGCCGACCGCCGGAGTAGTCGAGTCAGCCGGTGGTCGGCCCAGGTCCGATCGGGTTTACCAGGTGGGTCGGGCCACCGGTTGAGTTGGACACCCCTACCTCTTACTCTAATCACCGAATTATTAAAAAAAAAAAAAAAAAGATCTTAAAGAGGGCAACAAATGTCAATAGATCATTGAGTTTTTTTATTTATTAATTTTTTTAAGGTTTTACCTAACACAATATTTTTCATAACTAATTTTTATAACTGTTAAGTTGTATTATTATTGGTTATCAATTAAACCCATCAAATAAGGGTGTAAATGGTCTGGTTTGGTTTGATTTTTGCATTTATTTTTGGACCAAACTGGTCTGTTCAGTCCTATAAAATCATTTAAAAAAATAATTAATTCAAAACACCCAAATATATAAAATATAAAAAATTATATGTATAAAGAATCATTTCGGTTTGGTCTTTTTTTTTTAAACCAAGATAGTGACCAAAACCTGAATTTTTTGAAATGGATGACCAGAACTAACCGAATCCCTCAAAAAATTAGACTAGAACGAATTAATGGTCTTATTTAGTCGGTCAGTCCAATCGAGATATAATTTTATTTTCTATTATTTACAACTATTAACGAAAATTTTTTATTAAAAAAATTGTTATTTTAAAGTTCGTAATAAATAAAAGTAGGACCCAACTGATATCTCTTTGTATTTCAATAGAGACATTGAAGGCTTAAATCCTCTTACCCTAATTACTAAATTATACTATATTATATTATACAATAGGTCATTTAAATTTTTTTTTATAAAGATTTTACCTTACACAATATTTTTCATAACTAATTTTATAACCGTTAGTTGTATTATTATTGGTTATCAGTTAGACCCATCAAATAAGGGTGTAAATGGTCTAATTTGGTTAGATTTTTGCATTTTTTTTGGGAACCAAATCGGTCTATTCAGACCTATAAAAGCCTTTTCTTTTTTCTTTTTTCTTTTTTATAAAAAGTAATTGATTCAAAAAAACCAAATATATATTCAATAGTATTATAATAGAATAAAAGGAGAGGATGAGGGAGTTAGATTATTAGGTTTTTAAAAAATATATATATAATTATATCTATACTATATATAAGAAGATTCTCCTCTTTCAACTGGACTTTTATGTAGTTCAAAAATACCCTCATTACTAAAGAGTAACTTCATTTAGAAATAGGGTCATAAATGTCAAATAATAAATTTCATTTTAAATTCAAAAAGAGAACTCCTAAAATTTAAGATTCACGTTCAAAAAAAAAATTACAATTATCACTTATCTCTAAAGTTTATACTTTTTATTTGTTTGAAAAAAAAAATATTTCTAAATTATAATATATACAAATTATCAACTTTTACCTAAAAAAAAGTAGAGCTTTAGAGCACGTGTATGAGCGCGTACTTATGGTTCGTTTAAATTGAAGGGGAGGAAGGGGGAGTAGAGTAGAGTAGAGTAGAGTAGATTTAGTACAAAATTAGCTTATTTTTAGCCAACACTACTCTACTCCCCCCTCTATCCAAACAGGTCATTAGAGATTAATAAATAAATAATCACTTGGATTCTGTCTATTTAAAAAAAAAAAAAAAAAACTGAGATAGGAACCAAAACTTGAATTTTTTTTTAAATGGATGACCAAAACTGATTGGATCCCTCAAAAAATTAGACCAAAACGAATTAATGGTCGTGTTTGGTTGGTCAGTCGAATTTAAATACAACTTTATTGTCTATTATTTACAACTATTAATGATTTTTTTTTGTTAAAAAAAAATTGTGATTTTAAAGTTCTTAATAAACAAAAGTAGGACCACATGTTGTGGGCTAAAAAAAAAGGTACACGCACCCCACAAGAACCAAATGATCCAAAAACCCCATCCAATTGAATCCAAGCCACAAACCCATTTTTGCGTGGCCAACTCAAGTCCTCCCAAACACACCCGGTCCAGTGTTCTTTGCCCATACGTCTTCCACTTCTGCTTCTTCTTCTTCTTTACCCGCCAACACTACCAACTGAAAATTACATAACTGATTCAGTGATTACACACAAAACCCACCCTTTTGAAAATGGCCATGTTTACACCGAGTCCCAGAGGAGCTGACAACTTCGCCTGCTTTCATTCTCACTCTCAAAAAACCTCACTCTCACCACCACGAACAACCCCACTACTCTTCTTCAACAATAAACTCCATCACTCTCAATTGCATTCCTTTCCTTCTTTGAAGTTCCGGGTTCTCTGTAGTATCAAAGAGAAAGAAAATCTCAAAGAGACTGACAAGGTTACTACTGGGGTGTTCACTGGACTCAGAGTCAATGATTTGGACCAGTCGGGTTCGGGTCCTGAGGAGAGCGGGTCTGGCAAAGTGGGTTCTGATTGGGATTGGCCGCCGTGGCAGAATATTCCCGAGAGATATAAACTTATTGGAACCACCTCGTTGGCCTTTGTTATTTGCAACATGGATAAGGTACTATAATGTAATTCTGTTTTTTTTTTTTTTTTTTGGTTTGTGAATTTAAGATTTTAATGACTAATGAGGTTCCTGTTTTGTTTACTAGGATGATAAAAGGTAATTTGAATATTATGTGGTTTCTTAAAATCATTTTGGGTTTGATTTTATTAAGTAATTTGCCTTCTGTAATAAATAAATATAGTGTTTTTAAATCAAACCCCATTCAGGATAAAGTGTAGTTATTTCTTTTTTCTTTTCTTTTTTTTATTTTGGTTGTTAATTACTAATACTATGCTGCTCTTCTCTGAGAGTTTATAGGGAGATTGATCAATCAGTTCATTATTGAAAGTTCTTTTAGTTTTTTTTTTTTTTTTTTTTTGGTTGTTGTTGAAAGTGAACTTAAAGAAAGTTGTATTACTTGTATACAATCAAAATTTGCCTTTTCTTTTGTTTTAATTTATGGCTTCATGGTTGGCCCACCAATATTAAGTAGGTTCCACTACCCAAACTTTTTTATAAAAAAATATATTGATGAGGGCTGCAATTTTTTTGTGGAGTAGTGCTACATCCACAACATTTTTATAACAAAGATTAAGTGGCAATATGTTGCTGATTCTCATTTAAGCCTACCAGGCTACCACGTACATTACGTTACCTACTATTAATAGCTTGTCACCTAGGTTTTGTTGTGAAAATGTTGTGGCTCTAGCTTTATTCTTTTTTGTCATACAAAAGAAAAAACTAAAATGAGTGTAATTGAAATAAGAATGTTAAGGTGGATTAACTAGAATGATAAGGAAAGATATGATTCGAAATGAAGAACTTCGCTTAAAATTATGGGTGGTCCTAGTTGATGAAAAAATGTAGGAGAGTAGCCTGAGGTTGTTTGGTTTATGCTGAGAAGAGTGATTAATATAACAGTAAGGAATGAAGAGTGAGTTGATTCTAAAAAAATGAATAAAAAAGGTAGAGGAAGACCTAAAATGGCACTAGTAGAAGTAATAAAAAAGGGCATGTCAATTAAGGAGGTATATAGACTACAGAGTATGACTTTTGATATAATAGAATGACAAAAAAGAATACATGTGCCTGACCTTAATTAGTTTGTTGAGGATCCAGCTGTTCCCAAAAGTTTAGGACTACGGATAAGTTGTTGTCGTTCTAGAAAAAAATAACTAATAAACCATTTTGTTCAAATGGTTTGCAGGTCTGTGTTTGTGAGATAAAATAAAACCTTTTTGTTCAAATGGTTCACAGGTTGTTTGTGAGATTTAATTAATTCATTTTGTATTTTATTTTTTGCACAGGTGAACTTGAGTATTGCTATAATTCCAATGTCACACCAGTTTGGGTGGAATTCATCAGTGGCTGGATTGGTGCAATCATCATTCTTTTGGGGCTATGCATTGAGTCAGTTACCTGGGGGTTGGCTTGCTAAGATATTTGGTGGGAGGTTAATTTCTAACCTTGGAGGAATCTTCTCATTTAACCATCATCCCTATTGCACTTATATAGACAGCTAGCCTCAGCTGCAGACTCTGCAAATATTAACCTCCTTGTCCGTTTAACTCTTCTGGATCTCACTTTTAACCCCTAAGGACCACAATATGAGAAAGAACTTTAAGTTGGACTTGTTCTGTAAACAGAGCTTATACTGTTGCAAAAGCATGAAAGACAATCCATGTAAAAGCATGGTAACAAACAATTTTTTTTTTTAAGAGTTAGAAATGATTTGAGATGTTACATACACCAGAAATATGTTTTCTTTGTTTTGGGGGCATATAAGGCAGTGTGATACATCGTCAATCTCACCTTTTATCTTTTTTCTGGTTCAGAAAAGTTCTTGAGATTGGGGTATTGACTTGGTCATTGGCTACAGCTCTTGTTCCTTTGCTTGCTGGATTTATGCCAGGATTAATCTTGTCAAGAATATTGGTATGTAAGTTCCTCCAAATCTTTTATAGTACAGCTTCTATTGTTTCTCAAAAAAAAAAAAAAAATCCAACCAGGCTAAGCATTTACTACTTTGCATTTCTTTTGTAGTTTTACATGCATGAACGCTTGGTCTGATTAAATGGCTCAAGTTCATCACCTATCTTGTCTCTGCCCATGCCTTTTAGTAATACATGATAATGTAGTCATCTCTCTGACTGTCTCCCTCCCTCACTAAAAGCCATCATGATACTTTGAGTCTATTTTATGACTAAGCATTTCTGTTCCTCTTTATATCTAGGTCGGAATAGGAGAAGGTGTTTCCCCATCAGCTGCAACTGATCTTATCGCCAGGCATGTATGAGATCCAAATTGGTCCGGCAGCATGTTAATTTGAAAAATGACTTTTAGACATGATCCCTCTTCTTGCTATTATTTGCTCTTATCAGTGAATTTTCTACTTCTTGGAGTTTCCTTTGCTATTTTACTGGTTATCACTTCTAATTTCCTTACTGAATTCCTTACTAATAAGCATATTTAGGTAGCTAAATCTTATTATCTTATGGAATTGAGTGGAGAAATTTGTTGGAAACTAGACAAGAAAATTTGAAATTTTAGTACATCTAGTTCATTGGGTTAATAGTTGGTTGCTAATTTTGGCAACTCTATGTGAAGTTGAACTTGGGTGTATGATATGGTTCAAATCTTGTTTCTGGAGTTTTACTATATAGTATCTTATGCTGTCAGAATTGTGTTTTCAATACTGTAAGTTATGTCTTATCAAAGAGCTAGCATAAATTATTTTCTCCACTTGATTGGATTTTTCCAACACCATCTGCAGGACAATACCATTGGAAGAGCGGTCACGGGCTGTAGGATTTGTTTTTGGTGGACTGAGTGTGGGAAGTGTTGCAGGGTATGTTTTGTTGGAATTTACATATAATAGATAAGAAATCATCTCTGTATTGAAGTAAATGTTTGATAATGGATCTAATTGGCATGAAACAGCAAAACTTGACCACATTAAAATCCTGCTTATTGAGAACTAATATTGCAAGCCATTAAACTGTGAGTTGATTAGAAATAACTACAAGTTTTTTTGGGCATTGATTGTTCTAAAAGAAATATTTGAACTTCTTAAAATGTCTGCTTTCATGTTCCTCATCTCTCTTTACAAATAATAGTGTGTTTAAAAGATCTATTTTCATTGCTGAAAGCTCATTAATGATTTTAAGAGCTTCCGGGAAGTTTCAGTTTTTGCTTTATTTCAATATGAGTTGAATTCAGCAGGAAAACAACAATTTTATATCAGTTGTCAGCTAAAACTTATCCTGTGCTAGCAAAACAAAGGCATGCTTGAGCTTACCTTAAATTAGGTTAGGTTTGCCAAGTGTAGCAAACATATATATATATATTTATTCATTGTTCACTCTTTTGTTAAGTTAACTGAATGCTTAGGTTTTGTTTATTGGTTGATTCTAATATAGTAAAAACCTACAGGCTTCTTTTGGCTCCTCCTATTATCCAAAATATTGGTTGGGGATCTGTCTTTTACATATTTGGCCTTCTTGGACTAGCCTGGTAAGTAGCTCTTCTAAACTAAGAAACCATTCCATTTACCTGGTAAGTAGCTCTTCTAAATTAAGAAAATAAATATTTGTTCATTTGAAACAAAACAAATCATATTCCTCTGTCTTACTATAACGCACTTTCTTGGTTGAATTCTTGAATTAGTGTTGTAGGTTTTTTTGAATATGTTGGTTTGAATAAAGTGTGACTTTGTACCATTTTTATTGCCACAAATTATGAAGGTTTCTGGGGTTTCAATTTCTTAAAGAAGGAAATGCTTCATTCACTGCTGAACCCATTTCATGTGAGCACTAGATCCTTTTTTTTTGGGCTTTATTTATTCTTTATCATTTGTGATATATATGTGTGTGTGTGCGTGTGTATGCATGAATAAGCTGATTGTTTTCCATATAGACCTCTCCAAAAAGTGGGGGTAAGACTGCTTACCAACCACTTCTCCTAAGACTCCACTAAAGTGGGTGTTTTGTGTGCTGGATACAGCCTTTTTAGACTCTTTTTTTTTTTTTTTTTTTAATTTTTTAAAACTTTTTTATAACCTTTTTAGACATTAAAACAACCGATATTGACATCATCTAGTGTTTAGTGCAGATGTTACTTTAGGTCATACTTTGTCTCCTAGACTCCTTAAAAAGGTAGTTTTGTGCATTGGATACAACCTTTTTAGACATTATAACAACTGATATGGACATCACCCCGTGTTTAATATAAGCGTTATTTTAGGTCATACTTTTTCATTCAGCGATTAGTGTCTCAGGTCATCTTTTGACATTAGCAAGGCTTCTTTTTGCATTTCCCATGAATTTTTAAATTGTATGAATACCTTTTCTTTGACTGATATGAAGAAAGACAGTAAAATTCTTATTCATATATTGGGTAACTTTTATTTTATTGGTTTAGCGTCTGTTCATAACTTTTCAGACAACTCATGTAATTACCCTTGGTTTTCTTTTGGATCTTGTATAACAGGAAATACCATGGAAGTCATTTTTCCAAAGTCAAGCTGTATGGGCAATGATATATACTCATTTTTGTGGAAGCTGGGGTCACTATACTTGTCTGTCTTGGCTTCCTACATATTTTAGGTAAATTGCGACTATATACTAGCTTATTGACCTTACTTTTGGCTATTTATAATGCTTTGAGACACTCTGCATCACCTTACCTGTTTCTTTTGTTTCCTTCATTGGACATTGTTTATCCATACTATATTGTTAAAAAGTTGTTTTAAAGAAAATCTAAAACAACATTTGCAAATAAGAACTATTGTATAAATACTTTTTTTCCTATAGAAGTCATTGACATCACCTCTATGTTACATGCATTTGGGTAGGTATCCAAGTGTTTGATTCTTCTATTTCTCAAGATTTTCTACCATTTTGGGTGTCCAAATGCCATACCCCTACACATGTCACATTGTGTCAACATGGGAAATGCAGAATGACATGAAGGGTCATGATTCATCCTAATTTAAGCTTAATTTGAAATTAGAACGCTGAAGTTGTTGAACCAGTCTACAAGAAATGATAGATTTGTAATACACTTCAGTGCATACTTTTTTTTTATAAGTACACTTCTGTGTATACTATTCTTTCTTCCTTTTCCTTTTTTTTTTTTTTTTTTTTTTTTTTTTTCCTAATTTTTTTTGGAGACCGGGGTAGGGGGAAGGGTTTAATAACACCTCTTGTTCCTATATTTTTTATTTATTTATTTTCTTTTGTTTGCTGAGTTCTTGTCCCTATAATTTCCCAAGTGCTTAAAGCCTGGAAGATATTATCCAAATAATATGAAATCATGTGAGAGAAAAACTTGGATGATTTATCTAGATTTGAAAAGAATAATGTGTTCTCTATCTCTGTAATAGGGACAAGAGGTATTTTTAAACCCTCCCAGTCTAGGTAATATGAAATCATCTTAGAGAAAGGCTTGGCAAATTTATCTAAATCTGAAAAAAATAATGCGTTTTCTATCTCTATAATGGGGACGAGGTATTATTAAACCCTCCCCATCCAAGTAATATGAAATCATCTTAGAGAAAGGCTTCACAAATTATCTAGATTTGAAAAGAATAATGTGTTCTCTAGCTTTGTAGTTAACATTTCACCAGTTGTCTCTTGGAATTTATGGTACAAATGTAATCAAGCTCATCAAAGTGATAAATATAGTGCAAATGAGAATTTTTTTTTACTTCGTTCTCAGCCATAAATACTTAAGGTTTTTAAAAGTGTGCATGATGCGGGAGATTCAAGAAAATTTTTATTTGGTATTATTTATGTTTGCAAATCAATTGTATTTTTATATCTTAGGTCCTACTAATTTATTAGGCTATTAGTATTTTAATATTTGGAAGCAAGTTTATTTTTGTAATAAAGCAATTAGGGTTTCCTATACCAATTAGAACTAGGGTTTAGTTTTCCCTATATAAGCAACCTATTGTACTCCTTTTAGGAATAGTTGATATTTTGATGAAAGAAAAAAATGAAATTTTGGTTTATTTAGTCTAGTGTTGACTCTAGTTCCACCCTAGTTACTAATTCCTAGTAGTTTTCTCGCTTGGTGCTCACTCCAAGCTAAGCCTAAGTGCTAACGCTTAGGTCATATCCCTTTATTTTCTTGTTCAATTGTTCTGGTTGTCCTGCGTCAATGCATTAATGCTAAGCAAGCACGGTACTTCAAATTGCCTTTTAGTTCTAATTGTTTCTTATATATAGAGGGTCCTGAAGTTCCTTTTAGTTCTAATTGTTTCTATATATATAGGGTCCAAATCAAGTTATAGCTGATGTAACTTTAGGTAATATTACACTACTTGATAATTTTTTGTTGAATTAATATTTTGAAAATCTCTCCATTAGATTACATGTTCTTTATATCCTTAACACACACGTCAAATTTGTGCCAATTGAATGTTATTTACTATTTGATTCATAAACTCATCTTTTATGCAGAATAATGTACAAAGACTTGAAATAAACATTTTATTGATGAGATGATTATTGATCTTTGACATCTATAAAAAGAAAATACAATCAATGGTGGGATTTTTCAAAACTCGTATCTAATAAAAAAATATTAAGTAGTCTGCATTGCTTATAGCTACACCAGGTGTAACTTGACCCACCATATAACCTTAGCAGAAGCTGAAGGACTACTTGGGTCCTCTCCTACACCTCTATCTGTTTTATACCGTGATACTTTAAAATATTTAAATTGGTGCAAAACGAAATTGTTTTATAAGGTTTTTTTATCCTAGGGAAGTACTTTCATTTTCTTGGAAGAGTATTTGGAAGGCCAAAGTTCCACTTAAGGTAGCATTCTTTACTTGGACCGTGGCTTTGGTGAAAATACTTAGATTGGATTCCGTAAGTTAATAGTTGTTGAATGGTGCTATTTGTGTAAGAAGTCTAGGGAGAGTGTTGATCACTCATTTCTGCACTTCGAGTACTCTAGAGAACTAGGACACTTGTCTTCTGATTATTCCGGGTGCATGGGAAATGCCAAATAGAGTCATAGGTTTGTTGGGATGTTGGAAAGAGAGCTTTGCTAGGTACGACAGTGGTTTTATTTGGGGTGCTGTCCCTTTGTGCCTTATGTGGACTATTTGAAGGGGCATAACACTAGAGCACTTGAAGGTGTAGAGAGGACTTTGACGGAGCTTAAGATGCTCCTCCCCCAAGTGCTGTTTGATTGATGGCATGGCAGTATTACCACATCATCCTTATTCTACTTTTTTTTTTCTTTTTTTTTTCTTTTTTTGAAGAAAACAAGAGCATTATTCTACTTTGTTAGATTTTATTGATTTCTGTAACTTCTCTTGACACTGTAGCCGCTCCAGTATACACCAGCTGTACTGGGTTGTTTACTTATCAAAAAATTGATAATTACTTGTGCGGACTTTTGTTATCCTGATGAAGTATCAATGAGTAATTTTCTGAAAGGATTAGGTTGTGATATATTTTATTACCAGACGTTTTTTTCTTTTGTTTCTTAAGTTTTTTTAATACTTCTCATAAATTCAAAACATTTACCAATCTGCAATAATACACTTTCTTTTGTCATATTTATATAATGGCAAAGAATTTAAGTTTCTGTTTTATGCCATGCAGTGAGGAGCTGAACTTAAATTTAACAGAAGCTGCATGGGTAAGCCTTTTATATTTATGTGTGTGTGTTTTTTTGTTTATTTTAATTTTCTGGATATTCGTAGAAATATGTATTGAACACTTCAAATGAAATTAATAAATTATACACTAGATGCTACGTAAATGAAATAAAATGTTCTATTAAAAGCTAATTAGGGAAACATCATCGTTTGAAAGTAGTTTTTTCTTTGGGGGGGGGGGGGGGGGGATTTTTGTATTTGCTTCTGTTGCTATGAAGTTGGGATTAGTGTCTAAATTAGCTTCTCCAATTTCTAGGTAAGGTAAAAGCAATGATCTGTTTCTTTAAGCTGGCGTATGGAGCTGGCTGATCAAAATTGTTTTGCTTACCATAATACTGGTGCAGAATAATGCGTTCTAATACATTCAAATAAAATGTTGCTTGTTGCTCACAGAACTTGAAAACCTAAGTATAAAGGTATCTCATGAGATCACGTGAAGGAAAGGTTATCAAATTTCTGAAATCTTTATACATCTGCATGTGTGATTCGTGATACAACGTATTGTAGAACATATGTTATGAACTGGAAAAATAAAAGATAACTTAGTCGATTTGAGGTAACTAGCCTCCTGAACTTGAGAGGGATGATAGACTTTTTGGGTTAATTTTCCGCTTAATTCTCATTAATGCATTTAACTTACATAAATAGCCAAGATGAGATAACCTCATCAAAAAATCCTAAAACATAAGAACTAATCCTATCCTAAAACATACGAATTAATTTGATTACAAAAAATAACAATACTAATCTATCTAGGGAGCCTTATTTTATCACTAAACTAAATTCAAATAATTTATCTAGCACTCAGGTCATAACAACATACAGCACTTCAGAAAGGAACAAGCACCACCGCCCACCCTTGGCATGATGGTCATTCCACAGGTACAAAGTTCTTGTGGGATGGGGGATAAGGATCGGGGTTCAAGTCTCCAAGAAGGAGTTTCACTTACATATACACTTAGATTAGGCTAAAGTATAATTTATATCCTGTATAAAAAAAGAAAAAGAAAGGAACAAGCAATGTGGAAAGGGAGTATGGGCTGGGGCAGAGGGAGGTTAAAAACAGCCAAACAAGAAGGTTTAGGGTTTATGAGGTTTGACGATTTGCGATCGTTGTTGGAGAGAGGTCAATTTGCTACCAGAAAAATGATTAGATTAGGTTAGGTCCAATCAATTTTCCTCTCAACTCTCAGTTCAAAAACCAGTCTGTCACACATCCTCTAACTGGTTGATTAATAAATTTGGATTTACATTCCTAGTTGTGGCAACAAAAGAAACATTTTGAAATATCATGTTACCATTAGAATTTAACATAAGCATCTTAATGTTTGCTTAAATACTCCTACTTTGAATAGCATTTCCCTACTATGTGTATGAAGAATACAAATACTCTATCCCACTTTTTTTGTTTCACTTTATGCTCTACTAATCATGGTATGCCATGTGTTTATAAAGAAAGACAAATAAATACATGGCAAGTTGTGATTAGTGGAGTATAAAGTGGTACACAAAAGAAAGACAAAACATTTGTATTCGTGTATGAAAGTCATATCGATATCGTTTATTTGATCATGCAAGCATAACCGATATGTGAAGAATTTATGTTCTTATTTGAACAATGAACTCTATGTTGGATGGTACTTCCTCCTCCCACAAGAACGGATGGATTGGATGGATTGTAGTAAGGTTGTGAGCTCAAAATCCACTGGTGCATGTGTAACTTACTAGTTACCACCACCACCAACAACACCAATAAATAATAATAATTTATTATCTTCTTATTTGTTTTATATATACTCCATTTCAGGTTTCTATCCTTCCTCCACTAGCTTCGATCTTTGTGACTAGCATCGCAACACAAGTTGCTGACCAATTAATTGCCAATGGAGTGGAAACCACTACGGTATGCAGATACAATGAACCATCACTTCTTTTCCCCTATATTAGCCATGATGGTCTTGTGAAAGTTTAAATAATTTCAAGAGCCTTGTAGCTCAACTGGCACCTCCTGGTGCTTCCAACAAAAATATCCAAGATTCAAATCCTCCCATCTCCAACTATTGATTTATCAAAAAAAGAAATTATAAATCATTTTCATTGATTATAAGTTTTTGCAAACTTTGCCTGTGTTTGGGCTTAGTGTCATATGATTTGTTCACAACCAGTCCCAAACCCAAAAAAAGGGGAGAATTATGGTAGGTTGACAACCAATATAAAATTTAATCACCCTATCATGAATGGATCCACTACAAATACACGCACTCCCTAGGTGAAAAAATACATGTGGTCAACCTTGATTAATTTGTTGAGGATTCATAGCTGATCTCAAAATTTGGGACTAAGGCTTGGTTGTTCTTGTATGCGTTTTTGCAATAAGCCAAAAAGAAAAATCTCTTACATTGATATGTTTGCTTTTGCTATAGTTACTAATATAATTTTTTCTTTAGATGTGGATTTTTTAGTTAAGTTTGTTGCCATGATAATTTACTGTTGCTTGAAATATTAGGAAAATTCTAAATCCACGGCCAAAGCTGAGGATAAAGTGTCATGTGATGTGAGATAAAAACAAGTAGTGTGTCCCCAAGCCAGTTTTGGCCTTGTCTTTTTTTGCTTTTGAAAAAAATTTGATTCTTAACATTTTTTATTTACTTACTTCCATTCACATAGGTACGAAAGATTTGCCAATCAATTGCCTTTTTGTCACCTGCAATTTGCATGACTCTTTCCTCTCTGGATCTAGGATTGCCGCCTTGGGAAATTGTGGGGCTTCTCACTGGTGGCTTAGCCCTTTCAAGCTTTGCCCTTTCAGGTACTTTACAATCCAAATTTATATCACATTTATTATGTAACGCAATAGAAATTGGAGCTAAATGTCCTCGATATAGACTATTAATTCAATAATTGGAACAGGACTTTACTGTACTCATCAAGATATCTCACCTGAATATGCGAGTATACTATTGGTATGTAATATTACAGTTTCCAAGCTTCTATCTGTTTTAGTAGTTGTTCTTATTAGGTATTGTTCTATAAGTGTTCAGATGTTAAGAGCTCTTCCCTGCTTAATCTCCAGTCAGTCTATGGTTCTTGTATTATCTTTGTTATCCATTGCATATTACCATTATGATCATTTCATTAATGGCATACCATCTATAAAGGTAATAGGTTTCTTTTCCCCCTTTTTGGGTGCAGAAAAGGATATGAGCTTTATTCCTGCATCAATGTGTCATATTTAATGTTCCAACTTATCAACCTCATTCTGGAAGCTCATCACATTCATAATGGAACATTGCTCGTTTTACCTAGTTCTAGCACCCAACCAATCTTGTGCACATAGTTTGCTCTGACAATCAATTAGTAATTGCAGAAATTATAGCTTTGTTTATAAAGTATTACAGCAACCATGACAAACTATTGATCAAAATAGTTCCATGACAAGTCTATGATTATTTCTGTGAAGTTTGTTGAATCTTCCTGACATATTTAATCCCAGTTTTGGCTTTATTAGCTTAAGCTCTTGTTCAAAGCCATAACGTCATATGTTGGAATCCCAGGGTAGACTAATTCCCTGAATTGTTTTGAATACATTTGAACAGTGGGCCAAAAGCATGGAACTGGTTTCTGTACAATGCTTATGCATGCTCTTAAGTTAAAGCATATACCTTCTTTGTCTCTTCTAAATTTTTTCAGCCAAATTCAGAAATGTTTTTAACCAAATACAATTAAAACCTTTCCGAATTCAATCATGGATCATTTGAGAAGTCCTTTCTTGAAAATTCTACATTCAGGGTATCACCAACACAGTGGGAGCAGTACCTGGCATTGTAGGTGTAGCCCTCACCGGTTATCTTCTTGATTCAACTCATTCTTGGAGTGTAAGTTCAAGATACTGTCATTCTAGTTTTTCCTTTATTTTTGACTCATATCTTTCACATTTCCACCACAATGTACAGTTTCTAATTCGTTACTGTATTTATGTAGATATCATTATTTGCACCATCAATCTTCTTCTACTTAACTGGAACACTAGTATGGTTGGTGTTCGCCAGCAGTAAGCCTCAAACCTTTTCAGAGACAGATTGACCTTGTTCTTGTTCTTTGGATTTCTTATTCTTAATGAAGTATCCAATTTGAAGGAAAGTCAACTCAATGTAATACTAATTTGATTTGTTCAACAGCATTTAGTGGATATCGACTCATCCCTAGTTGGGTCAAATTTTAGTTGCGTAACGACATAGGAAAGATAGCATGTGTATATTCCCAATGTATTTGGTTCAATCATATGTAACAGTGTTGTATATTTTGACTTTCTTTGGTTGGCCACCAAAGTGTTAAACATGTATTTCAACACGAAAGAATTTGAATTGCAAGAATTCCACTTGTACTGATGCTTCTATTGGCTATTGAGAATGATAACAGGCACCACAAAATCTCTCTCTCTCTCTCTCTACCTCTCTCTCTCTCTCTCAACCTACTGGTGAAACAACATTTCACTAATATGCTTTGTTCATGTGGGTATCTGCTGTATGATGCATACGATGAGCAGCACAACATTGTAGTACATTTGACCATTATAGTGACTTTATGAATTTAAAAAAGTAGAGAAAAGAAGAAAAATTTTGTATTAATTAAAAGCAATTTCTAAAAAAGATTGCTCTTGATGACGGAAAAAGAATGAAATCGTTGCCTTAGTATTCAGTCTCTTATTAGACTAGATCGAACCAATTTTAGTTCTATCTAGCCTCCTACCTGCAAGCAGGGGGAACAACATTTGGTATGTGAGCAAATACAATGGAGAAAGGAGCTACTGATATTGGGCTTGATGAATTTGCATATAAAGGCTCCAATGGAGGTATGTCCCCAGATGAATTTACAGTTAAAATTTTCCCATTTAGCAGCATGGTTTGACTGTGTAAATTCCCATCTTTTGCTGTAAGATGGTATTCCTCTCTATCATTTTCACTTTTATAACCTTGAGGCAGCCGAATATGTTTTCTATGAAACTTGTGTCTATGTCGCAAACTTGAAGTACGATTGAAGGCTACTTTGACCTGAATAGTGGTGCTGTTGTCTAAGTTGATTAATAATAATGTGAATCCCTTCTACATGATGAAGAACCTGGTCAGATAAAAAAAGAGGATATATACCTGTTTTGATAATTGAATAGGGATGGTACATACAGAATGTTTTGCACAGTGGGCATAAGCACGTATTTTCTTTGTTCCAGAAAAGCTCGTTGACAGAACATTGTTTCCCATTAATCGGTGCCAAAGAAGAGCACTGTAATAAACAAAGCAGTGTATCAAGCACAAAGTCCTAATACCGCTTAGTAAAGAAAGTATAAACTCACTTCTGATTAGTTATCATCACTATAAATGGGAACTAATAAAATTCTATCTTAAGTATCACTAAAGAACCAGGCGTAAATCTCATCTCTGGATTTGTATTTCTCATTCATAAATCCATCTTTGTTTATGCTGCCAACTTTATCATTTATCTAAATATGCTGACTACTTATAATTCCCTTATTTCTTTTCTATTTATTTTGTCCTCTGTTTTGGCAAGATGGTAAAGCCAAATTTCTTTAACAATTGAGAATTGCAACAAAATTTTAATCTAATATCTGCATCAAGGTGATTAATGACACTTTTCAAAGATCTTCAGAGCAGGAATTATAATAAGTTCTTAAAGAAAAAAAAGGGGGGGGTGTTGTTCTCTGACGATATTAAACATATTGTTTCTGATTTTGTGGATTCTAGCTGTGTCATAGTATAGCCTATAAAATTCACAAACCTGTAGTAGTCCGGATTTGGTTCAAAGGTAGTGGTGTTGAGTAAACCATAGTTCCCACCAATGAACGTCTGTCTGCAATATGTTTTTGTGTCATAAGAGGATGCCATTCCAAGCTGATCCAAATACCTGATTATTGAATTCAAAATAACTTTATTTGAGCTAGAATCAAAGACAGAAAACCTGATATTTTAATTGTAGATTATAGCTTAGTTACCAGAAACTAAACACAAAGGCATTAGTGACAAGATTATGGCCACTGTTGTAAGCCCCTCCGGCCTCACCAACCCATGCAACTGCTGAAGTTTCAGAACTCCTGACTATGTTATGGAGGCTCCTAAATGTGTTAGCCTCACCATCAAGATAGGATGGATCAATAATCTTTTCAACAAGGTGCTGATCAACTCCTACAATTTCAGATGATAAATTTTTCAAAATAACTGCAGGATTAAGAAATGAATGAATGTTCAGTTTGCTCAATCAAAGATACCTGGCCCCAGATTATATATGTGGTGGGTGACAACATCCAAAGATTTCGATGTCTTATTTAAGAATTCTTTGAACCAGTTTGCATCAAAGAATCCTCCTGGTGCAATTATTATCGGCTTAGGTTCAATCTCCTTGTAAATATTTTGGACTATGCGCTGCAATGCAACAGTGTCTAAGGCATACTGATCTGCTGCAACTCTCGTTCCCACTCCATTCCCACTCAATTCATTTCCTGAACAGCAAAGAGATTCATTATATATTCATAAATTACTGGCAAAAGAGATACTTAAAAGAGAATTTTCTGCTTAGAATTAAACCTGGAAATTTTATGAGCTCAATTTTAAGGGGGGAAAAAATAAACCACACATACACAACAATACATCAATATAATTTCATCACTTCATTAAGTTTTAGCATCTTGCATCACGTTTGTAGAATAAGTAATCGAATTTGAAGATGGATATAACAAGTTTGAAGCAGTAGTAACGAATGAAGGAAAGACGAGGTCTCGTGGGGAGGGGGGATGCACATTTCCTTGTATCATTCTATAACTCTTGCCATTTAAGTGCCATTAACAAGAAATATTATTCTTACCGAGCTCCCAACCATGGATAGTGAAGTTCTTTCCGACAGTATAGCGTATAAGAGATTCAGCATTAGTGTAGTTCCAAGCTCCTACAGCAGACCCATCAGAATGTATAGATCGTCCATAGAGAGCATTTAACCCAAATATAATCTTAGCCCTGAAATAGACCAATGAATCTTAGGCTGTTTAACTAGTAAAGATAAAATTTTGAAGGTAAACAAGAAGTAAAAATTCTTCTTACCCAGCTTTTTCGAAGAGGGTGTTTAATTCATCCCATCTATTCATGGGTAGGCAACCCTGAGTAAAACCAAACATCTCTGATGACTTGTTAGCAAAAGGAACACAAGGTTGCTGATCATCAGGAGTATCATATATGACCTTGTCTTGCAAAGTGCCACCCAGTCTAAGTTTCAAGGGTGAAAAAGCTGCACCATGATTGAAAATGGAAATTTTAGACTCCAATGAAAACATAAGAGAAAGCAAATTACACATAATCAAGAGAAAATCCTGTGATTATGGTATTCTCACCTTTTATTGCATTTAATAGGATATTGTTGCCAAGATCCTGCACATGAGAATGATTGAACAAATTTTAAACAGTTAATCAATATGACATATTATCCTTTCGAATTCATTAAGGACATGTTTCTAATTGTTTTCTCAAATGAAAAAATGAACATTTCTGTATCACATTATCATAGTCTTGAATTAAAAATGCAAATACCAGTTTTGAAATGTACACACACACACACATTAAGGAAAAGAAATGGTCTCATCATCAAATTAATGGACAAGAATTATACTTATAATCATGTATTCCCCATATCAAACAAAGATAGAAATTAAACATGACCACGAACCATGAAAAAATTAATGCTTTCAACTCCCTGCAACTATCAATCAACAACCATAACTAGCTATATAAATATTTTTATATATTTTAAAAAAAAAATGTACCTAAGCGAAATTAATATACCAGATTGAGCAGAGAAGCATGACCCCAGCTGCATGTCCCATAGTCACATTTCTCAGGGGGCCACCAATCCAATGTTGCACAAACAAAATCATCATCAATCCTCCCAATGGCTGCTTTCCCATCAATGAAAACAGTCCCATCTCCAACCAGAGCCTTTGAGCTCACAGAAATGAAACTGAACAAACACATCAAAAAGCACAGCCCCAACAGCCAAATCTGAGAACCCATGTTCAGAATATATCCACACTTCAAGATCTGAGCTCTATAATATTCAAATGGTTGAGGAAACCATTACCAATGGAAATGTGAGTATCAAAGTGAGGTTTGAGGTTTACTAGGTAAAGCTAGGGAGTTTGGCAGTGGAGGCTTCAACAACTTGAACAGAGGAAAATGCTTTCAAGAAACATATACGTGCGCATTAAGTGGGATATTTATATCTATACACGTGAAAACTAACTAATCATGTGATTCTTTATAGACGTGTGAAATCAGTAATTGGAAAATTTCACCCGCTTTGTTTTTGTTTTCCTTTTCTCTCATTTTTATTTTTTCTCGGAATATGTTGCTTTGGAACTTAACTTTGCAGCTAGTGGTTCAGAACAATGTGTGAGGTTTGTTGCAAAGTGGGCCATGTTTTGCTTTCTTTTAAGTAAAATCAAATTACAAAGATAGCCTAGCTGAGTGTCTCACAATATAATATTGGGTGATTTTCTTTTCATATATTTCTATCTTCTTATAATTTTTTTCCCCCTGAAAGGACACTATCCATATTCCTATCTATAATCTATATCTAGTTTGACTATGTCAGAGACGGGTCCACAAGAGGTTTTATGGGTTTGGTGTACTTATTTTTGGTCAGAATCTTTTTTTTTTTTTTTTTTTTTTTGAGGAAAATCTTTGGTCAGAATCGGTTTTATAAATATAGATTTTAATTTTTTTTTTCAAAACATCAAAATTCAATGGATTTATTATTAGAATAAATGGATTGCATCCTAAATCTTTTATTTAAAAATAAGAAATTTTACCAATTGAATAAACTAGAATCATATAGTCCAATTGTTTTGTTATAACTCTTGTTTTTATGTTTATAAATATAGATTTTTTCCCCCAAAACATCAAAATAGCAATGAATTTATTTTTAGGGTAAATGGATTGCATCCCAAATTCTTTATCTAAAGATTAAAAAAAAAAAAATTACCAATCGAATCAACTAGAAAAGTCCAGTTCTTTTGTTATAACTCTTTTTGTTTTTAAGGTTATTTTGTTTAAAATTAAGTTTTATAAAAGTGTAATTGTACTAAAGGAAAATGAGACTTAAAAAAAGAAAAGAAAAAAAGAAAAGCGTGCACACAAAAACACACATATGAGGAGTAGTAAAAGGATCATCTCCATTGCATATATATATAACTGTGTCTAGATGCAATTATGACTCTTAAGTATCCGAAAATATTCAACTTAATTAATTAATATGAGCAATTCATGATTGTGATCTCACCACTTCAAAGTACCCCAATGTCTCCATACTCCGCTATTGAAGATATGCTAAAATCCAAAAACTATTCTATCAAAAAAAAAAAAAAAAAAAAAAGATCCAAAAACTAAATAGACTCTAAATTCTTTTCACATAAAGAATTGTAACTCATAAATTTGGAGAGACTAATTTTATAGCCAATAATATGGACCCTTTTGTTTGATCTTTAGATAAAAGATTTTGTTAATGTGTGCCCTAAGGACACACAATAATTAATTATTTTTGGAAAAAAAAATTTTCAGGAATTGAAAAAATATTGACAGCCTTTTCAATTCTCGAGAAAATATTTTTCAAAATAAATAGCTTAAGGACACACATTAACCGGACCCTTAGATAAATATCTCCATATTATGTAGACATGATTTTTGTCTAGACACTCCATGGTTAATTAGATGCATGAATTCTTTACCTTCTTGTATAATTTCTATGCTAGTTTCTCTTTTAATGGAAAGTATTATTCAGAGGGGGCCAAAAATCTAACTTCAATGTTAAACTTTATGTTAAACTTCTTCTTGTACATAGCTAAAAGGACCGATCACTTTATTTTACTTTTCTTTTTTTGGAGATGACCAGTCAAAGATATGCATTATAATATATAGATTAGAATATAATGCATGTATATCAACTAGTATATATTTTATTTTAGGATAGGATATCATGACATTCGATTATTTAACAAAAGCCATAGAATGATAGAAGTATTCTTGGTAAGCACACCATTGGAATCCAGGGTGCCTAGCCATTGGCCTAGCAGAATTTTGTAGTATTTACTACGCCATCAAAATCCATGCGTCACAGTCCAGTTAGAATGTGTTGAAAAACAGAGAGTACAAAACAAGAAAAATGCTATAAATAGTATAGATTTTTTTTTTATAAAATACTTATAAATTGATGTGTCAACTATTAAGAATTATGCTTGGTGCCATTTAAATAATAGAATAACAAATAAATTTTTGAGTTATTTTTTCCATGATTAATAACATGTCAGTTTGTAAAATTTATGTAATAAAATTTGTAGCGTTCGTAACATCACTCATAAAACAATCTCTTTCTCTCTCTGCATTTTGGTATTTTTGGGTTCCATATGCTACCATTCAATATGTTAGCTTTTAGATATTAAGCACCAAGATACTTATCTTGATGATTTTCAAGGGGGTAGGGTGACTATCTACTCAAGGACAACCACCAAACCTAATCCATTCAATGCTTGTTATGAAGGTCCTTTAGTTGGTAAAATGTAGCTGCCTCGACCTAACACTTACTCGTTCAAGAAAATGGTCCTTTTAGCTCTAACCCACTGCACCACTACATTGACATATGTAAGTCCTAGGTATAACAAAAATGCCAGCAGACCATTAACCTAAGATCTCCCACTGTGTGGAAGACAGATTTTTCTATTTTTTTTATTTTTTTTTATTTTTTTTATTTTTGCTTTTCTTTTTCTTTTTCTTTTTGCCCTTTGACCAAAAGGGAAAGCCAACGCAATAAAATTCACACTAAAAAAAAAATAGGGTTTTGCTATCATATGCCTTAAAGCATATTAGTAAACTATTTTATGATTTTTTTTTATGGGAAAGCGAAAAAATGATTAACTTTTTTGACAGTTTTTTCAAGTTCTCATAAAATATTTTATAAAATGAATGATTAATATGTGTCCAAAGGACATATATTAACCCGCAGTGGCGGCTCTACATGCAAGCTAGGGTGGTCACAGGACCACCTTGACTTGCAAAAAAAATGTATATATACACTTGCTAAAAAAATATTATATGCTAAACTAACCTATTATGACTACCATAATAAAATTTTTGAACAGACTGACTTGAGAATTACAAAAATTTGGGTTCAACAAAAATAAGAGTAGTGCTACTACATTCACAATATTTTCACAATAATTTTACAACAAATCTAATGTAGTAAGCTGTTACTTATTCTAATTTTGGCCAAATATTAATATTATTTTTTTACCCACCAATAACACCTTTTTGCATAAAATTTATTGTAAAAATGTTGTAGACGTAGCATTACTCCAAAATTAATTTTGCCTCCAAACATAGTTTTTAATCCGTATTTTTTTTTTTAACTTAAATAACAAGAATAAATATTAGCTCAAATAACAACAAACATAAACCAAACAAAAACAAGACAAGACCAAGCAACAACAAGTGAAAAAATTATTTAACAAAAAGCCTATTATAAAACAAAAAGATAAAATTTGTAACTCGTTCAACCTATTCAATAAAAATAATTTCTAATTTCATTTTTATTTAAAAAATGATACCAAGAAAAATATTGTGGTAATTTAAATTTCTTAGTGACCACCCTAAAAAATATTCTTAGAGCCGCCACTGTTAACCAGACCCTAAAAAATAAAATTAACCTAAGAGTTGGTGATAATATAGTGTCTATATAAGTGGAAATTTTATGCATGCCTAAACATGTGGAAGGTCATGCCATTTGCATAAGTGATAAACTTGGTTAAACATATCCTTTTGTTATTAAAATTTGAGGAAATTTTTAAAAAGCCTACTCATATATACACAACTTCTTGTGCATATTTTTGTTATTTTAATCTATCTTTCTGCAGCAAATTTTAATGAATTAATTACCAAATAAATAAATTTAAAACCTTTTTTAAAAGAAGACAACTTTGGCGAGGAGGAGGGGGAATAATCCTTTGCCTAACTAAGAAGTAAGAAGGGGAAAGATTATAGCAAAGTTTATGTCATTTTTGTTTTCTTTTAAAAAATAGGAAACTTCATGTCATGGTACTTAATTATATATGGTCGTGGTCGTGGGCCACCATTTATTAGACTTTATCTTCGATGTCTCAAAATTGAGACTGCAACAGCTTTGATGGAGCCTTTGCGTGAACTCGATAAGTACTCATCCTTTTGTTCCTTTTCTGGAATGAGATTCATGAAACCGAAAGGTCCCCATCATATATAGGCTGTCTCCTTCAAAAGCCCACCAACTAGAACCATTAAGTAAGACAAAGTAGGTCTTCTAATGATCATTATTAGGGTTTCTTGGGCATGAGATTAGGTTGATAATGAACACCACGTCATCTAGTAAATTTTTTGGTCCAGTATGAAAGCTAAAATGCATTATCAAGAACTAAATGAATGACAAAAATCCATAACCAATGTTTGTCCTAATCACATGTTTGTCCTAATAATTGGTACCTAATGTTTGTCCTACATTTTAATCAACCTAAGAAAGGAATATATGCCCTTTAAACCCCAATTGTTTTATTATTGAACTTATTAATACAAAAAGGCATCAAGTGAGGCAACCCTAGAAGTATTGGTCCCTTGTTTTCCCTCCTAATGAAAGAACCAACAAAAGTTGTGTATGAACTATGAAAAAAAGGAAGAAACTCTTGCTATTAAATTTTTAGGAAATTGGGTTGATACGAGTAGATAGACTAGATAGTGTACAAGTAGCGCCCAAGCTACAAAGCATTCACATTAAAGATGTTAAAAATACTAAAAACTCATTTTAGTAACTCATTCTACAAAAAAACACACTACAACAAGGTTGCTAAACTCAAAATTTTTGGCAACTGAGCTATAGTAGACTACCATAAATCACAGTATACTGTAGCTCAACACTTAAAAAAAAAAAAAAAAAAAAAAAATTTATTACTACCTTCAATTAAAATAATATTTTTCTCTCTCACTTTTCTTCTCTCTTCTTCTTTTTCTTCTTTTTTTTTCCTTTCACCGATCTATTTTTCTTCTCTCTTTTCTTCAGTCTTTCACCGGCCTCTCTCTCTCTCTCTCTCTCTCTCTCTCTCGTCCTTCTTATTTTGGTTTGTGGGTCACGGTGGTTCGTGGAGAAAGATTGAAATCCGTGGGTCACGGTGGTTCGTGTGTCACGGTGTTTCGGTGGGTCATGGTGGTTCGTGGGTCGATGGGTGCGATTTATGGCTAGCGGGTTTGGTGGGTCTCTGTAATGGGTCGGGTTTGTGGTTCGGCATGGGTTTTTTATTTGATTTCGGTGGTTTGGCGAGTGTTGATTTTGTGATTTTGGGTTGTTTTGATTTTGGTTTGTTCAGCATGGATCTTTGTTGTGATTTGATTTGGCTGGGTTTCAGCCGTGGTTTTGGTTGTCGCTGTGGTTGTTGTTTAGTGCGTTGGATATATTATTTTATTGTATTAAATGTTAAAATAAAACTATTGATATTGAGTGCTTTGTAAAGTGGAGTTTTAAAATAGATAAAGTAGTATTTTGAGTTGTTAAAAGTTAAATTTTTTAACAACCTTAATGTGAATGCTCTTCAACTTGGTCCAGTCCCTTGAAGATATCACATATCAACCCAGTCTTGCTTCGCCCAAATTTAATATGCCATCTGTTTGCATTACTTTATATAAAATCACAAAATATATATACATCAAGCAAACTTTTTTTCCCTTCTAAAAAAATGTATTTTTTTAGTTTTTTTTTTTTTTGCTTATAGTCCTCCTGCGTTTTAATCTTTTTAGGGGAAATTTTTTTAAGAAAATTTTATTTTGTAAGCAAAATAAATCAATGACAATAAATTCATCGTAAAACACACATCAAGTTTATACATCATGAACTTAAGAAGAAACAAGGAAAAGGAAAAGAGAGTGTCTAACTTTATTGCATGAAAAAATTTTTATGTAAAAAAATCTTCTATGCTTTTTTTCTTTTCTTTTTTTTGGCTAAAAAGTTTCTTATGTAGTTCACAAAAGAACTACACAAATTAATTGAAAATTGGATGGGATCATACTTTTTGTTTTTTTTATGGGAAAAAAAAAGTATGATTTATGTAGGCCTGGAACTGGGATCATACTTAATAGGCCTGGAACTGGGATTGGGCCTAGCAGGCCTAAGACTAGACTTAACTTAACCATCTTAGCACATTTGTTCAGCCCCTCGTGTTGGCCTTGGTTGAACTGAAGGTCCTTCTTTCTCTAACAAGGGGGTAGTTCTCAACAAAACATCTTGTTTGGTCAAGTCAGACAATTTTCCTATGGTCCTATCTCTTTTCAAACATCCCACTTACAAATGGTGTGGGAAGCGCAAACTGGAAAGTGGAACTCAAAGTGAGACTAAACCATGGTTACCTAGCCCACAAGAAATGCTTTCACGGGAGAAATCATATGAAAAAGGGCACAGAACAACCCCAACATATAAGGTCCTATGAGTATACTAATTCATCATTAACAATCAATTTTCCCTGGTGGCTTGAGGTTTTAATTTTTGCAAGTCAATGTCCCATACTATAGATTCTTAGCATTAATCTCCTGCACGACCACACACCAAACAATTTATCTCTCTCTCCTTGTTTGTACAAGTATAATACGGGAAACATTTGAAAAGTTTCATTATAGAAAACATTTGTTTTTCAAAGTATTTTTGTTTTGTACGGTATTTTTTTTTTTTTAGAGTACGCATGTTTAATATGCAATAGTATGCAATCTTTACTAATTATTATGATAATATTTCTGAAATATTTCTTTTCTTTTCTTTTTTACATAAAAAATTTAAGGATAAGGTTTGGCTACAACTTCACTCAATATATATATTTACTAGATGTGAATTTTGACAAATCCACCATTGTATTGCATTTTCTTTTTATATCGTCTATACTTGCAAAATTTCTAGAAGATTAAAGATCAATTGTTATGTCATCAATGAATTGTTTAAATTGCAAGTTTTTATAGTAAAAAATTATGCATAAAAATTAACAATTAAGTTTATGAATCATATAGTAGATAACATCTTATTGACACAAAATTTGACATGTGTGTTAAGAGTATGAAGAATATATAATCTAACGGTTAGATTTTCAAAATATGTGGCAATATTAATTTTTTAAAAGGAAATTTTAGCCTTAGAATATAACCAAGTTTATAACCAAACTTTGTCCAAATTTTAATTATTTAGTGCACTGCATGAACATACTACTAGTTTATAAATAAAAATAAAAGAAATATTATGGGAAAGGTTTTGCTGCATACAGGGGTATGTGGCAACAAAGAGAAAAGGACAAGTTCTAAGATCCACCAGGTCATGTGCATTGCACATGACCCTTGAACACATGTCCCTTTCCACATTCCACATACCCCTATATGCAGCAAAACATTTCCTAAATATTATTTACAATACAAAACTATCATATAAAGGGAATAAAATAAATTTTAAAGTGTTAAAAAAATAATATCTAATTTATTAAAACTTTATTGCCACTTTACTCAATAGTGAAATCTACCGTGTGGGAGATTGATTTACAAAAATTAAACACTTGAAACTATAGGGACTGGGTCTGAGCACTTCTGCTGTTGGAAAAGTGGATTCAGGCCCAACTAGTCCTAAACAATAAATTTGTAGAGGATGGGTTTAAGAGTTAGGCCTTAGTGAGGATAGCAACGAATAAACATGGTTATGGGTAAACTGAATAGCAGGAAAACGGGCCTTAAGTGTTAGAATTTGTCCTGGACGTTGGTCCGAGGAGCTTTCTTGTTCTTATTATTTCCTCAGTGCTTGGATACAGAGGTTACAAAGATGATACAGGTTGCTACAGTGTTTTCTACTTCCAATCTCCGATCCTTTCTCTGGAGGACCTCTTTACATTTTATACCCTCTTTAGGTTAATCTTGGCCCTCTATTTGTTGATCGTGCAGGTCACTACTTGAGTGCTTGTCCCATCAGCCGCCGTCCCAAACCTTCTGTGAGTTGCAACAACCAAAGCGGCATTGTTCAGGGGTCATTTCCTCATTAATGCGACCAGAACGTTAGTTGTGGGCATTTAATGTGGAGGTGACAGCTTCTCCCTGAATTGCTCTCCCAGGCTCCCATGGCTGACCCACGGTACTTGTCCTCTTTCTTGGGACGCTCTACGAAACCGCCCTTGATGGCACGCTGCCCTTCCCTTCTATGATCTCGGTTCGCCGAGGACATGATTGTCCTCGGCGAGGCTTCTTGGTAGTTAGGACTTTCTCCGTTCGTTTTCGGACGTTTTTTCTTCCTCGGCGTGGGCCTTGGGCCTAGTATGAAGTTGGGCTGGGGTAGCCAGATTCATTGACCCCACAATAGCCCCTCAAAATCCTGCTGTCCGGCTCCTTGGACGGAGAGGAGGGTTTTGATGTCCTCGGGGCTTTCATCATGGCTTATCAAGTCTTATCCTCCGTCAGCGCTAAAGTCTTTTCGCTTGTCTAAGGCACATTCCTAACCCTTCGGTATACGAGGCGCGCTCTCATTAAATTCTGGCGACTCTATGCTCCCCACGTTCGACGGTGTGATGGTGATCCAACGGTGGGGATTTTTTTAACTTTATGGGCGGGAAAACCGGCGCGGTTATTTTTAATCAAAGGTATAAATGCCCATTCGAACCGATTCGCCTCTTTATTTTTACATTCAAGAGTTCTTGCGCACGTCTCTTGGGTTCTGTCAAATCTCCAGCCCAACTCGCCTTTCTTTTCAGCATAAAAAGTCTGTCCGATGAACTTTTCCTCATCTCTGTAAGTTTCTATTCTCTCTGACTCATATTTACTCCCCTCTAAGTTTCTTTTTCTCTTATTCCTCTCTTTCTATCGTTCTCCCCTAAGTCCTTTAGCCATTTCTAGGGATGGATAGGTTTAAGAAGTTGGTTGAGTCTAAAGAGGCAATGGAGAAATTCATTGCCGACTATAGGATTCCCAATAATGTAGGCTTGAGATACTGTGAGGAAGGGGAATGGCTTTTTAGGAAGGAAGATGGTGAAGTGGTGATTCCCATAATCGCCTTCCTTGAAGGTGGTATGAGAATCCCTATGAGATCGGTGATGAGGGATTACCATAGACATTTTCGATTAGCTCCCACCCAGTGCGCCATCAATATGTTTAGGATCCTGGGTTGTGGACGCTTTAAATGAGAAAATGGGGTTGAGGTTGACCTATCACGATGTAAACTGGTGTTACAACCTCCAACACCTGAAGGGCAAATCTTACTATATGAAAACAAGGGACAACAAGGTTCGGCTTATTTAGTGCCTCCCAGAGTCTAGCAAGGGGCTGAATAAGGACTTTCTCATCGTGTCAGGGAGGTGGCACGACGACCTTCCTTGTCCGACAAAAGAGGGGGCACTAGGTGGGGTATTCAGAGTAGAAGAGGGTTAATCTTTTACATTGTCATAGTTTGCACCGTTTGGCTGCTAATACGGATGTGCTTTCTTTTTTACAGATCCACACGCCTTCAGCCGACACTTTCACTTGGTCAACCGGGAAGATTTGGCGACCATCCTTAGGGCGGAGGTTTTTGTGAACGAAGCTAACAACCAGGTCAGAGCTGCTCACAAGATCCTTGGGTATGATCCCATCCAGAAATCATTCTCGGCCCCGAAGTACGTGATCAAAGCCAAAGATCCTCGGCTTCATAGAATCACCGTAGCAGAATAAGGGTTCTTGATTGCCGAAGGATCCCCTGTTACAGAAGGCGCTACGTTGGCAGGTCCTTCCTCGTCCCCTCAAGTTGAAGAAGCCGAGGACGATTTTGGTGTATTTGATCAAGATAATCTGTTCGAGGATCCCCCCGGTGATTTGGGCGACCCCAGTTTAACTGAAGCGGACCTCTCCTCAGTAAGGACTTCTTCTCAGGCCGAGATGGGTTTTAAGAAGAAACTCTTGACCGACCTGCTTGACCTGATTGAGGGCCAGCCGGGGAGGACACAGCCCAAGCTTCCTCCTCCTCCCAAGTCTCAACCAGCTCAGACCAGGTCATCCTCTACCCAGTTGAAGTCGTCATCACCACGGCCCAAACTTCCTCCCCCTCCCCAACCAACTTTGCCTTCTCGGCTCGAGCCTGCCGATCCAAAAAGGAAAAGGGGATCCAAAGGCAAAGAGCCCATGGATAGGGGGCAGCCTCGCTCCTCTCAGGAGGAAGATGAAACTCGGCGAGCTTCAAAACAACTGAAGGTCGGGCACTTGGGCCTAGAAAAGGAAGTCGTCATGCAGTCCGAGCCTCAGGCCTGGCTTTCTGCCCCAATGCTCCATGGGGAGCCCCTGATGGAAAACGCCTCGCTCAGGGACTTCCGAGGGGGCGAAGGTGCCTATGTGGCTGATGCACTGAAGAGGTGCTTGCTGCTTCCTAGCGATATGGCCGAGCTGGGGAATATGAGGAGGCAAGAGGTCTTCCTCAGCATGAAGAGGTACATGGGCATGGTAAGATTTCTAACATTTACGACTCTATTGATCCTTGTCCCTTAACTTCCATCTTATCGTGAACTTGTTTCGATTTGGCAGGCTGTCCAGGCCACCTACAGGTTGGAAAAGTTTGCCAATGATCAGAGTAGGGCCTTGGAATCTGAGCGTGACAAGCGCTTGGATGCCACGCGGACCCTTAAGAACTCCGAGGTTGATCTTGTGAAGGCAAGAGAGGATCTGAAGGAGTTGACAAGGGCCAAAGACAGTGCTAAATCAGGTCTGGCCAGCACCCAAAAACAGGCTGAAGACCAGACATGGCGCCTGCTCGAGGTTGAGGATCAGTTAAAGATTGCCAAGGAGCAGATTGCTGATCTAAAGAAAAAGCTGGCCGAGGCCGAGGAGGCCAGGAACGCCGCAGAGTAGGCCAAGGATGAAGCCTTGAGGGCTAAGGTGGAGGCCGAGTTTGCTAGGACTGAGGCCGAAAGCTCTAAGGAGAAGGCCGAGGAAGATGCTTACGCCTTGGGAATGGATGAGACACAGGCCATTCTCAAGGCTCAAGTACTTGGGGTGTGCAGGCTCTACTGTTCCCAGGTTTGGAATAAAGCCCTCAAACAAGTTGGAGTTGAGGCTTCTTCTAACCTTTGGAAGGCAAAGAATGTATACTACCCTCCTGCCATCCGAGAGCCCAGCCTTACTAGCTCTGAGACTAGCACTTCTCCTGAGGTGGCTGAGGCAGGCCATCCTGATACTGCCCTTACTTTGACTTCTTCTGATGAGCCTGCCAAGGGGGCCGAGCCATCAAGGGTAACCAAGGCAGATAAGGGCCCTAGCCAAGGAGTACCCCCAGGATGTTGCAGAGCCTCCAGCTGATTCCCAGGCCCCTCATGCTGAAAAGACAGCTCTCCTTGTAGTGCCTCTACAAGCTATTGCTCTAGGTGAAAGCTCCGAGGACCCTGAGGCCACTTCAGACCAGCCTTCCAAGGGTGCAACGAAGACTGAGTTAAAGAAATAGGCCGCCCCATTATCTTTTTTTTTATTTCTCTTTTTTTTTTTTTTTTTTTTTTGGATTGTTGTAATGGAACGCTTGGATTGAATATATGCACTTCGCCCTTTATGTGTTAATTGTCGCTATGATGGGTTTTGTTTATTCACATAACTTGTGTTTTGATTATTTGTTATTTATATAACTTGTGCTTCGACTATTAGCTAAACAGTCTCATCAGTGTGACTTGTTTTCCATTTTTGAAACAGCAACCTAAAAATGTAAAGTCCATAATGATAATTTCCTCTTAGACTGTGATTAGCAATTGGGTCACTCTATTTATTACGACCTGCTTTTGCTGAACGAACTATAAAACGCAATGACCTTATAACATGAGTTCTATACCTCACGAGTTGGTTATTATATCGGGTTTAAAAATGCTAAGCGCGTATTACTTAAAAAGACAAATTTTTAGATCCCATACTTTTAAAATGCAAGTGTGTTTAGAAGTGTGTTCCAAAAATTTGTTGACTTCAAGGAAACAATTAGCTACCGACTAGGTTCCCCAAAGGTTTGAGCCCGAGGACCATGCAAGACCTTGGTTCTGTCTAACACTTAGATTTTCTTGAAGTAGTTAGTTTCCCCATAGGTTTGAGTCCGAGGACCATGCAAGACCTTGGTTCTATCTAACACTTAAATTCTCTTGAAGTAGTTAGTTTCCCCATAGGTTTGAGTCTGAGGACCATGCAAGACCTTGGTTCTGTCTAATCAATTAGCTTTTCCTTGAAGTAGTTAGTTTCCCCATAAGTTTGAGTCCAAGAACCATGCAAGACCTTGGTTCTGTCTAACACTTAGATTTTCTTGAAGTTAGATGTAACACTTCTTTTTTCATAATACCTTTAGTTTTAGTTGTGGATGATTCTAGAATGATATTTTATTTTAACCTATAAGGAATTAACATATCAACAAT
Source organism: Notholithocarpus densiflorus (assembly GCA_030021035.2). Taxonomy (NCBI): domain Eukaryota; kingdom Viridiplantae; phylum Streptophyta; class Magnoliopsida; order Fagales; family Fagaceae; genus Notholithocarpus; species Notholithocarpus densiflorus. The sequence continues at coordinate 5,259,809 of JARYZH020000003.1, forward strand.
TGCAAAAATATTGTGACAATTTATTATGTTAACTAATAGCTTTATATATAAAAAAAAAATAATAATAAAATAAAAAGAAGAAGAGTGGACTAGATGATATTACGCCGAAAAAAAAAAAGCAGAGAAAAATGAAAAGAAAAGAAAAGAAAGCAGCGGGAAAAAAAATAAAAAATAAAAAGAAGGAAAAGAAAGCAGCAATAGTGCAGAGGTCAAAACCAAAGCACTGTTCAAAACTTGAAAAAAAAATATATATATAAAGGGATTCAATAAACCAAATGTGTGCTGTAGGGGTGAAAATAACCAAATATCACGTTTTGGCAAAATTTGTGGCAAACTAGTATTGTTTCAAAAATATTTAGCAATCTACCACTTTTTTAGTATTCGAGTTCTACAAAATCGAGTTCTAAATAGTACTCGAGTTCAGTGAACTCGACTTCCTAGTGAGTCGCAAGCGTGGCACTGCTGACCTGAAACTTGTGTAATAAAAAAAAATAATGTGATACTCGATATTAGTGAAATTAAGTATCACTTTATAGTACTCGAGCTTAGTACAGTCGAATACATTCTTTTTTTTTCTACTTTTTGTTTCGGTTGGAATGGCTTGAATAGTCAAACTTAGTGGCTTGACATTAGTGGTTTTAACATATGCATTATGAAATTGAGAGAATACACAAGTAACTTCTTTTCTTTTTTTTGTTGAGAGAATACACAAGTGTAACTTAATCAATGCTTAAGTTTCGGTCCTTGTGATTCACGATTGCAAGCAAAACCAGTCAGGATTTCCTAGTCAGCCTGACATTGAACCAAGCCATTTCTAGTCTTTGATACTCATTTTCTTGAGAGGAAGATAGTCTTGGTCGTTATGATTCAAAAATGTCGGTGTAGTACTTTAGCAGAAAAAATGACTGGACTACGAAGACCCGTGCCTCACGATGTTGAGTTAAGTCTTCCCCAGCCCCCTCTTTCGTGTGTGTGTTTCCTGGCAAGTTTGAAATACTCATGCGAATGCAGGGCCAAATATTATCACCTACAGCTACCATATAGACTCACTCAATCAGTAAACAGTAATTTGTAGGAAAAATCCTTAGAGAAGAAAACCAAAGGTGTACATTGAAATCAAACTATATAACGTTTCCTAAGGAGCCTTTATTCCATGCCTAGAAACCATTTTCGGAATGGGCAATGCTAATCTATTTTAGTGTAAGAAATAGATTGCTAAATATTTCAATGTAATTGGGCCCCTGTTAGATTACTGATAGTGGAGTTGCTGCGAAGTTGTAATTTTAATGTTATTTTGTGGAACTCGAGTACTAAAAAAGTAGTAAATTGTTAAATATTTTCGAAATAGTGCTAATTTATCACAAATTTTGTCAAAACATGGTATTTGACTATTTTCACTGTACTGTATGGGTACCGGTGCTTTTTATATAACTAATAGAAGAAGAGAGTCTTCTTTTTTTTTTTTTTTGAGAAAAGAAGAAGAGAGTCTAAACGCGTTGAAAAAGAAGAGTATTGGGTTGTCCGTGTAAGCACTGCCATGATACCGTTCCATGTGCGTCAGTTGTCTCCTGGCTTTCCTCTAATTTTCTGACAACGCGCAATGGATCATAAACTTTTATGAATTTTCCACAATACATGCCAGAAACTTTACCGCTCTTTCCACAATACATGCCTTCACTTTTTGACTGAAAATTAACTCTGATGGGTTTTTTACCTTCTTCTATAGTTGCTTGGCCACACCCAAACACCATTGACAACAACAATCTCAATTTTACAATATTAATTACCTTGTTGCAAAATGACATGATATAATTCAAATGTAATTTATTTATTCAAATCTTAAGATAAAAAATGACAACACTACGATCAAACTCAACCAAGGTATAATGAAATCTGATTTCAAGTCAGCTGAAAAAAAAAAAAAAAAAAAAAAAAAAAAAAAAAAAAAAAAAAAAAGAATTGTTACAGTTGATTAAAATCAACCACTTTATAAATGCAAAATGAATTGTCTCCAAGTGTGTCGAATTATGATTAATGATCAATTTTGATAAGGTCTTGACGTTTCAATTTTTATAATTTAAATTTCTAAGCAGAAAATTGTCAATATTAGCCACATAATTTTCCATGTGACTTCTACTTTAATAAAATAAAAATAAAAACTCTACCAAACTCTCTCTCTCTCTCTCTCTCAAAACCAAAATAAAAAATTGGAGTTTAGATTTCAACTTTCACCTCTTTTTATTAAAATTTATATTTGAACCTTGACATTTGATTCTTTATATAAAACTAGCTTATAACTCCATACATATGCATGGATATACTTAAAAGATACACATTAAAATGCATAGTATAATAATCTTACATATATAATTTAAATATTATTGATAGTCATTCTTAATTTTTTTTTTAACTCTTTAAAAAGTCTTGTAAAAATGTTATTAGGTAGAAAATGTAAATTGTCCATTTTTTAAATACTTTTATGTTCATTAATTCTAGACTTTTTAGTTTTTTTACACAATAACTCACATGAATAGATATTTATGATATGGTCCCACATTTGATTCCAAAATTAAGAAATAAAACTTTCTTTAAAAATAAATAATTTAGGACACATGGCGCAAAATTGGACTTCAATTGTAGAATCTAATTAGATTTTCTCTAAATTTTACCTATTAATATATATATATATATATTTATATAATCTTTGTGCCAAATGAATTGTTTTTAGTTATAAAAAAAAAAAGGCTTATAAATATAAAATCATTCAAACTCTCTCTTCCTCTAATTTTATATATAGTGTTAGATATATGATTATATTTTTTTATGATTTATTTATATTGGACTCCTCGTTTTCTTCTCTAAATTAACTCTCATTTGGCACAAAAATTAAAAAAAAAAAAAAAAATCGATTAGATGAAACACATGCCGTAAAATTAAACTCTAATTGAAATCCAATTTTTAAACTAAACTAACTAACTTGGTTCAAAAATTTAAAAATTTTGATTAGATGGGACACATTGCGCAAAATTAGACTCTAATTGAATTCCAATTTAAAATCTAATTGGATTTTCTCTCAGTTTTACTTATTAATATAAATATATATATATATATGACGTATAAACTTGAATTGTTTTTAGTTCTTCAAAAAAAAAAGGCTCATAAATATAAATCTATTCAAAAATTATGTTTTTTATGGTTTACTTATATTGGACTCCTCGTTTTTTACACTAAATTAACTCATTTGATACAAAAATTAAAAAACTTAGATTAGATGGGACACATGTTGCAAAATTAAACTCTAATTGAAATCCAATTTTTCCATTGAATTAACTCACTTGGCACAAAAATTTAAAAACTTAGATTAGATGGGACACGTGGCGCAAAATTGGACTCTAATTAAGTTCTAATTTGAAATTTAATTGGATTTTCTCTCAGTTTTACCTATTATTATATATATAGATTTCAATTTGGCCCATAATCTTTTAATTATGTCAATTTAGTCCCTAACCTTCTAATGTAGTGTCAATTTAGTTCTTGCTGTTACCTCTTGGATGGAAATTGCTGACGTGGTTAACGCTCAAATAAAAAAAATTAGTTTATTGACACAATTGAAAGACTAGGGATCTAATTGAAATATGATGTAAATGATAAAGACTAAATACGTAGTTTACCCAATATTCTTTATTTAAAGATTATGAACCAAATTGATACAATTGAAAAGTTATAGACCAAATTGAAATATGGTGTAAAGGATAGGGACTAAATACATAATTTACCCAATATTTTTTATTTAATACACCACTTTACAATACACCTTACATTATATATTCTATTCTTTTACCACTTTATTTAAATACTCTTTCTTATTCTTTTTAATTAAGAAATATATTTTGTATGGAAGGAAGAGAAAGTTTGAATCTATAAATATATTAAAACCCAAAACTCAAAAAAAATCCAATTATTTTTCAATTAGATTCTCAATTTTGCACTACTTGTCCCATCTAATTTTTAATTTTTGTGACAAGTAAATTATTGAATGTAAAAATTGAAGAGTCTAAATTCAATTAGATTATAAATTGGATTTCAATTGAAGTATAATTTTACACCACGTATTCATCTAATTTATAAATTTTTGTGGTAAATGAATTATTGAGAGCAAAAATTGAAAAGTCTAAATTTAATTAAATATTTTAGAAATAAGGAACCATTTCATATTTTAGAAATGTATTGTTTAAAAAATGTATAAACTAATATTTTGTATAATTTGAACCGTGTCATTGTAATTGTTTTTAATGATATATGTGTATATACACATGATTACACACAAGTAAAAAATAATAATAAAAGCAAATAGCACATCTGCCGTACAATTCTATTGACGGTTGACACATCTTTTAAATAGGTTTTTTTTTTTTTTTTTTTTTTTTGATAAACACATCTTTTAAATAGGTAATTTTACGTGTTTAATGTACTAAATGCTAAAAATTTAACCTTTAGTATATCTGATGCAGTGGGTTGGACCAAAGAGCTATTCCGTGGGCTGGACCACACTAAATGCCACGAACCCAACAGCTGCTGCCTACTCGTGGACTTAAAGGTCAACCAGTCAACCGGGGAACAATAAACTAAATTACATGATTCCATTTAACTCTGCCCCCAAGGAATTCATTCTTCCTGCAATTCATTTCAATTCTATCACTCTCTCTCCTTGCCCAGTGTCCACTTTCCTTTCTTAATTTCTTCTGGCACTGTAGCACACACAGACAATGGGTAGTATAAGCTGGGGCTGCTGTGTTGTTCTTCTTTACCTTGCTCTTTTTCTAAAACCTTTTCCCATCTTAGTTAAATCCCTGCCTGTCCGTTATTGGAGTGCAAACACTTCTACTTCAGTGACCAACAGTTTTTCTACTCCCGATTCTGTGAAATTTGATGATGGATCGTTTGTGAATATCATACTGGCCAGTAAATCGAACAGTTATTCCTACGAAGAATATGCTTGTGGTTGTGGTTTCTTCTGTAATCAAACTTGTGGCGGTTCTCTCTTTGCCATTTTCAGAATTCGTCTAGAATATGGCGAAATTTCAAAATCTGAAGGTCCAACAGTAGTATGGGCTGCTAACCCAAAGAATCCTGTAAGCGTGAATGCGAGTTTGAAGCTCACTTCAGAAAGAGGTTTGGTGTTGACAGATGCTAATGGAACTACGGTGTGGTCGACAAACACCAGCAGCAAATCTGTGGCTGGCCTAAACTTAACCGAAAACTGCAACCTCATGCTCTTGGATCACAACAATGCAACAATAATCTGGCAGTCTTTTGATCACCCAACCGACACGCTGATGCTCGAGCAAAAGTTGATGGCAGGGCAGCAACTCATAAGTCAAGGAGGATTGTATTCACTCTCTCTCACTAGTGAAGGGTTGGTCGCTTATATCAATTCTAATCCTCCCCAACGCTATTTTTCTGGAACCACAGAAAATTTCAGTTATGTGCAACTTAATAGTGAAAATATAACTCTCTCCTCTCAAGTTATGGATGAGACCGTTCTTGCTCCTTATTCATACTTCTCAGCGCAGTACATGAGATTTGAGCCTGACGGACACTTGCGAGTGTATGGAGAGTCGGATGTTGTGGATGATTTTCTCCCACGATATAGAGAAATTGGTGTCTGCGATTACCCTACAGTTTGCGGCAATTATGGTATTTGTACAAATGCCCAGAATGCCCCGTGTAGTTGTCCTCCACCCATTAATGAAACAAGCTATTTCCGGCAAACCCGGCAAACCGATGACAAGCTGCCTAGCTATGGATGCTCCCTCATTACTCCCTTGTCTTGTGAAGATTCCAAATATCATGTTCTTTCAGAGCTCGAGAATATCACATACTTTCCCATAACAAAATATCCCCCCAAGATAAATCCAGACCACCAACATATAAATTTAGAGAGTTGCAAACAGGCTTGCTTAAAAGACTGTTCCTGCAAAGCTGTTTTTTATAATTCGAGCAACCATATGGGGAATTGCTATTTACAATCCCAAATTTTTTCCCTGATGTCCGCTGATGCAGGACAAAAAAATTACCTCAGGGTATACATCAAGGTGCAGAAAGTTATTCGGCAGAAAAAACACTGGCTTGTAATAATATTGGTCTCCAGCTTTGCATTTGTACTGTTTCTTTTAATTGTATTTTTTGTTTTTCAACTTTGGAAAAAGAAAAGTTCAGATGAAGCGGAGGAGTATTATTTAGATCAGGTGCCAGGAATGCCCACAAGATACTCTTATCATGATTTGCAGGCAGCAACAAAAGAGTTTAGTACGGAGCTTGGTGGAGGGGGATTTGGCACAGTTTTTGAAGGGACTTTAGTTGATGGTACTAAAGTTGCAGTGAAGCGTTTTGATGGTTTAAGTCAAATCAAGAAATCGTTTTTAGCAGAAGTTGAGACAATTGGCAGCCTTCATCATTTCAACTTGGTAAGACTGATTGGATTTTGTGCTGAGAAATCACATGGACTACTTCTTGTTTATGAATACATGTCTAATGGGTCTTTAGATAAATGGATATTTCACAGATTTCCGGAGATGTTGCTTGATTGGCAACATAGAAAGAAGATCATCATTGACATAGCAAGAGGACTAACTTATTTACATGATGACTGCAGACATAAGATAGTTCATTTGGATATCAAACCCCAAAACATCCTTTTAGATGAGAATTTCAATGCAAAAGTCTCAGATTTTGGGTTGTCCAAACTAGTTGATCGTGAACAGAGCCAAGTTGTGACAACTATGAGAGGGACTCCTGGCTATATGGCTCCAGAATGGTTGAGTTCAGTTATTACAGAAAAAGTAGATGTGTATAGCTTTGGTGTAGTGCTCTTGGAGATATTATGTGGAAGGAGAAATATTGATCGCTCTCAACAAGAAGAAGAAATGCATCTACTTGCTATTTTCAAGAAAAAGATTGAGGAGGACCAATTATTGGATCTGGTTGATAAATACAATGAAGATATGAGTTTACATGGAGAAGAAGTTGTGAATATGATGCGGGTTGCAGCATGGTGTTTACAAAATGATTTCACAAAGAGGCCTTCTATGTCCGTTGTGGTTAAGGTCTTGGAGGGTGTTGTGAATGTTGAATCAAACCTAGATGATTTCTTCTTGAATCCACCTTTACCAAACACAAGAGCTGGAGTTTATAACCAGGAAGTGCATTTTGCTACTACTACTCAATTATTGCCTTCAATTCTATCAGGACCAAGATGACCTTTTACTGTACCAAATGAGGTAATTTTCATCCTTTTAAAGGGAGCTTTCAACCCATGTCATTCATGTCATTTACTATTGTTGCAATGATGTACACGTGTTTATTCTATAGGTGACACTGAAATTTAATTTTGAGTTGTAGACCTTTTGTTAATACATAATATTGTTTTTGTATTTGCATAACATAGACATTAAATAAGAGGTAAAACTATTTATTAAATTTTTTAAAGTCATGGTGTATGAAGATTATGATTATATATATATATATATAATTTTCCTAGTTAGAGTTTGATTAGTTTTAAGTTTAAATTTTGTATTATTATATTAAACTGTTGATTCTTGATTTAATTAAGTGAATGTAATGGTTGATTTTATTGCACTATAAAGTTTTCAATGTCCTCTGTATAGCCATCTCTATTTTATTTCTTACTCCTCTTAATCACATTTTTATTTTCCAAATAACAGTTATTAATTGACGTTTGATTTCATTTATTTTTTTCTTCCTTCATTTATTCTTTATTACTTTGTTTGTTCCCTTGCTAGTTGTAAATTTTATGGTTATTAATAAGAAATAAATATCATGGCTGGCTTAAATAGTTATAGATGTAGTTACACTAGTGGTATATTAAAGTTTTTTTTTTTTTTTTTTTTTTTTTAAGGAAATATGAAAGGCATTTCTCTAGTTTGATCTCAATCAATTAAGATATCCATAATATATTAACGGAAGTAATAATGAGCCTTAAATTTTTTTAATGTATGAAGTGATTAGGTTATTGGTATGCCAAAGGTTTTATAAAAAAAATTTAAAAATAATTCCAAGAAAATGTAAAAGGCCTTTTTTAGAAAAAAAAGAAATTGTGACTTTTTGAATTGTAGAAATATGATTGTTTTGATTACCTTCTTTATAGATTTCATTATTAAGTTATAAACATCTAAATTAAAGTATATGAATATATAAATGCAAAATTATATGTAAAGTTACAACTGCACAAGATAAATATGTTAGATTTTTTTTTTTGGATTATTCATGAATCATTATTTCATTGTTTACTTATAAATATATAAATTAAAGTTTTTTTTTGAAAAAAAAAATCTAAATTAAAATAGATGAATATGTAAAGGTAAAATTATATAAAAAGTTAAAACTACCCGAGATGAACATTTAATCACTGGTAGATGTGTGTTTTTTGAAGACTAAAAGTATACATGATTGCTTTAGCTGGAACTATAACTATGCAAATATTGTTGCAAGTGGTTCCATCATTTGCAAATTATCAAATTTGGTGGCCTTACAAAACAGATATTTCATTTTGTAAAATACTTTACATGAACTCCTCTTTTGTAACAACCTTTTTTTTTCTTTTTGCTGAAACAATTTAAGAATATTAAGACTTAAGTTAACACATATGGTAGTTGTAAAACATGTTAGTGATATGAAAAATAAAAAGGTTTAAATATTTAAAAAAACATTTTTAGTAGATTGTAATATAAAACATTTTTTTCTCAATATTTATGCAACTTTTCCCATAAGATCAATATTGTTGGCATCTTTTAAAGATGATACATAATATTTTTGAGAAGAAGAAGAAGTAGAGACGATGCTAACACATAATATAACATTATTAAGTTTGCGTGATTTAAATTTGTGGCAAAAAAATATTAATGTGTCTATGATAAAAGTTTTTATCTAAATGATATATAGTAGTTCATATTTTTTTTAGACTTGATTCAAAAAGTTCATTCTCAATAGCCTTTTAAGTCTACAAATTGCTCAATCTATGGGCCTAAACACAATCAAAGGGTGCTATCTAAATTATAAATTATATGACCATTTATCACACAAATATTTTTATTCTCCCAATGTATGGTAAAGGAAGGCAAGTTTGTGTCTAGCTATTTTCTTGATTTGTGCTGCATAATTTAATAGTATGGAAGATATGATTGGATTTAAATGTTAAATAAAATAAGATGAGAGGAAAAAAGAGTAAAAATCAAATATATAGCAATAAAAATCAAATTATCCAAGTCATTCTATGTAATATAATAACATTATATTATTATATACTATATGTATAATGTAGTAGGATAATATTTAATCAAAGAAAATATAAAAGATAACAGCTTAAAACACAAAACTAAATTGCATCAACCCAAAGTAGAATTCTAATTAATACAAAAATTCATCATCCTAAAGAATTGATGCAATAAAAATAAAAAAATCAAACAAAAAATGAAAAACAAATTGAGAGAGAGAGAAGTAATCTTTTTTGTGTGTAAAAACTAAGCATAGAATGAAAAAGAAAATGTCAAATTTATAGTAAGATGTTGAGAATAAGAAGGGTCAAAATAAAGGAAGATAAAAAGGTAGAGAAAGAATGATATTAAGGTAGAAAGTAGTGGGGAGATGAATAGGTAAAAGGAAGGGAGAGTTTTGGAAAATTAATGATAAAAATAATGGTTAAAAGATATTTTAATTTTTAAATAATGGAGTTTTTAAGTCACCTTTAATGAGAAAATGTTTTAAAAAATATTTTAAAAAAATTAGAAAAAAAAATGATGATGTGGCTCAACGTGAGCGTAGCAATATTAAATGCTACGCTTCAGTTTTTAGTAATATATAGATAGATATAGATTTGTTTTCCCTGTTTCTAGTTCAAACTTTCCTGGTCTAAATCACATGAGAATGGTTGGAACTATGATTAATGAAATGCTTATTAACCAAAGGACCAGATCAAGAGGATTTTGACCTCTTGTAAGGATTTTGACCTCTTGTTGTTACGGGTATTCTACTTTCCTGAAGCACTTGGCAGCAAAACAAATTTTCTCCTGGCAAGTTTATTTTTGGCAAACAAATCTTGGGTCTAATGTAGTTACTAGTTAAACTTCCATTTCTTGGATTCTACTCGTCCCAGAGCTTTCTCTAGCACAAGGACATTTAATTTAAAAAAAAAAAAAAAAAAAAAAAAAAAATTAACACCTGACATGTTTGATGAAACAAGTCCAATTGCAAAAAGGACTCCTCATTCAGTAGGGAAATTATTGCCTAGTCCCAGACTATAAGAGAGGAATCATATGTGAGAGTCTGAGAGAAGAGGTGAAGGAGCGCCCATGTTTTAAAATAAAAAGTGAAACTCCCTAAAAATTTGTTTACATCTGCAAAATTTGAATTTGGTTTCCAAACATTAACAAATGTTAATACAGCACCCTGAGCTGGCAGTCCAGCTGATGTAAGCAAATTGATATGTGTTGGCATGCTCTTATTGGCTAGGACTACAAGGTCAGCAACTAGGCAATAATTTCCCCATTCAACGTTGCTTTATATTGATAAGGCTGTAATAAAGCATTAACAGGGGATAGCTTTTACGGGCATTTGGTCCACCGCGGTGTTACATTACCCTGTAATATTACATTATTGTAATTTTATATTAATATAATTTTAATATAAGAATTCAATATTACATTGTACAACATTATTTTATTTAAATATTTTTTTTTCTTTCTTTTTTATTCTTTATTTTTGGTTTGTAAGTCCCAACGGCCATATAATATAGAGAGAGAAAGTTTGAATAATGCCCAATAGTCACATAACTGACAGAAAATAGAAAAAAAGTATAAATAAATAAATACCTAAAATTTTAATAGCACACTCACCCGTGTACTGCTATTATTAGAATGTAAATTTGGCATTTGACGTACCTTATGAAGGTGATTTTTTGTGTTTGGCAGTGGCCGCTCCAAAAATTGTTTTTTTTTTTTTGTGGTCAATAAGAAACTTAAATTATACAAAATTTAATAAAGAGATAACTTAAATATATTAATGTCACAAAAAATAATAAATACGAAAATACATGAAATTTTACAATTTTTTTCTACTAACAAAAAGAAAAAGAAAAAGAAAAAGAAAAAGATTGATAAGAGATACAGTAAGAATTGAGAATGCTGAGATGAAAGTAAAAAAGTAAGAGAACTGAAATGATAATAAATAAGAGAAAGAAAAACAGATGATATTTGTTATAATTGCGAGATGAGTCGCTATGTAGAGCAAAATTATTGTGACTGTAAAGCCAAAAAAAATTATCTTTATTTTTCTTTTTGTACAACCTTTTTGTTGAATAATTTGTTCACTCTTTATTGTCTAGTCTAGTCTTGTTTTTGTTTGGGTTATTTTTGTTGTTGTTGTCATTTATAGGGACTTTTTTTTTTTTTTTTTTTTTGGGTTTAAGGAGTTAGGGATTATGTTGGAGGGGTTAAAATTATTTTTGGAATAATACTACATCTACACCATTTTAAAAACAAATCTTATGCAATAATTTGTTATTATGGGTTAAAAAGTGATGTCAATATTGTGCCAAAATTAGAATTAATAACCGCTTTCTCCTTATCACATAAAATTTATTGTGAAATTATTTTAAAAAATTCTATGAATATAGAATTCCTCTTATTTTTATTGAACCAAAATTTTTGTAATTTTAAAATCAGGATAGTCAATATTTTTATTAGCTAAGGTGGTCTAAATAAATTAGTTGTGTGTATATGTGTATATATATACATACATTTTTTGGCAAGTTAAAGTGGTTCTGTGACTTCGCTGATTTACACGTAAAGCTGCCCTGAATGATTGCTATTTGCTCTAAAGCCCTTTCAAAAAAAAAAAAAAAATGATTGCTATAAAGCACGTTACTTTGTTTTGTTGTCGACTTTTACCCTAGAACTTAACAGTGTATTTAACTTTGAACATTGGGTCTGGATGGGATTGATTTTTTTTTTTTTTTTTGAGAAAGTGGATGGGATTGAGTTTATTGTTGTTTGCTTGACTAGAGATTTATGTGCCACAACACAGAAGGGTGGAACTAGGTGGGGGCCGTGGGGCCCAGGCCCCCCTAATAGAGTTTCGCCTAAGAAAAATTATTGGCTCCCTTGCTTCCAAAAGCTTGGCCCCCTCTACAAAATTAAAATTAAAACCCAATCAAAACATCACTATCTAAATACTAACCCAAACAACAACAATCATGTCTCAAGTCTTCTTCATATTTTCTCTAGTCTTCGTCTTCTTCGATTGTTTTGATCTTCATCTTCTAATTTTTCTCCAGCCTTCTTCTTCGTGTTTGTTTGTTTTTTTTTTTTTTTGCTCTAGTCTTCATCTTCGTCATCATGTTTTTCAATCTCTTGCTATTTATGATTAGGGGCGGCTTGAAACATTTAGGAGCCTTAGGTGAAAATTGACTTGAAACTTTTCATATATTTAAATATGACCTTTTATATATAAAAAAAAATTTAATATTACTTAAATTCTATTATCTTGTTTTAGATGCAAAATTATTAATTAACCATGTAGAATCTTTTTTTCTTTAGAAAATTTATAGATTAAAAATTGACCACTTTTCATAATTGTTGATGTGGCAGATTGGTAATAGTAAGTAAAAATGTGATGTTAGTGATAGATCTAAATGAAAACTAGTAATAGTTTACCAGCTCAACCACTGTGAAAAATGTTATGAAATTCTTTGTGTATTGTTTTTTTTTTTTTTTTGAAAAGTGCTATATTCACAATATTTTCACAACAAATTCTAAATATTAAGTTGTTACTCGTTCTAATTTAAACCCACTACTAAAATTACTTTTTTCCTCACCAATAACAGTCAGTAACTACCTGCCACTTAAGATTTGTTGTGAAAAATGTTGTGGACGTAGCATTTTTCTCTCTTTTTTCTTGTTTTTTATTTGATAAAAAAATGTTATTTTATTTATTGGCTAATATTTTTGGGTTTAATGAATAAGTTTATAATATAAAAAATTACTTTATTGGCCAAAATTTGGGGGCCTTAGGCGACCGCCTCACTTGCTTTCATACTAGAGCCGGCCTTGTTTATGATTGTGTTTTCAAATTTTTCATTCGGTTGTATTTGGGATTTGAGAAAAAGTTAACTTATTTTACTTTTTAGCTTATTTTTGCTTGTAAAATGGGTTTCATTACACTGTTAAGTGAGTCTCATTGTTCCAAAAGTTAGCTTTTAGCTTTTTTTTCTACATACTTATAGCAAAAAGTTTTCAATTTTAGCAAAATAAACGGTTTTCAAACAAACCCTATTTAATATTTCAATTTCCTACCCACCAGGCTACATTGCCACTTTTATCTCACGTCTCATTTTTTTTTTAAGTAGCAGTAACTCCGAAACGATATATTGATATTAATTATTAACTGGTACAAAAAAATTTTGTTTTTCTAACCAACCAACCACAACTAGACCAATGACGGTGACACCGCCCAATCTGTCCTAATATCAAAATGTAATTGATATGATCTCTCTCTCTCTCTCTCTCTCTCTCCATACATTTATGATTTATGTGATACATTAATAAAATAGTGAAAACCACATTTTTGTCCTTACATTTTCACGCGATTCCCACTTTGGTCCCTAACTTTTTTTTCCACCGCTTTTAGTCCCTATCCTAGAAAAAAGCGTCTCGTTTTTGTCCCTGCCGTTATATCAAAGACGAAAATTGCACAGGTGGCAAATGACATGACTAAAAAATATTAAAATAATGTCCACATAAGCCACGTGGAATCTAATTTAATTTTAAAAAAATTACTTATCATTATTAATTTTCATAAGAATGTTCTTATTATTCTTCCCAAAACGAAGAACTCAAACCCAGATTACAACAACACAGACCCAGCAACCAATAACTCAAACCCAGATTACAACAATACAAACGAAAAAAGAAAAAAGAAAAACAGAGATCAAACACAAACACAGACTCAGATCACAATAAACAAAAATGAAAAAAAAAATGTATATACTTTTTTTTTTAAGTGTGTTAGTCAAAAGTGTATATATTTTAAAAATCATCAAACCATTTTTTTTATTATCATTAGAACATTTTAAACCTTGATCTGAGTTTAGAGAGAGAGAGAGAGAGAGAGAATGAGATGAGGCCGGCGGTGCGTGGTGGGTCAGATTGGCCTCAACCACCATCTCGGCCACAATGAAGCTTAATCTCAGTGACTTTAGGTCAGATTAACGATGCGTGGTGGGTTAGATCGGCCTCTCTCTCCTCCGCCAATCCCAGCGAGTCCACCTCCACCACCGAAGCGGCGGCGCTCTTCTTCAAATCGGTCATTCTGTTTGGGTCTTGCTGGGTTTTGCTGAGGTTTGTCTTGTGGGTCATGCTGTTTGGGTGAGAGATGACAATTTGTTTTTTCTTTTCTTTGGTGTTCTTTTGATGGGTTTGAGTTCTTAGATGCTGGGTTTGATTTGGGGAGAACAAGTCGTAAAATGAAGAACAAGTTGAAGAATATGAAGAAATTTTTTGATCTCTGTTCCTTTTTTTTTTTTCATTTGTGTTGTTGTGATCTAGGTCTGTGTTTGTGATTGATCTTCGTTTTTTTTTTCTTTTTTCGTTTGTGTTGTTGTAATCTAGGTTTGAGTTATCGGTTGCTGGGTTTGTTTTCATGTAATCTGGGTTTGAGTTCTTCGTTTTGGGAAGAACAAGAAGAACATTCTTATGAAAATTAATAATTATAAGTAATTTTTTTTTAAAATTAAATTAGATTCCACGTGGCTTATGTGGACATTATTTTAATATTTTTAAGTTATGCCGTTTGCCACTTGTGAAATTTCCATCTTTGATGTAACAACAGGGACAAAAACGAGACACGTTTTCTAGGATAGGGACTAAAAGCGGTGGAAAAAAAAGTTAGGAACCAAAGTGGAATCGAGTGAAAATGTAGGGACGAAAAATGTGGTTTTCGCCTAATAAAATATTAAGTTTACTTGCAACAAGTTGTTGGATTGACGCTTAAGATAAACAATTTTCAAAAGTTTGATGAAGAGGTCAAAGAAAATAATATTGAGTAGATTGTGGATAACGATGGAAATCAAAAGATGGTAATTATTGAAAACATTGTGGAAGATTCAATTGAGGTCAACTAGGAAAATAAGTCCATAACCTACAGTCCCCATATTTCACTTGATTTGCTAAATATGGCTATAAAATCTATTAATTTTCTTACAGTCAAAATTTTTTATTTTATTGTCAACCCTTTGTTGATTGATGTTACAAATAATTGAAGGCAAATGAGAAGAAATTTTATGCTATGCTATAAAGATACAAGTTTCAAAACCAGATCAAGTTACTAAAGCTTTCGAAGTATTTGTTTATTTGGAGTGGACTATTTCAAATTTCGACTATTAACTTGAGGACAAATTTTTTTCAAGTGGAAGGTTTGATGTAGGATAGAATCTACTATTTGTTTCCTTGATGTTAGGTGCTTTTAATTATTTTTTATGTCAAATTAGGTTTCTATTATGATTAGGTATTTGTAGGGGCCAAAATCTGCAGACAACAAGCCCTACCCAACTTGGGATAAGATCTGTTTGGTCAATAGGCCCAATACAATTAATTTGATAGAGATAGATGGTCTAGTCATGGAGTCGTTTTAACAACAGTAGAGGAAGAAAAGGTTAAAGACAACAAGTGAGAATAAGGATAAAGTCAAAGTGTTAGTTGGTCACTGTTCGTTCCAAAATAGAAAATGAATTCGATACAATTCTTTTTACTTTCTTTTTTAAAGAGTTTCTGTATCTCGATAATGGGGTCTGTTGATTTGGAAATCATAGAATGGGTAAATGTAATAGATCATGAATCAACTTTTTTTTCTACCTCTGTCACTTTATTTTTATTAGTGCTAATTAATTTGATAGAGATGGATGGTCTAGTCATGGAGTCATTTTAGCAACGCTAGAGGAAGAAAAGGTTAAGACAACAAGTGAGAATAAAGATAAAGTCCAAGGAAAGATAAACTTTTATTAACGGTCTTCCTCGATCAGTCCGAGGAGCCCAAGTTCTTGTATAACTTCACAACAACCACTCTTTCTCTCTCTTTCCTTAGGAGCTTTTGCCGAACTTTTTCCGATCCCCAATCTTGAGGGGTTTGCCTCTCTTTATATAGTAGGAGGGATTGCATCCTGGCCCTCCACTAGGACGCCCCTTAATTATGGTATTGGATACTTGTCCCATCACTACCTTGATGGTGGTGGTAGAGTAGGCTGAGCAAGCTATGGAGACACTATTCATGGGTCATTATGCATTTAATGTGGCAGGATAGGTTGGCAGGGAGTATTGAATGTGGAGGTGATGGATGCTTCTCCAAGAAGCTTCCTCCTGACTTCAACTGCCCCTTATCACTTCCTTGCTGGGCCTACACCCTAGTACTTGGGTTGGACCTTGGTCTCTCGAGGAAAGCTTGCTCCTTGGTCTCCTTGAACAAGCTCCCTTCAGTTTTTAGCATTTGGTTGTCTCATTTGGGTTGGGCCCAATCTGATGAATAGTGAGGCCTAACCGTCTCCTAGGGATGTTTTTATACAACGAGTCTCTGATCCTCGAGTTCCTCCCTCCCACAATATTAATTATAATTAATTTTAGAAAATATATTTTCTTGTTCGTCAAGTTTTACAAAGCCTTTAAATTTGCCACCAAGTCAATGAATGCTTTTTTAAAAAAACAATTCAAATTCATTTTAATAAAAGTCTCTCTATTTTTTGGTGGATTCCAACTATCTTTCCTTATGGATTCAAGAAACCATTGTCTTGAATTCAAACAGGAATGGAGCTATTCTTAGGCTCCCCCCCCCCCCCCTTCAAATTTTTTATTATAAAATATTAGTATATATAGGTATTAATTTTAGCAATTTGGTTCGATAAAATTACACTTAGCCCCTCTTAACAATATTATTAATCATTTTAAAGACCATTAAAAATTTAAAGATCTAAAATCTAAAACAAAATTAACAAGCTAAAAAAAATTAGCTCAAAAACAAAAATTACCAATAGCAAAACTAAACAAATTAAAAAAAAAAAAAAAAAAATAGAACTAGAGTTGTCATACTTGTTGAGTGGGTGGTGAGAACAAGAAATTTAGAATACTACTTGCTTGTGTTTACTCTTCTAGTTTCTATTGCAACTACGGAATTAGCATTTTCAACTATGAATGTCACCAAAACTGAGATTCGCAACAAAATGTAAGATAAGTTTTTAATGAATATGTTTAATTGAAAGGGACATTGTTGCGGCAATTAGTACGGATTCAATCATAAATAATTTAGAATATTTAAAAAAAAAGCCAAGTTCCATTTTCATAAATTATTGCATTGAATTGTATTAAGAATACTGATTTTTTATTTTATTTTTTTCCTTCTTAAAAGGATCATGTTAACGAGTGTCATTAGGGCAATTGTTAATAAATCATTTTAAGAAGGTTTTTATATCACTTTTATGAAAAATTGAAAAAGCTATCAAAATATTAATTGGTTTTTCTCTTTTTCCATAAAACTTTCCTAAAATAGTTCACTAACAAATGTTTTTAGGGCATTAATTAACATTTCAATTCTTAAAATATGGAATCACCGCACTTGGCCTCATCATCTAGTAATCAGCAGCACATGATGAACTTGTCCCTTAAGAGTTAAGAGAGACTTTTTTTTTTTTTTTGGTAGAAAGGGAAATGTATTAAACTAAACAGCGGAGAGAGACTATTTAAGTGCTATTTAAGTGCTTGAACTCATCTCCTCAAGAGAATATTTTATGAAGAAGGATTTCTTCGAAATGATTTTAAATCAGTGATACTTTAACAAATTTTTTATATATATTTTAATATCATCATTAGCTACGTCATCATTTTACATTCATTAATTATAAGTAGAGATTTGACATAATACCAAAAGATAAGGACTATACATTAAACATATATATTTGAAACGTTAATGATCAAATTGATACATATCATAAACGTTAAGGGTCAAAATGATAATTTATCCTAATTTTTTTGATACGTCTATGGTGTTTGACAAATTTTCTTATTCAACATAAAATTACATTTATGAATCTAAGCAATCTTGAATTTACCATTGGTGAATGGATATTGTTTTATTTGTTAAAATAACCCTTTTTTTTAATCCATGCAATATGACCAAGTTTAAGCTTTGTGAGTTTTTCAAAAAAAAAAAAATTAAGTTTTGTGAGATTGCACTTTTATTGAGTATGTATTTTGCATTTTTCAATTAGGGGTTTAAAAAAAAAATATTTTTGATGCTGATTGGATGTCACATGGCTTTTTAAAAAGGGCACATGGATTTTGTTTTGCTTGCAGTTGATGAAACAACAGATGCACAACAAAGCTTCGTGGAGAGGAGACATAGGGCTGTAAAAAAACTAAAAAAGACAAAGTGGACCGGACTGGATCAAATAAAATTGAACTGGACCAAATAAGACGATAGAGGTGGCAATTCGTGTTCATACGTCGGGTTCGTGTCGTGTCAAGTTACGAGTATTCGGCTATATGGGTTGATTCGAACCTAACCTATTTAATAAACGTGTCAAGAATCCTCAACTCGAACACGACCTGTTTATTAAACAAGTCGACCTGACCCGACACGTTTAACTCGTTTAATTAACAAGTCATGTAAAGATCAATACAAATGACCCATTTAATAATTTATTTGATTAATAGATCATACCAAACCTATATAATTTTTATCAATTCCCATATATCTAAAATTAAAATACAATTACAACTATAAATATAATAATAAACATATAAAAACAACCATTAATTAAGCAATAATATCAAAATAACTAATAATTTTATAAGCTAAACGGGTCAAATGGGTTAGGCGAGGTCACATGTTGAACACGAACATGACATGTTTATTAAACGGGTTAGCCGTGTCAACTCGAATATGACCCAAACCCGTTTAGCCTCAACTCATGACCTGTTTATATACAGGTTAGTCGTATTGGATTTGCGGGTTGTTTCAGATTTTGCCACCCCTATAAGATGGAACGGACTGAACAAGACTGGACATGACCGAATAGACCCAATAAGACCGGAGAGGATTGAACAGGACCAAAGAGGACCAAGTGAACCAGACAAGACTGTGGGCCGATTAAGACTGGATAAGACTAAAGAGGACTGAACATGACTAAATGGACCAAAGAGGACTAAAAATGACCGAATAGGACCGAATAAGACCAAAGAGGACCGAATAAATAGTTAAAGACCAAATGGACCGAATAAGATAGAATAGGACCAAACCTACCGAACATGACCATTTGGTCATAACAGTTAAAGACCAAATGACCGAATAGGACCAAACAGTTAAAACCAAATGGGCCGAACATGACCGAATGGACTGAGTAGGAACAAATAGGACCGAACATCACCGAATGGACCGAAGAGGACTGAACAAAACCGAAGAGGATCGATTGAACCAAACAAGGCCGAATGGACCGAATAAGACCAAAAGGGGCCAAATAAGACTGAAGAGGACCGAAGGAACTGAATAAGACCGAATGGACCGAATAAGATATAATGGGGCTGAATAAGACCGAAGATGACCGAATAGACTGACTAAGGCCTAGCATCCGGGGATGTAAAAAAAAAAAAAAAAAAAAAAAAAAAAAAAAACTTATCTTACATCCTCTAACACCACTTAATCTATTTTACCACCCATTTCACAACTTACCCAACATCTCAATTCTTATTTTTACATATAACCCAATAAAATAATATAAACTACCTAATAAAATAATAAAAAATACTTATCTGTCTCTTTCCTCCCACTCTCTTTTTTTGTTCACTCACAATTACAAGATTTATTTATTTATTTACAACTCATGAACAGTAAAGTTGCATATGTGTAACCTTAGAGTACTAGTATTGGGGGTTGTAAAAATCCCTTAGTTGCTATTTTATTTACCAACAAGCCTAAATCCATCCACATTTGGGGGTGGGTCTTTATTTTATTTTTTTTATCAACTGTTCACAAGGATGAAAAAAAAAAATTTATTTTAATGACAAAAGAGAGACAAAAAGGTAGAGAGGGAAGAGATACGGTAGAGAAGGGAGAGAAACCAAATTTTTTATATTATTTATTGATATAGTTTATATTATTTTAATGAGTTATATGTAAAAATAGAAACTGGAATTTAGATAAATTATAAAATATAATGGTAAAATAGATAAGTAGGTTTTGACGATGTAAAATAGACATTCTTTTGCATCTCATATTCTAGTGCTCTTACTACAAGGTGGCAAATTTTGTTAAGAATATAAACCCAAATGAAGTGAGTTTTTTGGGTGTCTTGGGTTATAAAATAGCAACCTGGTACCCCAATGCTAATACTCTTAGGACCGAACAAGATCGAAAAGGACCGATTAAAACCTAAGAGGACCGAATAGAACCGGACTGGATCGAACAGAAACTATATATATTTTGTGAACTCTGCAGTTTCTATCATCCTCTCTCTCAGTCAGCTGGCTCGATTTCTCTCTCACTCACAGCCATTGTACCACAGTCTCTCTCAGTGTCCGTTACTACCGTTGCTCTCTCTCTCCCTCAGCCTCGCCTATTTTCAAATTTTTTCTGAATGGCAATTTACTCTGACCTGGCCTGGGACATTTGCTTCTGCAGAATGGTTAGTTCAGCACCCTTCGTTAATGGAAAAGCCGACGATGCATTGCATTCGGCAGGTGTGTCAGTTTACTAGCTATTCACTTGTTTGTTACTATTAGCATTAGACTGTAATTATTTGTTCTTAGCAAACTTTACATGATACTCTAACATTGTGTGGATTTTGATTAGATTGGATTATATAAGCATGTGTCATGTGAGTGTGTACTAAGTCTTTTATCAGGTGTTTAGCTAAAGGATTTTGGGTATATAAGCGATTGCGAAGAGCTTTAATTGTTACTTGACTAATTCCTTTGTGGTATAATGTAGATTTGGTTAGCATTTTCCTTGGGTCGTGAAACTTTAGCACCGTGGTTCTGTACTCCTATTGATGGTGATTTATTTTTGCATCTTGATCTTACTATGTGCAGTCAAAGCTTGCTTTGTTGTTTATTTGCAATTGCACCAATACATGTCAAGACACCACACTTTTGTGCTTACGTTTGAGATTAGTGCTTTATTGGTGACTCCTTTTGAGGTTTGAATCCTTTGAGGCTGTGGCTCTAGGTGTAAACCTAATATGCCTTATCCAAAGTTACTACTCGTTTTAAGCTTTTTGATACTTGTTTTGTATTGCTTCCACTTAAAAGCAATACACTTTATTTTTCTTAATTAGTTTATGATCTTAGTAAGTTCTAGGTATCACTGGGTTCAGTTGGTTTCTAAGGGTGTATTTTTTGTATTTTGACTTTAAATGTTCTTTTCAATGGCAGTGGCACCAGTGCTTTGGCCATATATCTCCGAAAACTGTTTCTTCTGGACATTACAACATCAGACTATGATGATCAGGAAATTGAAGAGAACATGTGCTAGCTCATAACTGCAGGGCTAATGGGATTACTCCTGTACTTCCTCACCTAAAGTGTGAGTCTCTTCTATGCCCACTTGGTTATTTGAGCCATGTTGTTAACTACTGAGGAAATTCTTAAAGTAATCATTGCATAGAATTTGGCATTCAGATGTGATTAGTTGGAGAAATCTAACTTTGGGTTCTTTTTATGTGGCTTACTGCTGGAAGATAATTTTCTTGATTTTCTCCTTCACTATTATTCAATTTTAATAACTTACGTGTTTTTTTTATTAAATGTTATTAATTCCAGACCACACTTATGTTTTCAGATACATGGGGAGACACCTTTCCAGCTGCTGACCCAGACTGGGACCTGATTATTGCCAGTGATATCTTATTTTGTAAGCTTATGATCTGTTAAATTCTGTCTGACTTCACTCTTTTTCTTTTTCTTTTTTCTTTTGGGGGATGGTGCATTAATAGTTTAAAGTACAAGAAATATCCTAAGCTAAGTGACAAAAAAACTCACCATACTTACCTAGGAGTTCTGTGCTCTGCGGAGGTTTGGAATACTAAAAGGGCTAAATGGTAGAGCAGAAGCATTTTAGTTCTTTACTGATATACTGTCTCTGTTAATGTCACAGTCACTCATGGTGTCAAAAACTGGCGACACTGCTTTTAGCTGTTGCCACATGGATAAGGTCATTTGTGGTTTGTCGTGTTTATCATGGCATTGTTAGTCTTTGTTTTAGAGTGGTTCATAGTCGATACTTGATGCTTTCAATGCATCACTAGACCTGGAAATTCCGAGTTGGCAATCTCATTTATATATCCTGCTATGGTTATTTATGGCTCTTTTGGTGAGAACTTTTCCACCCTCTCTTCCTTAATTACATAGATAATTTTAGGATAGATCTAGAAATTCCGAGTTGGCAATCTCATTTATAAATAGTTTCACATCAAAAGAAGCAAAAATTATGAAAGTAGTTCTGGATGGACTTGTGAACATTTGTTAAGATGTTGTTAAAGTATATTCACAATATTTGGTTTTGTGATTTTTGGATTATCTTTACAATTTGATTAAGCACAAATGTATCAGATGAGGTATGTCTGGTAAAAAAAGTAATGATGCCCATCTTTAGAGAAAAAATTTGTCTTGTCATACCAACTGGACAACATGTATTCTCCATGGCTGCTAAGCTGATGTACTCACCAACAGGACATTACATATTCTTAGCGTTATATCTCCCAACCCCAAAGAAAAAATCCTTCTCTAGAAAGAGAAAAGGAAAAAGTAGTTCTTAATATTTGTGTATGTGTTTTTTTTTTTTTTTTGGTTGAAAAAGGTAATGATGCCCATCTCTAGAGAAAGAGTTTGTCTTGTCAAACCACCTGGACAACATGTACTTTCCAGGGCTGCTAAGCTGATGTTCTCACCAACAGGAAATTACATATTCTTAGTGTTGTATACCCCCAACTCCAAAGAAAAAAAAAAAAAAAAAAAAAAAAAAAAACCCCTCTACAGAAAGAGAATAGGAAAAATAAGTCCTAACATGTTTTTCTTTTCTCTGCCTGTAGATGTGAAACAATAGGCAAACATGATCAAGACTCTTTCCTTTCTTCTCAAAAGTTACGAGTCCAAGGATAACAAAGCAGCTCCACTGATGGATATTGAAGTGAATGGTGGTACAGTAATAGCAAATCCTGTTCTTATATGTGATAGACTGAAATTGATAATCTTGCTTATATTTATATGCCTCTTACTGGCAACAGCAGGGTCCAGTTGCCCTGGCCAGATTTTTTAACGAGTTGGAGACGCAGAATTGGGAAGGAAGACGAGTCCCTATTCTTCATTAATTGTGCCAATACTGGTCTTGAAGCTTGAGCATATTGGATCCAGTGTGTATTGCATCAAGCCCAGGCATACAGCTGTTTTGGAGACAATTTAAAGTTAATGGTAGAAGCTGATTCTCAGATGAGAAATTGCAATTGAACTGAGTTAATAGAGGTATAAATCAGTGACATAGTCCATTAACCAGAGAATTCTTTGTCAAACTAGGCTCCGGCAGAAATAAATTTTAGGAGTATGTTTCTTGTGAGAATTGTCACCATTATGGAAGTAGAAGATCCCATGTGAGAGTTTTTGCATTCCCTGAGCACAATAGCTAACACGTACGAAAAGGATTTGAATTGAAATTTGTTAGTGTTATTAAATTAGCTTTCCTGAATCATTGTTATTTTTGTTAAATAATTTGTGGCACCATTTTGTATGAACGACCTTGCCACCGTTTCTGGGAAGATTTGCCATCATAAAGACCACAAAATTTTTGAAATGTTATCTCAGTCTGTGTAAGAAAGATTTGTTGATGGGGGACAAGAAACTGTCTGATGGGTAAGTACTAAGTAGTTTTGTTTTGTTTTGTTTCTTTGAATAAGAATCATATTCAAACCAGATGACCTGCAAGCAGGATACGAGACAAGGCAGCACGCTGCACCTACTCAAACCACCAATAACAAAAACACTAAAACATGACAAGAAAGAAAAAACATATACTACTATTTGTAGGGGCTCTTATGCTCTTGGGCTAGGGCCCTTTCTGCTGTGGGTTGGAGAGTTGGGTCTGGCCCGCTATCCTAGCAGGACCTTGCTAAAGGGCTAGTCTGTGCAGAAGACAAGCATCCCAAAAGAAAGACAACAAATAATGACAAATACATAAGCATGAATATTAAATACATTAGCAGATGTGTTATGGCAGAAAAGGTTAGTCAGAAAAAAATAGTTAGTGTAGCTAAACAGCAGAATGTAAAAGTAATAGGTCTTTCCGCAAAAAGTGAACTAAAACAGCCCAAACCCCAACTTGGACAACCTTATTACTGGGCTAGACCATTAAAGTTGCACATTTTGGAGAGCGGGTACAGATAGCTACTTCTTGTTTTGTTGGGGATTACAAATGGTGAGTTTGCGGTAAGAGGGAGGGAAAAGATTGCTTATTGATGCATGCATTTTCTGTCGTATTCACTTTTTCTTTTTTGCCTTTACTTTGTTCTTTCTTTTTCCCCTCTTATTTCCTTTTCAATTCTCTCTATTCCTTGCCTTGGTCATTATTCCCCTTCCATTTATGGTTACTGTTCCTATTTATACTAGGTTGATTCTATGGGATTTCTCTCTTTTACCCCTATTGCTCACTAATCATTTTTGTCTGCTGTGAACATCTCTTCAAGGCTACTCACTTATCTGTTGGCCGTTCAGCCTCCACTACACTTGGGCATGCCCAGTGCTTTCTCTCTCTTCCACTACTCATCCCACGACAAATCCTTATCCATTTGGGTCTGCCGTGAGTCTTTCTCTCTCATCTCGACGGGTAATGCTTTGGGTCTTTCTTTACTTATCTCTCTGCCATGCATCAAGTGGTCACAACCATTTACTACCTATTTTGGGCAAAGATGCATTCCTAGTAGAGCACCTCTCAAAAAAGGCCTTGGTTGGATACCAGAAATAGGCCCTTTTCCCCCCTCCACCAAACAACCCCTCAATAAAACCCTTGACCGTTGGCCCACCTCCCTTGCATTGGCTAGATATAGGTTGGTGGTGCTCCAACCATAGCGTGGTTGTCTTATTACTTCATGCATTTGTTTTCTTTCTTTCCTACACTGTTTCTGCCGCTACTACTTGGCTTTGTCTCATTCTATTCCTGAATCTCCTTTGTCCATACTTGTCCTTTATGGAGAAAGGTATGGACTCATTAGGCTTACCCCATTTTTGCCTCTTCTTGGGCCTGTGGGCTTTCCTGCTGCTAGTTTCTGCCAGATTGGCCCGTTAGGCCTTCTTTCTTTCCTTTTCTTTCCTTTGGGCTTTTATAGCCCTTTGCTTCTACCATTACTTTCTAATTTTTTCTTTCTTTCCTTTTTGCTTGTTATTGGGCTTTTCTGCTATTGAGCTCCCTTTTATCAAAAATGGGTATCAACAATATTTACAACAATTGAATATGAGTAAGCACATCAGACCTAGCAAGAGTAAATTTCCATGAGCTATTATGCAACGCGCACACACATATGTGCAAAAATAAGGATTTGAGTGTCTGAAAATGTGTACAAGCATGAAGGATTTGATTCAATTCTCATGCCATACCATCAATAATGCATCTATGTCTTTGCTCATGGTGGTGTTAGCTATACTAGGGTAAGACACACAATGCATTGCCTAAGAATCCTTCCAATGAGAGTGGATATCGAAAGAGAGATAGAAAGAGTTTTTCTTCTCTTTCTCATATACACATGCAGTTTTCTACCCAATGAACATTCGACTCTATCTATGGCAAGTTTGGAGGGAGGGGGAGTAGAAGAGAGAATGGATCATTTTTTTTTTTTGGGAGTATTCTTCTTTATAGAAAGCCTCTTAATTGGATTCACATCTACTTCTTAGGTAAGGCAATATTGATAATCACCCTGCACGCTCCATTGAAGCACAAGTCTACCTAGTTGGAACAAAAACAATGATACAATTAGGAAATTTAAGGCACAAAGAACCAATGTGTCTCCTTCACCAACATTCACTTCACCTTTAAAAATCCAACGGATCAAATTGAATAAGAATATTTTTACTTTTTTTTTTTTGTGGTACTTGACAGCTCTAAATAAATATTTTCTTAAAAAAAAAAAAAATACATTCATGGTTACATTACATACACACGCAAATAAGCGATAATGTTGTCTTCGCGAGGCATGTAGAAGGATTTTGATTTTCTTTATCTATGAATTTAGTAAAATTGGAGGTTGATGTGGGACTAGAGATGAGGACTATATGTACATTTAGTTTTTTTTTTTAATAAAAAAAGCAAAATACCATCTGTACATGGAAAAAAGAAAAAGAAAAAGAAAACGAAGATGAGAAAATTACGATCCATCTAGAAACAATAATGCCAATCGGAAACAAAGGCCATAAGGTATATCTTATTATTAGTTTTTTTTTTTTTAATTCAATAATTACACTGAGAAAAGGGAGGTTTGAATTTTGAGGGCTCTTCGCTCCTATTTATTAGGTTGAAACACCACATCACAACTAATAATTTGTGCACTAATTGTGGGGAGCTGAAAAGCCCAATTCATTTGGGTTAATTTTGTGTGGGCCAGGAAAAAAAATGCTTAATACTCTTTAACAAAACTTGGATCAGAAATTCAAAAAGACTAACTTACCTTAAGGCCAAGCCCATCCATCAAAAATGTATAGCCCACCGAAGCCGAAAACAATTTATTACGTAAATACCGTTTTAGGGTTTATCACACAGCCACCAGTCATTGCTTTGCTATATATACTCTCATTTTAGCCGCCACAAACCCTAGCTAGGGTTCCCTTCTCTTTCTTCTGGTACTCTCTCTCTCTCTCTCTCTGCAACCAAGTTTTCTCCTTCTTCGATCTGTAATTCCCGTTTGTTTCCTGAGAAAACACGGGAAAATATAATTGTAAAATCTGAGATTTTCATTTCCTGTACTGATTTGTTTTATTTGAAAGATAATATTTTGTTTGATTATATGTGGATTTTTTTTTTTTGGGGCTTTCCGTGTGATGGTTTAGGGTTCTTTTTTTCAGGTACAAAATCTGCTAGTGGGTGTTTGGAAACAAGAGAGTTTCAAAGATGAGGTATGTGAAATGCCAGTTTGTGGGGTTCTCATTTTTTTCGTTGTTTGGTTTTTGCTTGAATTGAAACATGTTAAGCTGGGTTTTGATTTTAGAATTTTATGAAATGGTCAACATTGAAATTGTAGGATGATTAATGCTGCAAATTGTATGATTGAAGGTTTTATATTCTATGTGTTGTAAATCTATTTCTGAAAAAAAATGGATGAAATTGTGATTATTGAGACTATTTTATTGCTAGTTGAATCCATTTTATTTTGTGTTAAAAAACTTTGTTGGGCAAGTTCTGATTGAATGCTTAGGCTCTTTTCTGCCATTCATGTTTTGTCCATCCCTTACCAAAGTCAATTTACGCTTTTATGATTTCATTTGTTAAGTAAAAGTACCAATGATTAGTGATAGGAACATTCATTTGAAATGGGTGTGATGCTTGTAGTCACATTTGATAGCTGCAGATGTAAAAAATGCTGTCTATGATTTGAAAAATGGCACCTTTTTTACCTTTTGGGTCCTTCCGTCCTGTAGTGTTCCATTAATGTGCCCTAATTATTTGAAACTTGTTCCTCCTTAGTCATGATAAATGAGAGTCACCAGGTGATGCTTCTTGATTTTTCTTCTGCTGACTCCTTTCATCCTTGTTTTTACAGTAAGCTTCAGAGTGACACTCTAAGAGAGGCTATCTCCACTCTTTTTGCTGGATCCAAAGATAAGAAGAGAAATTTCACTGAGACCATTGAACTACAGATTGGATTGAAAAATTATGATCCCCAAAAGGATAAGCGTTTCAGTGGTTCTGTTAAGTTGCCACACATCCCTCGCCCAAAGATGAAGGTTTGCATGCTTGGTGATGCTCAGCATGTTGAAGAGGTAAAAATTATGGGCTACTTTGCTGAGACAGAGAAATGAAACTAAATTTGTAATTGAGTCAAACTTATATGTGTCTGGCTACATCCATTTGTATCATTTGAACTTTTATGATTCCTAATGCCTTCTAGATTTAAATGTATATGTTCTTTTGAATTGGTGGTGTATTTAAGGAAAATTCTCACTACCTAAAAGTTGGAAGGGCAGATATATTTCAAGACTGTATGTTTCATCATACAGATTTGTTCGAGTGTAATACATCATGGTGTATTCTCATTATTGAATACATCACTGGATAAAACCCTTGAAAAAAGCATCAATTTATTGATTGCTTTTATAATATTACGTAGTCCAGGTTTTCCTTGATTATGGGGTTTGGTGCACTGACAAAAATTATAATTTGTGAATACTTTAAGATAAGATGTTTTTATATATTTTGTCGAGCATAGTAGCAAAGATGAGTCAAATATTCTCCCCCCTACATTCCTGTTTTATTTGTGGAGGCATATGCTTACAAATTTTAATCTTTCAGTGACTGTTGCAGTTTAATTTTGTTGTTTACTATTTATTTGGTTATAGATTATAGTCCTGTTTACTTCACATTGTTTGTTGATATGTAATGCAGGCTGAGAAGATGGGTTTAGATTATATGGATGTTGAAGCATTGAAGAAGCTTAACAAAAACAAGAAATTGGTCAAGAAACTTGCCAAGAAATACCATGCGTTTTTGGCATCAGAATCTGTCATTAAGCTGATCCCCCGTCTTTTGGGCCCTGGTCTCAACAAGGCAGGCAAGTGTATTAGAAATGTATTGCATCTGCTGTTGTGGTTTTTATTAGTCAAGATACATGGCTTTCTCTGGAGTACATTTGAAATCAGAATAAACATGACTTATTGTGATGAACATGTTTTTTTTATCTCTTTTTGTCATTTGCATTTTTTGAATGGATTATCTGATATAGCCTTCTTAAACTATAATAAGCGCGTAATCCCTTTTGCTGAGCAATTGTAAATAATTCTAATGTTATATATTGATTTAACAATAATAAGTATATATCAATGTATGCCTCTTTTCTTGAGTGGTTTGTTTGCAGTGTTGTAAGTTATATTTTAAGATGCATGCAGCATTGAATATTAGTCTTTAGTAGAGAGCCTTTTTAATTGGGCGTAAGTGTTTTTCATGCATTATATATTTCTTTCTTATATACCCATTTATTATAATAATGCAGGAAAGTTTCCAACTCTTGTCACACATCAAGAATCCATCGATTCTAAAGTTAATGAGACAAAGGCTATGGTAAAGTTCCAACTGAAAAAGGTGCTTTGCATGGGAGTTGCAGTGGGCAACGTTGCTATGGAAGAGAAGCAGGTCTTCCAAAATGTTCAAATGAGTGTTAATTTCCTAGTTTCACTGTTGAAGAAGAACTGGCAAAATGTAAGCTGTTAACTTTAAGACTAATTCCAGCTTCCTGTTTAAGATTGTTTTATGGTTTGTAGGCACAATTTTTTTTTATTAGTATTTTTGTTCTATATTGTTGATTTTTTTTTTCTGTCTATTTCGAATTTTCTTAGGTCTCTTTCTGTGTTAGTTATGGGCACTATCCTTGCAATTGAGAAATTTGTTTTGTTCTGGATTTTCTTCCTGCATTTGGCTTTCATTCTTATGAAGATCTTGTTGTCTCTTCATTTTTATCTCGGTATCGTGTTTGATTGAGGGTTGTTATTTTCTTGTTGGAAATCAGGTGAGGAGCTTGTCACTGAAGACTACCATGGGGAGGCCAGTGCGCGTATACTAAAATCTTTTGGCAAGGGAATTTTGTAGGCGAGCTGTAATTCTTATAAGGGTGTGCTTTGAATGGTCAAGTTTTCTTGTTGGTTGGCTATTTTACCTTTTTACTGTTCTCTGAATTCTTAGATGTCATGGCCCTAGAATTGTTTTGGAATGTTTGTTCAAGGGTTGAACCAAGTTTTCATTTTCACTTGCCCTATAATACATTGATGAATATTAGGTCTTATATATGTTGCCGTCCAGCTGGAGTGAAATTGATGGTAAAATTTATTATGTGGATGATAAATTGCTCTCATTATATACTTGAAGTCTGGCAGGCTGTGAAAATGTGGACTAGAATTAATGCAGTTCAATTATCTCTTAAATTTCTTGTTTTCTTGAACAGTAATGGCTGTTTGGATTGAGGGGTGAGGGGAAAAGAGGGGAGAGTAAAGTAGAGTTAACTAAAAATAGGCTAATTTTGAGCCAATTTCGCATTACTTTATTGTACTTTATTCTCCCTCTTTCCCCCTCAATCTAAAAGGGCCATAAGGCTAGGAACAATTTTTTTTACCACTTCTACTCCTCTTACTCCACACTGTTCATAGTTGTTTCAGAAAAACATGTCACTGTTCATAGACAACAATTTTATGTAAGTGGCCGTGTTCACCGATGGGCCTGCTCATCTGTTGAGCCCATTTGGAATTCTTTGCCAATGTTCTGTATATTATTTCCTGCCCCTCCTGGGAGTTGCTCTGGATGTTTAGCTCTCGTCCCTGCTGGTTGTCTAGATACTATTTCTGAGTACTTTGACAGCGAGGCCCAGGGCAAAAAAATGAAAACCTTTTCCAGAAAAATAGAATTACAATAATTTCATTGGGCCACAAGAAATAACCTGAAAATTACGGGGAGGAAAAGTGAGGCGATACAATTTTGATCCCTTTTTACGCCTGGATTAATTGACTTGGATGTCTAACTTATGGTAAAATTTTATGGAATAGTAAAATATTTAACGGGATTTATCTGATGAGAAATGTTTCGTCTATAATATTTTTAAGAAAAATCATAGGTGGTTAGTTGTTACTAGTTTAAATCTGAACCTACCACTTAAATTATCCTTTTACCTTAACAATAACAACCTTTCACTTAAAATTTGTTGTGAACATAGCAGTTCTTTTACCTAATTTCATTAATTTTAAGGAAATATTAAATGTTTTCCATAAGGCATCTCGCAAAAATTTGATTTTTGTTGTTAAATTCAAGCAATAATTGAAGGGAATATTGTTTAAGTTTTAATATTTAGGTAGGCTGCAAAATAATTAGAAAGCAAAGTGCAACTTACCTACTGTTAATTTGTTATTCGTATTACATTGTCAGTTTGCGATGTTTTGACTTTCAAAAAAAAGGTATATTTGTTGGTGAAGAAAGTGACCTCTAGTCCTTTACATCATTAGTCATTACATTGTGAATACTTAGTCGATGCCCCAGGGCCCAAATTCAGACTAGACTTCAGATGCCTCGTGCATTTTATGATGCATATGAATCTAGCATATCATAGTACTCTGATTGTTAGGTAACCTTCCATTCCATTGAAGACTGAAACCAACATATGGTTGTTACCTTCTATTCGTTGCTCAAGAATCAGCCACCAATAGAAAGAACCGTTGTTTCATAACTAAATGAGTAATAGTATTTGGTTCAACTTGTTTTTTATATGATTATTCTTGGATCATAGCTCAACTATTTTAAAGGTTTGTTTGTATTGGGCGTCCGTGTTTCAGGCCTTTTTTTTTTTTTTTTTTTTTTTTTTAACCAGCGTGTTATGCACTGTTCATTGGTCATGAACAGTGTATTTAGGCCAATGAACAGTGCCAAACAGTAATAAACAGAAAAAAGAAATTATTTTTTTTATTATTTTTAGTTTTCAGCAAAATAAGTTGTATCCAAACGCACATTAAAAATCACATCAAGAAACCTATAACTTGGTGGGTATTAGAAGAACCAAAGCCAAGGTAGAATGACGAGAAATCGAATTGTAAAGCCGCAAAGACGGCATCCATCCTATGAATTGTGCTGACCAATTTTAGCACAATGGTGAAGAACTCAACTTAAAAAGAGCGTATGTTGTTTAGCTTTGTCTATAGAGAAGGAGAAATTATACGGTTATTATGATGGACCATGTCATTTATCTACAATTCCACTAAAAAACTCTCACTTACTTAATATTGCTATGCCAGTAGTTAGTTTTTGTTTTTGTTTTTGTTTTTGTTTTTTTTGTTTTTTTTTGTTTTTTTTTTTCTGACTTAGCAATTTTAAATAAATAAGAGTCTTTTAGTAAAATGATGGACCACGTCGTTTGTCCACCACGAGTACCTTATAATTTCTCCTAAAGAAGAGCTTGCTATATAAACACGGTCATTTTGACATTATTGCACCACAACTATTTCACATTATATTTAATGCAATTTGTTTGTAATCATTTAAGTGAAATAATTGTAAAGTGGGTTGTCCCTTCTTAATCGATCACTGTTACAATATATTTATTTAAATTAAATTATTAATAACTTAATAAAATTGGATCTACTTGTTTTATAAATAATTAAATAAAACTTTAAAATTTTCAAGAAGAGGTTACCATAAAGCTTTCACACGCTATTAGGGGTTAGCCAAGTGATTCCTAAAGTCTCATGATGTTTTTGAGATCCTGAGTTCGAAACCTTTTGTCATCATTTTGGGGCTATCTCATGGGGTTCCTCACTTCCTCCTTGTAATAACTTGGTGTGTGGAGGACGGGGGGATTACATACACCTGAGAGAGAAAAAAAAAGTTGGGGAGCTCTGGACAATTATTTATCAAAAAAAGTCTAGAACCACAAAATTTTTCACAACTTCTTGTCACAACTGTGACATGACAAAGTGTGATTAGTGAATAAAAAATTGTGAGTTTATGTATAAGTGATAAATAATGATTTACCACTCATTGTCTGCCACATCAAAATTGTGACAAAAAAAATTGTGAAATAATTTGTGGTATGTAACTATTCAATATCTCTATTTATCATAAATACCAACTAGTCAGTCCACATAAGGAAAAAAGAAAAAAAAATGAAAACAAAAGGAGGGAAAACAGGAGGCAGGTTAGGTAGGTTTGGTTTGGGCAAATGGCAATTACTATTTAGGGGTCTTGGGGTTTGTGGCTCATTATGGTGCCCCCAGCTTTACATAGATGCCAAAAGCCGTCCTCTTCTTTCTCGACTCTCAAACACGAAACTAAGAGTATGGCACAATAAATGCCACAACTTGCCATATGAGTGAGTTATGGTTGATAAAGAAGTGATGGTGGGTCCACCAATCACAACTCAGCACATAAGCAAGTTGCGTGGCATTTGTGAGTTGTGTGGCATTTGTTATGCCACTTTATGTCGCACAAAGACTTATTCTGAAACTAAATCTATGTCACACTATTAACACTCTAGAACATTCCCTCTCTCCCCTGAATTATTTATATATTTGAATCAGAGTTAGAGAGAGAGCTGAATCGTTTGAGTCTCTGACTTTTTGTCTTTTGAAGTTGCACCCTACCTTGTATTCTCCGCTCAAACCAAAACCGTAAGCTCTCTCTCTCTCTCTCTTATCTTGTTTGCAATATTTCGTTTTCAACTTTGTTATATTGAAATTAAAATACGATAAAACATTGATGACTCTACTCTCCGTTTTGTTGTTCTGAGATTTTCATGAGATTGGGTTTCAGGGTGAGGTCCGGCAAATGACTAGGATAACATGTTTTCCCACTTCTTCTTGAATATGTCCTTTTTTGTTTGAGATTTAGATTTATCCCTTTATTTATATTTACGGAATCATGAAAATCCCACGATTTAGATTTTAATTTGTTTGCTTTCATTTCTGGGAGACCAACTATATTAAACAGACCCAATTCACCACTGAATCTAAAGTTTGGAACTTGGCCACGAAATCGTTATGCTGATGATAGACTCAACTGTAGTATTGGGGTTTGGTGGTGTCAAGTATAGTATTAAATTTTCGCTATATTTATTGACATAGTTTTTTTTTTTTTGAGTTGTGCTTCAGTCACATTGAAATCTATGGTCTTTACTCCTTTGTCATTTATGAAGTACAGAGTGTGAGATGGGCTATTAGTTGGAATTAAAGGCAATGTTTTTGTACCTTTCACACAAACTTGCTTATTGATGGAAATTCTGGTGAAACCAAGCTTATGCTGGGCCATCATATAGTCAAAACTGTGGAAATGAAAAACTATTGGTGTTCTATATGTTGCATTTTACTGCAGGATAGCCACCAGTGAATCACTTTACCAAGAGGTTAACTTATGGTTAGGTGCAGGTGGAGATGTATCATGTGGGTCATTTTTCTATTGGAGTTTTTTGGACTAGGAAACTCCATGCATTTCTGTGCTGGGCCAACATGGAGAAATATCATAAATTAGAAATCTTGGATGTTATATGCAATGCACAGTACTAGGCTGTCTGTATCAGTAAATATTCAATTAATTATTGGTTACCTACGTTTTATCTGTATTGTTCCTGAAAAAAAAATGGGTGCATTTGGGTCTATATTGTGAGGGGACCTTGACTCAACAGACAGACTAGTTTCAGACTACACATAGACTTTGATTAAATTATAGAGTGATACTATTTCTATTTTGCGGTTATTAAAATGGAGCCTCGAGTCAAGAGCAGAGAGCCTTTAGCTTGCATCTTCTCATAGTGCTCCAGACATCAATTGCCCTTTTGTTACAGAATGGATCTTTTATTCCGTTATTTGTAAACTTTTATAAGAGGCATACAAAATCCAACCCCCTTAGCTGCAAGGATGCTCAGCCATCTGCCTTTGGGAATGCTTGCAAAAACATTCCTAGATTGAAGGGCGATAGGTACCTTTCCGCCCTTATGGAATTCTTTGCAATGATTGCCTCATCCATTGGAGAAATAATTGCTTCATATTTTTATTAATCTATTTTAAATAAAACAACCTTGGATGTTGCTACTTTTCCCATTAACCAAACGTTAAAGTGTCGTTAACTTCTAATTTACAATATCCACCATTTTGTGTGTATGCCATATGTAACTCACAGGAGAATCATATCAGTTAAAAAAAAAAAACCCACAGGAGAAATACTCCTCAAAAAGTGAAAAATAGAAACATTTTAATAGATATAGTATAAGTGGTTTGATCCTTTTAGATTATTATAGTATATAAATCTTTTAACCCAGCCTGCATGCATACTACCCAAAATATATTAATCTAATTTGTGTAAAAAAATTTGACTGAAAAATTACCTTTTTTAACCCAA
The DNA here is from genome assembly GCA_030021035.2 of Notholithocarpus densiflorus. Lineage (NCBI taxonomy): Eukaryota > Viridiplantae > Streptophyta > Magnoliopsida > Fagales > Fagaceae > Notholithocarpus > Notholithocarpus densiflorus. The sequence continues at coordinate 5,294,966 of JARYZH020000003.1, forward strand.
CATACATACTATTGTATTACATTTTTTCTTTATTCTTAATACGCGTGTCAAATTTCTTGCTAATCTGTCAAGGGTCAAGTCCTCGTCGATCTGGTAACCGAGTTTGCTGAATCCCCATTGGAAGTAGAAGTAGAAAAGCAAGGCATTGATGGAAAATCAGTTGGCATGATCTCCCTACAAGATCCTTTATCTTGGACAGTATACGTTGATGGTGTAGCAAATCAGAGGGGATCTGAAGTGGGGTTAGTTCTAATATCCCCCGAGAAGATTACCATTGAGAAATCATTAAGACTGGACTTCTCGGCCACAAACAATGAGGCTGAATATGAGGCTCTGTTGGTGGAAATGGCCATGGTGCGAAAGATGGGCAAAAAGGCAATAAAGGTTTTCTCGGATTCAAGATTGGTTGTAGGCCAAGTGAAGGGAGAGTTAGAAGCCAGAGATGTGAGAATGCATGAATATTTGAATCAGGTTAGACACTTACAATCAGAATTTGAATCTTTTAACTTATCACATATCCTTCGGAGTGGAAACACACATGCAGACTCCCTGGCCACTCTTGCAACATCCTCGGCACACGATTTACCTCGAGTCATACTTGTTGAGGACCTGTGCAAGCCTACTGGAGTAAAGAGGAACATAGTCCAAATCCATCAAGTCAAAGTAGGGCCCAGCTGGATTGATCCTATAGTGCTGTTCCTCAAAGAGGATATCTTACCCGAGGAAAGGTCAGAAGCTGAAAAGGTGCGAAGAAAGGCTCCTCGATTTTGGCTGTCCGAGTACCAAAAATTGTATAAGCGCTTTTTTTCAGGGCCGTTCTTACTGTGTATACATCCTGAAGCATCAGAGCTACTCCTTAAGGAGCTACATGAAGGAATTTGTGGGAGCCATACAGGAGGCAGATCTTTGTCTCACCAAGCCCTCACTTAGGGACACTGATGGCCGGGCATGCAAAAGGAAGCACAAGAATATGTGAAGAAGTGTGACCAATGCCAAAGATTTGCACCAAACATCCACCAACTGGGAGGAGTCCTTAATCCTCTGTCCCGCCCTTGGCCATTCGCTCAATGGGGCTTGGATATTGTAGGTCCTTTTCCTAAGGCCGCAGGGAATAAGAGGTACCTACTGGTCGGCACGGATTACTTTACCAAGTGGATCGAAACTGAACCATTGGCTAACATCAAGGACGTGGATGCCAAGAGATTTGTTTGGAAGAATATTGTAACCCAGTTTGGGGTTCCTCATACCCTTATCTCAAACAACGGCTTGCAATTTGATAGCAAGGCCTTCCGAAGATACTGTTGTGACTTGGGGATTATGAATAGATATTCCACCCTGGCTTACCCCCAAGGGAATGAACAGGCCAAGGCTATCAATAAAGCCATAGTGAATGGACTTAAGAAGAGGTTGGATGATGCGAAGGGAAAATGGGTGGAAGAGTTGTCACACGTCCTTTGGACATATTGGACTACGCCTCGCAGGTCAACAAGAGAGACATCATTTTCAATGACATATGAGGCCGAGGCCGTTATTCCTTTGGAGATTGGATTCCCAACGCTAAAGACGAGTTCTTTCACTCCGAGCAACAATGACGAGCTATTAGGGAAGAGCCTAGACTTAATTGAGGAACGAAGAGAAAATGCAATGGTCCAATTGGCCTATTATCAACACAAGCTCAAGAAAGGGTACGATGCCAATGTGAAGCTGAGCCCACTAGTACCAGGAGATTTAGTGTTAAGAAAAGTTTTGGGTACTGCTAAGAACCCAGCCTAGGGAAAGCTGGGGCCTAACTAGAAAGGACCGTATCGCATCACTTCAATAGCTAGCATAGAAACATATTATCTGGAAGATCTAGATAAAAATACTGTACTTCATCCCTGGAATGTAAACAACCTGAGAATGTATTATTATTAATGAAAGTAGTCTTTGCCATATTTTTGGTTTATCATATTGTTTGTCATGCTTTCTACTATTCGCCAAGTATTAAACAGAACCTTAGCTATGCCTGGCTCCTTGGACCACATGTTTTGGGAAAATTAATACTTACTGACATCTATCTAAGTATTAAACAAAACCTTAGCTATGCCTGGCTCCTCGGACCACATGCTTTAGGAAAATTAATACTTACTGACATCTATCTAAGTATTAAACAGAACCTTAGCTATGCCTGGCTCCTCGGACCACATGCTTTGGGCTAAATTAATACTTACTAACATCTATCTAAGTATTAAACAAAACTTTAGCTATGCCTGGCCCCTAGGACCACATGCTTTAGGTAAATTAATACTTCCTATTACTTTCCTAAGTATCCAACAAAACCTTAGCTATGGCTGGCTCCTCGGACCACATACTTTGGGTAAATTAACATTTCAAGCGATTCACAAAGGTGTCAAACAGAACCTCCATTATATCTAGATCCTATTGAGTATGTTAACACTTCCTATTGGTTATTTAAGTGTCTGATGGGGTCAATCCTAATTAATGATGCGGATCTTCATTAAAGTGACATAATCAATTGCATGCTTGTAAGCATCACTTAAAGCATTTGAAAGTATATCCATGATCTGCTTCAGGTCTGATTATTGTATTCAGGTCTTTTACCTTAGTAATGGGAAGAAATTTATATGAAGTCTAACATGAATAGGTGTTATACCATTTGCATATATGAATGGAGTTATATCTAATTTCCATATCATCTAAGTGTTAATCAAAATAGGAACTATATCAGCACTTGTGTAAGGATCATGGACATAAGAAAACTGTTCATAACTTTCATTAACTAAAGACTCAGAAAGAGGCAGATTAGATACAAAGATGTCACTCTAATAACAAACTTAAAAATAAAAAAATAATAAATAAATAAAACAGCATCTAAACACTAGAAATCATTTCTTCTTTATCACAATCTTGTCTTTGGGAGGACCGTGGATAGGCTGAGTAGAGGCTGCTTCTGAGGCCTCAGGGTCCTTGCTTGCTAGATCAGCCTTGGCAGGCAAGGGAAGAGTGGCCAGGATGATCTCCATCTTTTTAGGAGCTTCCTTCTCAGCAGGAGGGTCTTGGGTGACAGCTAGAGGCTTCGTAGCATCAGGTGCCACTCCCTGGTTAGCATTCTTTTCTTTTTCTGTGACCCCGAGGTGCTCAACCTCCTCTACGGGTTTGTCAGAAGAAGTTGGAACACTAACCGAACTGTCCTTGCCCACTTCTGTCACCTCAGAGGTGGTATCAGTCCTCGAGCCAAAGGGAACAGACTTTCGGATGGCAGGGGGGTAGTACACGTTCTCTGCCCTCCTAAGTATAGATGAAGCCTCAACCCCAGCTTGGTTGAGGGCTTCATTCCATACTTGGGAGCAATAGGTCCTGCACACCCCCGAGACCTCAGCCCTAAGGGCTTCTTCAGTCTCTGGCACTCCCAGGTCATTCCCATCTTGCTCGGCCTGATCCCGAGCCTTCTCAGCCAATTCCCTTGCCTTCTCAACCTCCTCCAATTTCATTTTAAGGGCATTGATCTAAAATCTGGAGGCTGCCAGTTGATCCTCGATGTTGCGAAGGAGAATCCTTTGGCCTTCAGCTTGCTTCTTAACGTTGTCAAGAGCAGCTGCAGCACTTTTTTTCTCTCTCTCTCTCTCTCCTCCTCTATTAGTTTTTTCTTGAGCTCTTGAATGCTCCTCTTGGCCACATTGAAGACCTCCACAGCGGCATTACGCCTTCCCTCCTCCTCCTTCATCTATCGGTGGCAGTAGTTGGTTATCTCCTCCAAGAAGCTCTTAGAGATAGGGATGTAGTCCAAGATCAAATGGGCTGCCCTGAGCTGACCATCAGTGTGAACAAACACTTCAGCCTTCAATATTTTGTCCAAATTGGGCTGGTTCACGAGATTGAAGTTGGACACAGCGACGTTCTTATCTACAAAGCCACAGAGAAAAACAAAAAGGCATTGTTAGCAAAAAATAAAATTAATCGAAGGTAAATTCATATACAATTATTCAAACCTAGACCTAAGACCCCACCTGGTTTCCCTTCTCTCGTCAGGCAGGGGAGGTCATCATGCCACTCCCCTGATACAATCAGGAAGTCTTTGTTTAGGCATTTATTGGAATCAGGGAGGCATTGGATAAGCCTCACCTCGGGGTACCTAAACTTGAGGTAGTACCCCTGCCCTATTAAGTGGTGGAGGTTGTAAACCCAATTGACATCATGGTGTGTGAGGTTTAAGTCCATCCTCCTGTTAAGGGCATCTATACAACCTAAGATTCTAAACATGTTGGGTGCACACTGGGTGGGAGCTAACCTATGGGCCCTAAGGTAGTCCCTGGTAATAGTAACCATAGGGATCGTCATCCCTTCTTCTATGAAGGCAATCATCAGGATTACTACCTCTCCCTCTTGCCTGTCTTCGTGCCATTGACCCTCTTTACAATACCTAAGGCCTACTCCTGAGGGGATCCTATACTGAGCCCTAAAATTATCTATTCCCTCCTCGGAGTCTACCAAACCCTTAAATCTACCCATCTCAAGAAAGGTTTGGGAAAACTAAAAAGATTGAAAGGAGAAAATGGAGCCGAGGAGAAGAAAAGTACGCAGAAAAGAAAAATATATGGAAAGACAAAATGTAAAGATTCGTAAAGACTTACAGAAAAAAGAAAAATTCTCCTCGGACAAGCTCTTGGTATTTGTAGGGACACAAGTGAGTTGGAAAGGTTGCAGGTTCAATGTATGAGCTCTAGAACGAAGTGAATGCTAATGTGAGAAGACTGATTGATTTGGGTAGTATTTATATCAAAGGGATGGCCATAAGCGAGAAAATTCTCGCTCTGTTTTCAACGAGACCCTCAACCGTTGGATTTGCATCGCGCCGTAAAACATGGGGGACAAGGAGCTGTAAAAATTTAATGAAGGTGTGTCACGCATGCCGAAGTGTCAGGAGCGTGTCTTAGGCCGTTAAAAAGGCATCTACACAGGCAGAGGTGATGTACAATGAGCACGAACTAACTAGGTTGACATCGAGATCCTCATTTCTTCCCGAGGAGCCAGAAAGAAGATCTCGAGGGGCTATTGTAGGGATAATGGGCCCAGGAATTCACTATTTATGTATACACTGGACCTAGGGCCCAATCCGAGGATGTAACACTGTCCGAGGAGGAGTAGACGTGGTCAGGGGAGTCCGTGTTAGTAGAGAAAGAAGTTGGATTTGATCACAATGGCCCAGAAGGTTGGGCCGAGGATGAGTGCCTCCTCGGCTAACCAAAGCCGAGGTCCGTAGAGGTAGTCTGTCATCTGGGGGGATGATCCAGGAAGGTCAGTTGGCATGGATAAGCATCGCAGAAACAAAGGACAGATGGAAGTCCTAAAATATCTAAGGAGAAAGCTGCTACCACCGCATTTAATGCTCTGCAGCTAACTCTCTGGCCGCATTAATGTGAAGGTGATACCTAAACAGTGTTTTTCAGCCTTACAGCTACTACCTAAAGACTTCAGGAATGTGCTGATGGGACAAGGATCAAGCACCAACCATCTGGCCTGCACGTGGAGGGTAAGAATGAAAGAGGAAGAGAGTATAAAAGAAAGGAGGAGCAATGGTAAAAGGGATCGAAAATTTGTAAAAGAAAGCACTGTAGCAGCTTGAACCATATCTGTAACCATTTTCAATCAATATATACTAGAACAAACCTCCTCGGATTGTGTCGAGGACAAATTTACTTAGATAACTCCAGTCCATCTCTGTTTGATTATCTCTTAAAATCCATTCTAACTGTTATCCCATTCAATAGAGCCTAGTTGTCCAACCCACTCTCTACAAATTCATTGTATTGGGCTTATTGGGCTTGGATCTAATCATACTTTGGGTCTAGGGTCCAAAACGCGTCCCTACAATATTGTAGTTAGCTAGTTTCCATTTGCTAACTTATTTTGAATTTCAAACTTGGAACTTAGAACTTGGAAAATATTTTCCATATGTTTTGATAAATATTTTGGTATTTGGTTGCTAATTAAACATTTATTGAACTTTTTAGATACATTGGGTCAAAACTTAAATATATTTGTTTCGTTAGTATAGACTTAGCAATATATGATATGCAAATTACATCATATGATGCAAATCTAAGTTTTTTTATGGATGAATTTATAATTTATGTGATTATTCAACATACAAAGTCATTATCAATGTGCTTTTTGCTTTAAATCTGAAAATATGTAGGATCTTACGATTCACGATCCGATCCTACGATCTACGATCCCACCTACTTTCAACGATCCTGCGTAGAATCCCGATTTTGACAACCTTGATCGTGACTTAAAGTCATGATTTCAGTTTAAAAAACTATTAAACACAAATTTGTGTGCATTAGTCATTTCCCTAATCTATGTACTTTTACCCAAAAGCTCAAGATAATCCATGATTGGCAATATCAAAAGCTCAAGATACTTGGCAATATGAAAAAACCCAAGATGATTACTACTTGGCAAACTAACATTTTAAAGCCCAAGACTATTACCATTTGGCACACAATTATTTCGAAAGCCCAAGGCTAACAACGCTTGGCAAATATTATCATATTATTTCAAAAGCTCAAGAATATTAATACTTGTTAAATCCTATTATTTTAAAATCCCAAGGCCAATAATACTCGGGCAAATATTATCATATTATTTCAAAACCACAAGACTTATAATGCTTGGAAAATTCTATTATTTTAAGAGCCCAATTAAGATTAATAACACTTGGCAAATACTACGCTTTAAAAGCCTAAGACCAATGATTATTGGCAAACACAATAATCTAATGTAAATATTTTACTTAAAGCCCAATGCTAATAATTCTTGGCAAATAAAATTATCTAGCAATTATATCAAAGCCCATGAAGATTATAAACTCATGGCAATTATTTATTTTTATACCATATTACAAACTCATGGAAGTTATCTTTAAAAACCCATGGTTACTATTTATCTCATGCCACACTATATATCTCTCTAATATTTAAGCTCATGGAAATTATATTTATCTTCAATACACATGGCAATTATTTATCTTACAAACCCATGGCAATCATTTATAAAAAGCCCATGAAAACTTATATTATTTCATCATGATAATTATTTATCTTATGTTGTATTATTTATTTCACTAACCTTTGAAGCTCATGGACATTATCTCTATCAAAGCCCATGGAAAATATTATTTATAAAAGACCATGGAAATCATTATTTAAAAATCCATGGCAAATATTCATGGTAACCTAACATATACACTATTTTTACTAACAATAAAAGTCCATTTAAATTATAAACCCATGGCAACCATGGCAATATTATTTATCTTATTTGAAGCAAAAAAATATATATTATTTATCTTATAGGCCCAAAGAACTACATCAAAGGTGCAAGCCCAAGTGAAAGACTCCCAAGACAAGGCCCAACCCGAAAAGTTTAGTCCACATGACAAAACCCAGCAATAAACATTAGCAAAAGAGACCCACGATTGTAACTAAGATCCTTCAATTCAGCTCTAATCAAATGCCATCTATCACGAGCATCTATTTGCTCAATAATTCCCCAACTTCAAAGCCTTGGTTGTTGCCGGTACTCGAGTGGAAGATGCCATTAATGATGGCATAATTGAGGAAGAAAAGAACCTTGTCTCCAAGAAAGGTACAATCAATGCAATCAACTCCCAAAAATCATCAGTTGCCAAGCCTCAAAGAAATTACTCAGAATTACAATACTTTTAGTGGTCTTGGACAAACTACAAACTAAAGGAATTTTTGAAGCCATTGGATCCTAAGCCGATTACACACATCCTATGCCTAGAAGTTACAACCCCAATGCTCATTACAAATATCATCAAGTGAAATATCACACAACTATGAGGCTGTTTGGTCATAGTTTTCAAAACACAGTGTTCAGTGTTTAAACACTGAACACTAGTGTCCAAAATTTTAAAAAATGTGTTTGGTCATCGTTTTCTATTCAGGGTTGTTTGAAAATTATTGCTCCAAAACCCATGTTTGAACAGCATTTTTTGGAATCACCTCTGAGCTGATTTTAAACAATAAACAGTAGTTTCCAGTGGCACTTCGGTAATAAAATTGAACACACTTATGGGGCCCACCTGATTAGCTTTTTTGAACGTTTGTCTCCTCAGTCCTCTCTGAACCCTCATCTCTTCACGCCCCAAATCCCTCTACCTGGAACAAAGATCACACACACCTCCATAACTCTCACCCACCATAACTCTCACCCACCTCCATAACTCCCCTCACCCAGCGCCATTCCACCTCACCCCTCACCGACCCAGCGCCATTAATCCTAACCGACCCATCACAAACGCGTCTTCTACCCATTGCATCACTAATAACCCCTATCAATCACATTAATCGCTTTCTCACAATTAATTCCTCACCTACGAAGCTCTGTTGCTAAGGGAAAGGCAAACTCACACAGTCTGAAGGGCTTGGTCAGGTAAAGATTTAATTACTTGTTGCAGCTTTCTTTCACATCCCAATCAAATTCAGATCAGTTCACATTAATCCAAGTTAGGGCTTATTTTAATCCCACATCTTCTTTCAGATGGCAGCCTCGCTCTCATCCTCATCCACCTCTCTCGTGCATTACAGAGCATCTGCTTCCTCCTCTGCTTCCTCCTCTCACCGTGTTCCCTTACTGGTAGGTCTATCTAATATAGTGAATCATTTTTTCTTGTTCTGTTATAATTTTGTACCTAGCTCATTGAAAAAATCTCTTCATTTTGTGGCCTCTGTGTTGTTGCTGATGTGAACTTGAGATCAGTAGGTGTAAGTGTAAAAGTTTCACTTGACAAAATTATAGTGAATCATTTTTGCTTGTTCTGTTATAATTTCGTACCTAGGTCATGCATTTTCTCTTCATTTTGTGGCATCTGTGTTGTTGCTGATGTGAACTTGAGATCAGTATGTGTAAGTGTAAGTTTCATTTGACAAAATTATAGTGAATCATGTGTGCTTGTTCTGTTATAACTTTGTACCTAGGTCATGCATTTTCTCTTCATTTTGTGGCCTCTGTGTTATGGTTTGAGATTTAATGTTTTCGTTGAAGTAGAAAGGGAGTATGTATAAATGTTTGTCTGAGAGAGAGACTTTAACTATTATAGGTGTTATAGAAAGGGAGTATGTATTTGGTCTCTTCATATATATAGGTGTTATCTAAGGTTAAGTTTAATTTCGAACATTACTTAATAGTTCTTTGAAGCTTCACTTCTCTATGCCAAATGAAAAATAGTATTGTGCATTCCTTGAAGAGATTCAAAGTAGTATAATTGCTTCTTTATTTCATGAAAAAAAAAGGCTTCAGCTTTGGTTGATTTTGGGGCAAAATAGCAGTACAACCATCCACTAAAAAGTTAAATATCATTAGTTTGATGAGAACAAAAGTTTGATAGATTAAATCACATTGACCTTTCAACATATATTCAATTATAAATATGCTCCTATGCCTTGATAAGTAACTGCTGTTTTTAGTAAATAGCTCCCTTTGTCATAGTAAATATGCCCCTATTGATCTCGCAATACACACAAATATATAAATATACAATTCCACTGCAAGTGTATGATAAACTGATGTGTATACAATGCATACCTATGTATTCTTCCTTTAGTTTTGTTAAATTTTCTCTTATATGCCTGCTGCTTGGGTCTTTTAGTGAGTAGGAAGTTAATGTTTTTTAATCCATATTATACAATTTCAAATGCCGAGTCTATGTAAGTTACCAAAATTTATTTAGATGGATGATGCCGAGGATAAGAAGTGGCCTGAAGCAGTTGAGAAACATTTCATTGATGTCTTGTTAGAAGAGGACGCTAAAGGCAATATGCCCCAAGGCCAGTTCAAGCCTGGAACTTGGACAGTAGTTATGAATGAGTTTAACAAGCGCGCGAATAAAAATTACAGCAAGACACAACTTACACAAAAATATCAACGAATGAAAGGTCGACACCGCACATTCTCCCTGCTCATCGCATGTACAGGAATGGGATGGGACCCCATTTTAAATACGGTGACGGCCAGTGAGGAAGCTTGGGCTGCTGCATTTGCGGTAAGTCCTTTAACATACTCCAAACAAAATTTATTACAATTAGCTATATGCATAGTTTATGGTTGTAAGTTAAAATGATGCTGAAATCTACCTTGTGTTCATACTAGCATGGCCCATCTTTTAAACACTGAATGTATTCACAACTATAAAAGATAGTGATAAGGCAAAAACAAAAATTCATACATATTTATCCAGCACTATGTTGTAAGTGTATAACATAGTGCATATCAAAAATATGAGGTTTATTAAATGGTGTATTAATAAATAGTGTGTTCAAATAGTTTTTATGTAGCATTTTCTCATGATGATACTTTTAGGAATGGAATAAAATCTGATCTAAGGGGTTTAATGTGGGTTTCATGGTTGGAGTGACATTATTGTGAGTTTGGAGTTATCTATTACTGTTTGTTTTGGGAAAGTGGGACCAATGGGATTGTTTGACAAGTCTACCCATTTATGGTTTCAAGCATTATTTTGGTATGCAGTGTACTGTAGCCCCTGGTCGATTTTGCCTTTTCTAGATGCCATGTTCAGCAAAGGGACAGTAACTTCCAAGTTTTGTCCAATTCCTTTTGGCTTTTTGAATGGTCTCCAGCTTTTACTTATTCTTCCTCTGGTCTGTTCTTTTTGGTCTGAGTCTTTGAGGTATAAACAATATGAATCACAGGTCTATAGAGTCCTTGACTTATATTCTTTTATTTATATTATTCATTTGCGTCAATTACTCAATGTCTACAATTTTTTAAAAAAACTTTTTGGCTTTTTGAAATTTGGAATAAAGAGTGTTGTTTTTAAAGTTTTGGAGTATACAACAAGAAATTGAGAGGGAGCGCAAATGCTTTGGCTTTTGAACAATCTTGACTACGCTTCTCAATTCATAAATTTTTATTATTGTAGAAAACAGAAATGTGATTTTGGTATAAAGTTAATAGGGTTATTATTACTGTTACTCTTTTTGTTTTTGGTATCTAAGAGTGGATGGTTATTATAGGGTTATTATAATTACCCATCTACTTTGTATTGGGTTTTATATGAATAATTCATCTAACCCAATATATATGGTTGTTAATAGGTCAATCATAAATTCAAGGAGTTCAAGAAAAAGGGGCTGAGACACTATGACCTGTTGGGCAGGCTTTTCAATTCAAACACAGCCACAGGTTTCCTCCAAATTTCATCTGCCCAACCAGCTCCCAACAGTGACGAAGAGAGAGAGCTGGATGCGGCCTTCCTATCATCGGGAGTGCATGTCAACTTCAATACCAATAGTCTGGATGATGTGGAGGAGCTGCCCACACCAAGTAAAGCCCAAACCCGGAGGCAAGTTGAAAAGCGGTCAGCTGAACCATCTCAGTCAAGCGAAAAAAGGAAGAAAGGGCACTCCTTTGAAAGCATGACTGAAGCTATTTGGGGGTTTACTGAAATGAGGAACCGGAGGGGGAAAAGGTCCACTGAAACTGGAGACTCTGCTGTGGGGGGTGACAGTGAGTCAGTTACAGAAGCTGTAACACTGCTCAACCAGTACACTGATGTGGATCATGTCACATATTGCAAGGTCGTGCAGGAGCTTCATAACTTCAAGAGTAGAGCTGCTTTTTTTGCTATGACGGTTGATAGGAGAAGGGCTTGGATTGAGTTCATTGGGGGTGGATTACAGTAGTTGTGGGGGTGGTTGAGAATGTGCGCCGTTTAAAGAGCTACTAGGAAGTTAATTAGTTTAGTTATTTTGGTTTAATGTGAATAGGCAAAGTCTGTATTATGTTCACTTTTTGGACAATGTTTGCATGCTACCTTCCTTTATTAGTACTATATAATGCTTTGAACATCTATGCAAGTTATGTAAGAAATATGGGATTAGTTTGTTGTGGCTTTGTGCTGTCTTGCAATTGCTTTGTTGTTCAGCAATTGCAATTGCTTTGTTGTGGCTTTGTGGTGTTTATGCTGTTTTGTTTGGTGACATATATATATATATATATATATTTTAGAAAATCAGATGTGTTCTTTATGCAAACATAACTTGCTAAACTGTTGTGGCTTTCTTTATGCAAACATTTACTTGCTGTTTTGTTGTGGATTGCAAACATAACTTGCTTTCTTTATGCAATTGCTTTGTTGTTTGGTGACATATATATATTTTAGGAAATTACTGTGTGTTCTTTATGGAATTTCTATGGTACACAGTAACATCTATAAATATATATATATTTATAAATTTTCTTTGGTACACACAATAACATCTATATATATCTATATATATATATATATATATGTAGTGCTTCCAGCAACGCAAGCTGTAACTTATATATACATACTCATTTATATATACTCAACACTGCAGAATCACTTCTCATTTATATATATATATATATTGCTATGCAGAAATATTTTCTCACTTATGCAGAAATATATATACTCACTTATATATACATACAACCATATATACTCATTTATATATATACTAACTTATATATATAGATACAACAATATATATATATATACACACACATACAACAATATAGATATATATACATATAGCAACATATATATATATATATGTGTGTGTGTGTGTACTTCTTTATAGTGGTTGATGTGAACTTTTTTGGCTGCCCATAGGTGTGATTCAGTTATGGCTGATACCGATTCAGATTGTGATTCAGTCATGACTGATCCCGATTCAGATGAGTACGATAGTGAGGTAGAACTTGAGATTGCCACAGCCTACGTTCAGCTATGTATAGAGTACGTGCAAAAGTACTACATGAAGCAACCTATGTGCACTAGTATCTTGAGTGGGAGGTCATATGTGATTGAAGTACTAGAAGGAAATCCCCAAGTGTGTTACGACATATTCCGCATGGACAAGACCATTTTTAGGCACTTGTGTAATGAGTTGAAGCGGCTGCACCTATTAGAGGAGGACGCTGGTATTGTTTCAATTGAGGAGGCCGTTGGGACAGTGCTATTTATCGTCAGACACAACGCTGACTACCGGCTAACTGCCAACCGCTTCCAACATTCACTCGAGACCATTCAAAGGCGGTTCCGGCGTGCCTTGCATGCTATCCATGCTTTGGGATGTCTCATCATCCAGCCCGACGCTGATGCAGCTGAGCTTCCTCATTCACTTCGAGGGAATGAGAAATATTACCCATGGTTTGAGGTATGCTTTGATTTTTCTTTTTTTAGTTCTTAGATAAATTATCACTTTGATTGATTAAAATATGAAAAATCTGTAATAGAGAATAGAAAGAATCCCCTATGAAGTGTGGAAGAGAGCTGATTACACATAAGTTGAATTTACCTAATTAGAGCTACCTATTTTTTTAACAGAAATGTGTGGGGGCCATCGATGGGACGCACATAAGTGCTTCTGCCCCATCCGGTAGGACCACCGCATTCATAGATAGACGAAGTGACATCACTCAAAACGTGATGTGTGCATGCAACTTCAACATGCGGTTTACGTATGTGCATTCTGGATGGGAAGGGAGTGCGAATGATTCACAAGTCATGCAGGACGCACTTGGACATGCTGAGTATGAGTTCCCTTGGCCGCCTAGAGGTAAAAAAAAAAATTTTGGTGCATTTGGTTTTGGATTTGTTCTTTAGGCATCTGCCTCAGTATGATAGCTTTCATAATTGTAGCTGCAGCACTGCAGAACTAAGGCTGGCAAAATTTCGATATATGAGTTGCACTTACATGTTGTGAACTTGATAGAATTACTGATTAGATTTGCAAAAATCTGAACAGATAGCTAAACTTTAATAATCTTTGGCCACTAATTTGAAATATCTTATACCATGAGAACTAAAGTCATACTAGAGATATCTAAAACAATTTCTACATTGTGGTTAATGCATTGCACAGTATGTAGAATTAAATTCTGTCACTCTTGTGATTTTGAGTTGTTTCTTATAAATTCAAAATATTGCTGTGATAGTTGAAAGTGAAGAAGTAATTAAGTGTGGTTCTTATGTGTCACTCATTTCCCCATTTGGGTTTTTGATTTTGACTCATATGGGTCTTTAGTCTTTTTGGTCACTTCAATTCCTTAGTGACTGATTTATAATTATACTCTTTCTTAAGCCAATCCCCAGGACCCTTTGGCCATTTTAGTATGCCTTTTTTATGCTGATTTCTTATCTGAATGTGTTATTGTATTTTTAACTTTTTAGCCTACTCAATTTGGTTATTTTAGTGTTCTTAGTTAGTAGTTTGTTTTTTACCCACTAAGAGGTGTCAATGATGAGTCGGGTATTTAAGGTGTGAAACAGAGAAGATTAGGTTTGGGTTTGGGATCTGTTGGGAGGTGGTGCTTTGATAGTTCCATGGTGATAGATTTGAAGATGGCCAGGTGGACGTGGGATTCAAGAGAAGTTGATGATTCTTCTCTATTGTAAAAAATCAAAGAAATTTGTAATGGGTACTAACCCTTCTTGAAGACTAGAATGATTGTTGTTGTTGTTGTTGTTGCTATCCATTTCCTCTGCTGCTGCCTTGTGTTTCTGATACTCTTTTTGAGGAATTGAGGTATAGAAATGGTTTTTAGAGCTTTTTTTCTGGTCTGTGTAATGGCTATATCTGATGCTGTAATCTAATGGGGCTTTATATAGGAGAGTGGGACAGTTGGCCTACACTTTCTAAGAAGTTATGAAAGTACACAAGTCAAAAGTTCCAAAAGAAAGTTAAGGTGAAAGAAAACAATACTCTATAGGAATCTGATTAAAAACGGCGTATTAAACGGCCATATTTTAATTCATTCGAAAATGGAAAGAGAGAACGTACTAAAAGAAAGGACACATGGGATGGGGATGTTCATATTTAGTCAGCAAGGATTTTCTTTTTCTTTACGGCATTCTATGATGATGCTTCAAAATGTCACTGTCCCGAGTTATGAAATTTGATACTTGCTACTATTAAATCTATTCAAAGAACTGCCCTTATTTTTTAATGAGTTTGTTACCTCTTCTCTTTTGTTAGATACGTTGTTGAATATTTGCAAGATTTCTTTCTTTCTTTTAATAATCTTTTAATTTTTGGGCTAAGTGGCAGATTCACTATATATTGGGTATGTATTTGTGATTAGCACTCTTAAATGAAAGATAAATGAAAGAACGTTAGAGCTAATGTATTTTATTAATTAAGGTCTTAATTAGGGGTTTGACTACCTCAAGTATTTTATTAATTAAGGTCTTTGCAATTTTTCTTTTATTGTCACTTAAAAATAGTAAATATAAATGGTAAATATATGTTAGTATGGTTATCCTTTTGCAATTTTTCTTTTATTGTCACTTAAAAATAGTTGTGTTGGGTAACATTAACTGCCAATGGTTATTATTCTAATTACAAGATCGTACTACCTCGTTGACTCGGGGTACGCAATAGGCAGTGCATTCCTCCCCCCACACAAGTCCGTACGCTACCATGCCCAAGAGTTTCGGGGTGCGAACCGGCAGCCCACTACCCCAAAAGAGTTGTTCAATTATAGGCATTCGTCATTACGGATGGTGATTGAACGATGCTTTGGCGTGTTGAAGGCGAGGTTCCCGATCCTAAGCCAAATGCACTCCTTCACCCTCTCTAGACAACGGCTAATTGTGACTGCTTGCTATGCACTGCACAACTTTATTCGCATGTATAACCGGGCGGATGAAATGTTTCATGTGTGGGAAGGATCATTTGTGCGTAACAGCGAGGCAACCATAGCGGGAGCTGCACGTGTAGGCAGTGAGGGCACTAAAGAAGCTTTTAATGCTCGGGCACAATGAGCGATGTCAGAGTATCGTGATGCGATAACTGCTGCTATGTAGGCAGATTACACACGCAACCGTGATTGAGCTTTTTGGGAATAGATTGTAAAAAATGTGGATATTGGTTATGAGAACTCTGTTTTAAGTTTAAACATTGTTTTTGCTGAAGAATATGTTGTGACAGAAATAGACTTGCTAGTTATGGAGGCATTAGGCAATGACATCATGCTATGTTTGCATTTTTAACTGGACTTTGCTTTTTCTTTACTTTTGGTTTGTTCCTTTTGTCCTTATCAAGTGGTTAGTAAGTACTCTATTTGAGGTTTGATATGGTTCTCATTCCTATTCAAAGGAAAGATGGGTGTAAGACCACTTGATCTACCCAAATTAAAATTGAGGAACAGTAATAATTATTTTTTCCTTTAAAGAAAAATTAAAAGAAAAAAGAAATGAAACTGGAATACCAGTAGGTTTTATAGGTCATTTGTGTCTATATAATCATAATTTAAAGAAAAATGCTATGTTCATAATGTTTTCACAATAAAATTATAGGGAATTAACACGAAATTTCCAAGAACATACTATTGTAAAAGTACTATTAAGCCAATAACATACAGTTGTGAGAGTCAAGAGTCAGCCCCATACATATACCTAGCACTAGCAAAATGGATGACTCAAGATTGTCCAAAAATAGCACATAGCACATCAAGTTCATGAGGAGTCAGTAGTACATAATAAGATAATATGGTTACAGGATCATCATAATAGTTTGGTTTAGATCATTGTCATAGTTAGCAATAGTACAAGTGCGGTGCATAGCAAACACCATCTAATGAACATTATCTTGACCATTTTTTTTGTCTGATCTAAGGGGTGGACCTTGTCATGCATGACCCTCAATTCCTCTCGCAATACACACAACTCTTCTTGTAGTAGCTGGAAATCCTCCGCATATGACAATGGCGTCTTCAAGGGAATACACCATTGAAAAAACCCACATGCATCCTTTGGGCAACATTGAAATAGCCTGAACCGATTCTGATTTCGTTTATCCGAAATCCTAAGGCTTGCTCTCAAGCCACAGAAACAGTTGGAATTTCGGAACCGAAGGCCATCGTCAATATCCTCATGCATTGCTTCCGACATCTGCAAGAAGAAGCCACAAACCTACTCACTTACACATTACAGAACGTAATCAACACTGTTAAACAACCATTTGAACATGCTATCAATTCGAGCAACAAAAAATATAGCAACATATCCAAGCATTGATTTAAGTGCAAAACCCAAGTTTAGTCCACCGGAACAAATAAGTTAAAAGTGCATCAAACCCCTGCTACTTGTTGTAAGTCCCTACTAATTTGTTGTAAATTCAAAACACGCATGATTGTATTCCTATACAAAAAAAGGCAGAAACAGAAAAATTCATGAATAATTAAACTAAACCCAATCAACTAAAACTAACAGTAAAATGAAACTAATCAGAGAATAAAGTAAGAGTATATCCCAAATAGCACACTTGTTGCTTCTTGTTTCTAGTATTTTCAAATTTCTCAATGTTTTTGAGACTTGAGTACTTTGTGAGCTGTGTCAGAATAAAAATGAGCAAAGATTTTGGGTAATCGAAGAAAAACGTGTCATGCTGAAATCTACAAAATTGTCACCTTTCTTTAAGACTTAAATCAATTGTCTTTTCTTTTCTCTTTTTCTGTTTTTAAATAAAAATTATTTTGCAAAATTAGTTCAAGAAATAAATTTTAAAAAAAAAAGTAATTATCTTCTTTAACAAAGTATTAGTAACAAATAAAAAGAAGGTCTTTGTTTTTTTGGATGAACTAAAAGGAAAGTCTTTGTTGGAGAAGAAAGAATCACCAGGGGAATTGATGATGCTTTACTAATTTATATTTTATTCATTTATTCATAGGCTATATTTGACAAGCTAGCTCAGCAATAACACAAGGAGACATTTTACAGCTTTCTCGACAACCAAACAGAGTTTTAAGAAAAAATGAAAAATCGAATGGGTTGTAAATCAAACATTGTTTCAACAGAAAAAGATTTAGAGAATGTAACTAAAAGATTTCGAGAATGTAGGGCATGTATGTTTGGATTGTAAATCAAATATTGTTGCAACAGCAAACAAAGAACAGAAAAATTGGGGGTTTTCCCGATTGGTGAGGAAAACAAAAAAAAAAAAAACCAAAAACGCGAGAAATCTGTGAGTGAAGAAGGAACGGTTCGGTCTTTAGGAAAAAACCCATTGACAAGCAAGGTGAAAGTGAGATTCGAACCTAGATAAAAAAATGGGTCGACAACTCGGCAGCGACAAAAGCTCGATTACTTGCTGGGTCTTGGAGTGCTGACAGTGGAGATGAGATGCCGAGGAACGTGAAGCCCAGCCGTGGATCTTCTTTGGCGTCGATGGAGATGAGGACTACACCGTGGGTTTGGTTTTGTGCAAATGTCTCAGGGAAGAGAAGATTTGAAGAAGGAAGAGAGGAGTTGGGAATACATGATGTTCTCTCTCCTGATTAAAAAAATAATATTTATAAGTACGTTGGTCAGCTTTTTTTATCTTTCAAAACACACCTACCAAACACATATTTTATATTTTTGAACACTAAAAAATGTTGTTTAAACTATAATACCAAACGCATTTTTTTTTTTTACTCACACTAAAAACACGTTTTTCAACAACACTTTTTAAACCACAGTTTTCACATATTTTTAAACAACAATTTTTGAAAACTATGACCAAACGGGCCCTTATATTTTTTGAACACTAAAAAATGTTGTTTAAACTATAATACCAAACACATTTTTTTTTTTTTTACTCACACTAAAAACACGTTTTTCAACAACACTTTTTAAACCAAAATTTTCACATATTTTTAAACAACAATTTTTGAAAACTATGACCAAACGGGCCCTATAACTGTTTTCATTTAAGGCACGACATTCAAGATCTCATTGACCACCAAGTCATTTATCCACCTTCATCAGCCAATCGTCCCAACTTTGATTAAGAGTTCGTTTGGATACAACTTATTTTTGCTGAAACTGAAAACTGAAAATACTGTAGCAAAATAATTTTTTAATGTGTAAAAAGTTACTGTTTACTCTTTTTTTACTGTTCATAAGCCTAAAATCACTGTTCATGGACAGTGAACAGTGCCAGATGCGCGTCCAGGAAAAAAAAAAAAAAATTTGAAAACGTGCTACAATGTAAAACGTAGCCGTGGACGTGGATCCAAACTGCACCTAAGCTTCACTCCTCAAGGCACTAGATCATCATTGGGATTGCAAAACCATTGTTTAACTTACAAGTTGTTTTCAGATTGCATGTTCCAATTCTAGTTAAGGATGTTTCTTTAAAATATGGAATTTCATGTTTCATCTTGTTTGTTTGTGTGCATATACATATAAAAAAATCCGAAGAAAAGAAAAAAAAAATAGTAAGTACTTTATGGATTGAGAGGCATTTGGTTCGATGAAGGCACTACACAATACAAGTACTTTATGGATGTCATTGAAGGCTTGAAGCTATGGATGAGCTTAGTCGTGTAAATGGAAATAATGCTCAGGCATCAACCTAAAAAACATAGACACAAAATGCAAGGCCAAGCATGAGCTCAATTCCTGCAAGTCATGGTCGTGGTCGGCATGTTGTAACCCGTCTTGTCGACCCCGAGATACCTCCAACCACCCCTCGTGTTGTTACTGACCCCAAGTTACCTCTACCTCCATCCATCCACCCCACATTAGATATTGCTACCGAGTCGAGTCTCCAAAACTCGAGATGCTATTTACTCTTCTTTTTTTTTTTTTTTACTGAAAAGATCTATTTAACTAATATATTTATATACTAGTTTATAATTAAATAAATAAACTAATATACTTACTTTTCGGCCACAAAAAATTGACCAAAAAGACAAAAAAATCGGGGAAATTTGCAGACCAGCTGTATAATGGTTAACAATGTAGTTAGTTAACCAACGTTTGGAAAGATTAAGGAAAATAGCATCTCGAGTTTTAGAAACTTGAGATGCTGTTTAAATCTCAACGAGCTACACTAGCGGACCAGTTGCTGAGCTGGACTTAAAAATGCCACTTAGATCTCGAGTCTTTAAGACTCGATTTCTACAAAATAAAAATCGAGTCTTGGAGACTCAATTTTCTTAGAAAAAACCATTTTATACTCATAAATATCGAGTATTAGAAACTCAAAATCTATTTAAAATTTGCATAGAACTCGAGTCTTATAGAGTCGAGTTCCACTGGAAAAAATTTTATAACACGCATTAGTCTACAAAACACATATCAGTCTTCACAGATAAAAAATTATCAGCCCTCACTCTCTCACCCAGAGCACTCAGCCTCACTGCCTCACTCACCCATAACTCTCACTCTCACTCACCACATTGCCTCTCTCACTGCTCTTCCCTCTCAACAAATTCATATCTCAGGTAAGGGTTTTTTGATTTGATTGTCATTGTAGTTGGGTATTAGTTGTTATTGGGTGTGGGTTAAAGAGTTTGCCTATTTATTTTGTAGATAGTTAATATTACTTAGTTAAGATACCAATATTGTGAATTATAGAACTTTGTTTTGTTAGTGTTAATTTTTAGAGTATTTATTTGCATGGTTTTTGTTATCAAAATTTTATTCATCATTTCTAGGCTCTTATTTTTATCATGATCTTACAAGTTTCTTGACTTTATTCATCATTGTTTTGGGTATGAAATGGGTAGTGAATGAATTGTAATGAATGGGTATGAAATGGGTATGTAATAATGCCCTTTGAATGGGTATGAAATGGGTATGTAATGAAATGAGTGACTTATGGATATAAAATGAATTGTAATGAAATGGGTATGTAATTCATGCCCTTTTAATGTGTAATGAAATGGCTTTTTTTGTACTGGGTATGAAATGGGTATGTAAATGTTATGGGTATGTAATTAGATAAAATATTGTATACTTTTACAAGGATTTTGGCTTCTTCTTCTTTTTTGTATTGGGTATGGAATGGGTAGTCTTAGCATGACGAAAAAATGATTTGGGTATGAAATGTGTAATGAAATTCATACCCTTTGAATGAATTGGAATTTGTACTTTGTGTAGTTTGACTAGATAAAATGTTTTTATAACTAACATAGTAACTTGACTCTAACAGGTTCCCAATGCCTGAAATTGATATAATCTTATACCACGGTGGTCCGCTTAAGAATGTCAATGCGAACAAGGGATTGCTATTTGAAGGGCCGGGTATAAAGTTATATTATACGCAAATTGATCGTAGGTTGAAGACCCTTGATGAATTGAAGATGATAGTTATGGAAGAATTGTGTGCGAATCCTACTGTACACAACATACAAATTACTTATCGTATGCCACATGAAGTCTTGAAGAACCAGATTAATTACAAGTATATGGCAATAGAAACAGACAAACATGTAAAGATGATGTTTGACAAGTTGGAGAAAATACCTGAAGTAAATGGTATTGAGTTGTACATACAGTTGGAGGCGCGTGCAAAAGTTGGTATCGAGGAAATCCAACAAACAACCACAAGTTTACAGGTTACATTTCTAAATGCTCAATATGAGTATTCTACACATGTAGAGCATGATGATGTTCATGCCGATGATGATGATGATGATGAGGATAAGGATGAGGATGACGACGACTATGTTGATGAGACTACTGCCATTAACGGTGAAGATTTTGTCGATAGAGATGAGTTTGAAGAGAGGATTGAACGAGGGGACTTTAAGAGGGACATTGATGACGATGAGACATTGGACGGTAATGAACCTGATGCAAACAATGTTATTAGTGTCCAAAACATTACGGACACAATCCCTGCCTACACACCTCCTGCCTTGTCATTTTCTGCAAATACTTGGAAAAATATGGTTGATCCTTCACATATTGAGACACCATTTGTGTCTACTTGGAGAGAAGGGATGAATTTGTGCAAAGGGTTAACTTTTGCCAATAAAGTGGAGGTGCAGCACATATAAACAATTTGTGCCCTCAAGGAAAACAAACATTTTACAAGGAGGTGCATGGCAAATTCGTTGTTGTCTCGTATCCCATGTAAGGATATACGATCCATGCTCCTCCCTCTAATTCTTTTCCACCTTCCCACGCAAGTCTATTCTATGCAGTCTATCATCGTACACAACATGGTCGGGCCGCTCTTGCGCCAACCCAAACTGTCGAAGGACACGGTCTGGGTGGTGTGTCTCTACTATGCAAAAACACACAAGTAGCACCCTTGCCGTCCACGTATCCCTCCCTACAACGCAGAAGTCAGGAAGGTGGCCGAAGTCTACCTCATATGACTACCACATAATCTACAATAGAAACAAAAAACAATTATCATAACATCTTAAAATATGAAAACAAGGGAGAATACATAGATAAAGGGAAAAACAAAAATTAAAACAGAAGATATGTTAAAGGATGAAGCAATCATATTCTTAAGGAAAATTAACATAACCAAACAGAATTTTTGTATATTATTACCTAGTCCGGCTACATTCTAACTAATTGCTCGCGATAGTGGATCAAGGCCGTGGCGGATGGCTTACTCTTCGGGCTTGGCACCCGCACCCCACCTACAATTACGAGCGAATAACATAAGATAAGATAATGCCACTTAGTTATTAAGAAGAGTACATTGCATAACACACTAAATATCAGGAAAATACTTACTTAAATGCAAGTAGAGCTTTTGGCCATGGGCCATAATCACATCCAGGTGGGAGCTCTATCCTTGGGCACAAGAATGGCAACCTCGCCCATGCCCAACACTGGACCAATTGCAACGCCCCACCAATCTGCGATGCCCCTTTCTCGCTTGCCCGACACAACTCTCTGTACAACCATCCCAGGCAACCACTACCCCAACTATACTGTGCCGAATCACGAAAGTTCCGTAGGAACTCCAAGAACATCAGATGCACCCTATCTCCCGACTTATCCACGAAAAGCTTATCCCCTAGTAGCGCTAAAATATAGCACCGGGCATACTGATGTATCTGAATCTCTGTTGCGTCATGAGGCAGTGGCTCTGCAATGGCGTCAACAAGGCAGCTGATGAGAATTCTTTGCCCCACCAAAGTTTTGTTGTCATTCGCCAGAGTAAAACCAAGCAACTCCATGCACAGTTGCCTCCAATCCCCATCCACCACAGTAGTCGGCCCAACCAAGACCTCACCGTCTATAGGAAGTCCAAAAATGACCTCCACATTTTGTAGAGTGATTGACATCTCACCATGTGGAAGATGGAAAGTATGAGTCTCCGGCCGCCATCGCTCAACTAGGGCCGATATTAGGCAATGATCTATCTCTCTAGAAGGGGCCCTAAACAATCCTTCCAACCTTAGCAACTTGATAATGTCAATCACCCGATTATCTTGCATCTGAATGTTTGCCATCTCCTTAGTGCGACCACGGCACGTAAGTCGGCCCAGGTCTTGCAAAATCGATAAAAATTATAGCAGTTGTTAGAACTAGATATACAACTTTGAAAGAACTTGCTAAAAGTCAAAGACAATGTAAAAATTAAAGCGGTTGTTAGAACTAGATATTTCATCTCGCCATTCCAAATGTCCTCTGATCGATGATATTGTTGTCGCGTCAACAATGAATCATCTTCTGGATCAGGGCGCACAATCTCTGGCTCCTCATCGATCCAAGGCTCCATACTGCAAAGAGTGCTACTGTGAGTTCATTAATAGTGTGGGGGCAAAGGAATGCTATTCTACATGCAAGGAAAATCTATACTGAAGAGCAGCTTATTGGCATTATTTAAAAAAAGATGCTAAAAGAATGGAAAGAAAGAAGAAGTACATCTATAACTCAGGATTAAATAGAGTAGTAGCCTTTTCATGTTCAATAAAATTCTATATTTATCATAAAAAGTTAAGTATATCTAGATCTTGAAAATGTACAAGTCCTTGAGCATGGTATTTAATGGTGTTTCACAGGATGTTCATGGTATGGGAATCGGAAATGACATTTCAAATCTCAAGAATGCAAAACCTCTTAGAATCTTCATTCTTATGATCTGGCAGTTTTATTTTTGCAATATAATAATAAAATCAATGGTGAGACATAGCCATCTAGTTATAAGAAGATAGCAATGAACAACTGCAGTACTACGCAAACCAAGAGCAGGAGATTTAAACAGAAGATTCAAGTTGAATTGGATTTTTCTCTTTTTGGGATAAGTTGTTTGAATGTATATGCCAAACCCTACACAACTGAATATAGTTGAGTGTGTTTGATATATGAGCATTAGTCCTTTTCATTTAGATGGTCAACTTTTTCGAAAACAAAATGAGAGCTGCCCTACCAACATTTGTGCAACTAAATAGCTAGAATGGGTTGTAGAACCAGAATCATGTCCTATATTACATTACAAAAATATTTATGTTCCAAAATCAATGTCTCACTGTGAGGGGCAATGATTCTATAGTTTATACAACAAACATAAGCAATATGCAATAGCCCACTTTTCACAATAGGCAAATTAAAATTAAAATTTTTTACTGCAAACATTTAAACTCTTAATGAATATGACAGCACTTTATTGAGGTTAAATATCCTTCTATGACAAACTAACATGAAAAAAGTTTATGTATGGTATGCGACAACAACCCCATTACACAAGCACACTATGCTTCAAGATTGGATCATTATTACCATATCATCATCACAAAAGAGATGGACCACTTGCTTGGTGATTCCATATGGTATATATCCAAGGCACTAAGCACATATCTTGATGAGTTCGAGCTATCCAATTTTCACAAAACTGAAACCAATCTATGGACCCAAATCTTATCATTTCACACACAAACAAACCATTTAATCACCATATTCTCTTCTGTAAAAGTATAGTAAATAAATATCCTCATACTCCCCCCAATGATCCAAAAAGCTTTTACTTCATTTAATCATTAACACATTTATTCAGAGGCCCAGAATCATGTCCCTTAAAAATTAGTATATCCCAGTCCAGGAACAGATCAGCAAAAGACATGAAATAGCAACCAGACCAATAATCTAAAAAAGTGTTGCTCCATTGTTCTTTACATTATAGACTGCATTTCCATATCATGAAAGACCATCAAACATCAACAATGTTTGCCTCAAAAGTGAATCAAAGTTCCAAAATGCCACCTTTGAATCAAATCCAAAAATGGGTACTTGGGTTTCCTTGAAATAACACATTTTAATTTTTTTTTTTTTTTTTTTTTTTTTAATTCTAACAATCACATAAAAACTAATGTCATTGCCAAAACATAACCATATTCTCAGAACACCAAAAAAAAAAAAAAAAAAACCCAAAAAGATCTGAAATTGGGAAACGAAAAACCCTAAGTCACATCATGAAATTCCAAAATCTAAAATTAGAGAAAGAGAGACAGAGAGACAGAGGAATCTAAGAAGCAAAAATGACAACGTATTGAGTAGAGAGAGAGAGTACCTTCAGCACGGTGGGCTACGATTGCTTGAGAGTGAGTACCTTCATGACGGTGGGCAACGATTTTGCTTCAGCACTGGGCTACGATTACTTGAGAGTGAGTGAGTGAGTTTGAGAGTGCGGAGCAAAAGGGTGTTTGTGTTTCCGTTTTGAACTTTGAGAATTTTGTAATCAGCCGTTTAAAAGTGCTGTGGTTATGTGTTTTGGGTAATGGTGTGCAGATTTCGAGTCTTATACACTCGATTTCTACGTGGCTCCACGTGGAAAATTTGTCCACGGAAGGTTATTAGAAAAACAGCAAACTCGAGTTTTAAAAAACTCAAGATGCTAGTTCCACATATTCTTTCAAAACTAGGCAACTAATGAAATTGTTAGTATATTAATGTTATTTGGAAAGGGTGTTCCAAAAAAATCCAATTAAACTATATTCCTTTGTTTTGATGAGAAGCCGCTTTGAATGAGTGAGTGAAAATACCGTTCGAAGAGAGATGCTGAGGAGAAAGCCTAGCAAGATCGAAGTCAAGATCGAAGACAAAGACGAACTCGAACAAGCCCGCAAACACGCCACCGCCACCAACACCACTTCCGCCACCGCCACTACCACCACCGCTCTCCTCCACCACCTCGATCGCCACAACAACAAAGACCCCTCTTCCATCCAAAACCGCATCGGCCTCTCCTCCCAATAATAATGGAAGTCGAGGTCAAGCTGCGGCTTCCTGACGCCGTGGCCCACCGCCACGTCACCACACTCCTCTCCCCATTCCACGTCGCCACCCACCGCCAAGAGAACCACTTCTTCGACGGCTCTTCCGGGGAGCTCTCATCGCGCCGAGCCACCCTCCGTCTCCGATTCTCCGACACCGACCCTCTCTGCGTCGTCACTCTCAAGGCCAAAGCCGTCATCGTCGACGGCGTCAGCCGCGTCGAGGAGGACGAGGAACCGTTGGACTCGTCGATCGGAAGAGACTGCGTGGCCGAGCCGGAGAAGATTCTTTCGAGCGCGGCGGAGTCTAGGGTTTTGAGGAGGGCGAAGGAGGAGTTTGGGGCGCTAGGGTTTGTGGGGTTAGGAGGGTTTGGGAATGTGAGGGAAGTGTATGAGTGGAAAGGTTTGAAATTGGAGGTGGATGAGACTGATTTCGGGTTTGGGACTCTGTATGAGATTGAATGCGAAAGTAGTGATCCTGAGGAGGC
Organism: Notholithocarpus densiflorus; assembly: GCA_030021035.2. NCBI lineage: Eukaryota > Viridiplantae > Streptophyta > Magnoliopsida > Fagales > Fagaceae > Notholithocarpus > Notholithocarpus densiflorus. The sequence goes on from JARYZH020000003.1 coordinate 5,321,482, forward strand.
CAAGAAATTGATCGAAGAGTTTCTCAAAGACAATGGGATCGATTATTCTTACTCAGTCACCTCCAAGTTCGCGATTTTTCGCTCCGGGAACCTGCCAGGTGAGTGAATTTTTGTTTTGTTACTGTGTTTGTTTGAGTTTTGGATATGGGTTTTTTGTTGATGAAGTTTTTAGTTGGATGTCTATTTGATTGCTTGGTTGATTTAGAATTGTTATGGTTTCAATGATTGGAATATATATGGATTTGAATTGGGATTGAGAACCAAATTCTTCAAGCTTATCAGAGTCTGGAATTTTCGTGAAAGTGTCTTGCATATACCAAATCAACTCTCAACATAATATTTTGCATTTTTTTGGTACCCCAAATCTAATTTTGTACACATAAATGAACTCATAGTTGATAGCATAGTTGACTGCTATTTTCATACGGTAGAACAAGAGGTTCTCTAATTAAATTCAAGCACCATGGTTGCATTGACTAGTGAAACACAAACAATGTTATCTTTTCCAAGGACAATTACAATTACAAATAAATTCAATGTAGCTGTGCGTTTAAATTTAATTGGGGAACCTAATGTACTGCTCCTAAGGAACTGTACCTAAGTTTTGCCAATTTCATCTACCTTATGTTTGGTTGAAAGGCAAATAGGGAGAGAGGAGAGGAGAGGAGAGGAGAAGGGATGCTAAAATTAGTGTTATATCTGTTTTGCATGGCCTATCCTAGGCCTGGGTAAAGGATAGGGGTTGTGGTAGGTTGATAGCAAACCTAAAACTTCTTTTTACATCTTATGAACATGGTAGCCAACTGCAATTAGGATTAAGGCTTAGTTGAGTTGAATGTGTCAAATTGACTAATGGTTGTTCCAACCTTGTCCTTCATGTAATCTTCATTTGCAACTTTGAACAACCTCTTGAATGTCATGATTATCATCTTTGATGGTTGTAGTCTCTGATTTGGTTGTGATTTATTATTATTATTATTATTATTATTATTATTATGGTTCGAAGTTCTTATTGTCTGTCTTGTGACCCATCATCCTTGTTCTTCTTATTGCTGAACCTAGTTCTTCCGCTTACTTTAACACAAGCTTCATTATAGCTGTTTTTGTCAATTGCCTCAAATACAATTGTATTCCAATTCTAATGTTATTGACCAGGAATGGTATTTGAAAATACCAGCCTAGTCAACAATCCTATGTTATGAAAAAAAAAAAAAAAAAACATTATGATTGCGTTGAAGTCCAGTCACCTAGCTCATTTTCATGAATATGAACATGATGCATTCCTTAATCAAATGCCTATTCAAACTTTAGAGATTCGTTTGTTAATCCATTCTCATTCTAGAGCATGCATGAGCTCATCAAGAGTTAGGCAACAACTATTCAATGTTTACAATAATCATTTCTCTTTTCTTTTTTCTTTTTTTTCTATGCATAACCAAGTCAATAATTCTTATCACTTTCTGGCCTTATTTTTGGTTATCAAGTCATCCCCTACAGAACCCTTTCCTTTGACGTACAACAAGGGTATCGTGACCTATGTCAGGATCCTTGGGTCCTGAACAACGTTTTTCATGTGAGCAACCTTATGACACCAGAGTGACAGAGCTGTGACTAGATACCATGCTACTTTTAAAATTTCTATCTTGATGAAGGAACTTATTTTATAACCCATATAAATTTCTATGCATATGTAGTCGTTCAAATGGTAATTAGAAGAATTGTGGTATGTCTGCGAGTTTTGGACTGTACTTATGGGAAAGACAGGGCCAATTGGCTCGATATTAATGCCCTATCTCTGATTGATCTTTCACCCTATCAATTATGCTGTAGTTCTATTGACATAATACAAATAGTGGAAACTAGTTTTTCCATGACTGAGATTAAGATTTGCTATATTTATTAGAAACTTGATGCTCCTTAATCTAATTATGACTGCTATTCCCATTCACCTGTAAATCTCACCATTGAATGTCGAGCGACTTTATTGGGATTATTTATCCATTTACTATGCATTTTGCAGGCTATCCCAGACAATGATTATCAGTGGACAGTGGCTAGTGAGGTGAAATTGTCCGGGTGATGAAGCAAGGTTTAGAATTAGACTCATAAAGAGAATGATTTTCTTTCCCCTCAACCTCGAGCATCTTACTCCCAAATGCTATGTCCCCCAGAATTAATTAGTCCTAAGTTTGTAATAAACTATTTTCTATCTTGTGGCACACTATTATTTTATGAACTTTATGGCCAAATCTATAAACTTTGGTTGGTTCTTAATCTTATGAACTTCACTTGATTTTCATTTGTACTTTTTCCTTGATGAACTACTCTTTTTTTGGATCCAAATGATAGGGTATCAGCATTCACGCCAATATATGCTCATATAGATCGTGTCAGCATCTATGGGTTTAATAAACATATGAAAATCTAGTACTATAAAAAAATGCACAACTTTCCCACGTGGCTAACTGTGATTAGTGGAGAAAAAAGCGATAGGTCTATGTGAAAGTGACAGGCAGTCAGACACAATTTGCCGCATATAAGAGTTGAGGCAAAAATTGTGAATTTATTTGTGGTAGTAGAACTCAAATAAACTTTTCTACGTTGTTTGGGAGGCAAGGTTAAAGTTTCATAAATGCACAAACAAAAGATAATACAGTAAGGTTACATGTAACTATCAATTATCGGACATCATAATGCCCCTTGAAGTAACTGTCTAGTATTAGACAACATGATGCCCCTTGAAGTATAAAGGGAAAAAGACTACTGCATTCTTTGTAAAATGTTTTACTTAAAATATTTTCAGCATTTTAGCATTTTATAGTGTTTGTTTTGTTGTAAAATGTTGGTCAAAATGAAAACATTTTCAATTGACTGTTAAAATCCTTTGTAAAATTTTTTAAGTTTTGGTGACCTATGCTTGGAAAATTTTACATCACATCAAACCCCTAAAAATATTTTGACTTGAAATGTTTTGACAACAAAACAAACCGACATAGAAAATAAGAGGTTGTTTGATAACGTTGTTTGAATAACAGTTTTCGTTATTTAAATAACACAACACGTATTTCTATAACACTTAAACAACGTGACTAGTTACTAAACGGGCCGTAAAATACTAAACAATTAGCTCCAATAAGTTAATCATATAAATATGAGTTTTACTGAAGTTTTTCTAAAATAGATGATTAATATATGCTTTTGGTCACCCATTAACTGAACCAATTATATAATGATTCTTATAACCAAAGCGTACAACGTAAATATACCGGCATGTTCAGAGGTGTGGAATCAGACTGCGCAGAGACCTCGTATGAATAGTAAATGAATGAATGAATTTGTGGTACACAAAACGACTGGCATGGAAAGTCTGCATCCTGTCTGATTGTTTCCTGCAAATGTTCAGAAATGCTTTGAAGAAAGTTCGGACTTGACCGATATCTATATATCTTGTCCCTTACCATAGGCCAAGACCAAACGTTTGGACTGACCATCTCCTAATTATCCTTTCCATATGTTTCCAAAAAACTTGAAACGTGGGCTGCAGGTTCAGGTTCATAACAGCCCAGTAAAAAATGCAAGTCCCACCAACTTAGCATTGTTAATTCCCTTCCTGCACCACCAAATACTTGCCTTGAAAATCATAAGGTTTGTTCTAGTGGTTTTTAAGCCTCATAATTTTCTATGAAATTTTGTAAACAAGTCTCATAACCAATACCTTGGGACCACCTCTAAAAAATTCCTCCATATAATTATGCGGTGTATATGAAACACAATGATTACAATAAATGCACATCTGAAGAATAGTAAAGGGTCCTAAGAGTCCTGTGCATCCATGTCAAGAAAAAAAAAGTCTGTTTTGAATAGATTATTCAATTTAGAGTAATAACATCTACCATCAATGCAAAACCTTTGAGAAAGAGGGCATCACATTGTGCTCTCTAGAAGTTCTTTTTAAGTATAAAATTGGGTCAAATCTATTTGCCTAATTCAAGATTTACAAGTCATAATCATAGTTTTCAAAATTGAATCGAGTATTGAACTATCAAAAGAGTGATAGGATGATTCATTGATTCAACCGTTGAATTATTGGTTCAACTTTTGGGTCACTAATGTCTTTTTACAAGGAAATACGAAGGAACACGTCTTCTTATTGTTAATCATAAATTGTTGCCCCCACAATTTTTCATCTAATGGCTAAAAAACCCCATATATTTGATTTCCTACTATCCTTATTCTTTTCTTTTTCAAATTTATTATTTGAAATAATTTTCAAGGTGGACACCAAGAATCCTATTCCAACTCTCTCTCTCTCTCTCTCTATATATATATATATGATAAAAAGATAAATTATTAAAATTAAGACAATATTTTAATTTAAACATGAATATGCAAGTATACCAAAGATTAAAATTTATAGAATATTATTGTTCAATTTTTTTTTTCAAATATAGAATTAATTTTTTTATGTAAAAAATGATTGTTATATGACTAACTATACTTGATGGATAAGTAAAAATACAAAAATTAATTGGATCCAAAATGAGGAAATCTGCCAAAAGAGAGTGATAGCTCCTATTGATGAAAATGAGAGTGTCACTTGAGACTTTAAATAGTATTAGTCTATTAGATCATATTCACACGTACATGATCCTTATTTAGTATTGCGAAAATCCAAAATTTCACCATTTCCATTTACTTTCCAAGTTTGAAATAAAGAGGATTTTCACCATTTCCATTTACCTCCAAGTTTGAAATAAAGAGGATCCTGATCGGCTGATCCTAAGGAAGTGGGAGAGAAATTGTATCAATTTCCCCCTAGCTAGACCAGGATGTCTAAGCACCCCAAAATACATAACTTTCTAACTTGAGCTGCGCCAACCTATCAAAATGGATCCATTAATTTAATTTTGTTTTTGATAGGTATTCAAACTTGATCCATTCCTGCAAACAAAACTCAATAGTAATATGGCATTCACTCATCCAGGATAGAAAGCTCACATCAAAATTCCAACTTCAATAGATAATTAGTTATATATGAATATCCATTAATTCCACAAGAACCCACGATGTACATAGTCCTATTACTATTACTAATAAGAATAGTAATGATAATAATTGGTACCTTAACAAAGACCTGAACAGAGGTCCATTTAGAACTAGACTGAAATCCTAACCTACTACGCAGACTGACAAGCTAAGTTTTCCCTCCCTACTCCAAACTCCTGACTCCAATGGGAAAGCAATAGGTTGAAATGTAATTCTCACTTTCTCTTTTTTGAAGGTGGCTGGGGAACCTCCTCGTCCTCATCATCCTCTTCGTCCTCCTCTTCGTCCTCCCCATCCTCATCGTCATCTTCATCATCACCATCATCGTCGTCGTCGTCCTCATCATCACTTCCTCCGTCACCATTGGCCTCAGGATCATCCTCAGGATCTCCTTCATCCTCCCCTTCCTCACCAGAGAAGTCCTCATCACCAGCATCATCCTCCTGATCATTAGCATCATCGTCGTCGTCGTCGTCGTCGTCATCATCCTCTGTTTCACTACCGTCTTTGTTCTCCTGATCAGGACATTGCCTTTTGTGAAGTTCTTCAAAAGGAAACCTGCCGAGAGAAGTAAAACCCACCAACTTAATTGAGTTTCCGCACGAAAACCCATCATGCAAGTATACGAGGCATGGAAGACTGAAGATCAAAATTACCTTCCATCCATTGCAGTCAATTTTGGTGACACACTGATATCATTCAGCAGTGATCCAGTCTGAAAAAGGGCCTCGAGTAACGTTGGTCAGACAGCTTAAACAAAGATGCATAAAAATACAAACAAGGAAATACCACAACATCTCATTTATAGCATCCAGCAGAGAACTTATCTAAAAAACAGGGGCTTTTGAATGTATTTTAAATGCAAAGCATCATCAAATATTTCCTCGTTGAATCAACTACCATTGCATTTACCGAAGTGTCTAGAAATTACGTTGTTGACATAAATAGAGTGTGAGAGCAATTAGAAGACGGCCTTTTACAAACCAACATTTTCACATATCGTTTTACAATTTTTTGGTACATCCATATGCAGTTGACAGCAAGAAACCCCCAATTGGATATAATGAAGAAGAAGGCCTTTTTGGAAACAGGATAATAGAAGTGGATGCTTATTTGTTATCTTGAAAGCAGGAATGGCATTATCAAATTTGTGATGCTTACCCAAAAGCAGATGCACAAATTTCCTTTATTAAGCCATAGAACTTAATGCAGGGCCCAATAAAAATTAGTTACGTGGTGACTCATATGAGTATCCACATGAACTTTTCATCACTTGGCCTATTTAAGAGTAATTTGGAAAAGTCTCCTCAAACCCATTATGTGGCAATTCAAAAAAACATCTACGTGTATCAAATCACACAAATAATTAAATTATTTAAGCAAGTCACTCATAACTAGGTCACATGACTAAAACTGCAAGTGATAAGTTGTTTAAATTGCCATTAAGAGGGTTGGAGGAATTTTCCTCCAAGCTGGTTTAGAGGTAAACTCTTTCCCAAAAAAAATAAATAAAAGTGGGTGGGGTGGTCATTTTAGCCATCCCATAAGAGTTTGGAGAAGATTCTTTCAGCCCAGTTTGAAGAGACACTCTAAGATCACAACTTTTGATTGTGTCCATTTGATATAGAAATGGTAACACCAAATCAAGGTGGTACTTGATATAACGTAAACAAAGACAAGACAGCATACATAGAAAGCATTAAAAAGCATCAACTGAGAAGGAATGTCGAAAATCAGGAAAGAGAAGTGTTGATATATAAATAAAAGTACCCTATGCTTAACAAAACTGATAACAAAAAATAGTAGGGCCTATTGAGCAATAAGACGGGGAATTTGTAACCATCAGCATACATTTTAAAAGCAGAATGGCTTAATTTTGGTTATTACAAGGAAAAGTGTTCATCCAAAAATAAAGTATTCTATGCTACTCTAAGCTAAACTAATCAAAAACCAAAAAACAGTAGGGCCTATCAAGCAATAACACAAGGAATCTAAAACCATCAGCAAACATTTTAAAAGCAGAATGGTTTTTGGTTGCAAACAATATGGCATATGATTCTCCAATACAAGAAAAAGAAACCTAGCCCATAAAATGCAATGCTACATTTATGCAAAAAACAAACAAACACAGATTCTCAAAACCCCCATTCCCCCCCACACCCTTTTGAGTAAAGGTTTTTCAGCCCACAGATAGTTCAGGCAGCCCCATTAAAGACAGAATAAAATAATTTAAAAGAATGTCAAACACAACCAGGGAAAAAACTAGAAGGTTCCCAACAAATTCTTGTTCAGTACTCTCAAGCACTAATTATGGATAAAAGAACATTCCAACAAAAGTAGCTCACGATTAAAGCAAACAAATTTGTTCCCACAAACACCCAATATACAAAGCTATGTCCAGATTTAACTAGAAGGGCATATTTTAATTCTGAAGCATCCCACATGAACTAAAACTACAAAGGGCTTTTGCTCAAAAAAAGAAGAAGGAAAAACCTTTAGTATTACATCACAATAAAGGCATGAAATTTGACAAAAAATATTAAGGAAACCACCATATCATAAACATAAAATATTCAGGAAACCTTAAAAGCAAACCAAAGGCATGAAATTTCAACTCCTATACAATAATATTCAATGTTAAGAAGAATATAGAGCATTATATCTAAAAAAAAGGCTAAGGTTGAAAAGGCTATACCACCATGATAAGGCAAGCAAGAGACTTTCCTGCAGCAAGAACAGTCTCTACCACCATAGATTCCAAAACAGAGAAAACCCACATGTTATTCTCCACAGAGCTCAAACCCACCACCTCCATTGTCCCCAAAAACCCTAAAAAATCAGAGAAAAAAATTGCACAAAGAGGGAGTTTTAGTGTATGTGTTTGAGAGACAGAGATAGACAAATAGACCTGAAAAGACTGAGAGAGAGACTGATTGGCTTCTGGGATTGTGGAGGGGAAGAGTCTTTTGGTTTGGTGCGGTTAGGGTAAACCCTAGGGTTTGGTCCGGTTAGGGTTTTTGCTAGTGATTTTTTTTTTGTTATTTCCAGCCCAAAATTCTCTGCTTCCACGAAAGGAAAAAGATGTACTTGATTGAATGATTTTTTTAGTGAGGAGTGGAAGTAGCTAAAGTTGGTGTGGCTATAGTAAATGTTTTTTTATTTTTGGAATTTGACCTTTAAGTAAGATCATTTTATCTTCTCAAAAAAAAAAGTAAGATCATTTTATTAGATTTTTTTGACTTGAGGCTTCGGATCTAGTGTTGGAACTCCATGCCATGACAAACCAAGTGAAAATCAGGTGGTCCTAAGTTTTTTTTTTTTGGTTAAAAAAAAAAAAAACTTAGGGTCCTAAGTTTAATATAGCTAAAATAAACCAATGATGTTCTTTGCATTTTAATTTTTAAATCAAACATATGACACTGAGATGATTGGTAGGGTCTAGCTATTTGTAGTAGGGTTTACAGTAGGGAATGATAGTCTTCTCTAAGACACTTGTCGTTTCAACTTTCCATAGGATGGGACATGTCTAGGTTAAGTAAAGTTGAACAGTGAGTACGTGAAGGGGCTCTTAGGTAGTGCAATATGGTCAAATGCGAGTGGGTTGCACCATTAACTGAGTCACTCTACAGATTATAGAAGATGGCCCAACCCTTGTGTATGTTGGACAGCACAAACAGAAAAAGGAAAAAAAAAAAAAACCTTCTTACTCTAACCATCAAAGTTTCCATTAGGGGTTTTTTTTTTTTTTTTTTTTTTTTTTTTATTAAGACAAAGCTCTCTCAAAAAGAATTCTAGCCTTTATTTGCTTTTTGGTTGCATGGTCACTAACCTGTTTATGTTACGGTTAACTCAAGTTTCTTGAGGTTGGATTAGTCCCTTGACTTGGTCCCATCCAAACTCAGTGGTGAATAATCCGTTGAGATTTTTTTTTTTTTTTTTTTTTTTGGTGAAAAGGAAAACTTCATAAACTAAGAACCAAAAATAGCAGCAATGCTGCGCTCATACATTGTTCCAGCAACGTCTAAGCTCAACAGCAGAGCAACGTCTGCTGGTGGTGAATCAAATACAAAAAAATCACAAGGAAGCAAAGCTCCCCTCCTAGTTAGTGCATCTGCACATTTGTTTGCCTCCCTATAACAATGTTGAATGTGTACTCTCGGGATTTTGCTCATTCCTTCTCGAGATGTTGGTTACATGTTGTCAACGAGTTTTGTAGCAAGAGAGGTAAGTAACGGTCTCTTCCCATGATTGATTTCCTTCTTTGCTCACCTTTCTTTTCATATTTTGATTTTAGTTTCATTTTATTTCCTTTTTTATGAGTGTGAATTATGATCAATGAAATTGTGTCTAAATGTTGATGTCTACAAGAAGATGGCTTTATTCAAACTAAAACAAGAATAATTTTAGTAGTTTCTAGGTTTAGGGTTTCCTAGGGGAAGAGACATTCGTCACCCTGAAACGACGTAGGCTTGATCATCCAAAGAGTCTAGGGTTAATGTCTCACATGTTTAAAATAAATAAATAAAATTGCCTAGGAAGTTTATGTTGGAAATAATGTAAATTCTGTTTGTGCGCATTATATTTAATTCCATAAGAATATGTATGTTCGTCAGTGCACCTTGTTTTGAAGTTTAATTAGTCCCTTGACTTGGCACCATCCAAGGTTTGTGGTGAATAACTTACTAAGAGGTTGGTCACTTGTTGCCAACGAGTTTGGTAGCAAAAGAGGTAACAATCTCTTTCTATGATCAATTTCCATCTTCGCTTATCTTTCTTTCTTTCTTTATATTTGATTTTAGTTTCATTTTATTTCATTCTTTATGCATTTGAATTTTGATTGATGAAGTTGTGTGTTTCAATGTTGATATGTATGCAACAATATGGCTATATTCAAATCAGGGGCGGAACTAGAAATTTTTGCTTGGGAGGGAGGGCAACCCCTATTTTTATAGGCTATATCTTTAAAAATGTTTGATAATTATAAGTAACATAAGGGATTTTAAAAAAAATTGACCTTGGCTTTAGTTCCACCCCTAATTCAAATTTAAGCATAAACAGTTTTGGTAGTTTCTAAGTTAGGGTTTTCTTGGGAAAGAGATGTTTTTCGCCTCAAGAAGGCGTATGCATGATCATTCAATAGAGTTCGGGGTTAATGTCTCGTATGTGTACTATAGATAACATTTGCTTTAAGATGTGTCCCTACAACAAATAAGTTATTAGGTTAGGGTGTCTTTAATAAAAGATTTCCTTAAGTGAATCCCAACAATACAAGTGATTATAGACTATTGCAAATGTTCTTAAATTAGGTTGGGGATTCTTCAATAAAAGATTTCCTTAAGGGGAGTTTGGTTTACCGTGGTGTTACATTACACCGTAATATTATATTATTTTAATCTTATATTAATGTAATCTCAATACAATGATACAACATTACATTGTTTATGAAGGTGATAAGATTAAGGTGATGTGATATATTTTGTAATTTTAGATTATGGTAATGTTAGAAAAAATAAAATAAATCAAAAACCTTAATGTAACATCATCATAATATGCATCACATCAAGGGCGCATTACAGCGAACCAAATGCCCTCTAAGTGTATCCTAATAATACAAGTGAGTGATTAAGTTATGACTTCTTTAATAAAAGATTTTTTTAAGTGTATATCGATAATACAAGTGAAGGTTAGCCATGTGGTTGGGTGAACCTAAGTAGGGTGCCTAACATCTTTTTAAGCTCATACCTTAACTCCAGACTCAGTTTGTGCCATTAATCCTTCACACATGAGGCCAAGGTGGTTCTTAGCCCACACTAAACCAAGTGGTGACTCTCCTTTCTGTCATGACCCACAAGGCCTATGGTGTAATCCCAAGCGTATGATGTACCAATAGAATTTGGGATTACTATAGTAGGAAGGTAAGTGCTACATTTATAAGATTGCATGTGAGTATAGACTATTGTAAATGTTCATTAACAATGAATTCTCTAACAGGAATGGATTCCCATAGTGGTTTTTTCATTGAAGAGGTTCTTCATTGATTTTCCACTTTGTTACGAAATTGGTGTTTTTTATTGCCTTTAGATTTGGCATTATATTTGTGGTATAAAAGTATATGTTTGTGTTACTCTATTTGGAATTGAGAGAAAGCCAAAAAGTGGGGGGCCAAAATTCGCCCCCACACTTAAAACTCAACTGAGTTGACTCAGTCAACTCCTAAAAAAAAAAAAAAAAAAAAAAAAGAAAAGAAAAAGAAAATTCTTTTTCATTTTCTTCTTCTAAAAAAAATCATGAAAAGAGAGGGGTCATATTGATTTCAAAAAAAAAAAAAAAAAAACAAAAAAGAGAGAAAAGAAAATTCTTGGAGCGGATTAAGAATAAAAGATTCACTTTCAAATCCCAAATTTTCAAATCCCAAATTTTCAATTCAAAATTTTCATTCCTGAGCTTAAAATTCCACATTTCAAATTTCAAATTCAATCTCAAGTTTCAAGTTTCAAAATTTCAAATTGCATGTTTTCAAAATCTCAAGTTTTAAAGTTTCAAGTTGCAAATTTTCAAATCTCAAATTCCATGTTCCAAATTTCAAGATCTCAAGTTTCAAGCTTCAAAATCTCAAGTTTCAAAATTCCAAAGTTTCAATTTTCAAAATTTCAAGTTTCAAATTCCAAACTCTAAGTTTCAAATTCCAAGTTTCAAGTTTCAAAAAAGAAAAAAATCTTTTTCAAGGAACCACAAAAATCCGTCAAGGTTTTCGTGCTAATGAAAAATTCAAATCAAGAAGGAACAAATGGAAATCACACATCTCAAAAACAATGGGACCACAAAGCCCTTATCATTTAAAGTCTAATCCTAAATTTTGACTTTTTGTAGGCAGCAGCTCAGATTGAGGTTGAAAAGCCCCTTGGTCGCCACAACTCCGATTCCGAGGTTGAAAAGCCCCTTGGTTCCCTTTCATCAAGATCGAGGTTGAAAAGCCCCTTGGTCGCCACAGCTCAGATCGAGGTTGAAAAGCCCCTTGGTCGTGACAGCTCTAGTTCCAAGGTTGAAAAGCCCCTTGGTTCCCTTTCTTCAAGATCGAGGTTGAAAGGCCCCTTGGTCGCCATAGCTCCAGTTCTGAGGTTAAAAAGTCCCTTTGGTTCCCTTTTGTCAAGATCGAGGTTGAATCTTGGTCGCCACAGCTCCAGTTCCAAGGTTGAAAAGCCCCTTGGTTCCCTTCCCTTTTATTTGAGATTTGCTCTCATCACCGAAAGTGACTTTCCACCTTTCTTAGACTCAAAAACCTTGAAGAGAGAACGGTCTCCAGTCATGTGTCTTGAGCACCCACTGTCAAGGTACCACAAACATGTGTCCATTACCTTGACTTCATCATAAAGCACACTTTATGCTTGCCTGACAAATTAGTAAGAATGGTTTTCTCTTTCATCTACCATTTATGTACAAAATCTTTGATTTTCATTTTGAGGCAGTCTAGTTTCTTTCTTGTCACACTAAGACCTTTTTCAACAATCATCAATATAGCTTTCAAATAACTTTTAGACTTGCATTTTCTGAAACACTCAATCAAATAAAGATTAGAAAAGCAAGATGTATTTGAAATAAAAGATCTTTTCATGCCACTTGTAGCCATGACAACAGGGGTCAATGGATCACATAGCAAAGATAAAACCTAATCAGAGTGTGCCCGCTTTGATACCACTTGATAGGCCAAGAATGTATTGACCCCTTTTGGTAAATTAATCAATTAATTATCCAAGTGAATTAATTAGATTCAATTACATGCAATAAAAGTGGTAGCATAAACAAATCACCAACTAAGTTAAATGCAGCGGAAAATAAATTTGACACAGGTGATTTGTTTACGAATAGGGAAAACCATCGAGGCAAAACCCCACCGGGTGAATTTAAGGTCACCACTTTTGAGAATCCACTATTATCAAAACTAGCGGTTACAAGTAAAAGGAATCCCAGTACCTAACACCAACCTATAGTTGAACTCTTACCCCAATACCCAATTGGACTTGTGATGTAGCGGCAATCTCTCCTTTCAATGCACGAATCCCAGTACGTGACTAATCAATGATGCACGGATCCCAGTACGTGACTAACACACCAACTTGAGGAAGATGTTGGCTATAAATGTAGCGGCAATCTCTCATTTCAATGCACGAATCCCAGTATGTGACTAACCATTGATGCACGAATCCCAGTACGTGACTAACACACCAACTTGAGGAAGATGTTGGCTGTAAAGTTCTTCAGTTCATCCAATAATGAAGATCAAGAAGCTCATTGGTTACAAAATCTTTGGCGCAAAGACACAGTAGCTTCTAGAGAGAATATGATGAACTAGGGCAAATTTGTCTCTGGTCACAATATGCATGTATTATCACTTTGCATCAAATGTGATGGCCCTTAAAATAATCCTTATATATGTCTAGGGTTGTGAGAAAAGAAATCCTACAGAAGTACTCATGGATGTGCGTGAAATTAGATCTAGAAATTCTAATTTCGTAATTCTTGACAGATACAGCTTCTGTCAAGTTTCAACATTAATCCTCGATAGAAATGATTCTGTCGAGACATCTGTCGAGCTTTAATGAACAACACTTTTTCACTTGTTTCTTGGTCAGATTTGCATGGCTTCAATACTAAACTTGAACACTTGTTTCTTGAAGTACTAAACCCATCCTAGATCTACCAAATTACAAGTAAAGTGCGTTTTATCAAAGGATTAGCCAATTTACGTAACATATGTCTCTAACATTCTCACATATGTCCTAACATGATAGAAATAAAGTTCCTTCAATTATGTGGTGGAAACACATCATGTAAGACCAATTTTCTTTTATTGGTAAGTTGCACATGCACATGCACATCTCAATGGGTCTTGAACTTACAACCTCAACCTCCCCTTAGAACTTATAAGGGGGAGGTTGAGCTACAGCTAGAGCTCATTGGCATAAGACCAAATTTTTATCAAAAACAAAAACTAAAAAAGATTTTTTACTGATAAGTTACAATTTTGAACTTAAAACCTCACCCAGCACCCATTCAAATTGTAGAAGGAAGTGTCATTTGAGCAAGAGCTCTTTGGCCCAAATTATTAAAGTAATTGAAGATATATAAAGAAAATTCTATTAAAATTTCTTGAAATATTTATTAATAAAGTTTTAATCGTAGTTGTATTTAAAATTTCTTGAAATTTTGATGATAGAATTTCACCAAGACCAGGACTAGAACATTAAATTGAGTAGAATGGCACCTAAGACCCAATTGTTATTATATTACATGTGAAACTTTATATAGATAGTATAATATGAAATTGAGCAACATGGTGTAGACCCAATTTTTGTTATATATTACGTATGATACAATAAATAGATCTCTAGTGTGTTATGTGTGAGATTCAGCAAAGCATTTTTAGTTAACAAAAGGAGTCTTACTATTTCAGGATGAATTAGCACAAGAGCTACAATAACCAACCATGTTAAAACAAACAAGCAAGTACTATTTTTCTAACAGAAAATGAAAACAAAGACTCAGTAGAAGGAAGGGGAAATCAACTGCAACTCTGATATAGCAACTCTAATATATATATATATATATATATATATGTGTGTGTGTGTGTTATGGTGAGTTAAAAGGTTCCAAAAAGTTTGCAAGTGCTTCATTTACATAATAAAAACTAGATGGTCAAGTAATAAGTCTCAAATGTCACAAGCACATTATCAGTTTTAATTCTACCAGAGAGAAAAGCACTTTGGGAATTAGTAACTACTTGGGCTAAAATTACTTTCAAGCGATTAACCAACACTTTAGCAATTAACTTGTAAACAACATTGCATAGGCTAATAGGTCTAAAATCAAATACTCTCTTTAGATTCTTTATTTTTGGGATAAGAGAGATGAATGTGGAATTAAGTGAATCATGCACCACCCCAGAATTTAAGGCATTGAGAACTATAACAGTTACATCATCACCTGCAATATTCCAAAAAGACTTGTAAAAAATAGAGGACATACCATCAAGACCTGGGGCGGTGAGAGGAGCCATTTGTTTGAGTGCTTGTTGAACTTCATCTGCTAGGAATTTGCGATCTAAAGCTAAGTTCATATCATCTGATACCGCTAGTTGCATGACATTCAGAATCTCATCAAACCCCGATGGCGTTGAAGTTGTGTACATATTTTGAAAATAAGACTCCACCAAATTACCCATCAAAACTTCGTCTTCCACCCAAGAACTAGCCTCATCTTCCAAACCTAGAATATAATTACTTTTATTTCTTTGGTTGGCTTTACAATGAAAATATCTAGTGTTTTAGTCACCTTGTTTTAGCCATGCTGTTCATGAAGGTTGCTTCCACATGTATGACTTTCCTCTTCAATTTCTCAATATTATCTCTAAGCTGATACACCCGGTTTGGATTTGAGGAATAACCACCTGATTCCCCTGTTACCTTCAATTCTCGAAGTTTCTTTGCTAGGGAATTTCGGACATGCCCAAAAGTTTTACAATTCCAAACTTTCAAATTTTCTTGACATGAGAGTATCTTCTGATTGAAACCCCAAACCGAAGAGGCATGGTTGTCTGAATTCCATGAATCTTGAACCACACCTTCACAAGAATTGTCTTTGATCCACATGGCTTCAAAGCAAAAAGGTCTTCCCTTTCTATAAAACCTCTTAAGCTCTGAATCCGTGCAAAGCAAAATCGGTTTGTGATCTGAGTGGAAAGCATGCAAGTGATGAATTTGAGTAGTAGGAAATCTCAACATCCAGTCCACAGTAGCTACACCCCTGTCCAAGCGAATCCAAGTATTATGAGGCCCCGGTCTCCTATTGCACTAAGTGAATGGTACCCATTAAAACCCAAGTCCTTCAACCTGCAATAATCTGGTGCATCTTTGAAGCTTTGCATTTGTCTTTCCGGTCTATCAAGCCAACCCTGTTTCTCTTCAGCCATAACAATTTCATTGAAATCCCCCATACAGACCCAAAGAAGGGTACTACGACGACTTAAAACTCGAAGCAAAGACCAGGAGTCTTCCCAGCTAGCAGTATCGAGGTCACCATAGAAACCCGTGAACTGCTAGGCGTCATCAACTCCATGGTCAACAATAGCATCTATATGACAATCAGAATAAGACTGAACATCCATTGATATGTCTGCTTTCCACAACAAAACTAAACCACCACCTTTGTTTAAATGTGGAACCATAAAAATATTGGCAAACTGCATCTTTCTTCAAATTCTTTCCATGGTAGGCTTCTCAACTTTTGTTTCCATCAAGAGAACCATTTTGGGATCTTTGTTGCTAACCATAGCAACGAGCTCATCTTTTGTTCGTGAGTTTTCAAGCCCACGATAGTTCCAGCTAAGGCAACTCATAGTGCTGGGTGGCACTGGGAACCAGTCTTCACCTGAAAATTTTCCTTGTCATACACCTCACAAATATCCATGTGCTGTTTCTTAGAACCCTGACCATCTTCTGAATCCAGGATAGGACGCCTTTCTGTATCACCACTTACTAGAAGCCCTTCCTTTTTTTGGTTGACATCACGGGCTAGCTTTTTAAAAGTCCCAAGTGGTTTTGACGAGGGTAAAGGGCTTAACCCGTTGGTGCACTCACCCAGTGGGATTTTTGTAGAGCCTAACGCTGCATGGTCATTAGTGAGGTCCACCAATCCTCTGTTATAGTGAGAGGAGTTAGGACCAGACAAAGAATCAAAGGCCACCCTTTTGTCTACATGTAAACCCTGAATACTCTTTGCCAACAACAGTGCTTCCACATTCTAAATTACCCATAACTTCCCTTGCTTGTCTATTCTTACTATTAGCCAAATGAAGAATATCCGAATCCTCCATAACTACCTCCCAAGTGGGGATAGTTCCCACCTTGGCTTCAGCAACTATCTCAGGTTTTGGGGGATTCTTAGCAGTGGACTGATTAAAAAAAAAAAAAAAAAAAAATCAGCATTTTAATTGCTATTATAATTTGGACACTACACAATTTTATTTTATATTTTTTATAATTCAATAGTTGGGGAAGGAAGGATTTGAATCTTGGACGTCTCTCCCATTGAAAACACTAGGAAATTCTAGTTGAGTTACAAAACTCTTGACAACACTTGTGTGGCGTTTGGTACAGGACAATGTTTTAGAATTCCCAGGAATGTTTAAAGATTCCTATGTTTGGTTGTAAATCACGCTAGAGAATCAAATGCCAGGGAAATCTGGATTCCCCCTTTAAACCCCTCTCAGTAGGAATGTGGATTCCTTTTAAAACATGTGGATATCTAGATTTCCAAGCTTAAAAGAAATTGTATTTTTTATAAATTGACAATTTTAACCATTTTTCCTTATCATTTAAGTAATTAAGATAAAATATAAAACAAATTATCAATATCTTTTCTCTTGTCATATAGACCTAAATGTTGTCAAGTTGTTTTGTTATGGATTAAGCTCTTTAAAAATTATTATTAAGAATAAAGCATTTGAAAATTTAAATAGTTATTTTGGTATTATACTTGTTATTTTAAAATGTTAGACTACAGTTTTAATGAATTTGTCATAATTAATAGCTTATATCTTGTTTTTCATTATTTATTTAGAGGAAGATTTTTTTTTTTTTTTTTTTTTAAAGGACTTGGTAGTTTAGGCTACGTTTGGTTCGATGTAAATCGAATTCTAAGTGTAAAATGAATGCAGGGGAAAATGAATTTCCGTAAGAAAATTAAAATCCGGGTGTTTGGGTGTACAATGGAATATAGTCTGGAAAACGATTTTCAGTATTTGGTAACATTCTGAAAATGCTATTTTCCTACAAATTTTTCACATTTTCTCAACCATTTTCTCAGCTTCCAAACAAGTTTTATATCAGAAAATCCACCACCACCCACAAAAAATCCACCACTATCCACACAAAACCCACCACCACACAACACAAAAACCACCAAAACATCACCACCCACACTACCACAACAACAACAACAACAAAATTAGAGATCAAAGAGAGAAAGCAGATCGGCAAGTGGTGGACGACGAGATCGAGAGGAGACAATCTGACCTAGAGGGCGGCGGCGACGAGATTGAGAGGAGATGATCTGACCCAGAAGAGGATGAGGCAATCTAAAGGGCGGTGGCAACGGGCTTCAGGCGGCAGCGACGATCAGACCCGGTTCAAAAATCAAAACAAAAATCAAAACTGAGAGAGGGAGGGAGGAAGAGAGAGTGATCGCAAATTAAAGGAAAGGGAGAGGGAGATCGAGAAAGAGAGAGATCGGTCATAGGTGGGTTATGGGCGACTAGACCGATCAAGCGGCGGTAGGCTTCATGCAACGCGATCTCAGCGGGACGATCTCGGCGACGCGATCTCAACGGCGCGTCTGGGGTTGGGGCGCGATCTAGCTCACTCTCTATACTCTCTCTTCTTGCTCTTTCTCTCTCTCTCTTTGGGTGTCTGTGAGTCCGAAAATGATTTGAAGGTAAAACAGAAACATAAATCATTTTCCGGGTCAAAGGGCTTATTTTACGGTCAAAGTTTAATATTTTTTGGAAAACTTTAACACGCTGCTGGGTGTAAAGTATTTTCCGGAAATCATTTACACCCAAAACAAACACAGCCTTACATTCAAATCTAAAAATAGAATGGGAAAAATAAATAATTTATTTAAGATTCCTATGAATAAACCAAACATTATCATCTCACATTCCTAGGAATCTTAAAAGATTCCCAATGAAACCAAACATAGGAATAACTACATTCCTAGGCATCCAGATTGCAAGGAATCACAAACTAGTAATCTTGATGCTAGGAATAATGTGGATTCTCCTGTACCAAACACCACCTTGTGGTTATATTATTGAGTGAGAGTATCACTATACATTATTGATGTGGTCCTCCGAGTGCACTTAATAACTTAAACATGTAATTAGTATTATGATTAATATTTGATTCAATTAATTTGTCACTTTTGCTTTTGAGTGTTTTAACTTATGGTGTCCACTCCTAATGATAGCTCATTATCATCAGATCAAGACACCAATTAGTTTTTAGTGTAGGCGGAGATTAAACCCTAGATCTCTTATTCAACTATCAAAAACTTTACCAGTTGAGCTAACTGGAACCCACAATTAATTTGTCACTTGGTGTTACATATATGTCATATAGTTGGTTACCCTTTAATAAAATATGAATTTTTTTCTCTTTTTTTTTTTTTCTAAATGTGAAGTTTAATAATTACAGTAATTCTTTCAAAAAAAAAATTATGGTAGTTATTAATAGGCATTTATTATGATTGTGTTTGATATGGAACTTTGTAGTTTATATTCTACCATTTAAAGAAAATATGATTTGGTAAGGTTTTTATTTTTTAATTTTAATAAAGGGTAAAAAAATAGAGTAGATATATATATATATATATATATTCTATATTATATATAAGGGGATTCCCCTAATTAATGAAAGGTAATTTCATTTAGAAATAGGGTCATAAATGTCAAATAACAAATTTCATTTTGAATTCAAAAAACGAATTCCTAAAATTTAGGATATTTTTCCTTTCACGTTCAAAAAAGAAATTGTTTGAAAATTTTAAAAAAAAAATCTAAATTATAATAGATGCAAATTATTAACATTTATCTAAAAAAATAGACTCGTTCAACCATAAAAAAATTTACCAGTTGAGTTAACTAGAACCCACAATTAATTTGTCACTTGGTGTTACATATATGTTATATAGTCAGTAACCCTTTAATAAAATATATGAATTTTTTTCTCTTTTATTTTTTTTCCTAAATGTGAAGCTTAATAATTACGGTAATTCTTTCAAAAAAAAAAAAATATGGTAATTATTAATAGGCATTTATTATGATTGTGTTTGATATGGAACTTTGTAGTTTATATTCTACCATTTAAAGAAAATATGATTTGGTAAGGTTTTTATTTTTTATTTTTAATAGAGGGTAAAAAAATAGAGTAGAATTTAAAATTAATTAAAAAATATATATCTATACTATATATAAGAGGATTTCCCTCTTTGAACTGGACTTTTATGTGGTTCAAAAATACCCTTATTAATGAAGGATAACTTCTCTTGGAAATAGGGTCATAAATGTCAAATAACAAATTTTATTTTGAATTAAAAAAGAAAACTCCTAAAATTTAGGATTTTCTTTTCTTCATGTTCATCTTTTTATTTCCTAAAATTTAGCCTTTTTTATTCCTTTTTCATCAAAATAAAAGTAAAACACCCCAATTTAAAAAATAAAAAAAAATAAAAAAACTTAGAGAACTCCTAAAGTTTAGCCTTCTTTCCTCCCCTCAAGTTCATTTTATTTTTCCTACTCAAATTTTTCTCTATATCACTACACTACTTTCAAACACACATTCAAAAATGAAATTACAGTTAATGCTTATTTCTAAAGTTTATCCTTTGTTTGAAAACTAAAAATATATATTTTCAAATTATAATGGATGCAAATTATTAATTTTTACCTAAAAAAATAGAAGAGTCTCTGATCACGCACGTTGCGCTTGCTCAGAGGCTAGTAGTAGAATAATGATGTGTAAACTTACGAGATTATAAAAGCTTATGTACAAAATATAATGAGATTAATCAAAAGTCAAAATCTTCAATTATATTTGACTTTTGGTTGACCATATAAACTTTTGAGCTATATATAGCTATTTAAACACCCCTTAATATACGTAACCAACCAAAAAAATAAAAGTCAGTTAATATCTTCCTAAATGATGATATTATATTGTTGATGCCCATTTTTGACAAAATAGTCTAATGGCAGAAGAAGCCCAACAATATGAGAAGGGTGGAGAAAGAAAGTAGTAAAGTAAGACCATTGGACCAGAATGGCAAGAATAATGGTCTACAGGCCCACAAAATAATAAGTGGCCTCAAATAAAGCAAACGGGCCGAGGAAGCCTCAAAGAATAAAGTAGTAAGCTCATGGGAATCATAAGAAATAGAAAGAAAGCAAAAATGGGCTGGAGAAGCCCAAAGAAAGGAATTGGTAAATAGGATTGGTTCGAAGGCCAATAAACACAAAAGCAAAGGATGTGGTAATTTGGCCAGAGAAGCCCAAAAAATTTAGCAAAATCCCATGGGAATGTAAGAAGTAGGAAAGAATGAAATGGGACAAAGATACCTAAAGAATGAAACAGGCCGAGAATGCCCAAAGAATGAAATGGGCTAGAGAAGCCCGAGATGTTGAATGAACTGGCCCATCAGGAATGCTGGGCAGTAAAGAGTAAAAGAATGAATAATATGAGAAACTGGCATGGCAGGCGCTTCAACCCACAAGCCCAGAAGTAATAACAAGACAAACAAAAATAAATGACATCATAGCGGGAACAATGCAGTGCCATGGCAAGAGCACCAGCCAGCCCACGGACAAATAATGAAAAGGGACATGGGCCGGATTAAAGAAGAGAAAGCCTACACCCAAGCAATGCCTAGCCCGAAGAAGAAATGAGATGTAGAGAATGAAAACCCAAGAACTTATTCACGCCATAAGAGTTAAACAAACACCAAAGCGTGCAACAAAGTCAAACAAACCTGTAGGCAATGGCAAACGCGTGAGAGCCAGAAAAGCAATGGATTCATATGGAAATGGAGCACGTACACAAGGCTCAGGTACCACCTACCTGTACCCAACCAATACAGGGGAGGTGGGCCACAAGTCAGAGGTAAGAGAGGGTGTGGTCTGGCGGTGGGGAAATGGGGAGCCTATTTTGGGGTTCTCGCTCAAGCTCTTTTGAGGGAAATGTCCTGTTGGGATAACATCTAACCCAAAAGAAGTAAACATGAGCTGGAATCACTAGGTGTATGCTATAGAGGTTGGTAAGGGAGAAGTCCAGCCCTTATCCGGATAGGAGTGTCAAGGGAAGTAAAAACAAAAATAAAATAAAACAAAACAAAACCACTTTTGTCTAGGAATGAGGCGTGGCATGGCCAACACAGTGTAGTGGTGGTGGTTGGGCAGCCGGCAGAATAGTGGACAAGCCTAGAAGGACACCCACAACGGACCAAAAGCAATTAAGGGGTAAAAATGGTAAATCCTGTCACGGCAGGCAGTATAAAAAGGCCATAAACGTGCACAGTAAACAACAACAACAACGAAGGGGGAGAGGAAAAAGAACAGAGAAGAAAAAAAAACAGAGAAAAATGAGTAAGAGAAAAGAAAGAAAATCATAAAACCAAGAGTAATGAAGAAAAGTATGAGTGATAGGAGTAAAAGCATGCACCAATAGGTTACCCACTTTTCTCCCTCTCAATAGCCCACTCTCTAACAAGTCAAGAATCTGAGATTAAGCCACTTAGGTTCATTTTCCAAAGTGAGTAACTTCTACAGTAGAATTCCCCTTTGAGATTTCTCACATTGGAGATTGGTTCCCTTTTTGGACTTGAATCTGTTGAAGACTCAAGCCCATTCCTTTAGTAGACTAATCTTCTTTTCTTTTGCCATGGTTGATTAAGGACTAACGTAACTTTTTGCTATTAATCTATTCCTGCTGTAATCACATTGTGATACTTTTTCTTTATGGAATTATTCAAGTATTATTGTTGTTAGTAGAAAATATTTTAGTTAAAGTGTTTTAGTTATCCTACTGTATTGTGTTTTTCCTGCTATAACATTTTGCAACAGTACTTCCTGCCGTGAGCACGTGACACGCTCGAGACTCTTGCTAGGGCGCATCGGTACAAGAAGGGCTCAACTTGCGCACAAGCTGGCCTAAGGTGTGTTTCAGTTGGACAAGTCCCGATTCTCCAACCCCAGAATCACAGGGCTGTGATACAGCAGGAGTAATCCAACCCAAGACATAAAAAAGCCCACCACATATATCAAGTTTTTTTTAAAACTAAATATGAGACTATATTAAGGAATTATACCTAAAATTTTCCATTTGGTATATATCTTTTAATATCAAGAGGTTGTGATTTAATGACATTAATAATAGGTTTTTTTTTATAGAGAATTTCAACCTATGCTGTTCGCTTTTGATAATTGTGCGTTTTGTCATCAGACCAAGACACCAACTAGAATGCTCTTTGAACATTTTGATTCTCTATATCCAAAAGGAATGTGTGGAATTTCCAAAAGAATAACATCGATGTTTATATGATAATATGCTCACCAACTTCTTTGCAGTTATATTCTTAGCCAAAAAAAAAAAAAAAAAAAAAAACCCAAACATTTTACACTTATTTCTGAAATATCTATTATGCCCTTGTTTTAGCTTTTTAATTTTGAAGGGAGAGAACGAACTAGTTCCTTAATAAAAATGCTAGGAAAGTGCTAATGTGTTCGATTTCCATTAGGTATTTTTCCTTTTTTAGGGGAGAAAATATCATTATGGTTTCTTTTTTAGGCAACTTATTTTGCGATTGATAGAAATTATTATGGACAGTTGGACAACTATAAAAGAAAAGAAAAGTATAGAAATTATTAAGGAAAACTGATGATGTTAAGTTATTTATAACACTGATAAAAAAAAACTATTTTATAAGGATACTAGCCTTGTCACACGCGCTTTGTACGTGTGATAAGACTTTTTTTTTTTTTTTTTGGTCTAGTGTCATAATTTTTTTTTTTTAATAATTTTGGATAAGTTTGTTTTGAAAACATGGAATAGTAGGAGAGTGTCCAATTTTTTAGGTATTTTAAATGGAGTTGGAGATATATTTTTATCAAGTTATCTTCAAGTTTTTTCCAATTAATTAAACTTAAGGTTTAGGGGTATTTCTAAACCAAATAAAAGTTCAATCCAAAGAGGGAAATCCTCTTATAAATAGTATAGATTAAAGCATTTGTTCAAAAATTATAAACATAGAATTTTATCGAAATTACTAGCGGCTTTTTTTTTTTTTTCAAAATTTAAGAGATAAATCAATATCTTATAAAAAAAAAGAAGAAGAGATAAATCATGGATCAAAAGAAGATAACAAGTAAATTAATGTGGCTTCCATAATTTGCATGCATGATTGAACATCGGTGGATTCTAAGTTCTAACTATTAGTTCAAAAATGGAGTCCGATAAGAACCCCAATACATAGTGATCTTAAAACTCATCTTTTACAGAATTTTAATTTGAAAGCCTTAATTATCACACTGTGATAAACACAAATATTTTGAAAAAAAAAAAAAAACTAACGAAGAGCGCCAACACCAACAAATTCAATCTCCCATGTTCTATATAAAGCTATAAACCCACCAAATTGACTCCATTATCAATATTCATTGTTCACTAGGAAGAGTACGTACATGATGAAGAAAGATAATCATATTTTTGTAGCTTCATTCCTTCTCATTTGCTCAACCACATGCTTCACACAAAGCCAAGCTCGTAATTTAAATGCTAATAAGCTTTCCCAACTATCCAGCAAATTGACAAGAACCACTACTCCACAAGTTACTGACACTAACACCATATTGAAATGCTTTTCAGGTTTTGTAGATAGCTCATGTGTGCCCGAGATATTTCAATCCATGAGTAGCCGCAAAATCTCTGTAAGTCCTGGTTGTTGCAAAGCCATTCTAGAACTTGATGAGGAATGTGCCTCAAATGCTTTTGAAACCGTACCCTTTTTCTATCCTTTGTTGAAACAACATTCTTCCTTTAAAACTAAATCAGGAACACTCTCAATTCATTGGAAGTCTCTTTCTGAGAGTTTGAAACCTCAAAATCTAATTTGTTGAATTTTTAAGTCTATTTGAGTTGAAGACTACACGTCTCTTCTCAAAAAAAAAAAAAAAATTACTACACATCAATAGATTACAAAAGTTAAATTAACATGAAACATGAACTAATTCTCTCACAACACGTTACAAGTCTCTTGAATTTGTATACAAAATGATAAAAGATAACATATAGATATATGTTGCCACCTATTTTTTACGCAAAGACATAGGTCTATGTGACAGTTTTTGCGGAAGCAGTATAAAACAAAATTTATATTTTCATTTAAAGATCATTGTACCACACAACCATGGATTTTAAATAGAAAAAAATTGCGTATCTCTCTTAGCAACTAAGTGTGTTGCCTCCCAAGGTATTCACGTCTCTCTCTCTATTTCTTTTTGGGTTTTCAAAAGACTACAGTATCACTCAGTAGTTCTGATGGCCAATGACTAATATGATTTTTTTTTTAAATATTATTTTTATTTAAGACTTCTAAAACCCAAGAGAGAGATTGGACGTGGGATCCTTAGGGATCCTAATCTTAAGCTGTAGGATTAATCAATAACTTTTTGAATGTTATTGACTTATCTTGAAACTCTTTCAAAATTATTCCTTAATTTTCTCAACCATGTCAAGAAAATATTTGAACTTCTACATATTGCAATAATGTCTATCAACACATTGCAATTGACCCTTGAAGATTAGAGAATTACAAATGAAGTCCCATTACTTACAAATTTATATCTATGTCCTTCCACCACACTATATTCCCACAAGCCACTAGGATTGGATTAATATCACTGTCATGTCCCTAGCTTATGTAAGCCTTAATTTCTTGATTTCATAATTTCTATTTGACTCCAAAATATCTTTGAAAAAACTCTTTAATTATATATATATATATATATATATACAATATTATATATATGAAAAACATTTTTGAAAAATGTCACCGGCTGATTTTGTTTTGAGTCCAACTTCAATATGAAAATCAACTGAATATATTATCTTCTTTAGAGACTGGTAGATTCATTGTTGAGCATTTACATATATTACTCATTACACACATAACCCAACGTGTCTGTATATAGCCTTTAAAATAAGCATCACCAGTTGACATTGTCAAAGTTATGTGCATAATAAATAAATATACACAAACCTCTCATGTTTGAGGACAATAGAAAAATTGTGATAGAACAACCTTTTAATTAATAGTGATCACTTCATAAGGTGTTCTTGATCGGATCCGATTCAGTGTATGTACTTGTTACATTACACCCACTTGTCTGCTTAAAGTCAATACCTCAATGATGGAGTAAATCATCCTATCATATAGCAGCACAACAATTGTAGGCTTCAATGTTGATATTCAATTAATATCCACAGCCTAGAACAATTTAATAATCTATGAAAAATCATTACTCCCTGTCTTTGGTTTTTTAACCATTAACATGATTTTTCTACAGATGCGACATAACATGCCACATTTAAACAATGAAATATCCCCATAAAAATTATGTATGTGAAAATAAAATTTTATTATCAAATAAAAAATGCATAGTATTGTTTTTGAGGGCACATAATTCTAACACTATGAACAAAGCCCAAGCCCAAGGGGAATGTGGACCTTAAGAGTAGAGAATGCAAAATTGTACCTGGGCACAAGCATAGCCTAATGTATATAGAAGCATGTAAGCGTAGTAAATTTACATTAAGGGAAGGGCATAGCACATACATCTCCCAAATGACCAATTCAATTGGGGCGCATGGACACATAAGGACCAGGGGTTCCACCTACCAAATTCCACTAGGCCAACCAGCCTTGCAAAGGGGATGCAATTCTCATTTTGCTCTCAACCTCACCAAGACATGCTAGGAAAGCATAGGCTCTCTCTTAGGTCTTTTTATCTCAATTACATCTAAAACCTAAGCTAAGTAAGGGTTTAGCTACTATTTCTTTGAATATGTGATTTCTCTGTAGGAAGTTTTCCCAGCCCATTCGAATAAAGAAGATAAAGAAGTAAAGAAAAAGGCTAAGAATGACCTTCCATAGAATACGTGTGGATGGGGTAACAGGGGGTAACAGGTGGGGCCATGGATGGCCCAAGACCCTTGCATGAGTGAAAGAGTACTGAGTAGGTCCAAAAAAGGGGCCCAATCCATTTGTACAAAGGAAGCTAAGTAAATAGAAAAAAGCCTAGGAAGGTTGCGTTTGGATAGCTTATTTTTTGCTAACTTATATTACTATTCAGCTTATTTTTGCTATTATTCATGGGTCCTACTACACTTTTTGATACTATTCATGGGTCCTACTATACTATTTTAGCTAACTTTTACCTTTATCTACAGTACTTTCAGCAAAAAATTTTCAGTTTCAGCAAAATAAGCGGATCTCAAACAGACCCAAAAAGAGGAAGACATTTCAAGAAAGAATTCTCAAGTCTCGAGCATTGTAGAAGAGAAAACATGGGGATAAAAGCAAGGTAGGCAAATGGGTTCACCTATTTGTATCCCAAACATATAGAGGAGGTGTACTCGTCACTGTTAAGGTTCAAGGAGATGGATTTAGATGGAGGGGAGGAATGTTTTAGTTTTGGTGTCTTGTCATGGCCATTTAGGGGATACTTTTGTTGGATGAAAGTGATAGTCATCATAATGTGCATGTCATAAAACCAATTTGCATTGAGCCAACTAGCATTAATGATCTTGCACCATTTATGCTTAAGAAAACTTGTGTCTCAACCTCATGCCCACCCAAAAACAAGTGAACCTTCTATTTACAGTAAAACCAAAGAAACCTTTGGGATATTAATTTCCCAAAGAGATAAAGGTTTGTGGAGTTAAGGACAGGTTGGAAGGGCTCGCTCTTCGAAGTGAAAACCAATAAGTCATTGAAGAAGGGCATTAAGGGGAAAATACCCATTCAAATTCAATTATAAAAGGAGAAAATCTCATTCACTCAAAACAACATTAAAACACAACACAAAGTAAAAAAATTGAAAAATTAAGGAGAAAAGAGAAAGGATAGGATCGGTCGAGAACAATAGAGAATTAGTAGAGAAATAGAGTACCCTATAGTAAAGTATTATCAGCATGCACCACTAAGATAACTTCCTCCCTCCCATTTAACCATCCTCACCTGAATCTCTTGAAAAGAGGCATTTAAGTAAGGCCACTTTAATTCGAGTCCCCAACCTCACTGTTTTGTGCAATATTGGGTTAAAGAAATAAGGTTGTGAGGGTTGGGGCCGAAAACCTTGTGATCCATTCTCTCTCTCTCTCTCTCTCTCTCTCTCTCTCTCTCTATATATATATATATATATATATAGAGAGAGAGAGAGAGAGAGAGAGAGAGAGAGAGAGTATATATGCTAATCTAATGTGTTAGGACATATGTGATTCACTTGTTAGGAACATATGTCACTATTTGATGTAATTGGCTAATCCTTTGACAAAACGCACTTTACTTGTATTTGAGTAGATCTATGATGTGTTTAATACTTCAAGAAACCTTGTTTCAAGTTCAAGTGTTAAAACCATGCAAGTCTGTCCAAGATTCAAGTGAGAAAAGTGTTGTTCATTAAAGCTCAATAGCTAGCTCGACAGCTAGCATCTATCGAGACCTGTAGAGCTGTTCCAGCCCGTGACTTGACAGCAGCTCGACAGATAGGGTATCTGTCGAGGTTTATGAAAAACAGAGTTTCAGTTCTATTTTGACTCCAATCCGTGATTGTATGTTTGGGCTTTCTTTTCTCACAACCCTAAACATATAAAATGATTATTTTAAGGGCCGTTAAAGGTGACGCAAGTTGCACAAGTGTTGAGCAAAGTTTGTTCAAGCAAATTGTGACCGGAGAAAGAATTTGCCCTAGTTCATCTTTCTTGTGAAGAAGTTGCTGTGTTTGTGCATCGTAGAGTTTTGAAACCAAGGAGCTTCTCGATTTTCATCGTGTGATGAATTGAAAAACTTTGCAGCCAACAACCTTCTCTAATTGGTGATTGAAGTCGCGTACTAGGATCCGCGAAATTGGTTAGTCACGTACTGGGAGCCGTGTATTACAAGGAGGGATTGTCACTACAGAACAAGTCCAATTGGGTATTGGGGTAAGGGTTCAACTGTAGGTTGGTATAAAGTACTGGGATTCTTTTACTTGTAACCGCTTGTTGTGATAATAGTGGATTCTCGGGAGTGGTGACCTTAAAATCACCTGGTGGGATTTTTGCCGTGTAGGTTTTCCCCATTCGTAAACAAATCACCGTGTCAATTTATTTTCCGCTGCATACTTTAGTAATTGGTGATTTGTTTGTGCTATCACGCATTTGCATGTTAATTTGATTAATTAATAAACTTGGCTAATTAATCAATTAATTTATTACAAGGGGTCAATTCGTTTTTGGCCTATCAAGTGGTATTAGAGTGGGCACACTCTAATTAGGGTTAATCTTTGCTGTGTGATCCACTGACCCCTGTTTTTCATGAATAGAGGACAGTCTTTTATTATACCTCCTTTATTTGATGGCACTAACTATGCATACTAGAAAGTACGCATAAGAGTTTTCTTGCAGTCTTTAGATGAGAAAGTATGGCAAGCTGTGGACATAGGCTGAACCAAGCCTACAAAAGCGCTAGCCGATTGGGATGATGCTAAGATCAAGGCAGCAAACTTCAACAGCAGGGCATTGAATGCCTTATTCAGTGCGGTCACTAATGAGGAGTTCAAGAAGATATCCTCCATTAAAACTGTAAAGGAAGCATGGACTATCCTCCAGACAACCTACAAAGGAACTAAGGCTGTCAAGGATTCGAAGTTTCAGAGGCTCACTACAAGCTTCGAAGAGATCAAGATGGAGGAGGATGAGTCGTTTGATGAGTTCTATGCCAAGCTCAAGGACATAGTGAACTCAGCCTTTAATCTTGGGGAAACCATTCCTGAACCCAAGATTGTGAGAAAAATGCTCAAATCTCTACCCGAGAGATTCCATGCCAAGATCACCGCAATTGAGGAATCAAAGGATATTGACAAAATTCCTTTGACAGAGTTGGTTGGAAATCTGCAGACCTATGAGTTCGGTTTGACAAGAATCGGGAAATCGAGTAAGAGTAAGAGCATGGCATTAAAGGCCAAGAGTAGTGATACTGATGAGTTTTTTGAGGATAAAGATTCTAAGATGAAGTCCTATATTACAATGCAATTCAAGAAGTTCATGAAGAATGCTAATGGGAAGGGCTTCGACAAGTTGAAACATTTTAGTAAGTTTGACTGTTTTTGGAACTCGAGTTTAACAAACTCGAGTTCCAACCCATTCCCTCTAAAAAAAAAGGTGGAACTCGAGTTTCAGAGACTCGAGTTCCATTTGTACAGAACTAGAGTCTCTGAAACTCGAGTTCCTTGTGAAAAATCTTGGAACTCGAGTTTCAGAGACTCGAGTTCCACTTTTTTTGTAAAAATAAAAAATAAAATAAACAGTCTAACTAACTAAAATGTTTCCTCCACATGCTTTTTTGCTAATATTTTTCCAAAAAGATGCTTTTCTGCAAATTTTGCCCAAAGTGCAAGTCCACCAAATACTCCATCATCAGGGAATCAACCATCTTTGCCTTTTGAGCTGAAGCCAGTGCAATTGCCTTTAGTTTGTGGTGGTGGTGAAGGCTGTTGGCAAGGTTCTGGAAATAATTATCGTTGTTGGGGAAGCAAAGGAAACAATATTTCCGGTGTTTGTTGCAATCTCGTACGATTTAGAGGTAAGGATTGTTCGACCGGAAGAGAGTACGACAATGTTAACGAAAGGTGTTGTATGCAGTTTAATAATGGATCACAGAATAAGTTTATTGAGGTTACTCCCTATTATTCTTAATGAGGGTAACGTGCATGGCGTTGTTAGTATGAGACTGGCTCGGTCTCTATCCCTTGGAATAAGATGTTTTTAGAAGAAAAAAGAAAGAATAAGATGTTTTCATGTAGGTTTTAGTTTTTCGTTGTTATTTATCTTTGTTTCTTTTAGTAAAAGATGTATGCTTTGGTATTCCGGTATTTCCTTGATTGTTTTCCTGTGAGATTACTGGATTTCTTGCATTTTCTTATGTTAATTGAAGTTTTATTTGTGTGAAATTATGCGATTATAGTATTATCATCAATAGCATTACATTCGCTTTAACAATTTTTCAACTATAACAAAAACAAAGTTGTCAATGATGACATAACTATCGAATTATCAAATCTTACTAAGGAGAATGAGGGTTCAAGTCCTCCCTCATCACATGTGCTAACTATTGAATTAAAAATAATAATAAAAATAAAAAATAAAAAAAGGAAGGGGGAGAGGGGGATCACAAGCAAACCAATCATAGCTGACGACAAAAATAAAGATATATTACGCAGTAATTTTATCATTGATCTCTTTATAGGATATGGATTCATTTTCATTGTTTTTGTACAAGAAAATGTGCATTAAGACTCTTTTTCCCTTTTTTTTATTAATTATTTATGTACACTGGTAAAGATTAGCCATTGTTCTCATAACAATCTGTGCCATGCATCCATGTTTATTTGTTCGTTAGTTTGAAATTGACTGAAATTAAGTTCCTTACTGAAAAAATTAGTTTGAGACTCACTTGGTTTTAAAATGTCATACTTACTATAATGCACAATACTGTTATTTTTATTGGATCTAAGAGAAGAGATGAGTAAGCAACCTTAATCTCAATTTTGTTTTTTGTTTTTTGTTTTTTGTTTTTTGTTTTTTTTTTTTTTTTTTTGCTTTTGCTTTTTAATAGAAGATAATTCTGAACCAATGCCGTCACTTCCAATGAAAGACACTTGTCATTGCATTAAGACCCAAAGATAAATAGTCTAATGTTTTCTTGAATGTTCATTTCTAACTATTCCTCAAATCTTTGTTCACTTTCCTTATACTAGGTTGCTTAGTTAGACTATGATATGGTGAAAATGGAACAGAACAAACCGAAAATTGCCAAAAAGCAGTCCAACCAAGACATTTATTTACAACTGCAGCTATCCATATATATAGTACACCCGTCCACATATACTTTATATGGGCCATCTGTAGATTTTCGCTTTTTATCTCCACATTTTTGGCCCATTCATGGTTTCTATACAAATTTATTACTGTACAAAGAGCCATTTCAAACTGATAAACAATCAGAATAAAGAATTTTTCTACATGTATTCTGGGACGGAGCCATATGACATGAGAAAGTGTCATGTGCAGCTCCTTTGAGAAGGTTGTACTGGCAGAATCCCATTCTATTCCGGCCGAAAGCTTATCAGATTAGGGAGTGCATCTGACTGAAGATTCTTGATATCAGATGCAGTGACCTTACAGGACTCCAAGGAAAGTGAGCGTAAATTCTTCAAAGGCTTCAAATACTGCAAACCCTCACGGGTTATGCAAGAATTTGAAACATTTAAAGACACCAATGCAGTCAGCCCTACATTTAAAAAAGTAACGACATGACAGTTAAAAATAAAAATCTATATTTAATCCTAACTGAAATTATGTTTTTGATTGGTAAGTTACACAAGCACCAAATAGATCTTGAACCCATGACCTCACCTCTCACAGGTCCAATGACCATGGTTTTCGAGCTACCATAATAAGTCATATGTATTAATATAAAAACCCTACATTTGGGTACAATGTGATAAATATTTCAGAATAGTAAAGATGTTGCAGTTTAGGGCTTTTTGCTATGAACATAGGTTGGGCTGAACCACATTATTCTCTTTCTTTTTGTTCTTTCTACAATTTTTGTCACTCACAATCCCAACAACATTTCTAATAGACCTAAATTCCAAATCTAACTTTTGCCTGTTTTTACACACGCAAACTCTGTTATACAAATGCCAGGACCAGCCAAGTGGGATTTAAAATGGAGAAACAAACATAGGTTAGACCACACAATCAGCAGCCTTAATCACATCTGGCTCCATTAATAGCACAAGTATAACAAGATAATTATATTCAAGAGAGCTACTGCAGAAACACAAATTAGTGAAGAGAAACAGAAGATACCAGAAGCCAATTCCAATGTTTTATCTGTCAGGTTGCAGTTTTGTGACAGATTTAGCAGTGTCAGGGAGGCAAGATCTTTGATATTCTTCACACCAGCATCAGTTAATCCTCCACCACATATTTCAAGGGATTGGAGATTCTTAAAGCCTGTTTGGTATAAAACACATAGAAGTAAGACAATATAGTGTGACAAGATCATTTGCATCAAGAAGTCAAATATATACAAATATGGGGTTTACATGTAGAATTAAATTTCACCTGTATTTGATCATCCCTTACATTTTTGGATAGTATATAATAAATGAAATTAGAACACTTTAAATCTAAGCTGAAGTTGTGGACCCTTGGTAGGCACTGATATGAATATGAGTCATACCATTGGGGTTTGTCTTCATTCGCATGGATTATATTAGAGACCTTGAATTTGAGTTCATTTTCTCAGGGTTTTCTAATCACACTTAAATAAACATAAACAATTTCATCACCAAATAAGTTAAGCAAATTATAAACCAGAAGCGCTCCTCATGCTCCCAAAGGATTTAGAACCAACATTTGGAAATGCCCAAGGTAAAATATTTGAAATTGTCGGAGAGAACAAAAAAGCAATACAAGCTCGTAAAAGAAGCAGAGGATGGTGAACTAGGATACACAAGCCCTAAATATTGGAAACTACCTTTGATCGGTGGATTCATATACAGAATCCTGCTAAATTAGTAGATTTGATCAGGCAGAAGCAGATTCATCCATTTTGCCAAGCTTTTGAAATAGAATTTTATTTTGTGAGCATGGAGATTTGAACCTAGAACCTAAATTTTACCCGTAAGAAAACCAGAACCATTTTAGTTTACGTTTTAATCTTATAAGAACTTTGAGTTAATTGTCATATTTACCAATGCTAACAGACTAAGGCACTCTTGAAACAGTCTAAACTAATTAATATCTTCCTCTCATTAAAAGCACTGGTGGTTTGGAATCATGTCATTGAAGTAGTTCTAAAATTAGCATACAAAATACACAGACGGGGGTTCACAAAGCAATTACTAGGATAAAAATCTTTAACAGTGCAAAACATAAAAGAAACTAAAAATCTCATGCAGAGACAATCCTACAAAAAGTCCAGAGAAAAAGGAAAGCACATATTTCTCACACAAGAACAGTATAAGGCAGCTTAGGTATCTAAGCATGAAACACGCGCACACACACACGTCAAAACTCTAGAACTTTCAACATACATTGCAAACATTTTGTTCCAGAGTCAGAAATGCGAGCACCAAAAAGATCTAGATGAGTCAAGCCAGTAAGACCTGCAAAGCAAAAACAGCAAAATTCATTGACTTTGATATATCTGAAGGAGCATATTACAATGCAATATGCTATTTAGGTGAAGCCATAATAACTCACAAATCCGAAATAGACTAACTATTATTCTCTTTAAAATTAGCGAAGTTGTTTTTATGAGTTGCACTTTGTCAATTTTATATAATGCAGTACACAGTATACCCCGCAGTTATATAACATGGTTATACACTATAGAAGCACACAGAAACATTAATTAAGGATGGGGGAAAAACAAAGAAAGAATAGTGTTAGAAGTTGGTCAACTTTACACTGAAAAAATAGCTGTTTTGCCAGTTCAAAAAAAATCTCTTTTTTTTTTTTACAGATACGGACCTTTTAATTCAAAAAGTGACATGGCCCTGCCTAACTGCTACAAATTAACCTGTCTAGAAGAATCCATGAGTATCCCACATGCAAATATAATAATTTTAACGACACGAGTCATGGAAGCGTATTCTACAAAATACAAACTACAAATTTCAAAAACCCATGGGTCCACCCATCTTTGGATTTTTTTTTTTAAACAGTCCCAATCCCAGATAAGGGAAAAAACTCAGTTAGCACTTCGCAGCCAGCTTAAATATTCACTCAATTTTCTAAAATCTGCATAGATATGAACATAGTAACATACACCTTGCCAAAAACATAACTACATATGTTTCAATTAACAGAACATAATGCACTAGATTCCTAGAATGAATCCACAATGTAGTTAGCTATTGAAATACTGTACTTAGAGAAACAGTACACCTGAAAACTCAAGATAAATGCTTACTTGTAAGAGCTGCAAGTCCAGCATCAGTAATTTGGCGAGCATCCAAATTAAGTGATTTAAGAGATGTCAATCCGGATAACTTTTTCAAACTACTGTCATTTACTAAGGTAAATGACAGATTCAAATTCTCCAGATTAGTTAAACCTGGATGAAAGATAAGAATATAAATTAAAGCAAGCAGCTAACAATTACGTATAATACTTGGCAATTACCATAATATAAAAATTATTGTCAACTAAAAATATTAACATACTCAAAAAATAAATCTCAAATTCATTAGAATAACAACTCATTGCCTCATTTCAAGCAATACAAAATTCACAACCATAAACAGCAAGATATTTCATCTTTCTTAAACGGGTAAATTATATATTACCAATTACCCCCTGTAGTTAACCTCTCCATGACTTTTCGAAAGTGTGACTAAACCTCCCTGAGATTTGGAACAAATTGAAATTGTGAGGGTTCTAACCAGCTTAATAGATTTCGCACATGTGAGAGGCATGTGTTAAATTTCTGAGTGTCAAAATAGTTGGGAAATCTTTCCCCCCTCCTAAAGCAGTTTGACGAAAATGCTCATAGTGGAGCACTCAATCTCCATATTTCAAGCATTAGCCAGTTCAACTGTGTCCAGACCTAGCACATAGTCTCTGGCCTCTTCCAACATCCTCTTGCCACAAGCCAAGCTGTAAAGAAGCTTTGCTTTTCTTCGCTTAGGGTGTCACATGCAGTTTATGTATGTGATTGCCTTAATGAACCTGATGCTTTTTATGTGAAATACTATTATAAGAAGCTATGCAAATTTCAACAACCCGTGTAGTGATTTAGGATTTTAATATGGTTGAAAAATGGGTTATGCCAAATCATTATATGATTCCACCTTTGGTGAAGGTGCATGCAGAAATCAGGTCATTGAGAGGAGGAGGAAAGACTCCTGCCTGGGTGGAGCAATTCGGGATTGAGTTAGATTTGTTTGTGTAGAACATTGATTCATATGTACTCAATTTGAGAGTGGATTGGGGATGCATGGGTGGTTTTTGATGCGGAGCCTGAGCAAGATCTGATGAGTTAGAAACTTGGAATATGATGATTGATGGTGAATACATAGTATCACAAGTGCCTTTCACGTGTGCAAAATCTGTTGAGTTGTACAGAAACCTAATGATTTCAATTTAGTCTAAAGTTCGAGAGGTTTAGTTGATGCCAGGGAAGTAAATTGAAAAAGAGGTTTAACCACAGGAAAGTAACCTATAATTTACTCTTCTTAAAATGAAAAGTTACAGTTAGCAGCTGGAAGGAAAAGAAAAACAAGGTGCATCTCCTTCTAGTGACAATTTTGAATAACAAAGTACAAATGAGATTAACAAAGCAAGTTCTTCAACACGTAACATAAAAAGCTTTTGAGTTTCACCAAGAAAAGATGAGAATTCTAAATTACCAAGGGTAAGACAACTGCTATCAGTCATTTGAGTAACACAAATTGATTACATTTCTTCTCTTTTTTTTATTTGTCATCAAAATAGAAATCCATGTTACAATAACAAAATATTTAGGTAATAACAAAAATAACCACAACAGTTTCAACTTATTATTTTGATTTCATTTATCCCTTGTCAAAAGAAATCAACAACACATGCAAATTGTATTTTCCATATATAATAATGTTATGCATTTTCAGAAAATATGATTTTGAGCGAAGGACTTGAACAATTACGTTAGGACACACCAAAAGTAAATCCCTTTCTTTCAAACAGTCAACATGCATATCATATTTATAGAATGATGTCATCAAACAGATGAGAGAAGAGATATGAAAACAAGCATGAAATAAAAAAATATACATGGTTAAAAGAACTGCATATTTTTATTGTTGAAATATATGTACTTTGATAGTTCGTGGGAACCTTATGTAATGAAACAGTTATAAGGAACTCAATTCATAGATGGAATGAATGGATACATAGCTTGAACTGAAGAAGCAGCATATTCACAAGCTAGTAAATCAGTTTGAAACCAGTCATATGATGGAAAAGCAAGATTGAAGTAGGGTAGAATCCTAACCTGAGAGATGACGAAGCCCATTACTTGCTACTTCAGTATCTGACAATTCCAAAGTCTTCAAGAGTGTAAGGCCTGAATAGATAAATCACAATATAAAGCCATACTCAAATTTCATAGAAAATTGGTATTTCATATCCTTATGAATTGAAATTACATGGATATATCCATTAACTAAGGTCTTATGTTCAAATCCAGATGCGTTGAGAATCATGTTAGATTGCTAGAAGGACCAATAGTTAAAAAACCATGGAGCAACATAATACATTACACAATTTAAACCTAAAGATAATTCATAATGTGCAACACCAAAAGTCTTTTTCACAAAACCTGAATCATACGTCAACCATAATAGATTTCTAACATAAGAGATGGAAAATTAATGGCCGCAGATCAGAAATTACCAAGATAGTAGGCCGAGTTCAAATTAATTCCAAGTATAGAATGAACCTCCTATTGAGTTGACCAATGCATGCATAATAAAGATAAAGACCTGGAATGTTATATAACCAATTTTTCATTCACAGTTGTCCTAGGATTCCCAGTTCTCTCTAAACATCAGAAAATAAATGGAGGTTTACATATCTTAGAAGAACTATCAACAATATGCCCTTTGTTCCCCTTCTGGGTCCTGTGAGGCAATTGTCTTCCAGATTTTCATTACAGAGTGTAAAATTCCATTAAGTGAATATTCTGCAATTTAACTCAGAATAAAACCACAGCTACCCCAGTGACTTGTCTTTTTTTTTTTTTTTTAAACAAAATGAAAGTTGTTAGAAATGAGGAAAAACTGGACTGTCATCAACTAGTTCTCCTGTATATTTCCATCACAAATCAATCATGGCTAGGCCCCCCCAGGTTTGGATGATATGAAAATTTGAAATTCGTTCAAAATGACAAAATTTAAATTAATGAGAATTTCAAGTGCATCAATTTATACTCCAATTGTTTGAATGAGTATTTTTAAGTTAGGAAAGAGTATCATAGTAGTTACAAAGATGATAGCAATAACTTGGCATTATGTATAGTAATTCATGATGGTGGCAGCAGCTGGTGGCAATAGCAGCAGTTGGTGGCAGTCATGGCTGTGGCTGTGGCAGTGGCATTTGCACTTGTGGTGGTGCTAGCAACAGCAACAAATGGTGGTGGTAGTGATGGTGGCAACAACGTTGGTGATCACAATGTGAAGAATAAGGGTTGGGAATGGTGATGTTGGTAAAATTTGTACAATGACACCCTTCACAATGGAATTTGAATTTGGGATTTGAATGCTTAAAATCCCAAATTCAAAACTTAATTTTTTAAACGGCTCTCTTGTTAATCCAAACAAGGATGTCAATATTAAGATAGAGGAGAAACCATTATAGGATAGTATAAAGATAGAAGAAAAAAGACCATCTGTGTGACACATTCATAAGCTCCTTATGATAAGTTGACAATCAACCCAAAATTGAGGCTGATCCTCATGAAGCATGTGATCAGATAGGCCAAATGCATTTAATCACACAATTCATGAATGCTATTTCTCACTAACCTACTTTTTCCAGAAGATAATATGAAACAAAAGAGAGAAGATATTAAATCGCACACCATCTCACATAACAATCATAACTGTCATATAAAATGAATTAGTGAAACATAATAATAAACCTGTCAGATTGGCAAGCCCTTCATCACCTATCCCACAGGAATCCAAGTTCAAACTTTCCAAATTTGTTAAACCTGCAAAGAAGCAATAACACACAAAAAGAACTAGTTTAAAGCCACTCCCTAAAAATCCAGGAAGAAATATCAAAGGCAGCATAAAAATAGGCCAGTCAGACAATAAAATTTATAGGGAAGAAAAATCTAAAATGAAAAAACTGAATACTTGCAAATTAGAAAAATTAAGTAACAGTTATCTCATCATATGTGGTGTTTGACCAACAAAGCAGCTATTATTTTTTTATCCAAGCTTCGAACAATTCATTTCAAAACTGCCTTTATCATTTGGACGTCCCATTGTAAAAGAAAATTAAACTACTAGAATTTTACAAAGGAAAAAACAGAAAATCCAACACAACCCAGGCTAGTCCATTACTCCAAAAAGGTTTTAAGTATTTCTTTTTCAAACAACCATCACCAACAGAACAAGAGTTCTTCATCCACAATATTTTATTATAAATGAAAATGTAGTGTTCAAGGTCATATTAGTCAAGGTTGCAAAGAGCTCCCATGTCCTTTCATTACTGAGTGAGGAAAAGAATGAAAAGGTCAAAACTAAGTAACAAGTTAACACAAAAACTTGCTCAGACTGAGCTCACCTGCTCTTTGGATATCTTACATTGTAAAATAGAAAGGAAAAGGTCAAACATTCTGAAAGGAAAAAGAAAGGAGTGGGTGGAGAGAAACAGAGAGAACCTTTAAGATGCACCAAACAGGCATCAGTAATATTGTTGAATCCCAAGCTCATTACCTTCAAGTTTTTATTCCCTGTAGCAATGCAGTTGACTCAAGATTAACAGTCATGCAACAGTTATAAAGATAAGAATAAGAATTTTCTTATTATGATGCATTACATCATCCACAAGGCCATATCCAATATGGCATCAATAACCTAAGGTCACTCACCAGAAAATTTCTCCCATCCATCATCATTTAGACTACATCTGTTAAGGTTTAAGACGGCCAGGTCAACCAGAGCTGCACCCCAAAAAAACAAAACAAAACAAAATTATTAATAATAATAAATACACACGTTCAAAGAACTCAAAAACTATGGCCTGTTAAAAAAAGAAAAGTGATTTCCCAACATATCATATAATTTGTGGACTTGAACCTAAGTGTCATGAATTGTGCCGAATATAGAAGCTATTAAAAATCTAGGGTTAGGGACATGGCTGTATATTTGATATACATATCATGTACATACAGATATACACGTACATATATAGATGCATGAATTCATGTATACAAGCATAGATGCATACATATGTATACCTGTTTGCATGAAAAGTTCTATGAATAGTAAAGCAATTATAAAAATAACAACTGTGTAGTTTTGTTGACAAATATGCATAAACACACCTATAATGCTACACATTTCTTATGTGAAAGAGGTTGAATCTCATATAAGTCTCCAAGATAGAGTCATTCTGACAGACAATAACAAATAGGATGGTCTTACATATCATAAACATTACCCACAAGCATGGATAACATTTTTCATCATTTATTGTCTAAAAATATTATAGACATTGTAAAAGACAAGAATATAATGATATAGAGAAGCAGAAGCAGAAACAAGAAAGAGAGAAGAAACACAAGGGATTACATGGTTCAGCCAATAGCCTACATCCTCACAATAAAGCCCTAGCGGCTACATCTTTACTGTATACTCAAGTCTACTATTAGAGTGAACCCTAACAGGGTATATATAGAAACTAGAAGCTAGGGTTAGCTCAATATGGGCTTACAACATAACAAGGCCTCTTGGGCCATTGCATCAACATAAACCCAATACTTTAGCAGACATAATTTTGGTACTAGTAGCTGCAAATATTTGCAATTTTGCATTAATAACCCATGCAACAAGTTTTTGAAAGGCAGTCTCTGACAGCCACTAAAATGACAGGCACACATGCTATATTTGCTGCTTCAATGGGAAAATATCCTAAAGCTTGGAGTTTTAGGAATTTCATTTCTCTGCATGATTTTGATACAGATTATGACTAATATCAATCTCCAGATATACAATAAATAACACAAACTGAGTTCCAAAAAACATCATATTACTTTCTAAGTAATAGCCGGAGGCTTTTTCATAATAATAATAATAACGAATGCTATTGTAAGGATCATTAGCAAGCACAAGACCAAAGAGGAAACAAACCTGAAATAGATTCCAAACATGCATTAGTAATATTGCATCCCTCCAAGTTCAACATTGTAAGGTTGTGCAAACCTGCCATACACAAATGAAGATTCAGCAACTGCTGCATCTAGTGTCTGAAAGAGAACCAAACAAGACAGAAATAATCCAACAAATAGATGCCATAAACAAAACTTCTAATCCACTAAAACGATAAAAACAAAACAAACAAAAAACTGTCACACATTCCAGAATGAAGGGGCCTAAAAGAGTATTTTAATTACTTGTGACCAAGATATGCAAGACCAATTCAGCTCAAAACTAAGCAGTAAAGTATTCTAATAAATTACTTAAGATATAGTTGCAAAGAAATTAGATGTCATAAATGGAAAGGACCATAGATGAAGAGCATAGGAATAAAAAGTATCCTAAAGTACAATGGAAGTACATAAAACCCCCTCATAGATATGACATT
The DNA here is from genome assembly GCA_030021035.2 of Notholithocarpus densiflorus. NCBI lineage: Eukaryota > Viridiplantae > Streptophyta > Magnoliopsida > Fagales > Fagaceae > Notholithocarpus > Notholithocarpus densiflorus. Next base: position 5,362,761 of record JARYZH020000003.1, read on the forward strand.
ATCAGATAGTCCCACTTTTAAGACAAGAAAAGAAGATTAGTTTATTCTTCAAAAATAAAATATTGTTGTTTGGGTTTTCCTCATGAGTTTAAGGAGTTATTAGTAGATTAATATCTTCTGCTTAATGTTGTCTTAGGGTCTGTTTGGATACCGCTTATTTTACTAAAACTGAAAACTTATTGCTGAAAGTACTGTAGATAAAGGTAACAGTTAGCTGAAATAATACAGTGGGGCCTATGAATAGTACCAAAAAGTGCAGTGAGGCCCATGAATAATAGCAAAAATAAGCTGAATAGTGAAATAATTTTCATTTTTCATTGATATCCAAATAGAGGCTTAGTGTGCAGGTTGAATCACTCGTGCTCCTTTTGGTGTATTCTGGAAAGCTAGGAATTATAACATCTTCCAAGCCAATGAACTCTCTTCCTTGGCTTTGAAAATATCTTGAAATCCTCTGTTGCTGGGTTGTCTATGTCATGGTGATTTTAAAATATCCAACTGCATTTGTTAAGCTAGTTGTCGGTAGTGTTTTCCATTTGCTGGTTTTCATACTCTCTTATTGCATGCTTCCCTTATCTCTAAGGTTTACCCATTCTCTCTTTAGTATAATATTAATTATTAAGTGTCCGTTTGGCTCCAGCTTAAAAAGCTAGCTTATTTTACTATTCAGTTTATTTTTGCTACTATTCACGGGCCCTATTACACTTTTTGGTACTATTCATGAGTCCCACTATACCATTTCAACTAACTTTTACCTTTATCTACAATACTTTCAGGAAAAAGTTTTCAATTTCAGCAAAATAAGCGGATCCCAAACAGACCCTAAAGGAAAATTAAATAAAACAGGAGAAGCGGTTATTGAAGGTTGTACTACAATATTACAGGTTCTTCAGAGTTGGTTTTCCTCTCTCTCTCTCTCACACACACACACACAAACACTGCAGTAGCTCCAGTGTAGATAGGATCCCCTTTTCTCATACAAGTTCATATGATAACTGATAAAGAAAATATTATATGGGAAGGGACAATGCAGTAATTGTATTTTTTTTAAAACAAAGTACAAAAACAACAAACTGGAAAGTACCTTTTAAATAAGAAACTCCAACATCAGTAATATTACTGCTGAAAGCCTGTAACTCCTTAAGGCTAGTGATCCCTGACACATGAGGAGAACAAGAGTCTAGATAAGTTGACTCAAACCCAACTATTTTGTAAAGAAGTGAATAAATTTCTTAGATCTAGCATGTTTGTTAAGTTGATGCATTCTAATTATGTGAAAACTAAAGTTGAGGATTCAGTGATACTCCAGTGAAAAAATTCATGCACCAAGCATGTGTGCACTCGAGAGAAAATAAATGGTTGACACTCCTCACATCAACAGGAGGGAGGGAATGAAATGTGGACCAGAAGCCCTCGTAACACGGAAAGTACTGAAGTATGAATGTGGACCAGTCAGACAATGAATCTACGATACAATTAAATTAATTTAGATCATATCTTTGAAGTAACGGACCCTATGGATTAGTTAATAAGGATAAGTAAAAATTATCTCAAACAGAAATTAAGACTCAAAGATTAGCACTCCATTAAGAAAAAGTTGGAAATTTAATTTACCTTTTTTTTTTCTTCAATTATTGTCTACAAAAGTTTGAATCAACAAAAGACAACCACTTTTCTCAAAATCTCCTTGGACATATAATTTTAGCACTATAAACATCAAATAGACTCATGTTTTGGGCATCCAATAAACACACATTGGAAATTTGGTGGAGAACTACTGTGTTTCTGTCATTTTAAAGTAGTGGTATAATTGTAAATAAAAAACACAGTAATTTGTGGCTGCAATTACCAGATATAGCCTTCAGGTCCAAATCTGTAACGCATTTACAACATCTAATATTCAGAGACTTAAGCTTCAATAAACCTGCAAGAGAAGATTTAAAATAAAAAATAAAAAAGTAAAACGCAAAATAACCGTGTATATATATATATATGGGGTTGGCTAAGGATCTTCAACAAATTAGTTAGGGTCAACCACATATATTCTTTTCCTCCTTTCTATTCTATTAGATGTTATCATCTCTGTTAGGTGAAATATTAGTCTAAAATTGCAAAATCTGCTAGTTCACATAGCAGCCCCATGAGTGAGAAATCATGTTTATATAGCTTTCTGCCACTTAGTGCTAAAATTGAGTCTTATCACACTGCAAGATAGATGCAGCATAACTGAATCAGCTTTCCCACTCCCCAATCTCTCTTCCCTATCCAACATATATAAAATTCATAAAAAAGGCTTCAAATTTCCCAAGTAATTTAAAAGAAATACAATGTAAAGGTATCTAATCATACATGTACTTACATGTAAACCTACTAAAAGTGGAGGAATTAAGCAACAGAAGGACATGACAACAGTATTGAGATGTAAATCAGTTTAATCCCTTGTATATAATAAAATTCTTGCTCCTATCCCCTTTTTTGTGGGCACGTAAAATTTTTGTTTCTATTGTTGATAATAAGATAGCCATCAAAAAAAGAATAACTTCATTCAGCATGGACAAGGAGAGAGAGAGAGAGAAAGAAGAAGAAGAAAAAAAGATGGTGTCTACTTATGAGAACAAGACAAGAAGTTTATTTTCATCAAGCAGCAAAAAAAATACCTTTGAGATGAAAAAATCCACCATGAATCCCTGAACACCTTTCCAAGTCCAACTTTTCCAAGTTAATTAAGTTGGAGAAGGCACACATTCCTTCAGCAGTAATTGCATCACACTTTTTAAAACTCAATGATGTCAAGTTTGAAAGACCTACAGAACAAGGTTACAACGATTATCCTCGTCAACCAACAAAGAACCCAATCTTTAGAAATGTTAAACTGGTCCAAAAGATCATTCAAGTGATGATAGTTGAAACTGAAGTGACAAGTGACAAAGACAAGGTTGTGTGATTCTGGTTTTTTTTTTTTTTTAATAAGTAAAGAAAATTTTATGCAAAGTCATAAAAAGGAGTCAACTAAGTATACAGCAGGTGACCAAAACAATCAAACACACAAATTACAAGCATCCATCAAATCATAAACCGAAAAAATAGAATGACTTCCTATGATAGACATCCAATCCAATAGTGTTTTAAAGAATAAAAGCTTTAAGTCAGCTATTGTCCTTTTAGAATCTTCAAAACACTGGCTGTTTCTCTCCCGCCAAATGCACCACATCAAACATCAAACAATGGGGGACAGCCATCCAGATAACACCATTACGAGGGTGACCAAAACATAACATGTATTGAACTGTAAGTCAGTGCCTCAAAGACATTAAAACTTCTTAAAATACAACCAACTGAAGCCAGCTTTCATCAGCTACTTGAATGCTACCAACAGCACAATTTACTATTAGCAAAATATATTGCCATGGAGATGGCCACTTATACACCAATAGGGCAAGTATCAATTGCAGTTCATAATTGTATTTTTCCATTGGCAGGACAGTAACATGTCAATAACCGAAATAGAAAGAGTTTTTCTTTGATTACATAAAACTCATATTACTGAGAAGATACAAACTTATTTACAGTTGTCAGAAAGTGATTTCTCAAATTACATTTCTCAAAATATTTGAGTACAGTAACATGGCAATAACCGAAACAGAGTAATCAGTTCTCAAGGTGAAAAAAAAAAGAGGTAAATTTCTTGAATTTTACTTTATACTCATGTTCTAATCCAGAAATTAAACCATCAATTCTGAATCTTAAAAGGCTGGGCCCACCAAAAAATTTAAAAAAAAAAAATCTCAGTTGGTGGGATATTTCTAATGGTTTGTTCTACGTTTGGGTGCACTAGGTACTATTTTGAACATAAAAGAACCATTTTCTCCAGGTACAAAACTGCACATTAAGTATAAAACTGATTTTGCTTTTGATCAAGTAATGTTAAAAACATGAAACCACGTCAGAGGGTACCATATCCATAAGGCACATCAACCTCTGCAATAAACAGCATCTAAATAGTTGCACAAAAGAAACAGAGAAGATTACCACTAATGTGCTTAAGCCCATGTTCTGATAATTGGTCAGTGTAATTAAAAGCAAAGGTTTGTAGGTTTGGGCAATCTTTCAGGAGAGCCAATCCAGAATCTGTCACATCAGAACTAGAAATATCAACAGAAAGTAAAGATGACCCTTGTGAAGAGATGAAATCCATCCAACTATCCTTCACTCCAGGATATTCACCCAAGAAAACATCCTGCCAATACAAGATAATGATCTAATAAACAAGAAGCTGTACAAGTGAAAAAACTTAAATAAATAAGCTCCATTTATACTTTAAGTTTGCTTAGCCACTAAAAAAATTATATTATAATTAATTTAAGCCATCAATTTGGGCATTACCTGGAGAGCACAATCTTGAAAAGCTTTGAGAGAAACATCAGTAAGACAACGGGAATGTATCAATTCGTTGAAGATCTGCTGACTTATATCCCTCGGAAGAATTGAAAATGAACTATATTTGTCAATGTCCTGTTTAAATTAGCATAAAACGATCAGGTAACAGTGATCCATGCACACAAACTCACACACTCAATGTCACATGCCAAACAAAGCAAGTATATGTACCTCACGTATTTTGTATATGCATAAGTCCATGAGGGAAGGGCATTTGCCCCGTCCTGGCTGACAATCTACAATGGGCCGAGAAAATGAATTTCCCAGCCATTTTGAGCTGGCAATTTTACAAAATCGTTCAGAGACCCCTCTACACCCACCATCTTCAATGACCAGTTGCTCTCTCTTCCTTGAACAAATTCCCCCCATCATATAATGATCTAGCAACAAAGCAATCTCACATAATGCCCCAAAACATGATGGTATGCCCCATTTCAGAACAAATTTTTTTGGGCATGGACTCCACTTCAAACTGTAGGGGGGAAATTTTCATGATAAGCTATATAGAACATGTTGTAAACCCAGCATTAATGCCTAAGTAAAATGCAAAATTTTACCGCATTGTTGCTCATGCATTGAAAGATTAAAATGGAATTGAGAGCATGTAATGCTAGCAAATATTTATCCATGCACATCATCTCTAAAAAATGGCAAAACCTTTAAAACCACTTGCAATTCGTTTGCCATGGCAATCTTCTTCAAGAATCAAAATATTTACTAGCCACTTCTTTTAAAGAGCAGAATTTCAAAACAACCAAATAAATTGATCACCAAAATTTTTAAATAAAATTTTCAATTGGGTATAGTTCAAATAAAATTAAAGTTTTTTGGTCAACCATTTTTCTTTTTTTCTTTTTTTTTATTATCTTTTACTCAATTTTTTTCTTACATAAATTTTCTTACCTCTTTATATTATTGATAACTCACATTAATAACTCAATCTAGATAAGTACAATTATTTCAAGTTTCAAACTGATATTCGGGGATCAATTAAAATAAATAAAAAACAACAAACAATTATATGGGTCATAATCACAAATAAAAACAAATCAAACCATGGCATAACTGTTACAAAAGCAGAAACAATAATTATCAGAGGACTTTATCTCATAAAGAATAAAAATTATCACTTTGTCAGCGTACTTAGGCATAAACACAAATAAATTAAACCCAGTGAATTTTTTGTTAAGAAAAAAAAAGTAGAATATACAAAAGGCTTAGAAAAAAGTATACTATAGCCTTTAAGACAAACAAAAAAAAAAAAAAAAAACACCCATCACATACATAGCTCATATTCTAAGCTTTGTCATAGAATCTGTGTCTAGTAACTAACAAAAACACAGTTTTGGAACATAAACTTTCTGATCACTCTGTTTCTCACTTGCAATAGTCACTCACTATATATATACAACAATTTTAGTACATGTTTTCTTTGTTTTTTGACAATCTTTTACAAAAATAAAGGACCCCATTAAGTCGACGAGCAAAATCTTCCTTTCTTTTTTGTTTTTCTTCGACGGTTTTCTCGGGAACCAAACAGAGAGTGAAGAATCACGTGTGAGTGTGAGACTACGAAAATGATCAGTCATGATGAGTGAAAAAAAAAAATCAAATTCTACACGCAGACCGAAAAAGAATGAAAAGATTTACCTTAACTCAGAGCTGAGTTCTTGGCCAATCAACTCGGTGATGAGAGAGAGAGATAGAGAGAGAGAGAGAAAGTGAGAGTGAGAAAATGCAGGGGAGTTAGGCAAAGAAAGAAGAAGAGAGAGAGAGGAGCTGAGTCGGTACCACCTGATCTTTGCCACGTGGCAATATGGCGCGGTTAGGCATGACTCTCTTTTTTTGATGAGATAAGACAGAGTGGGGCTGAAGGGACTAAAATGTGGGCCCAACTTAGGTGCTCTCAGTCTCTGCTAAGAAAATTTAAAAATAGTATTTATTCCTATTTAGTAATCCTTGACAGTTGACACTTTCTTTTATAGCACACTGTTTTTGTTTTTTTTTCTTTTTTCTTTTTTTTGGATAAGTTTAACACTATTTGGATAGGAAGAAATGAGAAAATACAAGTGAAGTGTCACTACACGTGAGAGGGATGATACATGCGTCGAATGCATGGCATACTTCACCGAAAGAAAGACATTTTGGACATATATTGATATTGTTTTCCATAATGTCCATCTAGCATCTGGTACATGTATTATTTGGGATTTTGGTTGGGGTAAAATACATTTAACAACATTGAAGTTGGGTTAATGTCAAGTTGTCAATCAAGTTCAATATTCTTCAAAAATGACAAACTTTGGTTCTTAAATCAAACTTGGACCCTAAATCATTACTTATTTTTCTTATCTCTCTTATGGTGATTAAAGACCAAGTTAATTAGTTTTGAAAATTCAGAAGTGTTAACTGTATTTTACCCTTTTAATTTTTAACCTTGTTCGGTTAATGCTTGACACAAAGACTCAAAAATCAGCATAAAAAATAAAACATAAAACATAAAAATTGGGCATATTTGATACATTTTAACGATGATTACAGTGTAATAAGAATAAGTATTACAATAAACTGGAATGGAATAATAATTCCTATTCAACCATTTGGTGATAACACATGAATAAGATGGTGGAATAATATAATATTTAGTCAAATTTCCCAAAACAACCTTTTGAATTAATTTTCAATTTGTTATGACATCAAAGTAGATATAAACAATAAGACAAACTGGAGTTTCACAATTCATAAATATCAAACTTAATAAATAAATAAATAAACCTGGCTTTAATCTCATGCTCACACCAGAGAATGAAAGCAATGCTGGGAATAATGGAGTATTTTATCCTTTTTTTTTATATTAGTTTAAAATGATAATTTATAGAAAAAAAAAAAAAAAAAAAACTATCTATATAGAATTAAGTGTCTCTCTTGACAGCCAAAAAATAAAGTTGGGTCGGTACTGGAAAGAGGAACAGAAAAATTAAGACAAGAAATCTCATCAATTAAGTGACCGTTTAGATAGCTTTTTTATGTCAGCTTATTTTTATTATTATTTATGAACCTTACTATATTTTTTGGTACTATTTATAGGTCTCACTATACTATTTCAGCTAACTTTTACCTTTATCTACAGTACTTTCAATAAAAAAATTTCAATTCAGCAAAATAACCGGATCTCAAACAGACCTAAGAACAAAGCCAAGATAGACTACCTAGTGTGTAGAGAATAAATGGTTACAAAAAAAATATTCTTATTTGCATAGGGGAGAGGGAGTACTTGGTACCTTTATTTTTTTTGATAACCGGGAGTACTTGGTACTTGGTAGGGAAGAGTAGGAGCCTTTTTAGATTTAAATTTGCATAAGTTAAGGAATAGTAATTACACTCCTTTTATAAGTAATAATTATTCTTTATTTGAAAGAATATTCATTCCTAACTTAAGAAAAAACACAACTAAACAATTGAATAATTATTCTTAAAGAATAGTTAATTCATTATGGGGTCTATTACAGTACGTTTGAAATTTGAAACACATTAGTCTTAGTAAGACAGTAAATGTTCATCCAATGCATGCTTCACTTTGGGATTTAGATTGTTTTCATATTATTACATTCAATATGGCATTTACTTATAATAATAAAAATTATAAAAAAATAAAATAAAATAAAAGAGAAACGCATTCAATGTATATGAGAAAAGCTAAAAAGCAAGAAAAGAAAGTTGTATAATTTAAAAATATAGAGACGTGCATGTTTCAACTTTCAACTTAGAGTTTTTTTTTTTTTTTTTGATAAACTTCAACTTAGAGTTGATGTTTGCTTGATTCTTTAATTTAACTGAGCAAAAGTATGCACAAAGAAGAAAAAAGGAACTCAGAGTCTCAGACGTGCACGTCTGGCTCGGACATTGAACATTTTATTTACAATACACGGCAAAATGTGTTAATTAGTTTCAGAAACTAGTAAGTAGAAAGATTAAGAAACCACTAACTTACAAGAAATGATAATGTACGTAACTTCATAAATGGTAAAACTTTTTTTTTTTTTGGCAAAAATGCAAATTACACCCTCTAATTTTGATCAAAATTCATTTCAGTCTTTTAATTTTACTTTTGTTCAATTGGGTCCAAATCTAAATTTTAAGTTTATTTAATTAAGGTCTCTCCGTCAACTTCCGTTAATTTTTTTTTTTAAATATGGAAAATATTTTTCAATAATTAAAAAATTTGGACTCTCAACCATAACATTTAACTAATTTGATAGAAAAAACTTAATTAAATAAACTTGAAATTTAGAGAACTCATTTTTTGAATGAAAATAAAGTTAAAAAACTGAAATGAATTTTGGTCAAAACATAGATGTTGCGTATTTGCCTTAAAATTTAATAGCAGTGTTAGTGTGAGTAGAGTGATACTTGCAAGGAACAAGTTATGACCATAGACTTGTAGCTCACAAGACTCTATAGGAAATTAGGAAGTCCTTTTCAAACTATGGGCTAGGCCACTGCCAAAAATGAAAGAAATAATTTATAAACTATGGGCTAGGCCACTGCCAAAAATGAAAGAAATAATTTATAGAGGCAATAAGATAAAGCACCCATGTGGCTTTATCTTATTGCCTCTATAAAGAATCATCATGCAAGTTAAGAATTAAGAGCGGCCCTCAGATCCACATATCTTGTGAGTTGTGAGAGATATAATTTTGTTTTGTAAGTGGAATTTCTTTACCAATGGTGTAGTGCATGCCATCGTTGTCATGTTGAAATTATAAGCATTATTTGTTGAAGTCGATAAAGCATTTAACGCACCAAGTAGGTTATAATTTATTGAAGACATAAAAGACAATCACAAAAGAGTATAACTTCACAACTACATAAAGTAGGTATTATAAAATTTTCTATTTTTACGCCGAATGCTTGAAATTTTGTCCATTCGTCCTCTCAATTTGTGATTTTAAAATCAATACCAGGAAAACTGACTTGTGGATTGAATCCACAAAACGATTGTCTATAAAAAGTACAAGATTTTTTTTATATTTTTTTTACAAATAATAGAAGTTTTCTTGAATAGAAAAGTACAATGTGTTTACAATAATAAACCCAATGCACTTAAAGATGAGTACAAACAAATCAAATAGAATAGCTAACAAAGGATAAGAAATTAGGCATGGTTAGACAGTGCGTAAAACCCCAAATATGAGACCACTCAAACAAAGTCCCAACTAGCAAAGATTTCAAAAGATCTACAGGCCCCTCAATGCTTTTAGGAAGTACGAGAATTGCGTTCCTACCAAACAAGCCACATAAGACAAACCCCGGTACCATATTTCATACATTTGAAGAAAAATTCTCCAATCAATTCCTCCATGCAAAGAGGAAAGAGGCAACTATATTAAGCATCACCCATTGTACCCCAACCATCAGAAAAACTTCACTCCACAGTGCATGAGCAAACTTACAATGAAGCAGAAGATGATTCACAGTTTCCTCATCACAATGACACAAACAACACCAATTCACAAGTAAGTTCTTCTTAACAAAGTTATCAATTCACGAGTAAGTTCTTCTTAACAAAGTTATCAATTGTAAAAATCTCACCCCTAGTTGCTTATCCATAAAAAGAAAGACACTCTTTTAGATACCTTTACCACCAAACGCACTTCCAAGGAAAAGAAACAAAAGGAGCATCCAAAAGAGAATTATAAAAAGAGCACACATCAAAAACACCCTTCCGAGTCAACTGCCAATTCAGAATATCATCACCCACCCCCCTGGGCATTTTGGAGTAAATATGCTCGAAAAGTATACACTCCAATTCTCAGTCACGAAAAGCACAATGGAATAATACATTCCAACTCCTACCTCCCCCTTCAGGTGCAATGGAAGATATTGACATTCTCCTTAGGCTCACACAGCCAGAGTTATCAGAAAAATGAATATGTATTTCATCATCACAAAAATGATATTGTAAGTTGTAACTACAAAAGACTACAACTAGGGAAAGAGAGATTTCCATCGTTTAACAGCCAATATTTCTTCAGGCACCAAAAATCATCAAGTATTGGAACCCATCATACCCACATGACCTTCACAACACAAGGCCAGTGAGCTAAATTGACATACAGCTTTTAAAATCTTTTATGGTTAAATCATTAAAACAAACCTACAAGAATTGAGCTTTTTGCAAGGGGAGGAAAGAGCAATATTAATTTTTTTTTTTTAAATGAATATGTTGGATCAAAAATCAGGTACATCCTTATAATACAAACACAACTTCAGCTACAACCAGACAACATATTAACATCAGGAGGCTACAACTGAGCGTGCGGTGTTCCTTCCAAGACCAAGACCCAAGCCCAACGGGATGCTGTCAGTCTTAGATTTTCCATGGTTATTATGGCTGCAATGGGAAGAATGAACATGCCCGTGATGGGTATTGGTGCTATTAGAATTTACATTGATGACAGCATGGCCATTGCCATTAGTTTGATGAGATTGGGCATCCCCATTTTGTAAGTTTGAATTCCTTGTCATACGCACCATTCCAATCTCCTCAGAATGAGCTGATTCTTCAATATACTCCACATCTTCGTTGTAGCCATTAATCAAGAAATCAGAACAGTTCTTCTTCATCCCATGATCATAGGGGTTTCTGAACCGACCACCCGGACCCCTTAGGTAGCTGTAGCGCATTGCATTTGCCATTTCATTTGTTGTGATGTTGCGTGATATCTGTGGCAAGATAAGAAAGGATTCAATACTAGTAACGGGATAGAGAAATTGTTGAAAATATCATATAGATGGAAGCTAAATATTAGATCTGAAAGATTGCAAAATGGATGAAAGAGAAAAGGGGCATCAAACTCAATACAAAATTTATATCATTACACCATGTTCTACTTCCAAATTTATATCTGTTATCAGACATTAAGATCTCTCTTGTGTGCGTGCTTCTTTTTGGTATATCATGACACAAAATATTATCACTGCTTCAACCCACAAAAGAAACCACACAATAAGCAATGACAAAGAGTGTCGCTGAATTTCTCCATCCCTCCCTCTCTCTCTTCTCTCTCTCTTTTTGCTTCATTTAGGAGCTTTTTTAGGCAGAAGATTACAAACAATGACTTATCCACCTGAAAATCCAGAGTGTAAACCCACAACCATTCCCTAGAACCCTTAATCTCCCTTGTGCTTCTGTCCATAGCCTTTTTTTTTTATAAGATTCTTTAGGAGCTTTGTTTTTGGGGGATAAGCCTATTAGGAATTTCTTTAAACAAAAATCATAAAAAATGACTTCGCCACCCTGAGAATCCAGCGGGTGAGCCCACAAAGCATTCCCAAGAACCCTCAAATCTCCATACAAAACTTGTTAAATTACCGATTCTCCTAAAAGCTTAAGCTATTAGGAGATGGTTTAATCATTTAACCACATAATTCTAACACTCTCTCTCAAGTGTGGGCTCAAATTCTCTTTTAATAGGTGATGCCCAACATGTGGGATTTTTAATGGGAGGTAGTGTGGAGGAGACAAGGATTGAACTTAGAACCTCCAGCTCTGATATCATGTTAAATTACCAATTCTCTCAAAAACTTAAGCTTAAGCTATTAGGAGATTGTAAATTTAAATATTTAACCACATAATTCTAACAAAACTAAAAAAACTACATGCCACGTAAAACAAAACCATCAACGACAAATCCTAAATAAAAGAGCTAATCAAAAAATTGGTAATATAGACACTAGTAGGGAAACTAAAAGGGAAAGGTTTTACTGCATACTTGTATTACAAGGGTGTATGTGGTAGCAAAAAGAAAGGGACAAGTGTATAAGGTCCACTTGGTCATGTGCATTGCACATGACCCTTGAACACGTCTCTTTCTTTTTGCTGCCACATACCCCTGTATACAGGAATTTGCTGCATGCAAAACCTTTCCCAAACTAAAAAACCATGAATGACTTGAAAGAAAAATGAGTTTTTTTTTTAATTAAAATATTTCCCACACACCACTTCCAAAATGTTCACTTCATATCTGGAAGGCATTTTGGTGTCACCCATCTGATTAAGGGTATGCAATGGCAACTAGGTAATGGGAACCAGATCAGCTTCTGGTGGGACAATTAGTTGTCTGGTGATCCCCTTTTGGGGCAAGGATAAAAGGTCCGATCTCCTTGGAAGAAGAACAAAGAACAGTAGCATTAGTTCAATCTGATACAGACTGGAATTTAGATTTACTTACTCGACAACTTCCTACTCTGACTCAGGAGACTCATAGAAGCACACCCATAGCTCAATATCAGATAATGCCAGACCATCTTGCACGGCCTAGTGATACCAGGCAGTGTTCAGTCAAAGAAGCGTCCAGACACTTATACCACTGTGAGGCTATTACCTTTGACAAAGGTCAGTGGGTTGGATCTGGAAAGCCCCATGTTATAATAAAATCCGCTTCTTTATCAGGAAATGCGCCCATGATTGACTACCTAGATGAAAATATCTAGCCCATATACAGAATGGAATTTCCCAAGACTGTCCCCATTGTATTCAACCTGAATCCACCATACATGTTCTTCGAGACTGCCACTGGGCAAGAGAGTTTTGGATAGCATTCCTAGGAAACTTACGATTGGATTTCTTCCAACTTCCTTTGCCATGTTGGTTGCATCAAAATTTAGATAACAAACTCTGGTTCCCGACCATCATATACCTTGGAACATTATGTTTGCATTTGGACTATGGCAGTTATGGTTATCTAGGAATGCTACGATTTTTAGATCCACTAATTGTTTAATTCATCAAATAAAATATAGAACCCTACACCTAGCATTAGAGTACTAGTACCTTGCCCACCCCGTAAAGCAAATCCTTCCCCAGGAAAATACAAATAGTTGCTTGGACACCACGGACTGACACTTTATTACCTTAAATAAAGATGGCAGCACAGTAGGCAATCAAGGTAAGGCAGCGGGAGGGGGTGTCATTAGAGTTAGGTATGGCCATTGTTTTAATGGGTTTTAGTTGCATATTGGCACTACTACAAATAATATTGCTGAATTATGGGCTGTTAGATATGGTTTAAACTTAGCATGGCAACTAGTGTATATGCATCTCATATTAGAAGTAGATTCAAAACTTGTTATTAATTGGCTAACAACCCGTGGTGTATTGGCACCGTGAGGCCAACGGATGTGCTGATGGCTTAGCGAAGAGGGGGAAGGAGAGCAAACATGCAGTGTGGAATATAACAGTTGCCCACCCCTTTTTTTTTTTTTTTGGATAAAAAAGAAAAGTCTGTATTGATAAAGCCACTGTGTGTGCAATAAAAGCTGCACAGAGGAGACACAAAGTACAAAGAAGAAAAAAGAGGAAACAGAGAAGAAAGTTAAGTTTTCACATTACCAGAGAAGAAGACTAACTGAATAAGATAGATGAATTTCGTCTTCAGTTAAAGCTGGTTTTGCATTAGCTTGAAAAGAAAGTATTAAGATCTTATAATACCCATATTCTCTTTGTTTGATGAATTATAAATCAAGAAATTCTGGTACATGGTCCTGAACATGTTTATTTCTCTCATATTTTGGAAATTCGTAGACTTTACCGCAAGTTGAAGTGGAGTATGTCCCAAAGCCTGCTGAGCTTGATGATGGAATGGATGAAGAATTTAAAAATATTTTTCACAAATTTAGTTTCCATGAAACTGCTGCTCCTCAAGTTAAAGGAATCCTCCCCACCCCTTCTTTTTATATAATATTGACTTTATGTTATTCTATTTTCTTTAGGAGAAGTATGAGCATGACATGATGCATTAATTATTCTACCCATCCAGGCTAATGATAACAACGATGAGCAATTGAGCTCTTTTTTACAAATCCCTCACTTTTTTATTTTGTTTTATCTTGTTTTTGTTTTTGTTTTTTTTTTTAGGGAGGAGAGAGACATATAAGGTGAGCAAAAATACATATTCACCCTTGTTTTTAACAGAGATGGGTTACGGGAACAAACAGAGCAAACCTTAGATGGGCAAAATAACACTTTTTAAACCACAGGTAGGCAATGTGAATTCGGGTCAAACCACAAGTGGGTTTACTGTAATTACCCCTATATATTAATAATAGCTCCTTTTCTATTTAAAAAAAATAAGGAACAATGAAAAAGTCACTAATACAAAGGTATCAGAAAAGTCATCCTAGATAGGCCAGACACTCCAAAAAAGTAGAATAATCATAAAATAAAGGCTGAAAGTTGCACAGCTAATGCCAATTGTCTTATTAGACCTAACGAAAATGTGACATAAAAGTGCATCACACCTTGAGCAGAATAGAGATGCAGCTTAGGATTATGAATTCAATTATTATAAAAGCCAATAGTTTTTTTGGTTGGCAATGAGCTAAAATCAATAGTAAAACAGCACCAGAGTCCCAGCATTGCAAATGTATTGAAAGTAAAGCAGATCCCATAGACGTACCTGAGAAGCTTGTACTAGTGTTAAAACTGCCACGCCAAAGAAGAGAAAAATATCCATAATCAGAAATGATAGAGCACCAACATGATGATTACCAGCATAGTTGATCCACTTCCAAAATGAAGGTGGTGCAAGTGGATCGGTTAAAAGTCCTGCAAGCATCAAATTATTTTCTTTCAGCAGACTAGGCCACCAAAGAACCCAGAAAAAGTAACTTGAATGATAAGTTGAAGACAAAACTAACTTATACACATACTTGTAAGAGTAACTGCACCAGTGATCAACATTGCCAAAACTTCTAGAACAAGGAATGCAAAGAAATCCCACTTGTTTTTCTGGAAACAGAAATTGATAAATGATAAATCAGACTAAAATTGATCAATACAGAGAACTACATGTACACCAAGTGGAAAAGAATTGTTACAACCAAAAGCACAATATTAAGATTATGTCAAATTCTTTAATTACGATATTATCTGTGATTAAACATATTTCAGAACAGCCTAGGAAAGGAGAAAAGGCTGTTTATGATAACTCTGCCAAATATTAACACCAAAAATACTAGTGTGTCCATAATAAATTACAAATTTTAACCAGAAAATGGAAGGACAAACATGAAATTAAATAACTCATCAATGTCAAACCACCTTGCCAATACAATTGGATACCCAAGGGCAATGATGATCAAATTGTTCAACACAACGATCGCAAGTGGAACAATGCTTTGCACGGAGAGGCCTGACAATCTAATGACAATGAAAAGGGACATTTTGTTAGGAAATATTCAAAGTAAACAATAAGTTACACAGTGGCTATGAATGTCAGTAGGAGATTGCACCTTGCATGTTGCACAGAGCTGAGACCAATTCCCAGCTAGCAAAGCAGGATTATTTATCTCTATCTTCAACAATGGTTCCTAACAAGAGTAAGAAAATAAAAGTATCCACAATCAGTTGAAGTTGAAAACCATATTCAAACTCAAAATTCTAAATACAGTTTTAAAAAAAAAAATTAAAAAATGCTGAAAGAATATAAAGAGACTCTGAAACAATGATATAAATGTTACTCAATCAGTGAGATTTACAACCGAAAGATGGTGAGTGAAAAGAACAATATGCAGTCTAATCAGTAAGAGATATAAGAACTAAAAGAGGCTGAATGAAAAAAGAATAATACTCACATCATCTTTCATGTTTTGTGGATCATGCACATTCATTCTAATGAAACCAGGATCCTTTCTGCAAAGGAAATAGAGAGATCAACCAAAAATTAAATAACATAAACCATGCTCCTTTCCCATGTCTAAACTACTTGCAGATATGTGAAGTAATCATTCTAGCAGCGCATCACCATGGGTTATATGCAGATGTGCAGGTGCATGTTAGTACATGGTCAATTTTCATAACATGCATAGACATGAACATTCAGTGTGATTATTCTTATTAAAATGAAAATTGAGTGATTATTAATGAAAGGGTAGCCATACTCTAGAGTTAATGCTGAGAAAATTCATTATCTTGGGTCAATTATAAACATCAAATCATTACTGAAAAGAAAGATTATGATGTCAGACAGCTGACCACACCAATCTCACTTCAATTAATACACTCGGCAAAGTGAAGGACAATGGACAATTAAATGCAAAGTTTGTTGGGCCAAAAAAAAAACAATTGACTGGAAGAAAGAAAGATAACTCACCCCAAAAAAATTGAGAGAGAGAGAGAGGGCCACCATGTTTGAAAACTAAGCATGACTAACATTAGGAACTTAAAGATTTCAAGTGAAAATGGGGGGAATAAAAGGAGACCAGCATCAATCACTGATATAACTTGACATAGCCAGTACAGATTCAACTCATTCAGTTTCTAGCACTAACATACCTGCTACACCTATAAAACATAACTAGTCCCGCAGATGCCAGGAAAACACCTAACCATGCAAAGAGACCCAAGCCAGCAGTCAATTTTGGAAAATTTGATGCTGCAGCCAATGTGAAAAAACAAAGCACGGTTAGCATAATCATGACATGAAACAAATATTTCTAATTTTTTTCACACAAGCTCAGGGTAAATACCAATGATGACAGATTGAGTATAAGTCACCAGTAGCAGAAATATTAAACACCAAAGTATAGGGGCAAGTCCTAGTTTTGAAATTTTTCCAAGGCGGCTATTCCCATCAAAACGTTTGTCAAGGAGCCTTCTAGCATTTCCCTACAAAATAAGATACATCAACCATAAAGCTGCTGTTTCTTTTTTTTCTTTTTCTTTTTAAATCAGATCATAAAACATGTAGTATATTTCAGCAAATCTCATAAGCATAATCCAACATTCATTTTCAAAAATCCCCAACTTGGAAAGGAAAGCCTGTGTAAGAGGACAATTATATGGGTAAAAAGTTAAAAGACCAAGTCAAGCTACCTCAAAAGCTAGTATTGTGAATCAAGTAAAAGACTCTGTCAGTAATTGTCAGTGTCAAGTTAGAGACTTCAAAGATATGCATTCAGAATTACCTACATCAACCCATCAAGGGCAGAAAGAAGGTGGTGGTGTCATTATCAAAAAAGAAAGAAGGCAGTAGCGTCTGACAAGGAAATCAGATCTTTGAATACACAAAGGTTCATACAAATGTTTGTTTTAACTGTTTCACAAATCCATATCTAGAGCTCTTTGAATAATTCCAAAGTAAGAAAAGCCAGAAATCCATGGTCTGCAACAGTAACAAAGAAAAATAATAATAATGTCTTCGCATAGAATCTGAATATCTGATATTGATATAAATATAGAAATACCCAGGATGTTCAATTGTCAATAGAAGCATTCAGGCCAAGTTTCCAGGAGATGAAAAATTTCCCCAAGATACCCAGGCCAGGGAGTGTATCACATTAAGGCCAAGTTCTAAAGTGTTCATAGGATCAATGTGATACAGACAGACACCCATACGCATTTGAAAACGCTGGGATAGACAGACAGTAGAAACAAGGAGCATACAGAATTTCATTGCTCAAAAAACACTTGTTTATGCACTGAGGCGTAGAATTCTTGCTGAAAATTCTCTAGGAAGTTTAGCTGTCTGGGAAACTTGAATGCAAGTTCAGATCCCAAAACAACCTTTATTCTGCCACAAAGTATTCTCATCATTAAAATGAGTAGACAACGAACACCCGGAGTCATGTAAGAAAGGTATAGAGAAAAAATTATCTGTCAAAGTAACATTACTAACCAAATTTAAAGTGTTTTGGTTATGAATCACCTACAAGGAAAAAGGCAACTTGTCTGTGATTCTTATCAGAAGCGAGCTGTGCTGGCGTAAGTCCAGTGTTATCAGTCACCATCAAGTCTTCCTTCTTGCCAGCCTGTACTAACACTGTGCATGCCTCTAAGTTACCTCTGATAGCAGCCCAATGGAGAGGAGTACAACCTAAAATTACCAAGAGAAAACAAGGTAATAGGTATAACGATTGATTTGTAAAAGTATATATTGCTCCTTTATCTATTTGACAAAGTAAAACAGTCTAGTGTTAAAACTTTAGAACTTAGCATGAGAACTTACCCTCTTTATCCTGGCGACCCCTATATGCATCCAGGAACAAAAGAAGACGTATAGAGTCTGCAAAACCTTTATAAGCAGCCCTAAAGTTCAGCCAGAAAATAAATAATAAATTCCTCCAATCTCAAACTGAGCAAGAACATACAAAAAATCTTCTGCCATGGGAAATATATAATATGATTAAGCAAGGACTACAAATTATGGTGAAAGTACCATAAAGCAAACTTATCCACTGTACTGCCATGCAATGTTTAGTAGCATCACATTACATCACCAGTGAACAAATTAACAATATTAGACAAAATATTTCATACAGAGTAGAAACAAAAAATAATTTAATGGGATACATGGAAGGTAGAACATGTGTGATATATCATGTAAAATCACTTATGATAATATAAAGCAGCTTTCCATTGAAAATGATCAATTGTCATGCGCAAACTCATGCAAGGAAGAAAAAAAGGAGGAAGAAAATTAATTCGAAAACACATATTGAAAGAAGTCAAAAACAGGAGAAAAAGTATAATTTTACTTCTCTAAATATGGTTAAAAACCAAAATAGAAAGACATTTTAACATTTAGATATGACATTCGCAAACTAAGTGAACTGTTACATCAGTAAGATAAAAATAAATAAATAAAAAGCAGAGCATGACAATCAATAAATTTTCATTTCAACATCAATAGATGATGCAGTTAAAATTCCCAAGTACCAGTGTAAAGGACTTCTTCCGTCATTATCGGGAACATCAGGGTCAGCATTCCATTTGGAAACAATGTGATAGAGGAAAGCTGTCTGACCATATTGAGCTGCAACATGTGTTGACTGCACTCAAGTCAAAGATAAAGATAACTATTAATATGCACAGTCCAGAGTTTATTTTTTGATAAGTAAAAAGAGATCTTTTTTTATTTAAAACAGTCCAGAAATGTTTGAGGGCCAAAGTATATACCAGTTAAAAGTATATAAATTGTGCCCGAGAGCCTAGAGGCTCAATGCCATTGGGAGATTCCCGGGTTCAAACCCCACCCCCTCTGTACGAAAAAGGTATTTAAATTGTGAACCTAGAATATAATCCAAACTAATAATACAGAAACTACACAAAGAGTCATTGGAGTTGTCCAAGATTTGTTACATATCAAATTGATAATAATAATAACAACAATAATAATAATCGAAAAAATGAAATTCAAAGTATAAGCAACTTAAATAGATGACCATGTTAATCCATCCTTCCACCATTGGGAGCATTCTAATAAAGGATTTCACCATTGGGAGCATTACAGGAGCATTACAGGAGCTCCTGTAATGCTCCCAATGGTGGAAGGATGGATTAACAGGAACAAATTAACAATATTAGATGCATAATTCTTTGATAGTGGGGGACTCACAAATGCTCCTGTAATGCAATTTTGTCACCTAATCTTTATCTTTCAGTACTTAATTTCATACGATTTGGACATTAATTTTAAATGCACATGATATTCTTTACTTTTTCTTATATTTGCAACACAACAAACTTTATGCTCATTCCATATTTCACATATTTTACCCATAGATCTGAATTTCTCCTACAAAAAATATTCTTCCAGTATCTTTTTTTTATAGGTAATAGAAACTTTATTGAGTAAAAAGAAGCACAAAATGTTCACGATGATGAACGCACTATACTTGAAACAAATACATTGCCAAATCAGAAAGAAAAGCTAACAGATTGAAGGAAAACAGAAATAGAGTTACAATGTGTAAAACCCCAAATATGAGACCAATCAAACAAAGTCCCACTAATAGAAACTTCACTAGATCCAAAGGTCTCTCTCCACATCTTCAAAAATACGAGTATTACGTTCCTGCCAAATTAACCACATTAGACATGCTAGTACCATATTCCAAATACTTGAACAATGTTTCTCCAACCAGTTCCTCCAAGCAAATAGAAGAGAGGCTACATTCTTTGGCATTACCCACTGAACCCCAAACAAACACAAAATCACACTCCATAAAGCATGAGCAAACTTACAGTGGAGCAAAAGATGGTCCACAGTTTCTCCATCATATCGACACAGACAACACCAATTAACAAGGGTCTGCCCCCTTTTAATAAGATTGTCAATAGTAAGGATATTTCCCCATACCGCTGTCCATAAAAAGAAAAACACCCTTTTGGGTACCTTTATGCACCATATGCTCTCCAGGGGAAAGAAACAGAAGGAGGCTTTAGTAAAAAAATTTAATAAGACCTCAATTCAAAAACACCCTTTCAAGACAACTGCCAATTCAAGGTATCATCACCCTCACCCCTAGGTAGTTTGGAATAAATGAGCTCAAAAAAAGTAAAAACGCCCTCCAATTTCCAATCCTGAAAAGCACGGAAACTATATATTCTAACTCCTACTTCTCCCATCTGATGCAGGAGAAATCAAATCAGAAATCCAAGCTTCTCTAGATACAGAACACACAAACAGATCCGGATAGAGATCCTTTAGGGGAATAGGCCCTCACCAAGGATCATGCCAGAACTGAATACGATGGCCCTCTCCCACCTCATACACCACATTTCTTAAAAAGCTTTCAGCACATATTCTTCTACATCCCGCATCCATGAGTTCCTCCACCAACTTGAGTACACCAGCCCCCTCTAGCTTCTCAATATTTGGATGCTATAACCTAACGCCATAAACGATTCACTTCCCTCCCGAACTGCATAAACATATACCAAACAAAGCTTGGTTAAATAACCCAATCTTCCTGACCCCCAATCCACCTACCTCCACCAGCCAACACACCTTGTCCCAAGCAATCAAAGGATATTTAAAAACATCCTCCGACAACCCCCATAGAAAATTTCTCTGAATTTGCTCTAATCTATCTGCCACAGCTTGAGGGATATTGAACAAAGATAGATAATAGGTAGGAAGGCTCGAAAGAGTGCTTTTCGGTAAGGTCTGCCCGCTTTCAACAAATATAGACGTTTCCAGCAGAGTGGCATAAATAACCCAATAAAGAATGTATTTTCTACTGCTAAGACAAGAAAAAACAGCTTCCTCCTTTTGGTTCTGGAGAAAAGATAAGTAGAGCACCAATTCTCATACTGAGAAGTTACTAAAGGCAATTTCTGAAGCTTTCTGTTGAAGACTCTAATACACGAGGAACTATGTCACTGACTTAAAGTTATTGTAAAACAAGTGCTACATTGGATCATAAACTACATGCTATTTTTAGCACAACAATTAAGCACAGTCCTAAAGAAGTTCACATGATAAATTTTTTAAGAAATTAAAAAATAAGCAGGATCTACCTCTTACCTATGCTATGCAAGACATTATCCCTACCAATGATAGCAAGGCATCTACCAAAGGATACAAGTTTGAAAATCAAGAGCAGCATCCTAATGCTCAAGTCCATGTGTTAAATCAGATTCCTCTGCCGAAACGACAGTTCCAGAAATAAGACAGACTATTAGAAAACAGAATAGCATGCCCATTTGATGAGTGATTGGCTTACATATAAGCCTTGAATTATTTCCATACCCGTATATTCATGGAACACATGCATGCAACAATAAATTATCATGCACTGGACCATGATGGATTTATGTCAATGCATCATTACATCAATAATATCCTCTAGCAGGAGGTCCAGGACTAATTGTTTTGGGGAATAAACAATGAAATTCTAACTTCAGAATTCCAGATAAAATATTTTTAAAAAAAATTAATATTTAGGAAAGAACAAGAATAGTTAATGTCTAAAGAAAGAAGATAAGACCAACCTGATAGCCATTCATATCAGCAACATTGACCCGTGCACCCTCTTGGAGTAATACCTCTGAAGCTTGGATTGCACCCCGAACCGCACTCCAATGTAATGCAGTTTGCCCAGTTTGATCTGTTGCATTTACATCTCCGCCATTCTGCCAATTAAGAAAATCCAAATTAGAAGAGTCAAATGCTTTCTTTTTCCAAGACTTATATAAAGCTGAGCTAAGTTTACTTTCTGTCCACCAACAGACACAAAACATTAACCCCAAATCTGCTTCCATTTCTTTGCTTGATTTCCTCAATTTCTCATCAGCCGAAAATTAAACATCCAAAATAACCAAAAACCAATCAAATAACCCATCAAAGAACCAAAAACAATGAACACATTACTTCTATTATACACCAAGCGAGCTCAACTACACACCAAAACTAATCAACTACAACCCCATTCAACAAAGACCCACATAAACAAAGCTTAACAACGTAGCAAGTGAAGCAAACCCAATTCGTAAAACCCATCAAATAACCAAAAGAACACACAACACAAGACCTCAGTAATCGCACTAAACAAAAATTAAAACAATAGCTACAAAACCTTAGTCCCAGATTTTCTTTTGAGGTTGGCTATGGATCCTCAACAGATTAGTCAAGGTTGGCCACAAGTATTCTTTTCCTTCATTCTATTCTATCTAAAGTCATATTCATTATTACTTCTTAATTGACATTTCATTTTTTATTACTTCAACTAACGTTTTTTTTTAGTCTTCCTCTACCATTTTTCATTCCCTCAGCTTGAATCAACTCAAGCTTTCTTATCAGTACATTAGTCACTTCCCTCTAAACATAACCAAACCATCTCAAGCAGTACTCCCTCATCTTTTTCATCAACAGGGGCCACCCCTATCTTTAAACAAATTTCATACTTCAAAATCCTATCTTTCCTTGTATATTAACTTCTTCATTACAGCTACGCTCATTTTATGAATATATTTTTTCTTAACAGCCCAACATTCCGTACCATATATCATAGCTGGTCTTACAGCAATCTTATAAAATTTACCAAAAATAGCACTGCATCGAGACATAGTAAGTGAAGCAAAATGAACCCAATTCAGAAAATTCATCAAACATACAAAAGAACATACAATAAAGACAACACTAATAAAAAAAAGCCCAAACCCATTGAAACAAAAAGAACCCAGCTCAAATCCATTGAAACAAAAAGAACCCAATTCAGAAAATTCATCAAACACCCAAAAGATCATACATAAAAGATAACAACTTAATAAAACAAAGCTCAAACCCATTGAAACAAAACAAATTAAGCAAAGAAAAAAAAAAAAAAAAAAAAGAGAAATGGGGAACCTCGATAATATACTGAGCAGCGGCAGTGCGGTTATTGAGGGCAGCCCACTGAAGAGCGAAGTAGCCGAGTGAATCGGGCTCCGAAACCGAGCAACCCTCTTCCTCCACCAATCTCTGCAGCTTCTCCAAATCCCCGTACGCCGCCGCCGTGTACACATCGTTTCGCAAGCTATCTTCTCCAACTCCATTAGCTACACCTCCGCCGCCCGAATCGGCGGACAAGGCCAAAGCCGAAGCCGAAGATGATGCTTGGTCACGAGACTCGACCTCTTCAACGACCTCGATCTCCGACGACATTTCTCTACAAAGCCCAAAAATAATTTTGATACAAATTAATATAGGAATTGGATTTCGTTGACTTTGGAATTCCCTATTGGGCAATGCTACAGAGAAAGAGAGAGAGATTTGGGTCTTCGTCGCCTTCCGTTTTGACTGATAGAGAGAGAGAGAGAGAGAGAGAGCGGAAGAGAGATAAGAGGAGAAGGCAGATCACTTACCTATGAATCTCCGTAAAATGACAATATCAAGAATGATGAGTATGGCACCACAATACATACAGCACAGGCTACAAAATATGGCTACATTTCTTTTTTTCTTTCTTTTTTTTAATGATATATTTTATTTTATTAAATTTACTAATGCTACGTCCACAACCTATTTTACATTTTTACAAGAAATTGATGTGTCCAACTTCTTATTAGTTTTTTTAGGGTTCAATCGTCACCTACACGAATGGGTGTCTTGATCTGATGATAAAGAGTTATCATCAAGAGCAGACTCTATAGGTTGAAACTCTTTTATAAGAAATTCTTATTGGTTCATCTAGGCCCACTATTAACATCATTTTTTCATTTACTAATAACCACACACCACATCAGCAGTTTGTAAAAAAAATTTATTAAAAAGTTTGTATCTCTTGCATTACTCTCTATTTTAAGGTAAGCTAATGCCATAAACATGCGGTAATTAAGGTGCATTAAATGCTTTATTAAATAATTTTTTATTTTTATAAAAAAGTAATAATATTTTTATTTATTTTTTAATAAATAAAGTCACGCTATACACATATTTTTAAAAAGAAAAAGAAAATAATGTTACAATAACAAACTATTTTATAATATTTTTACAAATTGTTGTTATGGCAAATTCTTACTAGTTCTCGTTTGGTTCTGCTACTAATATTATTTTTTCAATTACTAATAATCACTCATCACATCAGCGGCTTGTAAAAATTTTCGTTAAATAGTTTGTTGTTTTAGCATTTTCCAAGAAAAAAATACACATAATAATAATGAATTTGTGCATACAAGCCAATAAATCATTACCAAGTGTGTTTTATTGTTTGACAATATGCATTACAACTCATAATTAACCATTTATTAATCTAAAACTTTCGCCCTTGTGGCACTTGTTGATAGGGATAGCAATAGGACGAGGAAGGGTCGAAGGATGGGGTCTTCACCCTTGCCCTGTATGGTTTTGTCTTATCCCATCCCTGCCTTGCCTCACATGAAGAGGCAAACTGTGTTGCCCCATCCCTGCCCCTTAGAACTTCACAGGCCTACTTCATATTAATTTGTCATACCCTCCCTACACCTATTACAATTTTTTTATTTAAAAAAAATGTTTCATTAATATAAATATACTTTAAATTACAATTAAATTTATTATATCAAATCAAACTAATTTTTAGTAATAAATTATCCAAATTATTTAACAAAGACAATATCACATAAAATAAAAAAGTCTTAAAATTTATGCATTTAAATACTTAGTAATACAAACTAAGTCTTTAACACTAATAGAGCGGGGTGTGGTAGGACTAAAAAGTTTAAGCCTATCCCCGCCCTACCCTAGGGTGTGGGAAAAAAATCTTGCTCCTTTCCTACTCCACTACCATTGCAGGGCTTGGAAAACCAACTCGGGGCAAGGTGGGGGAAACCCGTTCCAGACGAAGCGGGGTGGGACAGGGCTAAAAAGCCTAAACCTATTCCCGCCTAGCCCTAGGGTGCGGGGAAAATATCTTACCCCATCCCCATCCCACCACAACTACATGGTAGGGAAAAATTGTCATCCCTACTTGTTAAACAAGACCCTTGATTTTAGGCTAGAAGTTTATGAGTCCATTTATTTTTCTTTTTTAAATTTAACAAAATTGGTTACAATCTATTGACTCACCCTAATCGAAAGAAGAAGAAAAATCAAAATGTGAGATTTTTGGACCAACTATATCACATATAATTCCTCAATTTTCAGGTGTATTAGATTTTTTTATTTACGAATTTTTTTAAATAATTTATCTTGTGAGATAGTCATGTAAGACATTTCTCTCCCAATATGTGTGGGTCTTACACATGTAGATCCATATGTTGTGAGAGAGTTATTGTCACGACCCAAATCCATGGAACATGAATTTAGATGCGTGACTAACTTGCTGATCTTACGTAACTCAATAAGCATAATTAATCCAAAATAAATTAATACTCCAAAGAAACAATACTCTTAAAAACCTCTTACAAAAATCTAAACTCCACAAATTGGAAATAATCTCCACTGTATAAAACATGAATTACAAAATAGAGGTAACTAAAATTCTATAAGTCTTCAAGTAATATTGAAATCGCCTACAACTTCCACGCTCTACCTTGCACCTTACAAAGCGATCCAAAGGTTCTATATTCCCAACTACACTTTAATCTGAAAAATAGTAATTGATGGGGTGAGCCACACATCTAGTAAGCAATTATACAGAATACACAACGGAATAGAGTCAAGCAAAGCACGAGTATTTTGATTTTTCACAAACTCATTCAATGATATCAAAAATAATGATTCCAAAACATATAATTAATCACTTAATACATATGTAATCACATCTTAAAATCATTAGAAAACACTTACATATAATTGATCAGAGCACATGTCACATATACACATCACATATTCTCACATACAATCCTGTGAGCGGATACCAACATCTAACCCCTGCTGGTGAGGGATCAACACATATTCTCACATACAATCCTGTGAGCGGATTTACACATTTATCTGATCAATTCTAAAATTATTCATTTTAAGTCACATATCACAAAACAAAATATATACAAAATAGAATAATTTTCTTAACATTAACAATTATTCCAAATATAAAGGCATAGCGAATATCACAATATCGAATTGAACATAAATCAAAGGATGCTTGACTCTCTTAGGGAATGAATAAGAACTGAAGAGTTTATATAAATATTTTAACAATTCTTGAGTAAGTTTGAAAATCCAATTTGCTAAAGAAAACGTCTTAAATACCATTTGAAAAATAAGAATATGACTTTAAAATCACTTGGTTTTAAACAAACTTAAAGAACAAGAACCTTTTTAGAAAACTTACTTTGAACCTCAATTATTTTCGGAAAATAGTTTAGTTTTAGAAATCATCTTTTAAATGAGATTTAAACATTCAAAACATTATTTCAAATTTGAAGTTTCTCTTTAAAACATTGTCTAAAAGTCAAAGTTTCTCTTTCAATGATGTAAAAATAATGCTTTTGATAAACTTTAGAAAACGTAAACTTTAAAACATAACTTTTGAAAACCTTTGACATCTAAGAACCTAAATGACAAAACTTGTGCATATTATGCATAATTACTTACAGCACTTGAATCCCTCTGAAAGTCCAGCTGAAACACCCTCCAAATAGTCTCAAAATACTCTTAAATAGGACCTATAATCAATCATGAAATTCACTTAATATCCTCCACAAAATATAAATCTTATCGAATTTTACAAATTGACTCACTAAGATTATACTTTGTTGAACTACTTAATAACACTAATGCAAGGAATCTCTACCCAAAATGTTTCCTTGAATTTATCAAACCTTAGAGGCAGTAACTAATATATTGTAAACTCAGGATTTGATATATGCCCCAACAGAAAGTAAACCCTTATACATTATTTAAGCTTTATAATCTTGACTTTTGTTCTAGAATACAAGCTGTAGGGACCCTAGGATTTAATATATATAGATATATATAACCCAAAGAAACGTAAAAGCCATGTAAATGATCAAACTGTGTAACCCGTGGCTTTATTCTAGCAAGTTTTGTAAACCATGGCTTTATCTAGATACTCACAGTGGCTTTGTTCTTAAATGTAATCCGTGGCTTTATAATCCCAAAGTAAAAAAAGACGTTAAGCCAATCTAATCTATATAACCACCAGAAAACGTAAAAGCCATGTTTTCCTTGAATTAGGATTTGCAATCTAGGAATTAATATGAATATAACCCAATGAAGAACGTAAAATCATCTACACGAATTAAGATTTATAGTGTAAACAATCCCCTTTTAAACAATCTACCCATCACTACCGATTCCATAATAAGATTCTAACTTTTAAATTCTTTGATTCTAACCAATGAAAAATCATACCTGGAATTCTTTGGTTGCCTCTTCAATTAACTCCAAGGAAAACCTCTTAGCCTCTTTGATAAAACCCTTTCTATGAAAACCCTGACTGTCTCTTCCTCTACCCTGTAGTTTGTATTAGAGATGTGGGCTTAGTGGGGTAAGGGGCTGCAGTTACTAATAAAATAATACCTAAGGCCCAACAATTATATTTAAAAGAAAACTTAATAATAACCTCAAATAAAAGTATGTGGGGTATTACACTCTTCCCCTCTTAAAATAAGTTTAGTCCTCTAAACTTGACGTACCTCAATTAGAGAATAGATAGGGGTATTTTTCTTTCATGTCTTCCTCTTTTTCCCAGGTCGCTTCTTGAATTGTATGATTTCTCCACAACACCTTCACTAAGGATATAGTCCTTGAACGTAGCACTTGATCCTTCCTATCAAGAATCTGCACAGGTTGCTCCTCATAAGACAAGTCCTCTCTAACATTGATCGGCTCATATTCCAAAACATGTGATGGATCAGGCATGTATTTTCGTAACACTGATACGTGGAATACATTATGAATATGTGACAAAGCTGGTGGCAATGCCAACCTGTAAGATACATTGCCCACTCTATCCAAGATCTCAAAAGGACCAATATACCTTTGACTTAATTTGCCTTTCTTCCCAAACCTCATCACACCCTTCGATGGAGACACCTTTAAGAATACATGATCCCCAACTTGAAACTCTAAATCTCGCCTTCTATTATCTGCATAACTCTTTTGCCTACTTTGAGCAGCTAGGAGTCTTTCACGAATCAACTGAATCTTCTCCGTAGTCAATTGAACTAGTTCTGGACCAAGCAACTTCCTTTCACCCACTTCATTCCAACAAATAGGTGACCTACACTTCCGGCCATACAATGCCTCAAAAGGAGCCATCTCTATGCTGGAATGGTAACTGTTATTATAAGCAAACTCAATTAAAGGCAAGTGAGTCTCCCAACTACCTTTCAAATCTAACACACAGGCTCTTAACATGTCTTCAAGTGTCTGTATCGTTCTTTCTGACTGCCCATCAGTTTGAGGATGAAAAGCTGTACTAAAATCTAGCTTGGTTCCCATAGCCTTGTGTAAACTGTTCCAAAACTTAGAGGTGAAACGAGGGTCTCTATCAGAGACTATAGAGACAGGAACTCCATGCAATCTCACTATTTCCATAACATACAATTGAGCCAATCTATCCAATGAAAACGTAGTCTTGATTGGTAGAAAATGGGAAGACTTGGTTAATCTATCAACTATTACCCATATAGCATCATGACCCTTAACTGACTTAGGCAGTCCAGTCACAAAATCCATGGAGATATGTTCCCACTTCCACTCTGGAATACTGAGAGGCTGAAGTAATCCAGCAAGCCTTTGATGTTCAACTTTAACTTGCTGACAAATTAAACACCGGGATACAAAATCTGCAATCTCTCTTTTCATATTATTCCACCAATACACTTCTTTGAGATCTCGATACATTTTGGTGCTACCTGGGTGAACAGTGTATGCAGATTTATGAGCCTCCTCCATAATTTCCCTTTTTAATTCAGCATTATTAGGAACACATAATCGATTTCTAAATCGTAAAACACCATCACCATGAATTTCAAATTCAGCTCGGTTACCTTCCTTTGCCTCTTCCATAATCTTTACCAAATTAGGATCAGATCCTTGAGCAATCTTCACCTTTTCAACTAAGGTAGGCTGTACTCGAAAATGAGCAAGAAGTACTCTTGACTCCTTAAATTGGAGCTCCACATTTATCTCCTTCAACTCTTCAAAAAAAAGTCTTTTCCTCAAAATTATACTTGCCATCCTACCAGAGGATTTTCTACTCAAGGCATCCGCCACCACATTTGCTTTGCCTGGGTGATAATGTATAGTACAATCATAGTCTTTCAACAACTCAATCCATCTCCTTTGCCGCATATTCAATTCTTTTTGAGAGAACAAATATTTCAAACTTTTATGGTCAGTGTAAATCTCACACGTCTCACCATATAAGTAGTGCCTCCATATCTTCAATGCAAAGACCACTGCTGCTAACTCCAAGTCATGAGTAGGGCAATTCTGTTCATACCTTTTTAGCTGTCTAGAAGCATATGCTATCACCTTTCCATGCTGCATAAGCACACAACCAAGACCTTTCTGAGAAGCATCACTGTAAATTACAAATCCTCCTGAACCCGTTGGCAATGTCAAAACTGGAGCAGACACCAACCGGTCTTTCAATTCTTGGAAGCTCTTTTCACATTCATCTTTCCACAAGAATTTAGCATTCTTTTGGGTCAACCTAGTCAAGGGACCTGCTATACGTGAAAAACCTTCAACAAACCTCCTATAGTAACCTGCCAGACCCAAGAAACTACGAACTTCAGATACATTTGTTGGTCTAGGCCAATTTACCACAGCTTCCACCTTTTTAGGATCTACAAAAATGCCATCCTTAGATATTACATGCCCCAAAAACATTACTTCATCTAACCAAAACTCACACTTCTTAAACTTGGCATATAATTTTTGCTCCCTCAAGATTTGCAACACCATCCTCAAATGTTCTACATGCTCCTCCTGAGTTTTAGAATATACTAAAATATCATCAATAAAAACAATAACAAACCGGTCCAAATAAGGTTTGAACACACGGTTCATTAAATCCATGAAGGCAGCAGGGGCATTAGTCAATCCAAACGGCATCACTAAAAACTCGTAGTGTCCATAACGAGTACGAAAGGCAGTCTTAGGTATATCCTCTTGCTTAACCTTGAGTTGATGGTAACCTGATCTAAGGTCAATCTTCGAAAAGACTTTAGCACCTTGTAATTGATCAAACAAATCATCAATCCTAGGTAAAGGATATTTGTTCCTCACAGTGACCTTATTCAACTGCCTATAGTCAATGCATAATCTCATAGACCCATCCTTTTTCTTTACAAAAAGAACAGGAGCACCCCAAGGAGATACACTAGGTCGAATAAATCCCTTTTCTAAAAGCTCTTGCAATTGCAATTTAAGCTCCTTCAAGTGCAGAAGCCAAGAAATTCCCTCTCAGATTGGTTGACCTTTGGGCACGAATTGATCTTTGATCCACATGTAAATTGGAACAAGAACATAGTATGCTGATGCCATGACACCCAAAATGAAGCGCCAAAGGAACACAAATGGATTTATGGGCTTTCTTATGGAATTTTGTAGTCACCATTCTACAACTATTATTATCGAAGGAAGATTGTTTGTGTCATGACTTCAGATCAGCCCTAAAATTAATTTGAATATCTAAATTAATTTTCTTTAGATATTTGTTTGTGTCATGACTTCAGATCAGCCCTGAAATTGTTTCAACATTAGTTCTTGTGGTGGTGGAAATAGAAGAAAAGAGACAATGGCACTGAAACCCTGACGATAAAGAATGCCTATGTAGTTTGTTTGTTAAATCCTCCCTCACACGTGGAATTGCTTTCAAGAATTCCAATAAAATTTCAAATCAGTATTAAAATAATCGGATTCTATGGCATACTCGCTATTGTGACCAAACTAATTCAATTGCAAGCTTCAACCCATCAAATATAATCACCACCTTAAGAAAAGTGCAAAACCTACAACCAACCAATCAAAGATTCTGATGAGGTATAAACAACAGTTCATTTTAAAGGTATGGAAATCAGTGCTTTGGTTTAATAATTCTTACAGAAAATCCCCCTTCTCTGATGATTGCACAATAGTAAGTCTCTTCTATTTAAAATATATGCATTGGGGTGACTAGTGGTGGAGGGAGAAGAGGGATTGGGGTGACGTATGGTGAGAAGTTGAAAGAGTGAGGGATTGGGTTTCTAGGTTACAGAGAAGACGGACTGGGTTTCTGCCTTTCTAGGTTTACAGTGAAGTCAGAGAGAGAGAATACGTATAAGGGTTTTAGTTTTTTAGTATTTTTTTTTAATAGGTGGTGTAGTTAACTAGGGTTAGTTGGATTAAGTTTACTTAAGTAATCATGTGCAATGCACATACTATTTTTTACACATGTCAGTTTATTAGAGCAGTTTGTAGCCTTAGGCTACAACTGGTTTTGTAGCTAAACTTTGTCCCAAAATTAATCAAAAAAGATTGAACACAATGAAAAAAAACTTAAATATAATGAAATTAGGTAAGCAGGAGAAAGACAAGGAATAATTGAAATAAGAACAAAATATATAGCAACTTAAGATATTCTACTCCGCTAATAAGTTATAACTACTACTATCTGAGATTCTGAATAAGAGGGACATTATAATTCTCCTGAACATGATTCTGGTGGTGATAATGGTGATGGCTCAGAAGCCGATGATGAAAGCAAGTGAGATTGAGATATTTGAGCACAATATTTCTTCAAAATATGATGTAAAGACTCTTCGAAGCGCGCAAACACAGTCGAGGCACAATATTTATCAAACTCTTGAATAGCTTGACAACAATCTGGCTTCAAAGAAATGAAAGAATGTTTTCGGGTCCAAAAAGCATGGTATATCTCATGCATGCATGTTCTTCCTTCATCATCAAAAGCTGAGAAGCATTTCTTCACTTTGGGTTCCAATGGTTGCAATGCCATAGGGTGCACATGAGATCGAGGGAACCGAGGATGTAAACATGGGTAAGATCGTTGTGGTGTCCATTGTTGGTCTTCATGATCATCACTACTTGTAACACACCTCGCCATGCTGTGTGTGTGTGAAACATGTGGCTAAGCAAACAAGAAATAAAGCAACAACTAATCCTTTGTTGTTCATCATGGTTTAGGTCTAAACAAAGGTATAAACTTTCAATCAAGAGTCTACTTTTTCTCTTCTGATGATGAGTGAATATGAAAATCGGTGAATTATAATGATATATATATATATATATATATGTATATATTGCTATTTATATAGAGTATAGAAGACAAATCCAATTGCACTACAAGTAGTACACCTTAATGAGACTTTTAATATAACTAAAACTCAATTTTTAAATTCATATCTGATTCTCTCCTTTACTCCCCCGACTTTAAAATTCACTAATTTGTGTTTAACACAATTTCTAAATCAATTTATTTTTTCATTCAAAAAAATAGACTATTTTATAATTTATAAGTCATTAACCGTGAAACAATTTTTTTTTTATTTAAAAAAAAATGTATAGTAGCCTATTTTAGCGTTTAACCGTGATGCAGTCTGTCAATAAGTTTTTTCTTTTTTTCAATTCATTATTATTTTGGATAAAGTTTAGCTACAAAATTAGTTGTAAATTAAGACTACAACCTTACTCAATAAAATAAAAATTACTACATATTTGAAAAATCTAACCGTTGAGTTGCATGTTCTTTACTCTCTTAATACATATATCAAATTTTGTGTCAACCAGATATTATTTACTATTTGATCTATGAGCTTATATTCTATACATAATTTTAAATTACAAAAACTTGCAATTGAAACAATTTATTGATGACATAGCTATTGATTTTTAATTTTTGCAAGCACAAAGGTTTCGTTATAAGAAAAATATGTAATCCAATGGTGAATTTGTCAAAATTCACCTCCAATAAAAAGATATTAAGATTGTAGACTTAAGTTACAATCAATTTTGTAACTAAATTTTATCCTATTATTTTTATCCATATCTTCTATTGATTATTATTATCTTTTAACCTTTTTTTTTATAGTCAAATAGCAGAAATTATCTTCTAAATTTGAAAGAAGGTAAGGTACTTAAAATAGAATTGTTTCTCTCTTTCTTTTAAAACAACAGATTAGAAAGAGTGTTGGTTTGTATTGTATTAATTATCCTTATCAGAGTTCTAATTATAACAAACAATATCTGTGGGGACGCAAGCTCAAATATATATTGGGCCTTGGGCCTTGTCCGAGGAGGCACAGTGGTCCGATAATAGATCAACAGTGAGGAAGGAGTAAGACTTTGAACTTCACGAGCAAGCTATGACTGTAAAGGCTGGGAGAGGTAGGCCGAGAAGAAGTATCTCCTCAGCTAAACAAAGAAGGGGTCAGAAGGTGAGTTCTATTATCCAAAGTGACGTTCCAGGAAATTCTGTTGATAAGGATATGCACTATGAATGTACTGGACAAAATGGGAGATGAGAAATATCTAAGAAAAAGTTGCTACCACCGCATTGAATGCTCTGCAGCTGACTCTCTGGCCGCATTTATGTGGAGAAGACCCCTGAACAGTGCTGCCTTGGTCGCCCCAACTCATAGAGAGCCTGTGAGGGTGTCCAATGGGACAAGCACTCAAGTAGTGGCTTGGACGAACAAGTAGAGGGCCAAGATCATTCAAAGAGAAATATATAATGTAAGAGACCTCTGATGAAAGGGGGGTCGAAAAGAGAAAGAGAAACACTGTAACAATCAAAAACTGAACTTGTAATCAAACTTGAGAATCAATATACAAGAATTGATCTTCTCGGACTGTACCGAGGACAGTTTTCTTTAGATTAAACTAGTCTATCTACATTTTCTTGTCATCTGAACCCACTTTATTTGTTGACTGATTCATTAAAACCCAGTTTTCCAACCCACTCTCTACAAATTC
The DNA here is from genome assembly GCA_030021035.2 of Notholithocarpus densiflorus. Classification (NCBI taxonomy): domain Eukaryota; kingdom Viridiplantae; phylum Streptophyta; class Magnoliopsida; order Fagales; family Fagaceae; genus Notholithocarpus; species Notholithocarpus densiflorus. Next base: position 5,397,338 of record JARYZH020000003.1, read on the forward strand.
ATTGTATTGGGCTTTTTGGGCCTAAGTTCATTTATCCTTTGGGCTAGGAACTCAAATCTAGTCCTTACAATTGGCGCCGTCTGTGGGAAATTCTTGTGTTTTAGTGAGTTTGATGTTCAACTATGGTAGGTTCAGGTCCAAACCAGGCAGAATTCATGGGGTCCCAATGTGAAGACCATTTTGCCAACCTTGAGCGAAGAAGAGACCGAGAGGTTAGCGTACACACCACCCATACTGGCAGGAGCCAGTCCCAAAATGGGAGCCACCTTTCTCATGAGGAGGATACCAAAGCCCTGTAACTGGAGATTGATCATTTGAAAAGAAAGCTGCGCCACGAAAGGCGAAAGCGAACTCCCTCCAATTCTAACTTCTCTTCTAACGATGAAGGGGATGGTAGTTATAAACGCAGATCAAGAACTCCTCCTAGTGAGTCTTTCTCGTGTGAAGAGGACTACCACCATGAGTGTAGAAACAAGACTACCACCATGAGCGTAGAAACAGAAAGTCATCTTCCAAAGGCTTGGGAAATGATGCGATGAGTAGAGCACTCAACCAAATTTCCAGATCACCCTTCACGCGCAGAATTGAGGGAAGGAGACTTCCTCGGCGGTTCACCCAGCCCACGTTTACCATGTACAATGGTCGAACAGACCCTATGGAACACGTAAGCCACTTCAACCAGAGGATGGCAATACATTCTAAGAACGAGGCTCTGATGTGTAAAGTATTCCCATCCAGTTTGGAGCCTGTGACAATGAGGTGGTTTGATAACTTGGGAGCAAGTTCCATTGATTCCTTTAAGGAACTCACTCAGGCCTTTGGGTCTCGTTTCATTACATGCAACAGGGTTCCTCGACCCTTAGACTCCCTACTGTCTATGGCCATGCGAGAAGGGGAGACCCTGAAAACGTACTCAAACAGATAGTGGGAGATGTTCAACGAGATAGATGGTGACTTTGACAATGTGGCCATCAGGACTTTCAAGGTTAGTTTACTTGCCAAGCATGGTTTAAAGAAGTCTTTGACTAGGAACCTGCTACCAGTGTACGCCAGCTTATGGACCGAATTGATAAATACAAGAGGGTCGAGGAAGACCAACAACAAGGGAAGGGAAAGGATAAGGTTGTCCCTCAGGAGAGGAGGGACTTTAGGTCAGACCGATACAATAATAATAGACTCCGAAAGGATTTTGCCAGGCAATCTGGGCCTACGGCTCCTCAGATGGTTAACACGGTGTTCCGAGAACCAGTACATCAAGTCTTGGAGAAGATCAAGAATGAGCCATACTTCAAATGGCCAAACAAGATAGAAGGAAATCCCATGAGGCACAACCAAAGCCTTCATTGCCAGTACTACCAAGAACGAGGACATACCACTAAGGACTGTAGAATTTTGTGGAATCACCTGAAGTAGCAAGTCAAAGACGAAAGGTTAAAACAGTTTTTGTATCGGCATAGTAGGCAAGGAGACCAAGCAGGATTAGGGGCTTAAGGGAATGCTTCTTCAAGGCCCCCTTTGGGCACCATCAATGTCATCTTCACAACTCCGGGGAGAACCGGCTCTCACCCTTCCAAGGTGATGTCTGTAGCCCGACTACTTGCCGAGGACTTGAAACCTGAGCCGAAGACGGTCAAAATGGAGAACCGGCCAGCAATGAGTTTCTCTAAGGAGGATAAGGTGGGAACCATACAGCCGCATGATGATGCTCTGGTAGTTACCCTTAGGATAGGGGGTATGATGTTAAGGAGGATAAGGTGGGAACCATACAGCCGCATGATGATGCTCTAGTAGTTACCCTTAGGATAGGGGGTATGATGTTAAGAAGGTGATGGTGGATCAAGGCAGTGGGGTAGAGATTATGTACCCTGATTTATACAACGGGCTGGGCTTGAAACCTATGAACTTGACAGCTTATGATTCGCCTCTGGTAAGCTTCGACGGGAAAGTTGTCATTCCTAAGGGCCAGATTCGACTGCCCATACAAGCAAGATCAAAGGTGGTGGAGGTGAATTTCATTGTAGTGGATGCCTATGCTCCCTACACGGCCATTGTGGCAAGACCCTAGTTTCACGCCCTGGGGGCCGTTTCCTCCATCCTGCATTTAAAGGTAAAATATCCATTTGGAGACTGGATTGAGAAGCTGATTGGGAGCCAATCCGTGGCGAGGCAGTGCTTGATCGCTACGATAACGCATCAGCTAGGAGCGGAGCCCTCGGCCTCTGATGAGAAGAGCTTATAGCAATCAATGACTTCGGTGTTACCCATGGAGGAGACTGCCTAGGGGGCGAAATGTAAGGACTTAGAGAAAATTGTTGTAGGTGATGATTCGGAGAAATTTTTTCAGGTCGGAGCTTAACAACCTCCTCAAGAGAAGGAAGAGCTGATAGAGTTTTTCAGGAGAAACATTGACGTATGTTCGTGGGCCTTTTTCGATTGCCCAGCCACGTGTGGTCCGTTGGAGGGAAGACCTTACTAGGCCCGGGTTCTTTTTGGGGAATTGCCTCCGGAACTCAACATTGGGCCACGTGGTCCAACGGGTACCGGTGTATTTTTAAGCCTACAAAATCTAAGAATCACGATAATAGTCAAATAAATATATAATATGTGTTTGATATGATAGCTATGATTAGTAGTTGTAATGACAGTTGAAATAAAGTAGTATTTATTTAGAGGTAAAGTAATCATGTACTCAATAATGTAAATTTAAAGATAAGGAAGCAAAGTCACTTATCTTTGTATGGTTTATAGCTCCAGCTGTGTAGCATTAGTGAGGTGATAGGATTCCAGCAGAATGCTAGCGGTAGAGGCTAGTTAAGCTTGCCCCTCTTATCATGCATTTAAATGAGTTTAAGCATTGGTTAATAGTTGTAATAATAGTTGGAATAAAGTAATATGTATTTAAATGTGAAGTAATCATATACTCAATGATGTAAATTTAAAGATAAGGAAGCAAAGTCACTTATCTTTGCATGGTTTGTAGCCCTAGCTGTACAGCTTCTTTGAGTTGATAATATCCCAGCAGAGTGACCCCAGCGGTAGAGAGACAGTTTGCCATGATAACTTCAAGATTGAAGGGGAAAATGGGTGTAACTGGAGGGAGAGAGAGTATGTCCAGTTGTGTGTAGGGGCTAGTTAAGCTTGCCCCTCTTATCATGCACTTAAATGAGTTTTCCCTTTAACAATGCTCTTTTAGTTGTTGTGAAGTTATGAATAGTGTTACTTTCCGTGAGAAGAGCTTTTGTATGAAGTAGTTATGCCTTCTATGAGAATAGCTTTTGTAAGAAGTAGTTGTGTCTTCTAAGAGAAGGGTTTTGATATGAGATCTTGATGCCTTCTAGGAGAAGGGCCTTAGTAATAGAAGCTCATGCCTTCCATGAGAAGGGCTTTTAATATGAGTATTTGATATCTCTTGAGAAGCATGGAGATAGTAAAAGATATAGATGTTTTGTGGGATGTAGTATTTGTAATATGTATGATATATGGAAGTATGATATATAGAAGTATGAAAGATATGAAGGTTAAAGTTAGTAAAAATATGGGATTATAACCGCTGGAGAAGTTGTAGAGATTGTTTTCCAAGAGGAAAGATTTTGTAAGAGAAGAGCATGGAGATGTGTTTAAGTATTTGGAGATAGGAGCAGTAAGATAGGTGTAGAAGAGTATTGAGATGTATTTATGGGCAGTAAAACAGTAGAATTTCAGAGTGAGAGAGTATGAGAGAGTAATAGTGTTGTAGTGTGTTTAGCAAAGCTGCTGAGATTTGCTACTGGGATTTTCTGCTGGGGAATGTATGAAGGCTTATGAAGGGCATTTATGAGCTAAGGGCTGAAGAGTTTAGTTCCTCATTTAGAAACTAAAAAACTCATAAGCTCAGAACTTCATTGAGAGCTTAAGAAGATCCTTAGAGGAAGAGAGAATAGAGAAGTTTATTGAGAGAGTTATCCTCCATTTGTGTCCCCTTTGAGGTGTTGATGAAGGGTCTCCTTTAAAGCTGAGTTTAAGGGGGTATTTAAGTAAAGAATATCAGCCAAAATCTGTCCCACATAGTAATGAATTTTCAGAAAATCCATCTTAAGATTTGGCCAAAAATGGTATGTCTAGTTTTAAGGTATTCTTGCTGTTAAAGGAAAGTATTTTAGCAAGAGAAATGTAGTTTCAATAGTTGGTTTTGGTTTTGGTTTTAGCCAAATGTGGAAAAATCAGTAATGCTTAGGCTGCTGGGTTAGCTATCACAGCTGTTCTGAAAAAGTTGTCCCAGCTATCAGGGAAAAGCTGTGACAGCTATCCTGAGATAGTTGTCACAGTTGTCATAAGACAGCTGTTTGCTTTGGGCAGAAACAAATGAGGTCAGATGGGTGATTTCAAACTGCTGGAGAGGTCATTTCATGGATTTGGCTGAAAAATGGTAAGATCTCTTTCAAGGGTATCTTGCTATTTTGGGTATAGCAACTGGCTGTTGGGATTTCAGCATTAAATGGCTGATGATATCACTTCCAGCCAGGTGTCAAGTGCTGAATACACTGCTGGGGTTCAGCTGGAAATGCTTCCTTTTTCGGGTGTTTGTGTTTTTGGTCCAAGGTTCCATTAAAACACATTTTTAGCAAGTAATAGAAGGATTGGTTGAAAGTAAATGAAGCTTTGGAGATCTAGTTAAGGTCTCATTATGTTGTGACATAATCTTAGTGAGCAAGAAAAGTATTTAATGCTCTGCTCTGGCAGCTGGCAGAGAAATATATGGTCTAATTGTGGCAGACAGCAGCTGGGTATTAGAGATATCATGAATATTTTGTATATATTTGGAGATAAAAGATAACCAATTAAATTAGGCCATGTGTTTGAGTTGGATTTTAGCTGAAAGAAATAATGAGATTATATAGAATAATATAATGAAGTTTCTAAATTTGCATAGCAACAGCTGGGAGATTGAATGAACAGTTACCCAGTAGTTAGATGGCTGGAGATATTGAGTATTTGTCATATGATGAAAGTTAAGTTTTAGAAAAAGAGCAATGGGGAATTTTATCATCTAAAGTGTTATGTGATAAGAGATGCTTACCATATGTTACCTGCTACACACGGACTCGTCAGAGTTCAGGGAGTTGGAGAAGACACGCCAAGCAACATATTTCTTTTATCAATTTTAAACCGCTGGAACTTTACTGAACATACTTCTTGGACCTCCAAACCACGACTCCCAAAGTTTCCCCAAAAAGACTTATGAGCTTGGATCATAAGCCGAAGATAAGATGACGTATCTCGGGTTTTGTTGTCATTTTGTGTAAATATGGGCTCTTGTTGAATAAGCCGCTTGCCATGAGTGTAAGAGAGGTAATATGGGTCGTGAGTTTTGATTCATTGCTTAAGCCCGATCCATATGTTAATGTTGACGATGTCATGGGTTATGATCCAAATTGGTGAAGAGGGAATGTGGACCATGAATTCGCCTCTTGAAGCAAAGATCTCGCGGGCCATGTGAGCCCAATCCATATAGTTGAATGAGATATGAGCTTATTTTAGGTTTTAAATAGATTTACCCAAAAAAATCAATAAAATGTTGATGTGGCATGGGTTGCCAATGAAGTAATGCCATGTGGGCCGAAAAAATGGTCATCAACAACGTATTTGCATGGAGTGCTTATAAAGCTCCTGGGGTGGATCCGGACTTCATTTGCCACCATCTGAATGTCAACCCAACTGTCCTCCCTAGGAAGCAACCACCTCAGCGCTCATCTAAAGAGCATTCTGACGTTGTTAAAGGAGGTGAACAAGCTTAAACAGGCCGGGGCTATTAAGGAAGTTTTCTACCCTGAATGGTTGGCCAATACAGTGGTAGTGAAAAGAAGAATGGGAAGTGGCGGGTATGTGTGGACTTCACAGATCTGAATAAAGCTTGCCCCAAAAACCTTTTTTCCATGCCTCGAATAGACCAGTTGGTGGATGCCACTGTGGGCTATCCTCTAATGAGCTTCTTGGATGCCTTTCAAGGATACCACCAGATACATTTAGCTTTGGATGATCAGGAGAAGACAGCTTTTGTCACCCCTGTTGGGAATTACCACTACAAGGTGATGCCCTTTGGTCTGAAAAACGCAAGGTCTACTTATCAAAGGATGATGACCAAGATGTTTGAGTCGCAGTTAGGAAAGAACATTGAGATTTATATAGATGACATGGTGGTTAAGAGTAAGCTGGAATCCGAGCATATTAACGATCTCGGGAATATCTTTGAGATCCTGAGGAGGCACAAGCTGCAACTTAATGCTTCTAAGTGCTCTTTTGGTGTCAGATCAGGGAAATTCTTGGGATACATGGTTACCTACCGTGGAATTGAAGTCAATCCCGACCAAATTAGGTCAATCAACAACTTACAGCCACCTTGGAATCTCAAAGAGGTCCAGAAATTTACAGGAATGATTGCTGCCCTAAACCGATTCATCTCTCGGTCAGCAGACAGGTATAGGCCTTTATTTTAGTTGTTAATAAGTGGAAGGGATTTGAATGGACCGAGGAGTGCATTTTGGCCTTCCAGTAGTTAAAGGAATACCTTTCTCGGCCACCCATCATATCCAGGCCCGAGGTAGACGAGGTTTTGTTTGCTTACATTGCTATGGCTTCCCATGTAGTGAGCCTGGTGCTTGTACGGGTTAATAGTGGTGTATAGAGGCCAGTTTATTATGTGAGCAAGTCACTACATGAGGCCGAGGTCCATTACTTACCACTGGAGAAGGCCATTTTGGCAGTGGTGCATGCTACGCGTAAGCTCCCCCACTACTTCCAATCACACACAGTTGTTATCCTCACCCAACTTCTGCTTAGATCTCTCCTTCGGAGTGCTAATTACATAGGGAGGATTGCCAAGTGGGATACGATCCTAAGGGATTTTGATATCAAGTACATGCCTCGCACCTCTGTCAAGGGTCAAGTCCTCGCTGATCTGGTGGCCGAATTTGCTAAAACCCCATTTGAAGAAATAATTGAAAGACAGAACATGGATGGAAAATCAGTTTGCATGGTCTCACTGCAGGAGCCTTTATTTTGGAGGGTATAGGTTAATGGTGCAGCAAATCAAAGGGGATCCGGAGTAGGGCTAGTTCTAATATCTCCTGAGAATATCACTATTGAGAAATCCTTAAGACTGAGCTTCTCGGCCACCAACAACGAGGCTGAATATGAAGCTCTATTGGTGGGGATGGCTATAGTTCAAAAAATGGGCTGAAAGGCAGTGGAGATATTCTCGGATTCAAGATTGGTCGTAGGCCAAATGGGAGGGGAGTTAGAAGCCAAGGATGTGAGGATGCAAGAATATTTGAATCAGGTCAGGCACCTGCAGTCAAGATTTGAGTCTTTCAATTTGCTGCATATCCCTAGGGGTGGAAACACACATGCTAACTCTCTGGCCACTCTTGCAACCTCCTCGGCACAGGGTTTACCTCAGGTCATCCTTGTTGAAAACTTGTGCAAGCCTATTGAGGTGAAGAGAGAGATGGTCCACATCCATCAAATTAGGGTGGGGCCTAGCTGGATGGACCCTATAGTGAGAAATCAGAAGCTGACAAGGTACGGAGAAAGGCTCTTCGGTTTTGGCTGTCCGAGGACCAAAAATTATACAAGCGCTCTTTTTCTGGGCCATACTTGCTATGCATACACCCTAAAGTATCAAAGCTGCTCCTGGAGGAATTACATGAAGGGATTTGTGGAAACCACACAGGAGGCAGATCTTTGTCCCACAGAGCCCTCACTCAGGGATACTGGTGGCCGAACATGCAAAAAGAAGCACAAGAGTATGTGAAGAAGTGTGATCAATGCCAAAGATTTGCACCAAACATTCACCAACCGGGAGGAGTCCTTAATCCTCTGTCTAACCCTTGGCCTTTTGCTCAATGGGGCTTAGACATTGTAGGATCTTTCCCTAAGGCAGCAGGGAATAAGAGATATTTGCTAGTCGGTACGGATTACTTCACCAAGTAGGTTGAAACTGAACCATTGGCAAATATCAAGGACGTGGATGTCAAGAGATTTGTTTGGAAAAAAATTGTCACTCAGTTTGGGATCCCTCATACACTCATCTCAGACAATTGACTTCATTTTGATAGCAAAGCCTTCAGGAGGTATTATTGTGACCTGGGAATTACGAATAGGTATTCCACCCCGGCTTACCCACAAGGGAATAGACAGGCCGAAGCTGTTAATAAGGTCATAGTGGGTGGACTCAAGAAAAGGTTGGATGATGTGAAGGAAAAATGGGTGAAAGAGCTGCCACACGTCCTTTGGACATATCAAACCACACCTCGCAGATCAACAGGGGAGACACCCTTCTCAATGACTTATGGAGCCGAGGCTGTTATTCCTCTAGAGACTGGATTCCTAACACTGAGAACGAGTTCTTTCACTCCGAGCAACAATGATGGGCTGTTAGGGAAGAGCCTAAACTTAATTGAAGAGCGAAGAGAAAATGCCATGGTCTAACTGGCGTATTATCAGCACAAGCTCAAGCAAGGATATGATGCCAACGTGAAGCTAAGGCCACTGGCACCTGGAGACTTGGTATTAAGAAAGGTTTTAGGTACTGCCAAGAACCTAGCCTGAGGAAAGTTAAGGCCTAATTGGGAAGGGTCATATCACATCACTTCAGTGGCTGGAATAGATGCATATTATCATGAAGATCTAGAGGAAAACATTGTACCACGCCCCTGGAATGTAAGCAACCTGAGAAGGTACTATTATTAATGAGAGATTTCTTTACCATATTTTGATTTATCACGTTATGCGTCACACATCCTACTACTTGTTCGAATATCAAACAGAACATTGGTCATACCTGGTTCCTCGGGCCGCATACCTTGGGTAAATTGATATTTTAAGTCATTTTCCTAAGTATCAAATAGAACCTTGGTCATGCTTGGCTCCTCGGACCACATACCTTAGGTAAATTGATATGTTAAGTTACTTTTCTAAGTATTAAATAAAACCTTGGTCATACCTGGTTCCTCGGACCACATAGCTTGAGTAAATTAATACTTAATGACATCTCTCTAAGTATTAAACAGAACCATAATCATGCCTGGCTCCCCGGACCACATGCTTTGGGTAAATTAATACTTAATGCTTCTTTCTAAGTGTTAAACAGAACCTTAGTTATGCCTGGTCTTTTAGACCACATACTTTGGGTAAATTAACACCCTCTATTTATTTTTCCAAGTATTAAACAGAACCTTGGTCATGTTTGGCTCTCCGGACCACATACCTTGGGTAAATTAATACTTAATGATGTCTTTCTAAGTATTAAACAGAACCTTAGTTATGCCAGGCCTCTCGGACTACATACTTTGGGTAAATTAATACTTCAGCTCATTTTCCTAAGTATCAAACAGAACCTTGGTCATACCTGACTCCTCAGACCACATACCTTGGGTAAATTGATATGTTAAGTTACTTTTCTAAGTATTAAACAGAACTTTGGTCATGCCTGGCTCCCCGGACCACATACCTTGAGTAAATTAATACTTACTGACATTTTTCTAAGTATTAAACAGAACCATAGTCATGTCTGGCTCCCCAAACCACATGTTTTGGGTAAATTAATACTTAATGACATCTTTCTAAGTATTAAATAGAACCTTAGTCGTGTGGGACTCCTCAGACCACATACTTTGGGTAAATTAATACTTGCTATCATCCATTTAAGTGTCGAACAGAACTTCAGACGTATCAGGCTCCTCGAATCATGCACCTTGGGGACATTGACACTTGGAAAGCCCACCTTGGGTTTTGATTGAAGGATTCTAAGGATACATTAGTAAGATACACTTAAAGGGAAAAACCTCAAGCACCCTCTTTCCCTATTAAACATTTCATTCGTCCCTTAGGACTTAGTCATTTTCCTCACTCTGCAGATATGTTTAGTTTATTCAAGTTGTTGGTTAGTTATTACTTCTAGCTTTGGTCAAAGTGTGGGCGTTCACCTTCGGATACATCATCATTCCAAAGATCTCAGCAAAGGGCAAGACAAGGATTACAGCCAACCAGAAACAAGCGTTGCAAGAAAAGTAAGGGTTCAGAAAACAAAGTTGAAGTCTTTTCATTAAATAAAGAGAGATACATTATAGACAATGGCAAACTGCCAGTACAAAAGAGAAACTACAAAGGGAAAACAAAAATCCTAGAGTTAAGCGTTGGAGCTGGGAGGAGGATCTTCTTTGTTGCTAGGCTTGGAGGCAAGAGCATCTTTGGCCTTGGCAGCATCCTTGGATTTGTCCTCGGCCTCTTTTGCCTTGACAGCATCGTCCTTGGCTTTGGCAGCATCCTTTGCCTTGGCAGCGTCCTTGGCCTTGGCAGCATCCTTGGCCTTGACAGTATCCTTAGCCTCAGCAACATCCTTAGCCTCAGCAACATCTTTGGCCTTGGCAGCATCCTTGGCCTCCGGCAGAGCCTGGATTTCCTTTCCCTTCCCCTTGTCCTTGGCCTTCTCAACACCCTGACCTTGGTCACCAACTTAGCTTAGCTCCTATGGGACCTCGGGAGGGGGAAGAGAGGCCTCGGAGGTAGGGGCTGCTCTATTGAGAGTGGTGCATAAGTAGGGGTAGGAGGGAGGTCAGCAAGAATCTCGCGAATATCAGGAGGGTAGTAGACATTCCTAGCCTCCCTCCACTCTGAGGTAGCTGGGACTCTTGCAAGGTTGAGGGCCTTCAGCCACACTTCCTTGCAGTAGTCCTTGCAGACCTCGGCTAGTTCATCCGCCAGTCGGAGCTCAGTCTCTTGCATCCCTAGCTCGTAGGATGCTTGCTTTGAGGCCTCTGCGGCTTCCTCGACCATCCGTGCGGCGGCTTTGGCCTTATCCAGGTCGGCACTCAGCTCCAGGACCTGCTGCTTACTGTAGCCAGATCTATCTCTGTGTGGTACAGCCTTTTTCGCTGGTCCTCGGCTTAGTCTTGGGCGTTCTTCAAACCCGCCTTGGTGCTCAGATGCGCCCTTTCCTCCGCAACCAGCTTACTGTTGAGCTCTTTATTTTTCTGCTTAAATGCGCCCAAAGCCTTGTTGGCCTCGGCGCGGAGGTTGGCCTCAACCCGAACATCATTCCGGGCTTCTTTGACCCACTCCTTGGCAACAAAAACTTGCTGGACAGCTTGTGCAAGGACAACGAGGGAATACCATGTCAAAGGAATACATATGCATAATAGAATAATCATAATAAAACAAACAGAAAGGGTAGTAAACATACCATGGCCAGGTCCCTTTTCAGAGACATGAAAAGGTTTGGCTGTCTCATATGCCTCAGAGCAACCATGTCTTTTGGCAGGAAGAGGGGCTACTCTAGGGCCTCAGCTATATGAGTGAAGTTCCCCCTCTGAAACTCCCTGATGGAAGAGTTCCATGGGATGGCAGCTCCATCCAACTCCAACCGAGGAGCCTAGGTGTGGTCATGCTGGTGCACCTCGGCCACACTGGGGTCCTTCCGGCTCTCCATTGAGGTGGCCCGCCCTTTATCTTGAGCCATTTTCTGCTTCTTGGTTTCCTGGCGGACCACTTCGCCCTCCTCCAATTCCTGCTCCTTTCTTTTCTTCTTTAAGTTGGGTAGGGCGAGCAGGCTAGTAATAGAAGGGGGAGGAGGGGGAAGAGAAGAGGGGGGCTAGGACTTTGGGGCCTCCTTGGAGGATGACCCTTTAGTCCTTCCCGCGAGGAGGTCTTTCAAACCTTTCCTCGGGTTGCGCAACATTTCTTCTCCTTCCTCCTCAGAGCTGTGGTCTATTTGCGCAAGTATAAGGCCTGGGGTATGAACACCTAAAGTTCTGTCGAGCTCACCCTCAGTGTCCGAGATCTCAACAAGATTCGCCTGCACCTCTCCTTCCTCCTCAAGCTTGAACTGGTCTATCTCCTCCTCGAGTGAAAGGCGTAAGGAAACAGTCTCTTCCCTCTGAACCGCTGCTTCAGGGAAAGCACGTTGAGGTGGCAACTCTATTGGTACAACGTCTTCTCGGGTTAGGAAACCAGGCATGGAGACGTCTATCCGGCAGAGCCTAAGGTCGCCTACCCTTATTGCGTGGCCCACCTCCTGGAAGGTGTCCAAGATCGGTTCAAAGTCTAAAATGAGGTGGACCTCCCTTAGCTGTCTGTCCTAACTCACGAACACCTCGGATCTTAAGACTTTGTTGAGGTCCGCGACATTAACCAGACTGAGGCAAGGCGCTACGTGCTGTTTATCTGCAAAAACAGCCAAGGAGCAAATCACGGTCAGACCGATAAAACCCATCATCAAAGGGAAATGAAATACTAGGGGGAAGAGTAACAAAGCTAAAAGAACTAAATCCCGTGTCAAGTGACCTAACCCTAGGTTACCCCACATGGTTCTCCCTCCCGAGTTGCGCAGTGAAGACCGTCATGCCATTCCCCCGAGGCGATTAGGAAGTCGTCCTTTATGCCTTTGTTGGACTTGGGAAGACACGATACAAGCCTAACAATGGAGGACCTTGACTTGAGGTAATACCCCGAGTCAGCAAGTGAATGGTACTCGTACATGTGAACGACGTCGTGCCATATGAGTTTCAAGCCCATCTGCTCATTGAAAGTATCTACGCTACCTAAAACTTTAAATAGGTTGGGAGCGCACTGGTGGGGACACAACCTATGGTTGATTAGGTAGTCTCGGGACACCCTACCCATGGGAAGCGTCATTCCTCCTTCTATGAAAGCGATCATAGGAATGACAACCTCCCCTTCTCTTCTATCTGTGACTATCCGGTCTAGAGTACAATATCGCAGGGCTAGTCCCTGCAGAATGTGGTACTTAGCCCTGAAGCCCTCCATACCGATGGGAGAGTCTATGAGGTGCTTAAATCTACCTATTTAGTTAAGCTAAAGGGAAACAGACGAAGTTTTCAAGGAAAGGAAATAGAGAATGGAAGGCTGAGGAGATCGGCCGAGGAGAAAAGACCCTAGAAAAGAAGAAACTTACGAGAATGAGCATGTGTGTTGCTTCTGGTACTTCTTAAAGGTTTAAACTTTTTAAAGAAAAAGACTTGGAGACTTTAGAAACTTGGGAAGCCTTGAAGGTTTGAGAGTTAGGAACTCCTAGAGAGCTTGAAAATTTGTAAAATGAGGAGAAATAACTCCCCCCAGGCACCTTATATAGGAAGCGAAATTGAGTGGGAGTTACCCCGTTCAAAATTCAAGGAGAAATGTCAACCGTAGGATCCACATCTCACCGTTGGACATGGGGAACATGGCGCCGCCTAGAGTATTTAATGAGACATCGCGGGCTCCAAAGCCTCAAGAACAATTATGGTACACGCGAAACGACATTCTCACGTGTGGAAATCAAAGGAACATGCGGGATTTATTTTTCAAACATCAAAACCCCACTTTTCTCCTTGGATGGGAATGGAAAACCGGAGTTTTGAGGGGCTATTGTGGGGACATACGCCCAAATATATATTGGGCCTTGGGCCTTGTCCAAAGAGGCACAGAGGTCCGAGAATAGATCAACAGTGAAGAAGGAGTAAGACTTTGAACTTCACGAGCAAGCTATGACTGTAAAGGCTGGGAGAGGTAGGCCAAGGAGGAGTATCTCCTCAGTTAAACGAAGAAGGGGTCAGAAGATGAGTTCTATTATCCAGAGTGACGTTCTAGGAAGTTCTGTTGATAAGGATATGCACTGTGAACGTACAGGACAAAATGGGAGATGAGAAATATCTAAGGAAAAATTTCTACCACCGTATTGAATGCTCTGCAGCTAACTCTCTGGCCGCATTTATGTGGAGAAGACCTCTGAACAGGGCTGCCTTGGTCGCCCCAACTCATAGATAGCCTGTGAGGGTGTCCGATGGGACAAGCACTCAAGTAGTGGCTTGGACTCAAGTAGTGGCTTAGACGAACGACAAGTGGAGGGCAAAGATCATTCAAAGAAAGATATATAATGTAAAAGACCCCTGATGAAAAGGGGATCGAAAAGAGAAAAAGAAATATTGTAGCAATCAAGAACTAAACTTGTAATCAAACTTGAGAATCAATATATAAGAACTGATCTCCTCGGACTGTGCCGATGACAGTTTTCTTTAAATTAAACTAGTCTATCTACATTTTCTTGTCATCTGAACCCACTTTATTTGTTGACTGATTCATTAAAACCTAGTTTTCCAACCCACTCTCTACAAATTTATTGTATTGGGCTTTTTGGGTCTAAGTTCATTTATCATTTGGGCTAGGGACTCAAATCTGGTCCTTACAATATCAATAATTGTTTTTACGCCCTTTCCAAAAAAAATATTAGCTAGAATGTGGATACAAATTTAGGAAAACGAATTGCTATGTTTTTTGATTGAAACACGCATAATAAACCTATGAGTTGGGTTTTTTTTTTTTTTTTTTTTTTTTTTATTATTATTATTATGAGAATTGGTTTATCTTTTAGGATGACAGTCATTCGTGGGCAACATTATCCAAGCATGTGGATCTCACTGGTTTAATCTTCCATTGATACATGCCCAGGTGGATGCCGACCGCCCACCTTCATTTCCTGCTCTGCACTTGTCTAACTTTTTTTTTTTTTTTTTTGCAAAAAATTTTTGAATACTCCGAGAGTACCATAAATGCGTACTCCCCCTTCTCATATGAATTGTGGGTCTCACCATAAATTTAATTAGTAGGATCCACAGTTATGTGAGAGGGGAGAGTATGCATTTATGGTACTCTAAGAGTACCCAATAATTACCTCATTTTTGCACTATGTCATTTAATGAGGCTAGTCATGGCGATTATTCAATAATAAATGAGACCCCTATTAAGTAGGGATATCTATTTAATGTGAAGGTGAATGTTTCTAAATACAACTGAGTTGTTGGATTCAGGCACTATCCTTTCTAGTTCGAGGTTGGCATCCCATCGGCTAGATACTAGTATGCAGCAAAGGGCATGGTCGAGTTGAGTCCAAGGTCCCTTAGTGAACAATGAAGGGCATGCATGGTTGGGTTGGAGCCTTAGAGGCCAAGGTCCCTGAGTGGATTTGACCTTCTTCCTTTACAATGTTTGGTCAGCCCACATTGTCGTTATCTTGGCGGGGCCTGATCCTTTGTTTCTTTCACCCCTTCTTCATGGGCAAAGGGTCTGTGAGCCTTGTGTGAACAAATCAAGGCTCTACAAAGACCTTCTCAGAAATCGTACTCCAACTACCAATTCTCCAAGAAATGCACTATCCAAAAATCCTAATGAAAGGGGAAAAAAATAAAAATCATAGAGGTACACAATTTGAGAATATACAGTTCCAAGTTTTTTATTTTTTATTTTTTAAGAAATAGTAACAAAAAGAAATAGTACCAATGTTTTTTAAGCTAAAGGACTTAAATTCTTCCATTTAAATTTTCACATGTGAGAATAAGGTACCGTTTGGATTGCGTCTACACGTCCACATTTTAGCGTTTTGCGTTTGTTTTTTTTTTTTTACCAGTGCATTAAGGCAAATGAACAGTATTTTCATTTGTGAACAATAATCGGAAATTATTTTTTTATTATTTTCAGTTTTCAGTTTTCAGTTTTTAACAAAATAAGCGGTATCCAAACGCACCCTAAGTGTTAGAATTGTGTGGTTAAATGATTAAATTTACCATATTCCAGTAGCTTAACAATTGAACAATATACACCCAAAATTTGATAATTACCAATTTTTATAATCTCACTTTTTGGCAAGATTTTTTTTTTTTTTTTTTTAAGTTACAACAATGAAAAGGGGATATTATCTCATAAGTTAAGATGAAATATCAACAAAACAACATCACATTACATTTCTCTCTCTCTCTCTCTCTCTCTCTCTCTATATATATATATATATATATATATATAATATGAAGAGATTTAATTGAAAAAAGATTGAACACAATGAAAAGATATTAAATAAATTGAAATTAGGTGACCAAGAGAAATATAGCTATATAAGGAACAATTGAAATAAGAACAACATATATAACAACTAAGATATTCTACTCCACTAATAAGTAAGGAGTAACTACTACTATGACATTATATTTCTCCCGAAGATTGTGCTGGTGCCGATAGTGGTGATGGCAACGGTTCTAAAGACGATGATGAAAATAGGTGTTGTACTGATACTGATAATGGGTTATAAGTCTTTAACCGTGTACTAAAATAAATAAAAAGTCTTTAACCGTGAAAACAATTTTTTTTTAAAATTATACAGTAGACTGTTTTAGTGTTTAACCATGATTCGGTTTGTCAATAAGTTTTTGTTTCTTTTCAATTCATCTATACTATTATTTAAGAAGCTTCCCCTGTTTGGATTCCTCATTTTTTTAATTTCACGCTCCTATGTTTAAGTAGAGACAAAACTAAAAGACAATCCAGTAAAAATGCAACTCTAACTCCCACTAAAATATTGCCTAAAAAATAAGATCACTCTTCTATTAATTTTCAAATTGATTTATTCACTTATAAATTAAATTTTCAAAATAAAAATTATATATATATAAAATAAAATAAACACAATTTTTTTTTTCTACAAAATAGGACCACTAACAAAAAAAAAAAAAATCATCGCACGCACCGTGTGATGAAGCTAGTTTTTATTTTTATCCAAAGCTTCTATTGATTATTATCTTTTAACTTTTTTTTTTTAGTTGAATAGCAGAAATTATCTTTAAAAATTTTTTTTTTTGGAAAACAAATTATCTTTTAAATTTGAAAAAGAAGGTAGAGTACTTAAAATAGAATTAAGGAAAATGAATGTTTCTCTCTTGTTTTTTTAAACGACAGATTAGAAAGAATGTTGGTTTGTATTGTATTAATTATCCTTATCAGAGTTCTAATTATAACAAACAATATCAATAATTTTTTTACGCCCTTTCCAAACAAAATATTAGCTAGAATGTGGATAAAAATTTAGGAAAACGAATTTTTATGTTTTTGGATTGAAACACACGCATAGCAAAACCTGAGAGCTGGTTTTTTTTAAAAAAAATTTATATGAGAACTAGTTTATCTTTTTGGATGACAGTCATTTGTGGGCAACCTTATTCAAGCCTGTGGGTCTCACTGGTTTAATCTTCGATTGATACATGCCTGGTGACTGCTGACTGCTGACTAGTACTACCCACCTACCATGCCGTTTTGCATTATGTCATTATCAGTCATTCAATAATAAATGTACCCTCTATTAGGTAGGGGCATTTATTTAACGTAGATGTAACATCTATTTAGTATAGAGGTGACTATTCTCTTAGTAAACCGAGGTCGGCGTCCCATCAACTAGATACTAGTATGCAGCGACGGGCATGGTTGGATTGGAGGCCAAGGTCCCTGAGTGAACTTGACCTTCTTCCTTTACAATGTTTGGTCAGCCCACATTGTCAGTATCTTGGCTGGGTCTGATCCTTTGTTTCTTTCTCACCCCTTCTTCATGGGCTAGGGTCTGTGAGCCATGTGTGAACAAATCAAGCTCCACAAATACCTTCTCAGAAATCGCTCTCACTACCAATTCTCCAAGAAAAATTCACTACCCAAAAATCCTAATGAAAGGGGAAAAAAAATCATAGAGGTACCCAATTTGAGAATTAGCAATACAGTTCCAAGTTTAAAATCATATGGTATTTTTATAATCTTACTTTTTGGCAAGATATTTTTTTAAAGTTATACCCCTCTCTCTCTCTCTCTTTCTCATATGAAAAAATTTAATTGAAAAAGATTGAACACAATGAAAAGATAGCTTAAATAAATTGAAATTAGGTGACCAGGAGAAATACAAGGAACAATTGAAATAAGAACAAATAAATGACAACTAAGATATTCTACTCCACACTTTTTGATGAACAAGATATTCTACTCCACACTAATAAGTAATAACTACTACTATGACATTATAATTCTCCTAAAGATTGTTCTGGTGCTGATAGTGGTGATGGCAATGGTTCTAAAGACATGATGAAAATAGGGCGTGGTGTTGATAATGATAATAGTGACGGTTTTGAAGACGATGATGAAAAATTGAAATCTTTGGATTTGGGGTCCAGTTGCAATGCTGGATAGGGATAGCAATGGGGCAGGGCGGGTCCGAAGAATGGGGTCTTCGCCTCGCCCCGCATGGTTTTGTTTTACCTCATCCCTGCTCCGCATGATAGGAAAAATTTTCTTATCCCATCCCCGCCCCTTGAGGCCCTGCGAAACCTTGCCCCACCCCATAAAAATCTACTTCTTTTTAATTTGTCCACAACTATTAAAATTGTTTTTAATAAAACCTATTTCATTAATAAAAATATACTTGAAATTACAAATAAATTTATCCCATAAAATCAAACTAATTTTTAGCAAAATTTGAATAATATTATTAAAGTGTTTAACAAGATAATACCACAACAAAAACAAAAATCTCATAATACAAAATCAATGATTTAATAGTATATAAATTTGTTTATAATAAAGACAAAAGAAAATTTTAAAATTTGTACCTTATTTCCAACCTTGCTAGAGAAAAAAGAGGCCGGAAGCCTTGTTGAGTAAAATAAAATATGCTGATGATATGTTTGTTTAAATAGTAAGGTTTTAATGTATGAAAAATTTATAATTTAACCCTTATCAATACAGGGCGAGGCGGGGTGGGGATGGGGCGGGTTGGGTCTAAAAAGTCTAAACCCACCCCCGCCCCGCCTCGTGGTGCGGAGCTAAAATCTCGCCCCATCCCTGCCCCACCATCTTTGCATGGTGGGGAAAACCCGCGTGAGGCGAAGCAACAAGGGGCGGGTCAAGCGAAGCGGGGCGGGGCAAAATTGCCATCCCTATGCCGAGTGCACATTTGGACTAGAGAACCAAGACGGTACATATAATAATAATAAAAAATAATAATAAAGCAACAACTAATCCTTTGTTCATCATGCTCTAAACTAAACCTTCAATAAAGAGTCTACTTTTCTATTTTGATGATGAGTGAACATGAGAGAGAGAGAGAGAGAGAGAGAGATGAGTTCAAGTTTTACTTGGTGTAACTTTATAAGAATTACACATTTTTTAGACCATAGATTCTCATTAAATCTAACGGTGATAAATTACTACTTGCTATCTCATTAATACAGATTTATTGTATGCCAAGTCAACTACTTTTACTGAATTTTCTCACATTTATTGCCCAACATCCCTCAATCACCTTCCCACTACCACGGTACCACCCCACTGAAAAAAGTGCCAGACTTCGCCATTCCATGGAGATCATTGAAAAATAAAAAAATTACAGAGTTTTCTTTTTAAGTCTCGTGAAAATATCTTTGAAACAAGTTTCTTTCCCATGAGAGTCTTAAGGCTAGAGAATTTCTTGACTGGACCTGAACTACCTTACATGTGCAAGAATGGTAAAATGATTCAACGGCTTGTGTATATACAAGTATATATGTACGTCCAACAATTTAGTTGACAATGATGGCGTTTGATTGAACAAATTGCAATTCACAACAAGAATCAGTATGCCCTTAAACTAACTTCGGGTATTTCCAAAAACTCGTCAATCACTCTAAAAATCACCATCTCTGCACCTTCCTCAATCCTCACTCACCGACACTTATGGTTACTAGGATGTGGTTAAATAGATGAATGAAAATCTGTAGAACAGGTTCACATGTACGTTTATCAAAAAAAAAAATAATAATAATAATAATAATAACAAGAAGAAGAAAAAAAAAAAAAAAAAACCTTTGACCACATTGTCATTAATACATCCCAAAAAAACTAGCAATTAATGACTATATTAATGGCATAAGAAGTAATGATTTATCACCGTTAGATCTAATGAGGATCTACGGTTTAAAAAATGGTGTAACTACAAGTCTTACACCTTAATGAGACTTTTAATATAACTAAAACTCAATTTTGTAATTCATATCCGATTCTCTCCTGTACTCCCCCAACTTTAAAATTCACTAATTTGTGTTCAACACAATTTTTAAATCAATTTAATTTTTCATTCATAAAATTAGAATATTTTATTAGTCTTTTGTAGGAGTCAAAAACAACCAACGACTTTTTAGGGAGATTGATATAAGATCTACACAACTAATTTTTAAAGGATGGGAAAAGATCCATAATGGGAAGTCTAAGCAACAGATTAAAGAAGAAACGTGAACAAATCAAATGCATATATATGGGACTAAAGTTCCCTAGGTACATAAGATGGATTCAAAGGCTAAAAACTCCTGAGGCTATTTTTCCAATTTTTCTCTCTCTTGTTCAAGCCTAATCTATTTCTCCAATTTTTTTGAACCCCTTACCCTGTTCCTCTTCTCCTCCTTTTATAGACATCTCACCCATTTTCCCCTCTCCCCAGTTGGCTTATTCCCAGCTAGATTTGAGGGTACTTGTCCCATCATCCCTCTATTATACTAGTATTTGATCATGAAAGAGGACTTTTGAGGGGTTTCCACTATTCAGGCCAGTCATTCAGCATTTAATGTGTTAGAGATTAGGTGAAAAAGCTTATTAATGCGAAGGTGACTGTTCCATTGGTCCTTATTTGTTCTTTGTGCTTCTCGGGACAAGTCTGAGGAAATGTGACATCTCGATTTAGAAGGGAATTGGTCAACTGTGGTTCCTTTATTACTTGCCAAAATAGAAAGTTATGCCCATCACCTCGATAATGAACCTTGGGAAAGGAAGTTAGCCCGAACTTCCATGGTAGTGGGCCTAAAAGTTTTCCCAAAACTATTTCATCTACATATTTATCTTGGGCCAAGCCCATTTTTTTTTTAAATAATCTACTGGACTTTTGGTTCTCATCTCGAGCTCACATTCATCCCCCCACACCTTTATTCGTGTACTAGAAAAAAAAAAAAAAAAAAAAAAAGTCTTTAACCATGAAACAATTTTTTTTTTTTTTTTAAATGTAGATGCAATTTGTCAATAAGGTTTTTTTTTTTTTTTTTTTTTTCAATTCATTAGTATTATTTTATCAATATCTATTGATTATTATCTTTTCAATTCATTACATTATTATTTTTATCCATGTCTTCTATTGATTATTACTGTATCATTTAACTTTTTTTTAGTAAAATAGCAGAAATTATATTTTAAATTTGAAAAAAAGAAGGTAGAGCACTTAAAATAGAATTGTTTCTCTCTCTCTCTCTCTTTATTTTTTTTTTAAACGACGGATTAGAATAGTGTTGGTTTGTATTGTAGAATTCTAATTATAACAAACAATATCAACAAAAAAAAAAAAAATTACGCCACCTCCAAACAAAATATTAGCTAGAATGTAGATACAAATTTAGGCAGACGAATTGTTATGTTTTTGGATTGAAACACGTATAGCAAACCTGTGAGCTTGGTTTTTTAGGATGACATGACAGTCATTCGTGGGAAACATTATCCAAGCATGCGGGTCTTACTGGTTTAATCTTCCTTTGATACATGCCCAGGTCCAGGTGGGTGCACCTCTATACTGGCCATGATCCTTTAAAGTACTCCTTTTTAACATAAAAATATAGGTAACCCCTTTAAGATACTACAAACCAGAAATATTAACTATTATAAGACCCATTAGGGTCTCACTCTTTACACTAAAGTTGCCAGACAACAGAAAATGGTCTGGCCCAATAAGTTAAATGATCCGTTAAGTAATGAGTCTTCCCTCTAATTTTCTGTAATAAAAATAAGGAATCAGATACTACAGGAACAGAAATGTGAATCATTTTACTTAAGAGATAATCCAAAGTACATTCCACCCTTCAGGGCCTAATCTCATTACACTAGCATTAGCTGTCAAAGTTCATCGAAATTTCAAAATGTTACAACCATCTACTTAGCTATCAATTAATATTAAAAAAAAAAAATTCCTATTACCACTGGAATAAAGAAAAGTCAAAAGGAATTTGTATTGGAATGTGTACCTCTGACATTTCATTTGCTAATAATCCTTGCCCGAACTGAATCCAAATCTGGCACTTTCTTGATGCTGTAAGAACACAATGATGTTAAAAAAGCAAAATCAAAGGTCATCTTTTCCTTTCATGAAAATATTAAATAGCCTTCTATTCAAATACAAGGAATAAGAGAAGAACAATTCACATTGCTAGTGCAAAACAAGTCAAAAAATTTTAACATCCAGCACAAGTGCCAGTTTTACAGTTTGCTTGGATGGAGGGAGCCCTGAGAGTAGTAGAGGGGAAGGAAGGAGAAGGGTTTAATGAACCTTGTTTGGGTGTTTTTAAAGGGAGGGGTTGGGGTTTGAAGGGGTTCTAACTTCTAAGCTCTCATTTTTAATTCCCCCAAATTAGATATATTTGGAAGAGAAGTGGAGTGGAGGGGATTAAAAATATTTAAAACGTCAATTTTGCCTTTAATATGTCAAATTATATTTATTTCTTTAAAATAATAAGATAAGATCATAATTGTCAATTTAAATGAAATTCCCCTCCCCTCTCCTCTCCCTACTTAATTTTTTAAAAATCAAAACAAAAGTGAGGGATATCTATCCCCATTCCCCGTACTTAATTTTTAAACATCTAAACAAGGTGAAAGCGGTAACCATTCCTCTCCAGTCTCATTTACTCACCTCTCCCTACTTAATTTTTAAAACATCCAAACAAGGTGAAGGAGTAACCATTCTCCTCCAATCTCATTTACTCTTCTCTCCATTCCCTCCTTTCCTTGTACTCTCCTCTCCTTCCAAACATAGTGTTAGGAACCATGTCACAATGTAAAGGATTCCAAATGACTCATGTGTCAAAGCCTTGTTGTGGTAGAAGATAAAGAATAAAGAAACCATAGAACTCCAAAATAGACTAGCAATCAAGGAAATAAAATTTTAACTTAGACACAAAGCAAATAAACCTAAGGTATTTTTAATCTCTTAGATAATTCTATACTAATACCAAAATACACTTAATTCATAGGAGATGTTGCAACTACAATTTTGTCCCTGAATAAAAAACTAAACATATTTTGTAAAATAAAAACCCAAATTTAAAAAAAGATTTAACCAAGAATACCTATGACTAGATGTTTAAAACCATACAACTTTTTCTTTAATTGGACTTTACACATTGGCCTGATAAAATATATCTTGAATGGAAAAAATTCCGATATCAAAACAAATTAGTCTTCCTGAATTGAAGAAGTAATCCAGCATCCTTTTGGTTTCTATCCTGAATCACAGCCTCCTCTATGTCCACTACGTGTAACTTGAAAAGGTGAATCTTGACCTACTATCCAAATGCTCGCTAGCTATGTTACTAAACTCAAGATGTCTTAGTCTACCTTTGAGAGAGACCACCTTTGACCTTTTTTTTAAGTATATAATTCAGTAGTTAGGGGGGGTGAGGTGATTTAAACCTAGATGTCTCATTTGGAAACACCATGAGATGCCCACCAATTGAGCTAAAAGACTCTTGTCCAGAGACCACCTTTAACCTACCAGCCTTACTACCTACTTAGCCAACACCTTAGCCAATATGCCAATAACTTGTACTGTTGTACACCTCAACCATCTTCATGAAATTCATGCAAAATCCTAATAACATCTTCCTTTGGCCTCTTCAGCAACATTAAAAGAAAACCTTAGTAATTCCATTCACACATGAACTTTTATCCCCGTTCATATCTCTAAGAGCCCAAAAAACTTCTTCCTAGAACAGCCTAACCACCTGTAATCTCCACATCTATGGACAAGAGATCTTCACATAAGATCTCACAACTTTTTTTTTTTTTTGATGACATAGGAGAACTTCACTCAGATTAGTTGCACGTCGCAGAGCATACTGTATAACAATCCTCACTGTTAATTAAACTCCTACGGGCAATTGACCCCACCCGCCAGAACCAGTTACCGGGTAATCCAGGGGTTTTTCACCCCTGACGGGCTAAGCAGTTTATCCTCATGCCTAGGAGGTCAGATCTCACAACTTCTTCTAAATATAACTTCTTATTAACAAAACAATCCCTTCCTTCCACAGTTGAATTAATCATCAGACTTCCAACAAAATTCACTCCTACAGAACTTTTCCGTTACAATGGAAAAGGTTATTATCCATATAACCTTCCAAAAGACAAATCCTTCTACAATTATTTAAAAAAATTAAATCAAATTAAAATTAAATAAAAATAAAAACACCAATCCTCACAAGATTCCAAAGAAATTATCTTCTTCTTTTTTCAAAAAAATGGTATCCTTTTAGCACTCTTTTGACCACATACCCTTAACTTTTGCCTCAAACAGACCTCCATAGTAATAGCAACACCACATATGCTCTTACAAGGAAATCCACCCTCTCCAGAACCCAAAACACCTTGTACTTTGAGTTCATCCCAGACTACAAAATTCTACTTTGTCTCTAACAAATCACATCATCCACAAAGTCACACTCAAACACATAATATTAAAAATAAAAGATAGCATCTAGAGTTCCAACTTCCAATCCTAAATAACTTTCATGTATATCAGGTTCCAATGCTTCATGCCTTCCCAAATAAAACCATATTACTCACTAACAATGTGCTCTTATCTCATGTATAGAAAACAAATCTGGAAAAAGGCTTGCCAAGGCTCCTTGCACTGCATTTGCTGCAAGAAAAAGGCTTCCACCAAGACTACCTGAATGACTTTTCCACAAAGCCAGAAAAAGGTTTTTCCTCATGCACTTGCCTTTAATACCTTTTGTAAAGAATTACCAACCAATTATAATACTTTTTGTGAGAAGATTTTGGTTTTTGATCCAAGCCCCCCAAATCCAAATGAACAAATTAAATGACAAAATCAAGTATAAGTCCCAAAGTCAATCCAAGTTCAAACAAGAACACCAATAAGGCATTATATCAGGTTTATAATTTATGACATATGGCCTGTTATATTAACAAAAGATATATAAAGTAAAACACATTTTATATATGAGTGATCAATGTAATTAGACTCATCTTTTGCAAATGAATCTGCTTAAGTTCAAGTTTGATCTGATTGTAATCAAACTTAATGGGAAGGAAATTATATTGGAGAGCCTAGTTTATAGAACAATCAAATTGTAATTTACTAATAAGAATTGGAACTTCTTTCCACCAGTTTACAGCCCTACATTAAGTTATGGATCTCCTAAGTTGGCTTTGTCAATCTAATGAAAAATACTCATTTATCTTTTCATGTCCTAAGACCTATGTCACACCAATATTCAGGTGCTACGTTCTCATCACATAAACATGTTATAAAAGAGAAATATGCTAACCCACTTGTACATGATATCTCCACCAGGTGTTAACTTCCTGTAGATCCAATCTGGAACCAGATTTTCAAGAAGCGCAATCTGTTCTTCAACTTCTCCTGAAAAGAAGACAAGAAATTTCATCAATAATCAATTTTTGAAATAAAATCCTCTACTACTGGAGCACCATTGTACATACTTCTCTCAACAATATCAAAACTATTCATTATTATCTTGTGCACAAGCTCCTCTTTTGTTATTGCACAGCAGTTGACTGACTTGAATATTTGGTAAATCAGAGCAACTAGGTCAGGCAAGGAAGAAGACATCTGCTGGACTGCTGTTACACCTGCTGTACTCTTCTCGCAAACCTCATCAAGAAATCCAAGGCTCTTGACCTATAATAGGAAAACTCTTTAGTTGAAAGTACAGGATAAAAAAATAGTAGAAGAGAGAGAATTATTTATTATTATAAGAGTTACTCTTGTTTAAGTTTATATTAACTTGTTATCTTATATTAGCATCTAGGCATTCTAATAATCTTGTCATATAACTCCAATATAAATAAGTGCAAAGGTGAGGGACTAATTGATCATACCCTACACCTTTTTTTCTTCTCTTTATGTCTCTCTCTGTATCATTCTTCTCTCTTAACCTTAATCTTTCATATTTTACACCGCCTTCATATTAGAGTGCCCCAATCCAACCAAAAAACGCACTAACACAATCTAGAGATCATTGTAAGATGATAGAAGTATGCTGTCAGTGGCTCATTGGTTGAATCTGATTATTGTTTTGGTTTGATCGGCGTGTATTACTACATGTGACTTGGGTTATTGTCATATTTTTAGTTGTTTGAGTTCCATATGACTGAAGACAAATCTGTGACCTGGTTGAGGACAAAAAATCTTTGATTAAATAATATGCCTAATCAATTACCTCGAAGAAGTTAAATGGTTTAAATTATTTAGCTTGGGCACATGCTGTGAAAGTTCTTCTGCATGGGAAAAATTAATTGAAATATAAGATGGTTTAGGTATAAAACCCCACATCACCACTACAGTTGAATTTTATGACTCTGATAAGAAGATTTGGAAGTCTGTTGTAGAATCTTTTTTGCAACAGAGTAATGTTTCACAGGTTTATGAGATTTACGAGAAAAGTTTCACAGCTAAGGTGAGTATGGCATCTCATAGCTTTAGGTAGCTTACTTGCTAAAGGTGAGACAAAAAGATAAAAGTTAGCTTATTATCAAATAAAAAAGCTAGTTTTGTTGTTTATTTGGAAAAATGTGAGACAAAAAGCAAAAGGCTGGAAACAAAAGCAAATTTGCCAGATGGACAAACAGTTTGGAAACAATTGCCTGATTACTACAGTACTCTTAAAAAATAGTGTGATCAATTGATAATAGTACTCTTTATGTCCCTGATTTTCCCTTTAGTTTGTTTTATGTTAACTAATTGACTGAAGCCTTACATTGTTCTATCACCTTTGTTCCTACTTCATGTGTTTATTAGGACCTTAAGTCCAATTGACAGCATAAGACTAGAAGTTATTCTTACCAAAAATTCTTAAGTCTATCCAGAGGCTTTAGGCTTATACAAAAAGAATTGAATATATTATTTAGATAAACCCATCATTTTCTAAAATCATAAAATTAGGTTATTGAAGTTCAAAATCAACTACACACAGATCTGAAACACCTCTTAGCTTTAGACCATCTAATTAAATAAAATTGATTAGATATTTATAGTTATTACTAAGACTATGACCATATTAAACCCGCACTGCCCAGAATATTTTAAGTTGCACCCAATTGATAAGTTTTCTTCAAGTAAACTAGTGATTATTCTACATAATTAGATACTGTACAAAAATCATGATTTGCCATGTCCAGAAGTAGCCATTAAATTGGGGAAGCATACCATTAACTATCCCAACTAAAACAGTTAGTTTTGTCACTCACTATATCTCAGTCCATTTATTATGAACCTAGAACCAGTTATTTTCTATCAAGAGATAAGAGATTGAATGAGTCAAAGATACCACATTCCACCATTTTGATATATGAGACAAACAATATGGCTCACAGATTATGAAATAGAAGATTCAAGCAGATCATAAACAAGTTTCGGGGCTGGAGAGAAGCATACCTCTTGCAGTAGTGGCGGAGAACCAGTGGCATTCGCACCCTTGAATGTTACTTCTGTAGTATGTTGAATGTTATCAATTACAACATTGTTGCAGCCTGGCTCATCCACAATGGAATCAAATGCAGTCTTTTCACCTTCCAAGTGCGAGAAGTCTAGAACCCTTTTTGCAGGCTTATTACATGATGTCAACTTTTGGCTGGTACTGGTCTTAAGCTTGTCCTCACAACTAGGCATTGATATCTTTGGTGTCAACTGTGCAGGTGTTTCTAGAATCAAGGGATCATCAGATGAGGCAAGTTTGACAAGAGGAGTACTTAAAGGGTTCGTCTGTTGTGCAGGGGAGTTGAAAATGGTTGATACGGAGCTGGTACTAGGAGATTCCTTCTGTTGCCCACCTTTGATATTTGGGTTAGTTACACCATCAGATTTGGAACATAATCCAGAATTTTCCATCTGCTGCACACTTGTACTATCTTGGTTAATCAAATTATCAGATCTGGCAGACAACAGAGCTATTGGAGATTCTAAGAGCTGAGTTTTTTCTGTTTCAGCAGCAACAGCCTTCTGAGAGAAGTGTCTGCTTATAGATGGATATGGATCAAAGTTTTCTGACAACGGCTCACATTCAATGGAAGTTGATTGAGATTCTATTACAGAATCTGCAATCAATTGCTCTGCACTTAAGGTCTGTTTTCTTTCGCTAAAAGGTTCTGGCAACATGGCCTCTGGAACATCACAAGCCTTCCCCCCCTCCCCCCACCAAAAAAAAGTCAGCTCATTTCTTTGAACGTTTAAATGCGATATGAACTGCTACACACTCTATTATGTATATTTGAATATAAATTGGATAAAATAATCAAAAACAAACATGGAACTCAAAGTCTCAAACACGTATTGATAAGCTGACAAAAACAAACATGCAGAGAGTTAATCTTGACGCATTGAACAGAACCACAATACTAAGGACAACTTAATTAAACCGATTTCAAACATTTGTTATATAACACAATCATTCAATCATTACTCAGCCATGAAAGATATGCTTATATGTAGTGTATATATCACTTAAATTACTACACACTCTACAAAATCATATATCTTGGACAAGCTTCTCAAGTTGATCCTGAAACCCTTAAACAAAACCACAATAGGGTTGATTTCAAAAACTAGATACAACAGCACAGTCATTTAATAATTACTCAACCATAAAAGATATGTTTATATGTAGTGAACTTATTTTTTCAGCCTGCCTGTCACCTATATATTAGTGCACTTCCACGTCTTCCATTTTGTACAATCCAATTACCATCCGCCAAAAAAGTCATATCAACTAACTTAATTCTCCAGAAATTATATTAGTCCCAAAAAAGAAGTAGCAGCAATCTGTCAACTTGTTCTTAGATTCTCATTTCAAACCTCCAGTATTATCAGCATGGCAAACATCAATACTAATCTAGAATATAGAGTCAGAGCAAAACCTTAGGTTGCTTGGTAAAGAAACTAATAAGTCTAGAAGCAAAAAGTTGATGCAGGGCCAAAAAATCAGATTGTTCACAGTGACCTTCTATAACATCAAATAACAAAGAGATCTTCATGTCAGGCTTCATGCATAAGGTTTTCTTGTCATGCACAAGAATCTTTTCTATCTGAATGGCTTCAGGAAGTATATATTTTATCTGAGCAAGATGGCTGTACGTGAATTTTCTGAAAAGGAAACAGTAAAATTTTTATTCACCAAAGAAAGGTATAAACTAAATGATAAAAACATTAAATGAGATCAGGAAACTAATTGCTACACAGATTTCCTTGTAAAAAGTGCAACTCTGAGGGTTATCTGTGCTTAGGAACAGCATAAACTACACTCCCAAGTTTAAAACCACATGCCTATTCTAAATGACAAAAAAATACAGCAATAACATATTATTGGTTCTGGTGATGTACAAGAAACTTTCAGAGTGACCTGATATATTCTTATAAGCTTGGAATAATACATCTTTATTGGCTAGTCAAGATGACGAAACTGTTTAATAGGCAAGCATAACATCCTCCTTTGTGAAAATAGCCCTTAAATGGGGTTTCAAACGTGTGGATGGATAAATGATATATTTAATATTTCATAATAAAAAATTTATATTTCACACTTTATAATTAAAAAGCATTTTCTTCTAATAAGTGAGGGAACCTCATTTTGTCTTTTATCTATTTCATATAAACCTCATTTTTAGTGCTCAATGGACATGAGATTGCAGTGCCTTCCGCCTTCATCTGTTTGCATTAGGCAATAAATGCACTTACATAAACATGGACAAATGAATCAAATAATGAATTTGACTCTACTATAGTTAGGATATTTTCTGTTAAATAATCTTAAGCATTCACAATTTTTAAGAATTTTCCCTCGTCATCTTGAGATATAGGAACAAGTGGCCATGCCGCCATGATCCTTTCAAGTACTCCTTTTTTACATAAGAATATAGGTAACCATAAAATGTTCCTTTAAGATGCTAGAAACCAGAAATATTAACTATTTTAATGTAGGGAAAATGTATAATAGACCCTCTTGGCCCATTAGGGACTCACTCTTTACACTAAAGTTGGCAGACAACAGAAAATGATCTGGCCCAATAAGTTAAATGATCCGTTAAGTAATGAATCTTCCCTCTAATTTTCTGTAATAAAAATTAGGAATCAGATACTACAGGAACAGAAATGTGAATCATTTTACTTAAGAGAAAATCCAAAATACATTCCACCCTTCAGGGCCTAATCTCATTACACTAGCATCAGGGGGACCATGTACACATATATACGACTTAAATAGCTCTAACCACATTTAGATCCAACATATAACTAATTCTAGAAGAATAAATTGAGAAAAATGTTGATTATCTATCTTCAATATGACAAAACAAAAATGCATATGAAATTTTTTTATATATATATATAAGTAAAGATGTTTATTAGGAGAAAAGACTACTTTATGTTCACAATGATGAACACAACGTAACCTAAAAGAATTACAAAATAACTATGCACAAGAATGAAGTGATTCTGTGAAATCTAAAATTGAAATGCTAATAATAAGACTCCACACACGAGACCAATCATCTCATTTATAGTTTTACTCTATCTCACTCATGTAAGAGGTCATCAATCCATTGTGGTTTAGATTACCACACCTCATGAAGCAGAAGTCACTAGTTCAAATCCCCATCCCCGTCCTCCGGAGCCCAAAATTTACATATCAACGTGATAAGGTTGTAAATTAATTACCTTTTAGTAAGAACTTCCACCTGAGCAGAGATATTTTGGAAAGTAGGCAACTTTTTACATAGAGTGAGCAACCTAAATGAAAAAATCATACGATTGAAGAACTCCGATATATTCTTATATCTGAAAATAGAGGAAAGATCCCTAATATTAGAACCCAACCAAAAAAAAAAAAAAAAAAAATCTTTAAAACAATAAAAGAAAATAAAGACATGCATCCATTGAAATTAAGGTGCCCACTTGTCTAGAAGTTTTACTTCTCCCTCCTTGATTTTGTGTGAAGGCTCATTAGTCTTCTCTGGCGTCTGACATGCCGGCTTAAGTTCCAAATTCTGGTTTGGAATAATTCCTAGCTTTTGCACAGGAGCAGGAGACACAGCAGTTGAATTTTCTGGACATGTACTTTGATCCATTCTTTAACAGTAATACATACATATAAATTTAAGAGGCAGAGACAAGATTAGAGGGGGCAACAAGAAAGGTGAAAGATAAAGCAAATCACAATCCAATTCTAGAAAAATTATTTGCTTAGTTTCATTAAGTTCAAAGCAATTTTTACATATCAAAAAAGAAAAATTCAAAGCAATTTTTTTATTTTGCTTATAGCACTAGCCCTACATTAATTTTATTTAATAAACAATAAGAAGAACTCAACTCACAAACTTTTTTTTTTCACTGTAATAATCAACAAGAATCTGGGGTACTAGGCAAACAAGAATCAAATTAGAGCGCCCTATTAAGGAAAAAAGTTGAAAGAAACCAAAAGAAACCCTTGAAAAATAAATCGATTTTCATTCTAACCGAACAAGTTTTTTTCTACAAAATAAGCCCAACCAAATTTGCCAAGATTAGTTTTCGATACAAAGAAAAAGTCGTAAACCCCCGCGCACCCAAACACAATCAATCTGATATATCCAAAATGTGTGTGTGAGAGAGAGAGAGAGAGAGAGAGAGATCTGAACCTGTTGAAACTCCTGGGTTGAATTGAAAACTGAAACCCCAAAAAGGAATTCTTATTTTTAGAGGTTGAAGTTGAAGACTTGAAGCTGGGGAGGAGGGAGGAGGGAGGTGGAAAAGTTGGGACTTGGAAGCAGCTGCGGCGCAGGCCAGGGGGGAAATATTTGGCTTCTAAAATTTCAAATTTATATATAACTTCATTGCACCTGAGGAACTTATTGCACGTGCAATGAAGCTCTTTTTTATTTTAAATTTAATGTAATTTTTTAATTTAAATTTATATATTATAGTGAAGTTACAAAGTAATGAATTTTTAAGGAGCTAAAATTTAGGATTTGAAATTGAGTAAACTGCTGAGTTTAGTGTGTGCAAGTTTTTAGGAAAACAAATGTATCAAACGTGAGATATATTTAAGAGAAATAATATGTCCACAATATTTTCACAACATTTTTACAACAAATCATAAGTGGTAGGTTGTTACTAGTTGTTATTGTTGGGGCAAAAAAGTAATCTTAGCATTAGGTTCAAATTTGAAATAATAAGTCAATAACAATTAACCACCTATGATTTGTTGTGAAAATGTTGTGGACGTAGCACCTCTCTTCCTTATTCTTAAAAAATAAAAAATGGTGTTAAAATTGTAATTCAACAGAATTTAAAAAAATAATAATAATACTAGAGAAACTTTTTTCTTTCTAAAAATTAGCACACTCTCTGTTTGAATATATTTCACGCATGTTTAATACATTTTTTTCCTAAAAACTAGCACACACTAAACCTAGTTGTTTACTTATTTTTAAATCCTAAATTTTAGTTTCTTAAAAATTCATTGCTTTGTAACCTCACTAACAATAAATAAATTCGAATTGAAAAATTACATTTAAGTCAAAATAATTAAAAAATAGTCACATCGCATGTGCGGAGCTCATGTGATGAGGCTAGTAAATATTAAGTCTATTGTTAGCGAGGTTACACAGGAAGGGCTTTTTAAGAAGTTCAAATTTAGGATTTTGAACAAGAGTAAACGGATGGGTTTTGTGTGTACTAATTTTTAGAAGAAAAAAAAAGTATTAAAGGTGTATGAGATATATTTAAATAGAGAGTGTGCTAATTTTTAGGAAAAAAAAATTTTCGGTAGTTTTTTGTTTTTGAATTTTGTTGAATTACAATTTTAACCCAATTTTTATTTTTTAGGAATAAGGGTTATTTAATTAGATTATGGGTATTTTCGACATTTTTTAAAGTCATAACTAACTTCTTGAAACAATACTTTGGTTTTAGTCAAGTGGTGAGCAATGCGAATCGTCTGGTATTAGTTTCTTTATCATCAAAACTCACTATTTTTACTCTCAAGAGAAAAGAGACGAGACAAAGTCGTAGAGAGCGAGAAAGAACAAGGAGAGAAGAGCGAGAAAGAAAAATGAGTGAGACAAAGTCGTAGAGAGCGAGAAAGAACAAGGAGAGAAGAGCGAGAAAGAAAAATGAGCGAGACACAGAGATGTACATGGGCATGGCCTCTTACACTGATTGAAAAGTTTCAAGATTGAAATTTTCTTACTTTAATTTTTAGTTTTGAATAATTGAAATTGGTGATATGAGGAAACAAAAATTAAACTAAGCCTAACCTAAATGATGAAGTCTTACGATTTTAGTTTTATCTTTATGCCGCTTGTTCTGTATTAATTTCCTTTGGATTGTGTTTAGTGATTATGTGTTAATACTCTCCTATTTTCGGATTCTTTAATCTTTTGGATTTATTTTTATTTTTAAATAATTATTTCTAATACTAGAATTAACATCCCTACCGCTTTATTTTTATAAGCAAATGTTAACAAGCATGGAAGAAATCATGAACATAAAGTTGTGCGATACTTATTAAGGTTGGACTATTGTTGGTCTCACTTAATAAAAAAATTAGATAAATGGAAGAAAAAGACATAAAGCTGACTCCTCAACCTATGTTAATATTTCTTTCTCCCTATGAAATTGCCCCCACAGCCTATAAGGCTGCTAAAAAAATGACATAAAACTGGCTGTTAACGTGCATCTTACGGTGCTCATACATTTAGAATTTGCATGAAACATGTTTTTATAAGATTTTCTAATTTGATTGCTATAGAATGTACTGTAATTTTTGAAATGATTTGGTGTAAACCTCTGATGATTCATTAACACGCCCCCATCCTCAAGAATTGTTTTACTTTTTTATTTAGGATGGTAATAAATAAAAAAGAAAAAAAAAAATCCATCTCTAATCCAAACATATAATCTTTGATGTAATATGGTCTCTACATCTACTAATGAAATTTCATTTGTTGGGATTCAATTAGAGTTTCACCAGCCACATGGAAATGATCTGAAGAATTTATTTTCACATCAAATAAAGACTCTTAAAATAGGGTTGCCTATAATATTATGCATTATGTTGGTATAAGTATGCATTTTATTATGTTACTTGTATGTTTCTTATAAGAAGAAATGTTTTGCTCATTTTTGCCACTGTGGTAAATTTCTAGTATACTTGGTTGGCTTTTATTCTTAATAAAATTTCTTACATTATTTAATATTTATATATATATTTATATATATATATATCACAGTTTTTTTTTTATTGGTAATAATCTTTATTAATGCAAAAACTTCCAAGTATAGGGGTATAAGAGTGCCTAACATCAGCATCACAAACTACAATGTTCAACCAATTAAATATCACATAGTTAATTTGTGATTCTTGTGATTATAAAATCACGATCATAATAATATATGTCTACACTTAAAGATACGATTAACAGTCTTTAACCTATGTTTAGCAATATGTTTACAATTTCAGTAAGTTATTGTTTATGCTGAGAATGAAGTCATTCTCAAATATGATAATGAGTTGGTAGGAGCTTGTTGTCCCATGGATTCAAACAATTTCAAAACAATAAGTTCTCAATCAGATGCTCCATAGCAACTCCGTGCACATACTTGGGTGATGTAAGTATTAACATTTGCAATACTAGAAGTATCTATATTGAAAATGTTTTTAAGTGGATTAAAGAAGATTATGCTTGGATTGATCTTTCTCATAAGTTGTAGACATTTGTGATGGATTGATTTTTCTCATAAGTTGTAGACATTTGTAAAATGTCCTTGTTGTACTTTGCATCTTATGGTAGTTATGCTTCATACACCCCTAACCAATATCATTTCCTCATGCTACAACTAAATAATTATTTGTTTCCTTCCATTAGGACTTATACCGATTAGTTTGGATTGATTTTTCTTGTAAGTTGTTGACATTGGCGATATCTGTCCTTGTTGCGCTTTACAATTTGTGGTATTCATGCTTCATACACACCTTACCCCATTTATCATAACCAATACCATTTCCTCATGTAACAAATTTATTTCTTCTCATTTAACTTCCTGGAAGTTGTGGTCTTACTTGAGACCCCTTGTGAGGAGGTGTTATCTTTAGTATCTTGTGTTTCGGATGCATGTAGCATCACGCTCACAACACATGGGTTTCATAGATCAACATGTTGTGAGTTTGACGTTGCATCCATTTGAATCATTTGATACTTCTGCCCTTGCTGGACGCAAATGCCATTGGCCTTTTGCCTGATGAATAAAAAAGAGAGTACCAAGCTTACAATGAGCACTGTATAATCCGGAGGCTTAATGCATATATATCAGTGCTCACCAACATCGACAACTTGGTAGTGCAGCCATCCTTTAAATGTACTCGTCCATGTAAGCATATGGTCTTTCTTCCTCTTCTAGTTAAACTTTTACAAACCATGAGGACTTGCAGGGCAAAGCATTAAACAGTGTTTTATCAGAATGTCAGTACTGTTAAACAAGTCTGCAGTTAACAAAACCAGGCTAAAATTATGAACTAACTAGCTATATGAGTTTGCAATTAAACTTAAAAAGTTTCTTTCCAATGATGGTCTTAATAATAACCAACAGGTCCATTAAATCAATACAAGGATAAGAAGCCTGAAAATTCTAAGAAAACATAACTAACAATTACAAATGAAAAACTGACTCAAAATTGCAAAAACCATAAATTTCAGACTTATGGGGCATACAAATAATAACAATTGCAGCTGTTTAAATTACAAATACAAATATTTTACTCACTGTCAGAAACTACTGTAAAGGGGGAGCAATGACGTTGAACGCAGAAACTAACTAAAATGCAACTTCCTGCAACTTCATCTTATCCCCAATGTGTAAAGATGCTGGAACTCGTCTTCTTAGAAAAACTACATGCAATAAAATTCTTCTATACTTGGAACTCTACTTTTTTGTTTCTAAAAGAAAGAACAAGGCTGAAGCTGAACCTTAAATAAGTAGCTAGGAACCTGCAGAACAAATAAACCAAAAGGTTACAGCCAAGCAATTGATGCTATAAAGACATCATATTGAATTTCATATCGTGACATGACAAAACAAAGTTGGGGAAAAAAATCAACAAATGTAAGATATATATATATATTTATATACTCATTGTTTTTCTTTAATGTGGACAAATAAGATATCCTCTATCAGTTCAGCAGACTATGATATTTAGTTGAACAGCCAATACTAATACTTGAATAAATAGCAAGGGGGCAAGTGTTTAGGCGTCTCAAATTATACCTCCTAGCCCTTCAATAACAAGGTGGAAGGCAAAGTTGTGGATTAAAGCAACCACATCCAAGGACTCAGGAAACGAGCAGTTTCTAGTGGTTCGTTAATCTGAAAGCATTCACTGCAAAGGTTAGAGCTACAATGGATGCTCTGGTATTATTTAAGGGAGGTAGATAAACAAATAATATAGAACCCTATATATGAAGATGAAAGGATAGCAAGAAAACTTCTGGTGCTTTCAGACTCTCACATATTTCATTTTGACTCCCACAGGAATTGAATGATCAATATTGACCAAGTAAATGCTACGATTAGTTATAATTTACTGGTGAGACATCTGCATAAGGCTGCATGTGAAAAAGTAAATGCTAGGAGGAAAATTTTTCTTTCAGTTTTGCCATGCTATTAGAATTTTGCACGTGACATAATTCAGGGGTTCTACTTTTACATAATTGTAGGTAGCATGCAAGATATCAAATTATGCAAATTGTTGCATCATACAGTGGGCAGGGATCTCATAATATTCCACATTGAGGTTGCGTTTGGATAGCTTATTTTTTGCCAACTTATTTTACTATTCAGCTTATATTTGCTATTATTCATGAGTTCCACTGCACTTTTTGGTACTATTCATGAGTCTCACTGTACTATTTCAGCTAACTTTTACCTGTATCTACAGTACTTTCAGCAAAAAATTTTTAGTTTCAGTAAAATAAGTGGATCCCAAACAGGTTTATTTGGCAAAGATTATTTTTGCCAGCTTATTTTACCATTTAGCTTATTTTTGCTACTATTCATGGGTCTCACTACACTTTTTGGTATTATTCATGGGCCTCATTGTACTATTTCAGTTAACTTTTACCTTTATTTACAGTACTTTCAGCAAAAAAATTTCAATTTCAGCAAAATAAGCGGATCTCAAACGGACCCTGAAATTTAAGTTAAAACAATGTTGTAAGTATGAGCATCACATACCTCAGTATGCTAGACTATATCTTCCAGGCAATGGAGCAGTAAAAGTGAGTCATTTCACTGTTAATACTCAACAACCTATGTAACAAATGGAACTCATGCATGCTCCAAGGCATGATATATTTTTGAAACTCGCCGCCGAAACAATGGTTCCAGCCGAAATGATGGAATTTCACTCAGCCACTTTTTCGCTTCACACATCTCATTCCATGCCTGTACTATCTCATCAATTTTGAACCCGAGACCTGTAAAGAGCAGATTATTTCTAAGAAACTTAAAACCAATTTAAAAAATAATAACAATTTCTAAAGCAAAAATTTGAATTAGTATTTATATGCTACCTTCCAATGCATTATCATTTGAACAGTGGTTCTTCACCATGACGGCTATATCTGTTGGAGAAGCTCCAGCAAGTTCAAACTTCTCAACTGCAGCTTCCAAACACTCATTCCATACTGGTATATCTAATTTGAATTCCACAATTGATCGCTCATAAAGCATGGTGCCCCATAAGATGTTTATCTGGGACCTCATGTTTGCAGCCTGCTCCATAGCTTCATGCAGTGATATATCTTTAAATAGCCCATCCAATCCCATCTTCTGCAACAGCGTTTCAATATTCTTAGGTTTAGAAAGTTCACTTCGGCGTTGCTCTTCTAATTCCTCCCAAATTTGCATACCTTTCTCCATGTTGTCCTCGGCATTGTTAAATAGTTGGAGAACATCTGTCGAAGGCCATGTTTGCAAATCAGCATTGTTTCCAATTGCATAATACCAAGAAAGTTTTGCCAGCTCAAACTGCTGCTGCCCTAGAGCAAGAAAGCCTTCATAGAAATCTGGTTTGATTTTCAGTGCTTCTTCATATCTCTTTCCTGCTGTTATATATTCTTTTTGTGCCCAATCATATGCAGTTTTGATCTGTGCAAGTATAGATTCTTTTGAAGAATCTTCGGTAAAATACACCCTCTTCCTTGCCCTTGACATGTGAACATTTCCCCAGTTGAACAATGCTAAAGCTGCCATCTCTTGGAACTTATCTCCTGCTATGTCGAAAAGGTCTTGTGCTTCCTCACTTGTAACTGCTTCCTCCATGACCTCGGAATAGAGCTTCATCCCAAGTTCATGAAGATCCAAGCATGTGTCAGATTCAAATCCAGCATGGTTCTTGAACAGCTGAGCAAATTGGATTATCCAGTCCTCAATGCAAGATGTCACCTCTAATTTCTTGCATTTTACCACATCACCATTTGTAGCTATATTATTACATTTTATACTATGATTCTGCATCTGCACCACCTTCCCATTCAGCCTCTCAAAGAATGGATCCTTCTCAGGACTAACTTCTACTATGTACAGCCTCACAGAACCTTGTGATTCTGCTGATGCTTCAGCCCACCTCAGTTCTTCATCAGTAGTGATTGTGACCAAATCATCTTCTTGGTCCCTGTATTTGATAAGAACTGCTCTTGAGCTTGGAAACCGGTCATGGACAACCTCCCTTAGTTGCAAGAGGCTGCAATCAACCGGCAACTGAGCCCACCTTATGTCCTCCCCTAAAACCAATTTCACAGTTTTCTTAGGCACTTCTTCCTCTATGCTACTAATTTTCTCCTCCACAACCACCTTAACGTCAGCCTTCTTGTCCTCAACGTTTTCTTCAGCCACCTTCTCCTCAGTTACTTCCTCAGCCTTCTTCTCTTCAGTTACTTCCTCAGCCTTCTTCTCTTCAGTTACTTCCTCAGCCTTCTTCTCCTTTACTTTGTTGATCTTCTTCTTTCGTGCCTTCACTTTCATTACCTTTGGTGGAGGTAAAGAACATTGTGGTTCAACATAATTCAGAGGTAATTCAATTACTGTATCATTCACCTTTAAACCTTTCTTCTCAAGTGCCTGCTTCACCCTTTCTGCAATCTCTAATGCCATGAGATTATTTGGCTCTATGTCCAATACTGTACTGACATCTCTCAGAGCCAGATCCAACCTGTTCAAAGCTTCATAACACCTTGCCCTCTTCAACAGTGCTTTACTGTACCTAGGTGTGACTTCAAGAGCCAAATTGCACTCATGGACTGCCCTGGGGTACTCACTGAGCCCCATCTGCATATAGCAAGCAGCCATGTTACTCCGAAGATAGGACACATCTATATGATTTCTAGGAAGCAATTTGAGGGCTTTCTCATATTTCAACATAGCTCCTTCATGGTCTCTCTTTTGAAACAACTTGTTCCCCTCCTC
Source organism: Notholithocarpus densiflorus (assembly GCA_030021035.2). NCBI lineage: Eukaryota > Viridiplantae > Streptophyta > Magnoliopsida > Fagales > Fagaceae > Notholithocarpus > Notholithocarpus densiflorus. The sequence goes on from JARYZH020000003.1 coordinate 5,436,714, forward strand.
CTTCAATGCTTGAGACAGAGAAATGAAAACTGCTGTATCTTTATCATACCCCTTCGGGCTTTTATCCCCAATTTTGCTTTGCTTTGGACTAGCATCAGATGATGTTTCTCCTGCCTGTTTCTTTTTCTTTCCACTTTGCCTCCCCATTTGAATCCAACAAGCTTAAGTTCACAGAAATCAATAACCAATCCAAACCCAACCACCAATTCTAAATGGAACTTCCAACCAAGTAACAAAATATTTTGGAAAGAACTTCCAATTTTACTTCAAAATCAGATCCTTAGAGTAAAATTCTATAATAAAATACACATTACAAATCCTAAACACATAAGAATGTCAAAAACCAAGCCCTTATACAAAAGAACCCACCAAATCCCAGAAACCAATTCCACACAAAACCTTCAGTAGGGTGTCAATTGCTACCAAAGAACTTCAAAATCCTAAGTTCTTCTCTTCAAACTCAAAATGTTTTTTTTTTTTTTCCTTTTGTTTAATCTCAGAAATGAATTTAATACACCATAAGCTCAAAACACAAACAAAACCAGCATTCCACTCCAAATCAAGATTTGCTACTACTTATCCAAGAATTAACAAACCCCAATTCAGATAAAGATTATAAAAAAAGCACCACTTCAACACAGCTAACAGATGACCCTTTTTTTTCCAAAACAGAAATTCTTGATGTTCTAATCTTATCTCTTCAGAAAGAATCAGAGAATATGGAGAGGAAACTTATCTGGGAAAATGAAAATTCTTCTGAAGCTTGAAACTTTCCGGGAAAAAAAAAAAAACTCAAGAGGCAAGAAACTGCAGAGAAAGTTTGTGGGAAAATGGGATGTGAGGAATGGAAGGAAAGACCGAGCAATGTTCGTTGGTTTGGCGTTCTGTGATGTACAAATGTGTAAGATTTTCACAGCTTGACGTAAACGCCACAAAAAGCACTGAAATATCTGATTACTTTAAAATTTTCTGACTTTTTTTAGTTTGATAATATTATGGTTTTATAGTTTTAATATTACTATGATATAATTTTTGGACAAGGAAATATTGTGGGTCCCACGTTTCCGTTGATTCCAAGTTCCTTGGGGAGGTTTTGATGAAAAGCAAAAGACATTTATCAAATTACTATTGCCACATCCATTTGTCTGTTTATCTACTTATTATGTTATCACTTTTTCTTTTGTTTTTTTCTTTGGTTTGTTTACTTGAATTATGTCTTCAGCTAGATTCAATTCAACTTAAACTGTTTATTAATGATTATTAATCATATCCAAATGATCTTTGTGAAAAATATCACACTAAACATGTGACTAGTTTATATAAGAGTTAATGTACATTAGTTGTGTCATTGCACTTTTCTCACATGTACTAATTTATGGGCACAATTCATCCCCAAAAATTAAAAAAAAATTATGGGCACACTATCTACTATCAAATTTTTTTCCTGCCCATGATATCATACAATGTAATAAGTTGTTAACCTTTTTTTTTTAAGGTAGATAGATGGTGAGGGAGAGAGAGAGATAGAGAGGTGAGAGTTGAACCATAGATATGAGATTTGGAATATCATTATGACTTAACTATTACTTAAATTATAGTTTTTAGCAGTTAAAGATGCTTTTATTGATGGATTATAGTTAACTCAATTGGTAAAAAATTTTATGGTTGAATAAAATATCTGAAATTCAATCTTCGCCTACACAAAAAACCAATTGGTATCTTGATCTGATTATAAAAAATTATGAAACTCTTTCAAAAAAAAATATATATATGCTTTTACTAATTTTTTATGTGTGTGTGTAGGAAGGGGAGTTTGACATATAGGAAATTTTATATGTTCACCCAAGCCTCCATTCAAAATTGGCTTGTACTCCTCTTTTTTATTTTTAAAAACTTTGAAATTTTTTTTTTTTTTTGTATTTGATTGCAATAATTTGCTAATTGTCAGTTTTAATAAACTTTACAAAAAAAATTCACAACTTACTAAGATGATAAGTTGTGATTGCTTACAAGTATAACATCACTTTCAAATTTACTTACCATTAAAAAATATAATTGTTGGGGTTTTTTTATTATTATTTTCCTATCAAGAAAAAAAAAAAAAACAATTGTTGGGAGGGGGGGTCAATTCTTTTGTGTTATTAAATTAATTTGTTTAACTAATTTCCCCCCCCCCCTCCCCCCACAAAAAAAAAAAAATAAAATAAAAATCGTATCAAATTAAAGCTTGTTACTAATCCCAACATTGGCGTATTGAAAAAATGCTTGTGGGGTGTTGGGGGCAAGGGCCGGGGTTCAAGTCTCTAGGAGGGAGTTTCACACATATATACACTTAGATTAGGTTAAAATAGAAATTCTATCTTGTAAAAAAAAAAAAACTCATACAAACAAATATATTAAATATCATTGATCATGATCATGAGACATATAAGTACCCTCATTATAAATAAGAATCAGTTTTTCAATAGTAATGATTAAGATTGGCATAATATGAGTAAGTAGATCAATCAAGTGGTCAACGATTATTTATTAACCTAGTCATGTTAGATTCTTTAACCATTTTTATAGCTCATCATATGTATTTGATGCTTCCTTAATCATATCTAGTTACCAATTATAGTATTAACTTATAACATTCATACATCACATATATGCTAAATTTTCTTCAATTGAAATAATGGAATTTGGGTTTTGGGATATATGTTCTTCAAGAGAAATTTAATGGAAAACACAATCATTACAAAAGTAACTAAAGTAAATTGAAATAATTAGTTTAAAAGCATATAACAATGAAAAATGTAGTAACTTTTTAGTCATAAGTAAGTAGAATCAGAGGAGTAAATAAGTGTCTTTTAAGTGTAAGTTTTAAGTTCGCCCTAAATGTACTTTCTCAAACTAGCTTAAACATTTATAAAACAATCATTTCATTATCCTTAATAAGGTGGGATAAAACCCATTAAACCCTTAAATTTTTATTTTTATTTTTTAATAAAATTTTATTTAACTAATTCATGTTTTATTTATCATTGTATTAATGAGAAGGAAATAACATAAGAATCTTGCATTAACCATTCGGTGGAGAAGTAGTACAAGATAGGAACACAGGTTGGAAAGAGTCTTGGTCACACAGCCACTTTTGTTAATATAAAAAAATCATTAAAGAAGTACAACAAGTGGGAGTGGTGATAACGAAAAGGAAAAAATAATAATTCTTACCAAGTTGCTTTTACAGTATCCACGTTCCTCGTTAACCACATGTCATCTTTTTTTTTAATTACTTTTATTATTTTGGGTGGACAGCCATTGTTTCTGTTTTCTATGACCAATTTAGCGGTACAAGTAAAAAATACATTGGAAGATTATGGGACCCACTCTCATTTGTCTGCCACTAACATGTCCCCAAGTGCAAGTCATGTGAAGAAAAGGATAAAGTAAAGTAACGAACTCCTATGGTGGGGTCCTCTTCACTTCAACTGCCAACCACAAATTCACAAGCAGCTTAATTGCATACTTCACAAGTTAACCGCAGACGCCACAGCCCTTGAATTGCATTTGCATTTAGACAAAGTAGACAGCCTTCTTGGTAAAGCTAAAACAACAGCTAGATTTTTATCTGTCAAATCTTGGACTGTTTGTTCAGCTCATTCTACGGTTCTGGGTTTGGAAAGATGAAAAGTCTTCAAGGCCATCAAATAGACGTTGCCCTCTTGCTTTCATTTTTTGGTTTTAAGTTGAATCTCTTTTTTCATTTATTTTTTTAAGGAAATGGTTAACGATCTATTTAAATAAAATTTTTATAGGAAAAAAATTAATTAATTTTTTGATAGTTTTTTTTTTTTTTCTATAAAAGTAATATCAAAACTTTCCTAAATTTGATTGTTAACTATCACCCTAAAGACACTCGTTAGTATGACCCATTTTTTTGTAATCAAAATTTATATACAGTACTTAGATTCCGTTTCTTAAATTCTACTTTTAAAATTTAGCTATGTAGACGTACTTAACTAAAAATACACTTTCTCGTATAACAAAAATGTCACGTGCTAAATCTTAAGAGAAGAATGAAACAGGACTTAAATATTGCCATTTTCTATATATTGTGCGTTCGGCATGGATTATTTTTGCCAATTTATTTTACTATTCAGTTTATTTTTACTACTATTTATGTGCCTCACTGTATTTTTTGATACTATTCATGGATCTATTGTACTTTTTCAACTAACTTTTACCTTTATCTACAGTACTTTCAGCAAAATAAATGGATCTCAAACGGGCATTTAAAATGTATTTTTTTTTATAGATTTTATTAACAGATGGTTAAGCTAAAATTTTTGCATAAACAACCTACTTGGTAAGCTAATACAATAGCCAGATTTTATCTGTCCAAATCGTGGACTTTTCCATTCAGCTCAATTAGACGGTTGTGAGTTTATATGGAATGTGAAAAGATGAAAAGTCTTGAAGGCAATTGAATAATTGCCCACTAGCATTCTGTTATTGTGTTTTTTTTTTTTTTTTTTTTTGGGTTGAAACTCTTTGCTTTCGTGTATATCTCCATCTATTTATGGTCTGTTTGGATACCGCTTATTTTACTGAAAACTGAAAATACTGTATCAAAATAATTTTAAAACACAAATTCCAGTACGGACATGACATGACAAGACAAATTGCACCGAAAATAAATTTGAAGTATTACTTCATGACATGGAGCTATCACTGATAGTGAATGGTTGGGTGTTGAGCCAAAAAGTTACTAGAATGAATGGCTGAAATTTACTTTGATTAAAAATTTATATTTGAATGAATGGATGGTGTTTAGTATATTTGTGTTGTGGATATATGATAAGGGTCCAGTTAATGTGTGCCTTAAGCCATCCATTTTTAGAAATATTTTCTCGGGAATTGAAAAAACTGTCAATACTTTTTCAATTCCCAAAAAAATATTTTCAAAAATGATTAATTATTGTGTGCCCTTAGGGCACACATTAGTAAAATCCATATAATAATATGATATTGATTAATACTGTTGAATATTTTGTTTATAATGCTACTTGTGCGTTTGTATTCATTTAAAACACCAAATGCAAACGCAAAAGGTGCAATCAGTGCAATCCAAACGCGCACTTAAAGTTCATTATTAGATAACCATTTTAAGTCTCTAGGATTAAATATTGCTTTAACTATTTAATGAACATGACTTTCATTAAATTAAAAAAGAAAAAAGAAAAAAAAAAGATGCAACATCAACTTCCAAGCATCTCAAATTGAAGGAGGAAGGGAACCTTTATTACAAATTAAAACAAAGCTAAGGAAAGCTGTACTCTTAGCCATGACATGGGCTACATCGCTGCAGAGTTGAACTCTCTATTTTTCCATAACTAACAATATATATAATACACATTTTTCTTTTTATTGCCATGTCAATTATGGTTGTGCAAGCTTTGCCAAAAGAACCAAGTTTAAAATCATAACGTCAAGAGTGTCGTCCACCTTTACAATTCCGTCACTGCCAGTGCCATCCACACCAATCAACTTACCAGTGGCACCACGTACCACACCAGCCATGATTTTAATCTTGTCATTTTTCCTTGGTACTACCACGTCCATTTCATTAGGAAGAACTGTTATGGTTTCACCATTGCCACTTGACCCAAGAACAATTCTAAAACATTATTACTAAGCAAAGTTGAATGAATTTTATTTTGCATTTAAGATTATTTTTGAAATATTTTAGTTGGTTGTCGTGCTTGCAAATCTATGTAGCAAACTAGCATCTCGAGTTTCTAAAACTCGAGTTCAAAGGTGGAACTTGAGTTTTTAAGACTCAAGTTCAAAGGTAGAACTCGAGTTTTTAAGACTCAAGTTGCATGTGATGGCAGTTTGATGTGGAAAAAAATCCACGTGAAAATCGAGTATTTAAAACTCGATTTCCGTTCTTCTTCGTGTTCTTCTTTTTCTTCACCTGGTCCATTCTTCTTCTTTGTTTTTCTTGGTTCTTCTTCTGCGGGTTCCTTTCTTTTTTGTGCTTGGGTTCTTCGTGTTCTTCCGTGGGTTTCTTTCTTCTTCGTGTTCTTTCTATTCTCGTGGGGACTGTTCTTCTTCTTCCTCTGTGGGTCTCTTCTGTTGGAAAATATGGCTAAATAAACAAGTTTTGATTCAACAATACAAACCCCTAAAAAATTAGCAATGACAAAAATAAATAGATAAAGTTAGAAAAATCTCACAAACTATAGAATCACGCAAAATGCGTTGTCTTTAAAGGTTGATTCGTGCCACCCGGAGTAGAACTCGATGTGAATGGCTCTTTTGGCCGAACAACCCCCCAATATTAGACTATGATAATTTCTTCAAGTTGATTACACACTCAAGCAAGAAGAACTAGGAACAACCTTACTCGCCTTTCCTTTCTTTAATAAAAAATTGAAGCTGAAATTTCTATGTAGCAAAACAGAGGGGAGATACGGCTGGAGAAGAGGAAGAAAAATGATAAATGAATTGTGTGTGTTGTAGGGTTTAATAAGTTGACTAAGTAAAGGACATGGGCTGCTCCCAACGGTTACTGTGTAAGCCAACGGGCAGCACAATAAATGCCCCAACGGGCAGAACCAAAATGGGCTAAAAACAAAAGAAAGGGAAAAGGAATGAGGCCCAAGAGAGATAGAGACTAGCTTAAGTCCAACCCAAGCCCAACTCCAACCCTTAGCCCATTATCTTTCAAGCTATCACTTAAGAGGTGCAATGGTTTATAAACCTACATGAGAACTCATCTTTAACCAATGTGGGACACAAGCATAGTTTAAGAGTTTGAAACACACATACTCCAACATCTTCGTCTTCTTTTCTTCTTCAATTTCAGATCTTCTTCTTTCTTCTTTAGATTCTTCTTCTTATTCTATGTAAGACTCAAGTTCCATGTGGCAAAAACATGTCTATGTTAGCAATCAGAACTCGAAACTTTGAGACTCAATTTCTTTATTGAACTCAAGCCTCAAAAGCTCGAGATGCTATTCTCCTCAGTTCTTTTCAATGCCTGCTAACTAATGATATAATGTAGCATACCCCAAAGTTGAAATATTCAAACAACAAGTATTTTGGCTCTATTCAAGCCATAACAAACCATAATTTTGCATCTCCCTCCACAATGATGAGTCATAGTTGGCTCAAGGGTGCCTAAGGCCCCACTTGTCCCAAATTTTCAAAACAAAGTCTCAAGTCTCCCATTGCATAAACAAAAGCCCTTAAAATTGTAAAGTGATAATTGAAGTTTTCAAGGAAAAAAAATTATAGATGAGTTTTGCATTTTTCCTCCACCTCCAAGAGGGCCCCCTTAATATTAAGTCAATTGAAGTCCAACATAATTAAAACTATAAATTATTTCACTAAACAAGAAAAATGTTATGAGTGTGCATAATGATTGACAATTAATTATCTTGACAACTTGTAAAAGAGATGCTAATAAATCCTTAATATAATAACTTAATTAACAATTCCACATCTCAAAAAACAAGAAGAACGGTTGTAAAACATATACATATATAAATATAACTATATATATATTGATATTTAAATATTAAAAAAAACCATTAAATTTTTTTACCTTAGGCCTCAAAATTTAATGGGCCATCCCTGTGATGAGCGGTAGTTTTCCTTAGCAACTATAAGCATAGCCTATTCAATTGCAACAGGTTTACTTCAAAAGAATCATGAAAATGGATACATATGGCCCAAGATTTTTGTTGGAGTTGGCTTTTATTTGATATTAGGCCACGGGTCAAAAAACCTTATTGATTGAGCATCGTGAAGTGTAGAGTGTAACGAAACAACACGAACAATAATATAAAGCAAGAGTTCAGTAAAGTGGTTGTTTTGAATAAAAACCCAACCCAACAATAATATAAAGCAAGAATGCAGTGGAGTAGTTGTTTTGAATAAAAAATACTCAAAACCCAACCCAACCTGATCCACGCACACCCAATATAGGCTAACGATCTTGTACTTATGCCCATTAGTTACAATTTATTTAAAATTTTGCAATTGGAGGTATCCCTTCGTTACTCAAACCATTTTAAAATTTAAACGGTTAATATGCACAACAAAGGTATGATTAACAATTTGAGAATAAGAATGCGACTCTTTATAACACAGTCTCTTCTTTTTATTGAAATGACTTATTCGAGAGATTAAAGATGAGCATGAACAACCTTTGTTTGTATATAATTAGAATAGAATCTTTATTTCACTTTTTATATATTCAAAAATAACCTTTATATCTAAGTGAAGATTATTTAATGACAAGAAAAATTAAGGATATAAAAGCAAATTTTAGAAATTTAAAGCTCAAATTCCATAAAATTATAACACACATTGTATAATTTAATTATAACTACTACTTACGGTTACAACTAAAAATGTAATATATTTTTATATTTAAATAATAAGAGCTTCTAAACATGCACGTAGAAGGATGGCAATATGGCGGAATGAGGTTGGATCATGATTGCCCTGTCCATGCTTTGTCCCCTTTTTAGGGTGGGTTGGAGATGTGTTTACTAACTTAATGAGAGTGATGACATAAAGATAAAACAAAAAGAAAAATACAACCATGAAAATACTAAAAATCCTTCTAAAAAAAAAAGAAAATACTAAAAGAGAAGGAATGACAAATATTTTGAAAATAGTAGTAGAATATGTATAAAATAAACTAGCTTCATCACACGCGCTTTGCACGTGCGATGAAGTTTTTTTTTAATATTTTAAGTTAAATGTAATTTTTCAATTTGAATTTATCTATTATCAGTGAGGTTACATGGGAAATTTTTTTTAAGAAACTAAAATTTAGGATTTGAAATTGAGTAAATTGCTGGGTTTAGTGTGTGCTAGTTTTTAGGAAAAAAATGTATCAAAAGTGCATGAGATATATTTAAATAAAGAGTGTGTTAATTTTTAGGAAAAAAATTTCTTTGGAAGTTTTTTTTTTTTTTTGAATTTTGTTGAATTACAATTTTAACCCCATTTTTTATTTTTAAAAAATAAGGATTATCTAATTAGATTAAGGGTATTTTTGACAGTTTTTGAAATCATAACTAAATTTCTGAATTCTCTTAATATATAGAGATAAATTATAACTACCATATGTATAGAAAAGAGTAAATTATAATTTATATGTATATATTCATTTTGAGATGGATGGTAGCAAAAGACGAGGCAGGGTGAACAAAACCTGTCCTTGCCCCATAACCATTTTGTGGTGGGGAGAAGCGGGGCAGAGCAGATTAGGTGGGGGTGGGATGTTTTTGCCATCCTTTATAGCACGTGTGAGTAGTAAGCAACACTATTTACTTGACATGTTCATAGATCTCTTTTTGTGCAGGATTCCGATTTATACAACCAAGCCCAAGTCCAGTTACATTAATGGACCGTACTACATGACATTGGGTCTCCAAGCCCAAATGAATTCAAAGAAGAAGAGTTGTATTGAAACAGAGACAAGTTTTATCAAAAAAAAAAGGAAAAAAAAAAACAGAGACAAGTCAGACAACAAGTGACTCAGTACTTAGTACGACTCATAGAAATTTTCTGACGTGGCGGGATATGATTGGTTTGTCTGCGTGGAGTTAAATTGCACCTTCACCCAGACCATCTTCAAGTGCAAAGGCCTTCCTCTTCTTCCTAGTTCTTCTTCGGGGTTTTTAACGCTACAGAAAAAGAAAATCCAAAACATTACAGATAAAAAGAGAGAGAGAAAAGAAGATGAAGGTGTTGTGGGTGATCCTACTTTCATACACTCTGTATCACCATGTGTTAGCCGATCAGATCTTCCCAGCCCAAGTTGGTAAATCCTGAATTTGATTTCGTATCTGTTTCAACTTGTTCTAGAAAAATTCTAAATTTTTTGGTTCACTTTTCATCGATTAGCTACAAAGACTGTATTTTTATTTAATTTAGTTTGATGGGTTTTTTTTTTTTTTTTTTTTAATTTTTAATTTTAATTTTTAATTGCTTTGGTAGAAATTCAAGTTAAGAGGAATTGGGTTCAACAGGATTATGTAAATGCTAATTCAGGCTTTTATGGGTTAATGCGTTTCTGGGTCTATGGAAAGTCTCATAGTGTGTTGTGTATTTGGGTTAAAGCAAGTGAGGCACATACTATTTTCTCATTTAGAGGGTTTATAGGAATATTTGTGGTGATTAATGATTGCAAAACAAGTTCCTTTGCTTTGCTTCAAAATAATCCTATTGGCTTCAAAGGGAAAAACTTAGGTACATTATATTAGGTTTCCCAATTAAATTCACACACTTAGCTGCATTGATCAATACAGCACAAACAGTATTATCTTTCCCGAAGAGAATTCAATTCATCCAATTGCGTGTTTGAATTTAATTGGGAAACCTAGTGTACTGCATCTAAGGAACAGTACTTATGTTTTGTCCTTAATAAAAAAGAAGAGAGTAGGGCAGTTCATCTATTATTTGACTCGCTGAAGGAGTCGTGTTATGGCTTGTGAGCAAGGGATGTAGACTAGAGAGAAAATCTTTCATAGTAACTAATGGGTATTTAGAGCGTTTCAGAATTTAATTGTAATAGGTGTCGTGCTGATTAGAGAATGATTTGTGCTTTGGAGGGCCTTGTTTGAAGGCTTAATCAATTTTAGGGCTTTAAGTTAACTATATATGGCACTTATTGTTTATATTATTGACCTAGTGGTTCAAAGTATGATGTTTTACAGTTCCAAGGGGTTTACAATCTTGTTTAGTGTTTAAATGGTCTACTAAATAGGGCCAAGTTTTATTGATGATCCCTCACATGACACCAATTGGCTCAGTAGGAATTTTGCATCAATCTGAGAGCTGGAATAGAATGATGGATCATATTTTGATCCATATAGAAGCCCCAAATGTTAAGAAATGGCTGGCTGCTTCTGCTTATGCATGCTTATTTCATCCAAGACCAGTAAAATCATAGATAGTGTAACTATGATGACAAGGTGTTAAAGAATGGAATAAACTATCTAGGATCAATATCTTTGAGCTGGAAAAAGGACTTTTGGGAACATTATGGAATGGTTCAGCCATAGAAAGGCTGTGGTAGGTGCTGACTATGTATTGAAGTGGCAGTTACAGTCCCAATGGCTTCAAGGGCCTAATGATTCATGTGGGTGTATCAGTTAGATTGTTATATGTGTTTCTTTCCTACTTGGTGTACAATCCAGGTCTTCATGTGGAAGTTGTGTCTCCAACCACTTTTTCTTGTCTCTGTTATTGGCTATAATCCGAAAGTCTGGTTTCTTTCAATTTATTTCTAGCACTCCAAGTTAATGTTCTTATCTCTACTACAATAACTTTTGATCAGCAGGTGGCACATTTGGTCGCAGCTTCCGTGAACCAAAGTATAAGATTGAATTCCATCCAGAAGATTCACCTTTTCATCCTGTAAGTAGTTTAAAAGCCTTTTAAATTTATTTGTTGTTTGGTCCTAGCTAGATGGATGCTCCAAATACTTTTATAAAAAAAAAGTAGCCATTTTGGGTTTGTGGTCTGACTTTGGAGATTCCTTTTTTTCTTTGACTGTTTAAACTTAATCTACGAAGCATTTTTTGTTACTTGGATGTCACTTTTTTGAGTAATTAAGTTGATTGTGCATATGCTTTATCTAATTGACATGTACTTCTTGTATTTTCTTCGAATTTATTCCAGTAGAAAATACAAGGCATTTTTGTCATCCTTTTGAGTAGTTAAAGTTGATTGTGGACAATGCTTAATTTAATTGACATGTACTGCTTGTATTTTCTTCTAATTTATTGCAACAGAAAATATCTTATTAACAGAAGCCCAATTAGTGCTCTTTTCTGCTACCATAAACCTTAGGATAATAATTTTTATCATGAAAGCAGAAATATTTGTGAGATATGAAAGTGAGGTGGCTTTGTTCTTTTCTTGCAATAGTAAGTTTGAACAGAGAGCCATTGTTACTCTTTAAGGTGCTTAACCTTATTGAACATGGTAAAAGTGCTTTCCCTATGCAGTTATTACTGGCTTGGCTTTTTATTAGTCAGTGATTCTGTCAAGTTTTGCTATATGAGATTGCCTTGGTCAGATTCTTGTAAAGATGGTGTTAGCAGATGACCTTGGGATCACATTTTTGGTTCACAGATTACTTTTTAATCCATATTTGGTTTCCTTCCAAGTTCTTTGTGCCCAAAATTTATTGTTTCTATGTTAATTGAAGAAGAGAAAGTACAAACTGTGAAAGTTTGATCTAATAATTGGGCCCGTTTTATTTGGCAGGATGATGATCAGGAGTCTGTGGTTATGCCCAATAAAAATGGGGAGAATTTTTTATGTTTTTTGCCTAAGGTGGAGAAAACCAAGAGTGGAAAGCCAGTTACTCGGCACAACACAAGCAGCATGATAGTGGAAAGCGAAAAACGAATTAAATTAAAGACACCAGATGAGCTGCTTGAAGCACTGAAGGACCAATGCTTGATCAGAGTTAGTATCTGTCACCCAAAAACTATCTTGATTGTGTGCCTTGGTTGACTGATACTTTTTAAAGTTACTTAAATTAAAAATACTTGTTTCTTTGTTGGAATTATGTAGCTCACATTAAGTTGCAATACTTGTTTCTGTGAATTATGCCTGCTTTAATAATCCTGCATCTACCTGAATTATCCTCTAATGTTACCAAATCCTTTATGCAGCAAGAAGGCTGGTGGTCATATGAATTTTGCTATCAGAAAAAGTTACGTCAAGTTCATTTGGAGGATGAAAAGGTATTCCTAAAGTGGCTCTAAGGTTCTCTTCTCCTAGAGTACTCCTTCTGGGGTGGGCTTGGGGCTTACGCCTATAAGGCGTTCATCTACTTCTCTCCTCCTCCTTAATTACTTAACCAAAAAATAGATTCTCTTCTGTTATACTAGGCCATTATTTGTTAGTTGCTTTTGTCACTGATGTGTTTTTGGTAATATGTTATTAAATCAGAGCATGATGGTTTAATGGGAGGAAGTGCTCTAATACAGTAATATGCATGTGATGAATCAAATAAACAGTATCTTAATAAACTTTTGGTTGGTGGTTTTTGGGCTATTACTGTAGTTTTGGTGGATCCCACTTAATGAATTAATTGCTGAAGCTTCAAATAGATTGGATTCATATTTGTCCAAGATTTCATTTTGTAATCATCCTTGTAGTGATAATTGTAGTAGTAGCAGTATCATTCTTAGCAGCAGCAGTTGTAGTAGCAATAGCACTAGCTGGTTGTAAATTTCAGTTATCATGATTCCTCTATTGAAATTATTTGAGAGTGTTGAAGACCTGAGAATCATGTGCTAATCAGATAAATTTTTCTTTCATTACAGGAGGTTCAGGAGTTTGTCTTAGGTCAGTACAATGCAGAGGCCACAGCTGCTTTCAACCAGAATCTCTCTGATATTTCTGAATTGAAAGATCCCCACTCAAAAGATGCATCCCAAAGGTATGCTTTTATTAATATGATAATTGATAGGTTAGGTACAAGGGAAAACTTGTTTTTAATTAAAAAGGGGCTTTGGCCTTGAAAACTAAAAGAGGAGGAAGAGTTGATACTGATTATTGTATTAAATGGTTCATGTAGGTATCATGCTCATCAGTATACAAATGGAACCATGTGTGATCTTACCAATCAGCCACGAGAGACTGAGGTATGAAGTAATTGAAAATCAAGTGGCTTTCAATTTTCCTTCCCATCTCACTTATGCTGAATCTTTTCTTGTTTTCATTTGCAGGTGAGATTTGTATGTGCAGAGACCAGAGCTATGATTAGTTCTATTACAGAGCTGTCCACTTGCAAGTATGCACTTACGGTTCAATGCCCAACGCTTTGCAAGCACCCGTAAGTGTCTCTCTCTCTCTCTCCATATAATGTGCAAATTAAATGAGAGAAAAATAGGAGTGTTTTCTTTTCTGATGGAAGCATATCATTTTATGGTGCTAAAAGTGCCCTGTGTTCTACATGGTCTGATGATCACCTTTGACCTGGCAGATTGTTCCAAGAAGAGAGACCAGTGTGGCACACCATTAACTGCAATGTGCTTCCTAAAGACTATAAGGATACAAAAGTGGGGGAAGAATCCAAAGAAAAGCAGATTCTTATGGTCACAGACGATGAAGCTCCTTCTAATTATGATTCAAAAGAGTGACAGACATTGATACATAGAGCTTTGTCGATACAAATTAAATGAGTCAAAAGAATGACTGTTGTATGGCTCTCTGCTTTCTTTTGCATATAAATGCAGTAGATAGATAGGTTTTATTTTTTTATTTTTTAGAAGATAATTGATCCTTCCAGGTTTTTGTTTAAGTTCATCATACTCTCCAATTAAAAAAAAGTTCATCATACTTGTGGATAGCTCTCCAAGAAGATTCTCCTCTCTCTCTCTCTCTCTCTTCCCCTCAATTTTCTAAGAATTGGAAACCAGCTGGAACTAATAATGCATAATACAATGCAATTTCCTTAAAACAAGTATACTTTGGTTCAATTCTGTGTTCTGACCTTCTTAGAACGATGTATTTCCTTTGCAGCCAAATAGCATTTGGTATTTGCCTAGAAAGATATGAAAGGGCATAATTCATATGCATAAATGGTCATGGGATTTGATTGATGTTTGATTCTATGAAGTAGCTTCTTAGCTTTGTGTAGTATGAAATGCTTATCCTGTCATGAGCAGGAAGAGGTCAAAATGTAGATCAATTGAAGGCATGTCTGGCATTGCATCAGGAATGTGCTAAAAAAGCTTTAAAGCTCTTTACCACTAATGCTCTACAAATAAACCTTCACTTCCTACAATTATCCTGAGATAAGTAGTTTAGGTGGAAGAGTCTTGTTTTGTCACTGAATGTGTCTCCTGCTTAGGGTGTTTGTTTTATTGGTTTGAATAAAGCTGCTTATTCATCCCCCAAAAAAAAAGTGCTTACTGAGATTGTTTATGAGACAAGCATGGCTGAGTGATGTTATTACAGAGGAAGAAACTCTGTATTAGCTAGTTTGTGACCTGCTCAAAATTCTGAAAGAAACTAATCTGTGATCTGCAGTTGCCGGCTATATTACGGTTAGAGGGAAAGCTAAGTCTCAATATTGCACCCTCAAAACCCAGACTCCTGAGGCTTGATTTTTAAGCAGAAGCAACTATAATCACCCAGCTCATGATGCTTGCTTTACGAGCACGAGCAGTGCGCCATTAAATAAAGATTATTCCTGGGATATTAA
Source organism: Notholithocarpus densiflorus (assembly GCA_030021035.2). Classification (NCBI taxonomy): domain Eukaryota; kingdom Viridiplantae; phylum Streptophyta; class Magnoliopsida; order Fagales; family Fagaceae; genus Notholithocarpus; species Notholithocarpus densiflorus. The sequence goes on from JARYZH020000003.1 coordinate 5,451,955, forward strand.
ATCTCAACAGAGAAAATACTTGCAGAACAAGCCCCTTCTTGTGCTCTTGTTTGTGATGGAAGCCTGTCCTGTATTTTTCATTTAGTTCATTTGACAACTTAAATGGTTCAAAGGGCGAAGTATGATTGCCCACTCCCCTCAAGTATCACGTGAATAGATAGAAAACTGATGACTTTGAGCTATTTAAGTTGTAAATACAGCTTTGCAAGAGTAGGTTTTCAGTTCAAGCAGAATACTTTCAATCCTTGCAGCCTCCATTGGATGTAATAAATAAAAATAACAAATTTTTATTATTGAAGAACTCATTGCTTTTAAGTAAGGATGCCTTGGACCATATAAGCTTATCAGATAAAATATAAAACCACCACTCACACCTAAAAAGAAAAGGAAAAAGAAAATAACAGGGCACCATCACATCAGGATAAAATATAATGCATTGACAGAAAAATGATAATGTCATGACAATTAGAACTTTGATGTTAGTAGAATTCTAATGTACCATGACTACAACTTTAGACATCTAAGCAGATTCGATATCTACCATCCCACTATACACGTAGACACTAGTATGCAGAATTGACTAGAGTTATCTTCTCATTAGCAGCATGGTGCCTTCTCACTATTGCCTGCTGACTCCAGAATAGCCAAGTACTCAGATATGGCCTCACCTTCTTTAGTGACTTCAATGTCATAGTCTGTTAAAGCATCTCCTTTTGCTAGTTCATCAGCAAGTTCATCTTCCATCTCTACATCCCGCTCTTCTACTTCACTGGCAGTTGAAGGACCTCCAGCATCAGGAATTGTCGGAATGGAAGAATTTGCATTGTTATCAGCAGAAATCGTTGGGTTTGGCTCAGATTCTAGATTGCTGTTTGCAGCAACTGAGGGGTTCGTCTCAGATTGTGAGAGAAGTAGATGCATTGCTTGCTCCATAGTGCCACCAACCTGAAGAGCTGCAACCACTGCACACAAGAAACAATATCAGTTTGCTGCTTGCCCTAAAGAATGGCTACCCATTAACCCTGTGGGAGTGGTTTCAACGCAGGAAATTAACTAAAGCTTTTGATAACATTTGTTTCAATGCAGGAAATTAATTCTCACCCAGCGTTAAAGGAAACAATCAATTTGGTGGAAATTGCAGGAGTTTTCCACTTGTTTCAATTCCACAAATATATTAAATTGGGGGATTAAAAACAACAGTAAAATTTATGGTATTATCTTGTATAGGGCAAGAAGAATCAGTAAGAGGGAATTTAATGAAGGCGGTTATGTGACTTTACTGCAATATGTAGCTCTTCAATAAGTTACCTCTTGATCTTTCAAAGCCCATAAGTACAAGCTGTTCAATTGCAGCTTCTGATGCTCGTTGCTGCCTTTTCCTTTTCCTTGATTCAATATCCACCTGGCAGGGAAGAATGTTAGCACTGATAAACGAATGAGATAACTTGAAACCAAAATTATTTCATGGGAAACTGCAAGGTGACCTGCATGGCAGAATTAGTTTCTGGATTTGTCAAATTATCCAGCGCCTGCTGAAAGTCATTTTCATTTCTTCGAAGGGCTTCAGCAGCAAGCTCCTTCTCAAACCTGCCAAATCAAGTGATTGTTAGCTTGACTAGTGACTATAAGGGTGTTCCTGCTATGCACCTATTTGGTTATGGACAGTAGGCATCACACTGAAGCTGCAGTTTAATAAAGTTCCCTTAAAATCAAACAGCAACAAGCTATCCTAATTTTACACTATTCTTTTTTGATAGTAGAAAAATTAAAAAATAAAATAGTGTAACATTCCTATACCTAAACCCTGAACTCTAAAAGTAATTCTGGCTGGCATCTTACCCAATGGAAACCAATTCATTCAATATCTTGAGATCCACAGCTTTCTTTGAGGGTGTCATTCCATACTTTTTTTGCTCCCTGCAAAACTTTTGAGCTATAATAAAAAATACTGACAGGAAAAAAGAAGAAGACCAGAGTTAAATTTTAACAAGTCACACCCACTTTATATCGTTTTGTCGCTTCAAATCCTCCTCTCGTTTTCGTGCTCTCTTTGCCTTTTCCTCAACCAGAAAATCAACAGCACTTCCAATATCTTGATTGCTCATTCTCAGCGCTCTTTTTGAATCACGTTCTTTAAACCCCATGCTCATAACAAGTGATAAGGCTTCATCAGGCACCTGTAACTGAAATCAACAACAGAAGATTGGAATTGAGATGGGAGAAACATAAAAAGAAGGTAAATATCAGAATCTGAAAAGGTGAGGAGGTTAGATTTGAGGGGAGTGGGCTGCTTCATCTAGGTTTGAATCTTATTGAGTGGTCTGCTAGAGATCAAACATTGGGAGTATGGAAAACGAACAGCTTAGGCAATAACCAAAAAGTAATTTAATAATGATCCAGATACAGCTAAAGCAATATCTATAGTTAGTTATACACAAAATTTTAACGAATATGGTAAGTGACCAAATTTTTGTATAAAAATCATAAGTATTATGCATATGGATGTTGTAAATGCAGTGAACATTTCAAAATGATTTATTACAAATCCAAAAGCACTATTTACGCATTCAACTAACCTGGGAGAATTTTGCTTGTGCTGAGGTCAATGCCTTCCTCGATTTATCAAACTGACCACTGTGATATGCCACCACCCCTTCCAGCAACTCCAGTCTTAAATGTCTATAAACAGAAAATTAAAATAAATTAGCTCACACTGCATATTCAATAATCTCACAGATTAAAAAGTAGGGTAAATTACAATAAACTACCCTGAGGTTTAGGGTAATACCAAGCATATCCAAAGGTTTTTAAAAATGACCAATTTGGTCCTTAAACACTAACGCCGTTTGTGCACCGTCTATTAAACCATTTTATTTATTTTTTGTTTTTCCTTTTCTTCTCTCTTTCCCTTCAGTCTTCACTCCAGAAAATTTCTCTCTCTCTCTCGCAAGCTCAAGCCATAAGGGTTTCAGACTCAATAAAGGACCAACAACTCTGCCACTGGAATGGTTCCAGATCTGGTTTACCCACAAAACTCATGCCATACGCCGCCGTTTAAAGCTGGGTGGTTGGGTTGTGATCTACGAGTATGGTGGCTGGGTCGCGATCTAGGAGGATGGTGGACGGCGGTTTCTAGGTCAAGATGAGTGGTGGGCGGCGGTTGTTGGGTTGAGATGAGTGGTGGGTGGCGGTTGCAGGATCACAATCTGGAGCTCGCCATCGTGGGTATGGTTTTTTTTTTTAATTTTTTTAAAAGATATGATTTGGGTTTGAGCTATGAATCATGTGATGTTTTTTTTTTTTTGGATAGATATGAATCATGTGATGTTGGGCGGTTGGGTTTGAGGAGGATAAAAGGGTAGTGATAAGTGGTGCCGTGGTGGACGGTGGTTGTTGGGTCACATGATGCTTGCCGTTGTGGGTCTGGGTTTTGTTTTGAAATTTTTTTGATTTGGGTCTGTTTGAGGATGTTGGATGATTGATTGGTTGAGTTGATCTATGTTTGATTCTCGTGTGATGCTGGATCTAATTGCATTGATCTTGGTTTGATCATTGTAGTGAGATTTTTTTTTTTGAATGCTCTGTAAATTTTTTTCCAAATGAGACTATGTATGGTTTTGGAAAATGAGTACAAGTTTAGTGAGCTTTTATTTTTGAATGTTTCTTAAATACATGGTCATGTATAACCTTTCGATACTGATTTGAGCTTGAGAGAGAGAGAGAGAGAGAGAGAGGTGTTTATGTTCTGGGAAAAGAAGAGAGAAAATGAAGAAATGAAGAATATAAATGAACTAGAAAGTTGTTTGGGAGAGAGTTAACAAACGGCATTACATAGTGTTAGTGTTTAAGGACCAAATTGGTCATTTTTAAACCTTTGGATGTGCTTGGTATTACCCCTAACCTCAGGGTAGGTCATTGTAATTTACCCTAAAAAGTAAAAGCATACATATGACTACTCACATTGCAAGCTCTGGATGGCGACCAGCTTGGAGGAGTGTGACACGAGAGGAGTCCTTCCCATGAGCACGTTCAATTCCTTCTCTAGCCTTTTCCAGGCGTGCTCCTGCCACTGAGAGCCATCTGATGTCTCGAAGCATGAAATAGCACCACACCATGTCTATTTGCAGTATTGGGACATTGTCAATCAGCTGAACAGCAAATGAGACATCAACATAAAACAGAGGATATAACAACAAAGAAACTGAAATTTTCTCAAGAGTTTTGAATGTCAACAACATGAAATTGATGATGTTACATTTACAGACTCTACAAAGAATTCAACATGTCATAATTTACTTAGGGTAGCTTTAAGTATTTTCAAATTCTAAGATGCACAAAGTAACTTAGGTCTCGTTAAGTGAAATTTGAGAATTAGCTCATGAAAGCTTAGGTATTCAACTATTTATAACTGGTGCATAATCAAATGTAAAGACAAATAAGAAGAAATTCATTTATTTTTGCTTGCTTAAAAACCCAAGCAAACATATTTCCTTGAATTTTCAAAAACTCAACTTTGACTCTGATGGTCACAAGCAATTTATATACAAAAATGCGTGTTCTGCAAGCAGCTCAGCCAAATGGTTTCCTTTAAAATGCAGTAACTCAGAGCAACTTTCAGCTCTTTCAACTAAATGACAAAAGACACCGCACCACAAATGGCTCGCAAAGTCATTTGTCATCAATAATTTTAATTCTATCAACAGACCTTATTAATATAGAAGAAAGAACAGCTCACTCACCTCAATGACCTTTGAATTGCACAGAGAGAAAGCCTCCTACAAGAAAGAATTAAGCCAACTGGGATTATTCACAGGAAAATACTTTACTGAACATTGCCATAACCAACTTCCCATGCAAACAGGACAAAAAGTGGTTAGTGTAAGGTTAAAATTTATCAATTAATCAAGATTCAGGGAAAAAAAAAAGGAAAGAGAGGAGATTGTCAATGATTAAGATGGGTATGCATGATAATATATGATTACTGAAAAAAATCACAAACAACTGATAAGGGGCGAAAACCTTAGAAAGGGTTTAAACTTTAAAGCCAATACATATCCCCCAGGGTCATGAACTGAAGTACTTACTAAAAATTGCATTTGATTAGTTCGTTTTGACATAGATCTCAAGAGATGCATCAAATTGACAACTGTTGGGGGGTAGTCTTAGGTAGTCAAAGAATATACAGCATTGCATTTTTTTAGTCCCTTTAAGAGAGAGAGAGAGAGAGAGAGAGGGGTAACTCTTTTCAGATTTTAAAAATCCAAAATTCAAAATCATGGAAAGCACATCAGATTAATTTTATTATTCCTTACAAGATTCTACCATGTTAAAAAATCTACTATGCAACTAATTCAATCGCATTAACCATTTACAAAAATACAACTGCAACTGACCTCTCCCATGGTAAGCACTTCTAATGCATCTTTGTAATTCTCCCTCCTAATTAGTTGCTTTGCATTTGCGTGAAGCATCAGGCCCATCATGACTGCCCTGTAACATAATAGCCCAAATCTTCAGCATCGAGAATGGGATCATAGACCCTTTAAATACCTCAACAAAGGAATTACTTGTTCACATCTAGCAGCACTTTCAAAATATTACAAGCCAAATCTAATTATTTATCATACCGCTGATCAGTTTCAGATCCCAAATGTACTGTCTTTCCACTTTGATCTTCAAGTTCTATATTGAAGTCTTCAATTGGTAATGAACCATCTGCATGCCTTTTGGCCAGTGCTGTGGCAGCTGCCCTGTTGTGATAGAGACACCAACCAAAAAATATGTAAATAAAAAGGAGCCGCCAACAAGTTAGAAAGAAGAAAAGATGCACACAAAGCAACAAAATAAACAACAGATGGATCTCTATGATGCAGGGAGAGCAGCGAAAATTATCTCAAATTTTTACTTATTTGAGATACCTGATCTCATATTTGAATTTTTGACTTGCATGGAGTGAAATAGCCTAATATGATGGTGCTTTCAATAGATCAAGATAAGGCTGTATCATTTGTTCCATCCATTGATTTTATCAATCCATTTAAATTTAATATGGTGGAACAGAAAGCTTTTTTGTTCTTACCACAACTGGTCTTCAATAGTTGGTGCAAGTGTCAAGTGCAAAAGTTCAAATTTTTAAACACATCAAAATTCAAGGTAAAGTTTTCTTCAATCAGGGGAGAATGATGCAGAGAAAGAAGCCAGAATTAGTTCAAATTTTATTGTCTCAAATGTTACTTATTTGAGATACCTGATGTCATATTTGAAAATTTGAAATTGGACTTTCATGTTGTTGAGGATTTTATGGAAGGTAATTTTGACTCAATGAACTCTTGAAGCTTTTTAAAAAGAGGCTCTAGGAATAGGTTTGAGTAGTGAATTTTGAACAGTATTTCTGTTCAGAGATGTTTCTCTATAGCTTGGTGGTGATTCCAAGCACCCTCAGGTAGTATAATGAAGTCTACGGTTTAAATTATTTATTTAAATTATTATTTTTGCTTGTTCAGTGTGCATCATCATTTCCTTTGGCCATCAACAAGGAAAAATCAAATTATGTATGCCCACCAATATAAACCTAAAAGATTAGGTGTTACAATATAAACCTAAAAGATTAGGTGTTACAATCATGTTACAGATAATGCAATCCAATTATAGTTGGACCTTGTTGCAATGGAACGTGCCCTCTGTCCAAGCCATGTGTTGTGGGTTTGAGCCAAGTATCAGCCTTTCCAAAATTGGAGGAAAGAATGTTTACTGATCACCTCTCCTAGACACTTACAGAAGCAGAAGACTTTTGCGTGGTATACAATCTTTTAGATAATGCAAGTCAGTAAATGAATTGCTATCTCATTGAGAGATATGCTGATGCAGATTGGTTGAGGGAGAAGAAAATATTTTCTTCTCCCTCAACCAATCTGCATCATATGTAAAAAGCACCCAAGTAAGAAGATTGGACAAACAACAGTGTCCAGGATCTTTGCTACTTTTTTCATCATTCTCCATACTCTATATTCATGTTCACTTCCTAATCCCTAAAATCTAAGACAGGGAATCAAATTTTTTCCTCAATAGAGAGAAAATGCAATAAATAAGAGGTTTAAAATCATATCAAGGAAGGGGGGGAGGGGGGAAAGCAAGGAATGGAAAGGCACATTATGTCTATGTGTCCTATTTTTGGTCCTTTAGTCAAGAGTATGTCGTTAATTTAAGGCATAAGGCAATGCTGCAGATGAAGAGTACCCTATGAAGAAACTTACACATGTGGCAATTGATTAAAAATATTGGGCCATGCTTGGCAAGTCAGGGAGAAATATATAAGGTCATAGTGCACTAGATTGGTCAATCAACCAGCTTTCTCTGATGTTTTCCAAAGCATTTGCACAAATTATCAAGTCTTAAAAAATATTTTTCAGTTACTCCTTTTGCAATTAACAGGTTCATGGAAAACATACTATTGCAGTAGGTTTAATCCAAGGCAGCCTAAAAACAATTGAACTATTGTACTAGGTCCAAGGACCAGGTATATCAAGATACAGAACAACCTACCTATTCACCTAAGGTAACGCTTTGTAAACCATATTAACAGGAGCATATGATCTTAAATTTAGAACATAAAAGTAGTACCTTTGAGTTTGGCTCCAAAGCAAAGGTGAGGGGTAAAGAAGATTTTCATTATTTTACAAATAAAAGAGTAAAATGACAACTTTCACTCAACTGTGTATAATAAAACAATTAGGCCTAGTAGTGAAAAGTTTCTTATGCTTTTATACCAAAACAACACCAAAAAGAACATTCAAAACTATATTTCTTTTCGACAGATTCTACAGCACCAGAAAATTATGAAAATACCAAAACAAAAACCTCCAAGTTCACTGAAATTTTACAGTGTTTCTTCAGAAATTTTAGTCCTTAAATTGAGAACAACCATAAAACAGTTATGCACTATAACTCAATTTTCTTTAAGCAATTCAATTCCCAGGTCACAGTGTAATTTAAATCTCATTAATCCATCGAAACTAACAATCCAAAAAACAACAAAACAAATAATGAAGAGAAACGCTGCAACCCCTATAAACCCAACAAATAGATAGAATCTGAATTAGAACTTAAGTTGCCAGCTAAATATTAAACAAGGAACACTTGCTCATTGAAAAACCAGAAATCCATTATACCAAGAAAACAAATTAAAGATAGAGAGTATGAGTTAATCACCAATATAAAAAATTGAAAAAAATTTACTCTCTCTCTATCAAATGCAATAACCAGAACACATTACCTACAAAAACACAAAAGCAGAAAAACATTCTATTTTCATCAAAATCAACAAATTCATGATCACAATTCACAAAGCACAATCTAAACGCATTGCGAAGCAACCACAAACAATCAAAACAACATACGTTCTCGTCAAAATCAAAATCATTTCCTACAAACGCAAAAGCATAAGAACATCTCCTTTTCATCAAAATCAACAAAACCCATGATCACAAAACGCAATCCAAACGCAAGCCAAGCACCCACAAAAAACTCAAACAACACACATTCTCGTCAAAATTAAGAAAACCCATGATCAAAAAAAGCAATCACAATAGCTTGGAAAATACTCACTTGACTCGGCTGAGTCTGTTAGAGCGTTCCTCCTCAGCCATCAACTCCACCCCCAACGACTTTCCCTCCTCAACACAGACCCGACTGGCAAGTATCTTAGCGTTGTTCTTGACACCCAACTGGGTCAACTTCTCAGTCCCATCGCCATCTTTCAAGACCTTGCCTGCGCATATGAGATTGATCGACTCAGCCCCACAGCTTGATCGCTTTGCCACCTCTTCTCTCAACATGGGTACAGTCCATTCCTCCAATTCAACCTCTAGTATGCCTGCCCATGTGCCTGCTATCTTCAGTTTCGCCATCGAGAAAAGACACTCAGTCAGAGAGGATTTAGTGTGTTTGGATAGGCCTTAGCCTTATATGTGAGTCGTTGAGAGAACTAAGCTACGAGGAATTTGCTTGGGGATTAAGTTAAGTCAATAGCTGTGTATTTGGAAACTACTATGATATGATTTTGCTTTTTAGTTTTTACTTGTTTATACTTATACAGTGTTTGTGATGTGTCACAACGCACCAGTCATTAGCCGCCAAGAAAGTAAGAACCAATATGCTACCTTTGCTTTGTCAGTACTCTAAGACACAACCCAAAAAAAGGCACAAAAAGCCATGTATATCATAATCTAAAATCTAAAATCTAAAAATATTTATAAATTAGATAAATTACAAAAAAAAAAAAAAATTTATTGTGCAACATATTATTATTGTGTTGGCAATTTTTATTGACTGCAAATAATTTAAATAACATTTTCACTAATCTTATTAATTATATTAATTTATATAAATTTTATTGTAACAAAAATGGTCATTCTAATTATTTTTTTAAACATTTTATCTCAAAATCCAGATTCACTTTGAAATGGAGATGGTCCATTTAAAGAATAGGATTTAAATGAAAGAAATTAAGGGCTTGGAATATGCCACCTCATTTAAAAGCCAACAATTGAATCCTAATTGTTGTTAGCCAAACTAAATGTTAAAGTTAGTCTTTAGGGGGAAAATACAAACACACATTAACAATTGTGTGCTCTACTAGAGAGGAAAAAGTAAATAGAAGAGGGGGTGGAGGTGATAAAAACAAATAAAAAGAGAGATCAAGGGGTATGACTTCCTCATTCTCTTGAAATTCAACTCTAATTATTTGGAAATAGATTCAATGTTCTTTGAAAGCCAACCCCATATTCTCATTGATACTGGCAAGACAAATATTTAAGAAGTATATTGTTCCTCCAACAAAGGATGATCAAGTTTTGCTCCAAGACCTAAATAATCACAAATCATTTTAAGCAATGAATGGGAGTGAATCACTTTTTTTTTTTTTTTGTTCCCTTGACACCCATGTGGATTTCTGTGATGATTATGTTTAGATTTTGATGGTTATCGACGTAGATTAAATGACTTTTGTATTGGGTCTTTAGGATTCCATAGTAAATTGAGTTCACAACTTAAATTCGTTCCTTTTGCATTCCAATTGTTTGATAGATTGTCCCAATGAATAAATTTTGTGGTTCTTTGACTTTATTAATAATAAAAAATGTTCAAAATAATGGACTGTTATTTTGATTTTCAAGGAAAACTTTTGAGCCAGATTGACATCAGATTGAGCTTGCTGGATCTTGGGACACTTCGGCTGGAACTTGGGGCACTCCGGTGTCAAGAGGAATAAAACATAATGGCTGAATGTTTCCTAGGAAACTAACATTAAATACTTTTTGATTTCTTGGAGAAAATGACTTCAAATATCTTCTGAATTGTTGGGCAAATAATAAATTTATTTGCTGGGCTAAATCAACATGATTGGGCTTAAGAAACTGATTGGATTGGGTTGTAGGTTTATACTGATACTCCTCACGCCATCATGTTTGTAGCTGCCACTTTCCTTCGGTGTCACAATGCCTTATGGGAGACCTCATGTTTGAGATTCCACTTTGATAAATTGGATATTTTCATGGTGCACGTGAGTCTTAAATGCAAATCATGAAATTTTGTTAGTAAATGTGAATTTAATGTAATAATTTAAGGTCATGCGGTAATTTGCATATCATCAATCAATTATGGGGCATTGCTCAATTTGGAAGCTTAGGAGTGATTAATATAGACCCAATAATTTAGGGGAAGTGCAATTAACCCAAAAAAAATAATGTGACAAACTCTAAAATTCAAGTGCCTTGCAAACTAGTGTTTTTTTTTTTTTTTCTTTGAGGGGATCCTTGCAAACTAGTTGAACAAAAAAGTGTGACAAGTTCTTCTTTTGGTTCATTTTAATAAATTTTCTTTAATTTCAGTTTAGTGGGACATAAAAATTAATGTTTCTTTAGAATCTTTACCCAAAAAATAAAACTGTTTACCTCACACCATTAGATAAATATACAATCACGATTCAAAAAAAAGAAAAAAAAAGAGTTCAATTCCTAGAAGATAAGTAAGGGCTATAAAATGTAAAACTAGATTTATTATTCTATTATTTTGTGCAATTATTGCATAAAATACCACATTGTACAATTGCTTGATCAAATTATGGTACAATTGATACCAAAAAAAAAAAAAATGGTCATTTACACAATCTATCAACTAACCATAATTAGATTACACGATTCTAAAAAAAAAAACAGTATTTATTTATTTTTTTGAGAAGAAAAAAAAAAAAAAACCATATTTAGAGTACACTTTGCCATGATTATAATCAATTCAATAACCTTATCTATTAGTAGTATTTTGTTTCCTTTAATTACTTGGAACTTGGAAGAAGGAAAAAATAAAAACCCATAATTATCTAAATTGAAAAAAAAGACAACAAAATTCCACTCTCAACAACAGTCAACACACACTGACACTACTAGAATAGCAAGTACTAGGAACCAACAGCAACATACATCATCGAACTTATCGAACTCCAAATCCCCGACCAAGACAGAGACCCACCCATGGCTGCCGGAGGCAGTGGAGGAGGCGGAGCTAGAAAGTCCACCACCAAAATCGCCACCACCACCGCCACCACAAAACGTAAAACCCAGAAACCCCAAAACAAGAACCTCAACCAACAGAACCTCCTAGCACTCATTTCCACCGCCACCTCCGCCACTCACTCCTTCCTCTCCCACCACGACCTCCTCCTCCTCCCTTCCCAATCCCTCACTCTCGAATCTCTCCTTTCCTCTTCTTCCCTTTCTCTCTCTTCCCTCCTCTCTCTCCTCCAACAACCCTCCAAACCTCTCTCTCTCCCTTCTCTTCCTTCTTCTTCATTACCACCTCCACCACCACCACCACAACAACAACAACAACAACAACAACAATGCTGGTTCCACCGCTTCCTCTCCGCCACTTCCTCCACCGACTACGACCCTCGTTGGTCCCACTTCTTCCATATCTCCAAACCCTCTTTCTATCACCTCCTTTCCCTTCTCTCCCCTCTTCTCTCCACCTCTCTTCCTTCCATCTCTCCCAGTTACGCTCTCGCCGCCACGCTTTACCGCATGGCTCACGCCGCACCTTACAAGGCGGTGGCACGCCGGTTCGGGTTCAGTTCTGGTTCCGCAGAGGCCTGCCGAGCCTTTTACACGGTGTGTAAGGCTGTGAATGAGAAACTAGGTGATTTGTTTGTGTTTAAAGCTGATATAGATAGAATTATAGTGGGTTTTGGGTGGATTTCGTTGCCCAATTGTTGTGGGGTTTTGGGGTTTGGGAGGTTTGGTGTTGAAGGTGAAGTGTTAGGGAAAAATGAGTCAGTTTTGGTTCAGGCATTGGTGGACTCTGAAGGGAGGTTCTTGGATGTCTCAGCGGGGTGGCCAAGCACGATGAAGGCCGATACCATTTTGCAACAGAGTAAGCTGTATTTGGGAGTAGAGGAATCGAGGGAGTTGTTGAATGGGCCAAGGTATGAGCTTAGTGATGGAAATTCGGTTCCTCAATACATATTGGGTGAATCTTGCTTCCCTTTATTGCCATGGCTTTTGACTCCTTATATTAGAGCTAATGAGGAGGATAGTTTTGGTTCGTCAGAACGGGAATTTAATTCTGTGCATAGTCGCGCTATGGGGTTGGTTGGCACAGCATTTGGGAGGCTTCGGGCTCGGTGGCAGCTTCTAGGGAAGCAATGGAAGGAGGAGTGTATTGAGTTTATGCCGTTTGTTATTGTTACGGGGTGTCTGCTGCATAATTTTCTGATCAAGTGTAGTGAGCCGATGCCGGATGAAAATGTGAGGTGCTTAAGGGAGAGGAAGCTTCCTGTTCCTGAGGGAGAGCTGGATGAGAGTGCACAAAGGATCAGGGATGTGCTTGCCTCTCATTTGAGCCGGGTAAGCCTGAGAAGATGAATGCTTTGGTTATGCTTGTAATTGCTATGCCTTTTTGTAAATACTAACTAACAATGCATGTTGGATTTTGGGTGAAATTGGATGACTTGGAAATTGGGATGGAATCTAGACATGATCTGCTTTAATTGAACCGGGTTTTTGGGTATGCATGATACATACACACATTATGCCAGTGTTAATGTTTACCTTAAGTGTTGAAATTCATTCATTAACAATGAACAGCATATTAAGCATATGCCATGAGTATAAGATGTTTGTGTGCATTAATACACGGGGAGATTGGATACACAAATTTGAAGATGTCTTATACAGTACTTGCCCTTCATTATTTGACATAAAAAAAGGAAAAGATTTTGATATTGCACAAACTTAGTGACTAATATCTAGCTTAAAATTTACCATTTAGCTTAAAAAGTGTGATTCTTATTGGTCTTCTGTGACTGTAGTGTGAAGGTTTAGAGCAAGTATCATGCTTAATTTTCCAATTTTAGGAAAAATCTGTCATCGGGTTGCTGCAGGACAGTTTGTTTCATAAGAAGTATGGACTGATCTAATATGGGAGAAAATCATAAAATTAAGAAGCTTCCTGATACTTTTATCAATAGTAAGGATATTTAAGGCAACGAGGTATCGCTAGCAGAAAGACAAGTTTAATTTATCCAAGTGGAAGGTTGAGAGAGAGATGAAAAGGTGAAATTAGTGGAAAGGGATGGTGAAAAAAGATTGTCAATTTGTCATAAAGGAAAATTTGATCTTATAATAAAATGGTTTTGATTTTCGTCCATGCTATCTTGAGACATACCTTGCAATTGTCGGCTTTTTTTCCTACTCCCCTTACAAGTGGGTATTTAATGCTTCCTTGAACATGTGTTTGGCTAGATAATTTGTTGCTGGAATTTAAGGGAGAGCTGGACTTTGGGGAATGAAATTTTAATAATTCCTTCGTTTGGCTTAATGAGCTAAAAACATTGCAAACTAACCACGGGGGGCGGGGGGGGGGGGGGGGAGAATTATCATGGGATTTGTGGGTCACAAATTCTGGCTTCAAATCCTGTCAAAATAAGCATACTTTGATAAATTTGGTAAAACACAAAATTTTCTTTCAAGCGCGCCAGGTCGAGATTGCCTTCTTCAGATTTCAAGCATGACCAACCCAAATCATTATTTACAGTGATCCTAGCCATCTAATGTGCATTTGGATATTGCTTATTTTGCTGAAATCTGAAAACTTATTACTAAAAACACTGTAGCAAAATATTTTTTATTGCTGCAAATTACTATTCATGCGTTTTTCTCAACTGACTGGTCCATGAACAGTGCCATGGACCAGCCAAAAAAAACGCAACCTCTATAAATGCAAACGCAGCCGCTGTCCCAAACGCACCTCTAGTCTCTCTTTATCCCTTACTCTTCAGATTTCAAAACTAAATATTTGCTTGAATGGTAAGTCTACATTATAAAACCTGAAATTCTTTACTTCCCCACAGGTACTCAAAAGGTAAGTCTCCTGCCTTGCAATGATGTTTGATTACGTAGATGGTTGTATTTCTTTTCTTTATTTTGATGTAGATTCTTTATTTATGAAACTTGTATGATGAAATAGTCTAGCTTTTTTGCACATGCAAGATTTGTTCTGAATGGGTATTTGCAGACCATGTAAGGGGGAAAATTTTTCTAAATGGCCTTTATGTTTTGAATGGACATTTTGGATCAGAATGATTTTCAAAGTAAATCATTTTTGCCTTTTTCACTTATTTTCGTTGTTGAGTTTCTATCATATAAGTTCCAGCCATGGTTGAATGGGATTTTTAAACATTTTTTCTTATAATTATTGGGATTTGTGTTCATTCGAAGTGATTGACTGATTGTGTTGATGGTACATGGGCCATAAAATTAGTAGTCTTTTACACTCTGACAACATGATTTGAGTGGGTGTATTAGCCTATTAGGCGTTCTCAAAAATGCAAGGTTCGACTTTGGTGCCTCGTTCTATCATTAGGTCCTGGGAATTTTAAATTTTTGCTGCTATGGGATGTGGTGTTTGTGCTAATGGGAAGGATGTGGGTATTGGAATTCTAATTTTGGATTCACAAGGAAGAATTGCTGCAACTGCAACACAAATGGGTGGTTGGTTTTTAACTAAGCAGCATGCCATAATTTGTGCCTTGGTGTGAGCTCTAAGATTTGCTAAGGAAATGAGTTTTAGCTCAATTGCACTTGGTATGACATCTTCATCACTTAAACCGGATTTAATGAACAAGACAAGACATTCTGTTTTTGGGCCACTGGACTTATCCAGGAGTGCTCTCTTTGGTTGCAATCTTTTGCTCAATGGCATGTTAGGCTAGTTTCAAAGTCTTGTATCAGTTTAGTAGCCCATTTACCAGCCTTTTCTGTTACTGTAGGTGTGGACGTGGATATAGAGGAAAACTCCACCCTGCCTGCGTAGCTTGAGTCTTAATTCAATAAGAATCTGGTGGGGTTAAGCATGCCAGATTAGCATTTCAAAAAATAATGAATAGGATGTGCCAGGCACAATTACTACTCAATAAGACCCATATGCTCTCTCTCACATCAGATAGCTACCAATGCCGGTCTTCTCAAGCTCCACCCCTCACCAGTTGCCGCGGTCGTCCCTGACAATGGCTTCCACACTCACCTACCTCTCTCTCTCTCTCTCTCTCTCACACCCAAACCCTCTATAATTTGAACCTTCATGGCCAAACAACTATTATGTTAATTTTCTTTTCTTTTCTTTTCCTATATGGTCTTAGCAGCCAAACAGATCTGTAAAATTTTCAATTAAGAATAAAAAACACGGTTCAAGTATCTTATTCCCATTCAAAAGCTTAAGCAAGCCTAAAATGTGAGTCATAACAAAAATCCTGGATCACGATCAAATCTACATCTACATATATCTAAAATAGTATTTATTGTTGCTACGCTTTAGTTAAGCCACATCATCGGTCATGTCACCTTTTTTTTTCTTCATTTTTTTAAACAATATTAATATATAAATAAATAGTGCAACTTTACACATTTTCTAACTCTTTAAATCCAACTCACCATTAATTCAACCATCTTCAAATTCTCAACTCTTCATTTTCCCCTTTGAACCTAATTAGCTCTTTTGAAGTTCAAACCCTTCAGTTATCACTCCTGCCATTAACTATGTTATTTTTAACACTATAAATTTCCAATTGCTCTCTCTCTACCTTTGCAAAGTTGCCAAAGTGACTTCAAATTTGAAAAGTCCTTTTGAGGTTTGTTCTTTTCCTTCTTATTTTTATTTTTTATTTTTCCCCAACTTCAGTTTTTCCATTGGAATTTTAAAGTTTGTGGCTAATATGTTTTTTTGTGTGTTGTCGACAATGTGATCACTTTGGGGCTATGGGTGGTTAGGATTTGGTTTGTTTGTTATGAGAAGGGTTTTCAAGGATTATAAACTTCTTACTTCATATTTATGTTGTACAAATTTTATTTTATATTTGTGTTTTACCTGTTCAATTTTTTTATATATCAAAAGCTGAAGCATTTGTTATGCTTCTGTTGATCCATGTCATCATCAATATTTTGCATTCTTTTGAAAAAGGTAAACAAAATAACAAAAAAAGAAAACAAAAAACAAATAAAAAGAAGACATGGATCATTCTAAATAGTCTTAACTCTTTTGCTTTACTAAAAAAAAAAGGAGAAAAAAAAAACTCTTTTGCTGTTCCTCAAAAAAAAAAAAAAAAAAAAAAAAACTCTTTTGCTTTAAATTATGCTCTCCTCCTATTACTCAATGCTTCTTTAGATAAATTACAAAAAAAAAAAAAAAAAAACTCTCAACTATCCATTAAATGTTTTCCTATTTTTCACCTTTCCCATTTTTTTGGGATAGATTATGTAGAATCCTCTCCATAATGACTGAGCTAACTGCAACCCACTCACTTTTCCTATTTGCTCCACTAAACCCAATCGGCTAACTATTCGAATTCACAATTAACAGTCCTCCTTGGTCTCTCTCTCCATCAAACAAACGAATAACATCACCCCACTTTTCCACCACCTTATTAAATCCATTTTAACATCAATTCAGCACTATGATTCTTTGATCTTGACTCCTACTCTCCCCCTATTGATTTATTTTCTTTATATATTGCAATTGCTCCCTCTCCAGTTCTGCAGAAGCAGTTAAACACCATTAGACTTGGTAATGCTCCAGTATTTTTAGCTCCTCTTCAATCAACTAGGTAGCCAATCTGTATCTCCTACTCTCTCATATTTCTATATTTACCAAAACCCAAACTACTATGACCCAATTTGTGTCTCATGCTCTCTGTTCCTTCGTTCTCCACCAAATTTAATCTATTAAGAAAATTGGAGAACTAGACAGTGCAAAAGCAAAAGAGACATATTGATGAAACTGCAAAGAAAGAGAGATCAATCTTTAGGCCTGATTTTTTTTTTCCAATACAAATGCTTTAATTGTCACCCATTTGTTTGTTTATCCCATGTGGAATGTCAACATTTTTTTTTTTTTTTTTTTGATTTTTGTTGCATGACATATACTTGATGAAATTTCTCTTAGACGTATGGTATGAAATGTCTCCCAGATAAAGTTTTAAGACATGAATCTTGACAAATCTGATGTTATGAAAGGAGCAGGTTATCAATGGGGAGAATACTTTTGAACACTATTTCTAAACTTGAGCACCACATTCTCTTTGATGGATGTCTCTACACCTGAGTTTCAAATGTTTTTGTGGCTCCTAATGGTTGGGAGAGGTTTCTTAAGTTTATGCCCATGAATTCCATCTACATATTGCATGAATTACAGCTCCTTACAGTGAGGGTTTTGATTTTAATATTTGTATATCTATTGCTTTAGTTTCTATTGGTCACATTTGCATATGCACTCTCTTTTTGTAAGTAATTGCAAGCATAAGATTGAAGGGGAAAAGATCTGCTTTGTTAGTAGTAGAAAGAAGATGTTTGATGTGGGTATGCGGGTTTGCACCATTCGAGAGTTGTAAAACTATATTATACACTTTTTGTATAATTTTATAGACATGACTTAAAAGAGCTAAAAAAAAAAAAACTAGAAATGTTTCTAATTATAAAAATAACAAATGACCAAAAAAAAAAATGTTATTAATAAAAAATCCAATGTTCCTTTTGAACTAATTTATAAAAACTAATTTGTAAATATTTTGTTGTTGGAAACAATCAAGCTCAACCAGTTATTGAAGTTTTACAAATTTTACTTTTAAGAGCCTTCACTTAGAAAGCAACTACTTTTTGCTATTTTGGAGCTTTAAGAGATACCACAACTAAATATGGACTCATAATTGCTTTATTTTATGGGATGTTGAAGGAAATTAACACTGTTTTATTTAGCCCATTATTATTGTGGAATTTGTTGATGTTGATATGAAACAAATCGATAATGAAAATTTTCCGCGTTTCTTTTATATATGAATAAAATGGTGGATTCATAAATATTTGTAGAGTATAGGAAAAGTCATAAAATCTTCAGTGTAATTATATATTTTGTTATTGTTGCATCTTATGTGTTTGGTAAAATTCCTTTTAGACATCTTATATTTTATTCTCAAATCCTTTTTATTTTTGGTAAGCTTTTACTTTACTTAGATAATTATCTTTAGGAAAAGACAAAAAATAGAGCAAAACAAAATAAAGTTTACTTGAGAACATCATTATGCTATTAATGTTTTTATGCATAGATACTTGAGTAATTTGATTAAATTTTTGTTGGCACTTATTATTATTCCAACTATCCTTATATCTAGCCCCTTAGATTATTTTTTGGGGGTTCAAGACTTCAAGTAATAGCCTAGTAGTAATGACATCTTCTGTGGTGTTCTATTATAACATCCCATTATTTGCTTAAATTTTTCATATATGCAATACTTATTTCATTTCACATTTTTGAATTAATATTTTGTTGTTTTTTTTCCCCTTTCAGTCTCTTTGCAGGTTTTGAAATTTCACAACTTCTATTACAACAGGTAGCACCAGATTAAGCTTATGTTATGGGAACAACAAATGCAATGCCTATGATGCCCCCACTTTTGCACAATTAAGCACTGCACCACATAAGCTTCTCAATAGTGTTGGTTTTTATGATGAAGTCATTGATGTTTGTAATGCAAGCCTAAGTGGAGAATAAACTTTGAGATTCCGTAACTATGTACAACACATGGAACAAGAGGTTGACTTGATTTGTGCAAAGTTTTGAACAATAATGTATTGAATAGTTTTGTACAACTACTCTACAATCGTCTCAGTTTGTGTATTGAAAACGTAAAATATTCGCATTTCTATAGCAGGCAACGTGGTTTCAAGGCACCTGTGGGAATTGGGGGCTTGTTTGTTATCTCTACAGAAGCTTAGTTGTATTAAGGCAAATCAAGGCAGTGACTTGATCAGAGAGTTAGGAGAGAGTTGAAGCAATTAAGAAGTTTGAGGATTTCGGATTTCAGAAGAGTAGATGGAAACGCTGTTTGTTCTTCAGTCCAAAAGCTAACCAATCTTTTCTCTTCGTTTCTTGTCTCCAATGAGATCATTGATTTACAATATTTGTCTTCACCACCTCCATCTCTTCAGCGGTTACACTTGGAAGGACGTTTAGACAAGTTAGGAAGCTTCCTAACTTGGCCAAAGTACAGTTAAGTCGGAGTCAACTACAGGATGATCCACTTGAATCCCTTCACCCTTTGCCTAATCTAGTTGAACTTAAATTCTATCGAGCATATGAAGGCCAGGCGTTGCATTTTCGGGCTGGGGGTTTTCAAAGGCTTAGGAAATTGTTGCTCTACAGTTTACCGGGATTAAGGTTCATTACAGCTGAGAAGGGGTCACTGCCAAGTCTTGAAGTGGTCCAGATTATCGATTGTCGATTGATAAAGAGGCGGATGCTGGTGGGCTTTGAAGACCTTAAAAACCTGAAAAGGGTTGAATTCGGATTTGATATTTTGTTTATTATTATTATTTAATTACAGTATTTTTATGTAATTTTTGTTATTTTAGGTTTAGGTTATTTATTTCATTCTTTTTTAGGTGCTTTTAATATTGTTTAGTCAAATTAGGGTTTTATATGCTTTCGTAGCCGTTTTAGGGTTTCTAGTTGCCCTAGGTTTTGTTTTTACTATTTAAATGCATTGTAGACTCTAAAGGCAATACAGTTAATAGACTATTATTAATAAATACAGACTTCTGTCAATTTTCTTCTTTAGTGGATTCTAGTTTTATTACCTTGTGGATTCAAGGAACCCCTCGTGAATTCGAGGTTTACTACCCAAGAACTAACAGATTAGTTTCTATCTATCAAAGAGAGCATAATGTGTGCTTTCTTTAGACTTTCGGACATCGGGTTACTGCCAAGTCTTAAAGTGGTCTAGATTATCGATTGTCAATTGCTAAAGAGGCTGCCGGTGGGCTTTGAAGACCTTAAAAATCTGAAAGCATTGAATTTGAGAATGAATTTGAGAATGAATTTGATGTGTTACACGTGCCAGATGTTAGAGCCCGTTTTATACCAAAGCGTGGACTGGTAGAGATAAGTGAAGGGAGGATGACTTCATGTTTTGACCCGCCAAGGCGTAAAACTAAATGAAAAAGCATTTGCATAAGTCTATGTAAAATATAAAAAACCTTATGCTTTACCCAACTAACCCCCAAAACCTAGTACATCAACCAATGTAAAGTTGTGCAAAAAATTCATTTTTGCTACACTAACCGTGTAAAGTAGCTTTGTATTTTTCATTATTTTAATTTTTTCTCTAACCTCTTTAATTTTAATATCCAAGTGGTTGTGCTGTTGTAGAATGCAATATGTTGGTGCTCCTTATTGGCTGATAGAAATTTATTAAAAATTCAAATTTTGGATTTGAAAAACTAGAATACACAGGCCCTTTAACCGCAAGTGTTTGATTTAGTGGTTCCTAAGACCTCATGAGGTCCTAGGTTCAAAACTGGTTCAAAACTCCCAGTCAGTATCTTGGGATCATTGGTCCCAAGAGATTCCTTCATGTAACTTTGTGTGGTGGGATGGGAGAACTATACATCCTTAGAGAAATAGTCATGCTATTGAGTTCTAAACACCCACGTAGCCAAAAAAAGAAAAAGAAAAAAAAAAGAGCTAGGCATTGCAATCTTATGGGAATTGACCACGCTTCAATGAAGTTAAACCACACCCAATGCTAGTGAGGATTTATACATAGAACTACTGTAATTCACAGAACACTGTTATATAACCTGAAATTTCAGGTTTGGAGAGTGACCATTTATGTAATGGAGGTCCACAAAGAATAGGATTCGGCTCATAGCCGCTTAAAAGCTCCCCACTTTGCTCTCAAGTATTGTGTCCTATAAGTTGTCAGTCTGCAATAAGGAAGGTCATTTGACGGGGGAATTTTTCCACTCAATCTTTATGCTCCATCAACTACAGCATGAATATTGTTTAAGTGTTGTAACTCACACACAGATACACCAAAGCTACATCACAACTTAATGATTTGGGACTATTACAACTCATTACTTATTTCTTATCAATATGGAACTAACACTCCTAACGGGAATTAACACATTTCCTTAATATTTTTCTAGCCGATGTGGGATTCCAAAACAAACTAGAAAACCTCTAAACTATTCACGCATGGACGGGACTTAACAGAGAGATACACAATTATATATATGCCCATGGCTGATGGGTAGGCAAGAACGCTTGAATGGATAATCTGTGTTCGTCTTTGAGTCTTTGCTCACCTCATACATCATACTAGCATTTACAATTGAAACTTAAAATGCAAAGACACAATCTTGGTCAGCTAGAATTACACAACTCATAAAGGCTTGCAAATCAAAACTTTTTTCAACAACAAGAAGAGACACTTAACATGTCAACATCAAAATGCAAAGCTATGCAATTCTGAAATTGACCAGCTCACCGCAGCGGACCACAAGGTCCGCAACAAAACCATAGCAAATATCAATGCAAACTTCAATGAATCTTAACCAAACCTGACGCCAATATGGATTTATGCAAAGAAGTGAAATAATTCCCAACACTGTTATGTAAACCGTCGCAAAAGTTATGTAGAAGACATCCATGTCAATGAAACTGTCACCTTCGTCTCCCCCATAATCTGCTGCTAGCATTGTAGGTTCGGTGCATTCTTTATGTAATGGAGCTCCACACAAAAGAGGATTCCCTTCATAACTATTCTCATCAAATGTTCCAAATTGAGCCTTTCTATCTGGAGTTGGACCTGATAAATTATTATGTGCCACCTTGAAGACTTCCAAAGTGGTCAATTCAATTAGTTGAGGTGGGATTCTTCCCCCCAAGTTGTTGTAGGAAAGATCAAGACTCTCTATCTTCTTTAAGTTTGAAAATGTTGTAGGGATTGATCCTATTAGATTGTTGTGTGATAGGTTAAGTGCATGGATATTGCTTATGCTTCCGAGCTCAGACGGGATTTCACCAGCTAGTCTGTTGCATGAGAGGTCAATTCCAGACATATAATTGAGGATGTCACCCTGATAAGAGTAAGTTCTACCCTTTGTAGTGAACTCCACTTCTTGTTTAGCATCGACAAGTTGGAAGGAATAGAAGTTACCCAGTTCCTCATCTCGAATATTTGCTAACTTTGTCTCCAAATATGCAAATGGTGACTTCTTCTTGAAATTATTTTTAAAAATGGAGATACCACCAAAATCAGATATGTGGTTGGTTGCCTTAAAAGAAATTTTACTCAAGCAATGAGGAATTGGACCAGAAAACTCATTGTAAGAAAGATCCAACATACTTAAGGTGTGTAAAAGGCATAACTGAACTGGAATTCTACCCTCTAAATGATTTTCTTTTAAGAGAAGAATGCTCAATGACGAGAGGCTACCGATCCAATCTGGAATGTTGCCGGTAAGGTAGTTATCTCGGAGATTTAGTGTAACTAGAGAAGAGCTATTTCGGAAAGCACTTGTAATGGGACCACTTAGTCTATTTTTATTCAAATGAACATGTTTGATGCTTGAGGAATTGAAGCAAGATGGAATAGACCCAGACAGATTGTTCTCAGAAAGGTCAAGAAAGGTAATCCCAACGAGTTTGCATAACTCCATTGGAATAGGACCTTCAAGTTGATTTTTTGCCAGAGAAATTTCACCTAAATTTGACATATTCCCCATCCATCTTGGAAGCATGCCAAACAAAGTGTTATTACTAAAATCAATAGATAAGAAATCATTGCTAGAGAAGCTACTTGGGATTTTTCCAGAGAAGTTGTTGTTGTCCAAAAGTAAAAATTGCAGCTTAGTCAGATTAAAATTGGAAGGAAATATTTGGCCGCTAAAATTATTATATGACAATTTTAGGTACGTCAAGGAGGTCCAGCTCATCGAGAAATGCTCTAGTATTGTTCCTGACAAACAATTGTTAGACAAGTCTAAAGCCTTTAGGGAGACTAAATTCTCAAAGGAAGTAGGAATACTACCTTGAAATTCATTTCTAGACATGTTCAAATTCTCCAAATTGGGAAAAATTAAACCAAAGTTTGTGGGAATTGGACCTGTTAAATTATTATCCGAAATATCTATACTTGTAATGCTAGGATGAAAATGATATGGCATCAGGAAAGGCCCAACAAAAGAGTTATTTCTTAAACTAAGAGCCTCTAATTCTGGATTGTTCTCTAACAACCAAGTGGGAAACTTCCCGGTCAAATTATTATGGGAGAGATGAATTTCTAGCAAATGATATTGGTAATGAAGGAATTTGGGAGGAGTTTTATTGAGTCCATTAAATGAACACTTTGACATGCTGAAAACCTTTAATTGGGAGGCTGGAGTCCAAGTTTCAAAAACCATTTTGTTGTTATCACTTAGTATGGCCTTCAGATTTGAGAGGTTAGAAAATGAGGACAATGTGATTGGGTTCAACAAGTGGTTATTTGATAAAGAAAGGTACTCAAGTGATGTCAAGCTAGATAGTTGGGATTGGGCAATGTTCCCATTGAAGTGATTGTAGGAGATATCCAATACTCTTAGTGATTTCAAGTTTGCCAAACATGAAGGTAGTATCCCTTCAAAGTTATTGTCACTGAGGTCTAGTTCTTGGAGATTTTGAAGTTCACACCATCCTGTAAAATGAAATAAGCAGTGATCATTAGGTTCTAATGCCTTAGATATTGATCCTAAGCAATATGGTTGTGAAAGAAAGGCTACCTTGGGTTGGCAAGTTGCCATTAAGTCCACAGTTACGCACTGTCAGTACAGTAAGAGACGTCATAACTTCGACATTACGAAGGAAGCTTTTGTCGATGGATGAACCGTGCAAAAATAATTGCTCTAGGTTGTTTAATCTGCGCAACTCTAAGAACAATAATGAAAGTTTTAGAGGTATGAAATTTAACTGCATGTACAAGAATAAGATGTTATCAAATAAATTCTTTCACCTCCTCCTGAAAATGACAAATTTATCTGTAGGGTCATGCAATTTCTGTGGCTGTGCATATAAGTTGTTTATAAGAAAGATTCATGGAGGAGTGTTCATGATTAAAAAGCTAGGAACTAGTTTGCTCATAAGATTTCACAACCCCTGAAAATTATTGTAATTTATTAAATTGTGAAGCTCTTTAGGGTGTTTGAAAAAGAAGTTTATAACTTCAAAATAGATTAGGGAATATATAATTTACAATAATTTGTTTTAGAGGTATGAAATTTAACAAAACTAAAAGTATTTAGTCAAACTAGTCTGTCAGATCTTTTATTTTCATTTTCATTATTATTACATAGTTTTGTTGGACTAACAACTTCGGACAGAGTATCATAATTTTTATTTCTAACCAAAGTTTGCAGAAAAGAATGATATAAACCAACCGTTCCTAAAAGGATTATTTGACAATCCATGCCAAAAGCCTTGTAGTTAAATTGTGGATATTTTTAAGGTTTAAATTCTCTCTCCAAAAGCCTTGTAGTTAAATTGTGGATATTTTTAAGGTTTAAATTCTCTCTCCCCATTATTTATTACTAATTAAAAAAGAAAAAGAAAAATAAGATCATCCATCAATGGTATAACTCACCTTCGGTAATAATCGATCCTTCCAATTTGTTATGTCCGATATTTAAAATCTTCAATGATGGGCACACAGCCATTGACTCAAGAATTCGTGCACTGAAGTTGTTTGAACTCAAGTCTAGAATTTTTAGCTTGCTTAAGCTCTTTGAACCTATAAACCAAAGTGACATATCTCATGACCGAGCTTGTATTCTTTTAACATACCATATATTAAAAGAACTTGAATTTATGAACATGCATGTTTACAACCTCTCATACCTTCCATTGTCACGAAGTCAACGAACTTATTTCCCCCCAAGTAGAGCTCCTCCAGATTGCTAAATATTTTGAAGTCTGCATCAAAAGAAAAAGGGAAAAGAAGTAGAAAAAGAAAGAACCTATGCAAAGGAAAAAAAAAAAAACACTAAATCATCGAATAATATGTCAATAATATTTCAAAGGCAGCAAAAAGTGAGATTTCAGTTGCATAAATCTTGTTGATTATCATTACTTCATTTGTAAGAAAGAGACTAACTCAAACCAAAAGGCCTAAGCATTAGGGGGTATTTGATATGCCATACAACATATATAGTTAGGTAGGAAGAATATAACCGATTTTAATTGTTATCACCTATCAATTTAGTAAAATTATTGGTTGAAAAATACTAGTTTGAATCAAAGAATATATTCCCATAAAAAAACCTAGTTTTAAATTTGACATTTTTAGGTACATATTCCCATCAAGGTGGCTTTCAATCTAGGTCTCAATAATCTGAATATAAATCATATTAGTTCAAATTTGCCATTTTTTGAAGTTATATCAAATCCGAACTAATTCTATAATTTTCCAAAACACCACCTTGATTTCCGTTATAAACTTTTAAGAATTTTACCATTGAAGCTTACCCTTTTTTTTTTTTTTTTTGAGAAAACATTGAAGCATGAAGCTTACCTTGAATATGGATTGATCCACTAAAATTGTTGTTACTCAAATCTAGTTTCTTGAGTGAAGCAATTTCAGTGGAGTATGACTGGATGTTGTCATGGAAGTGATTATAATTCAAGCAAAGCACCTCCAGCTTGCTTAACATAGAGAATCTTTCAAATCCTACAAGTTAGAACTTTCAATTAATTTCCAACTATGAAAAATAAATAAAGAAAAAACAGAATTCCACAAATTCTACCAACTATAGAGTTATTAAAACATGAACAAACCTTCATTTGGGACCCATCCACGAAACAAATTAAAACTCAAATCTAGGTGCTTTATCTCTTCAAAGGGAAGAAACAAAGAAGCATTAATGTACTCATCTGCCTTAGTCCACATTGTATCAAGACGAATTTGAACTACACGACCTGTAATTTTACTGCAGTTCACTCTCTCCCAATCACAACACTCACTATCTTTGTTGACTGAGTTCCATGATGGCAAAAAATTACCATTTGGATCATTGATTGAAGCTTTTAGTCGCAAGAGAGCTATTCTCTCTCGCTCCAAACAACCAAAGCACCCATTACTGCATGATTGAACCAAAACTAAAACCACCCACCACCAAAAACACCCCAACTTCATTGAATTTTTGTTTCCTAATTTTCTTTAACAACAAGATTTTAAGGGTTTTTTCCAACCATCTTTGACGTTTTGAATGTAGGTGGCTTTAAGTTTAAATAGCCATCAGATCCTATGAACTATTTTGTTTCACAATGATGTTAAAAATATTACAAATTTTACTACATAGTCTCTACAAATTGATGTGTTACAAATCACAAAAAGAAGTGATTTAAATATTTATTTATTATATTTTTAAATCAACCAATTACATTTGTTGTTACGTTAGTTGTAAAGAATATGTAATAAAATTTAATAAATAAATGTTTGAAAGGCTGCAGCTTATTCACGCATTCTCAAGTTCTTACTTGGAAGGCTACAACTTCTTAACCACCTTAATTTCTCCTCATACGAATATTTTAGTCACCAACCTTTATTCTAATTAGAAAATCATACAATTCAAGAAAGAAAAAAAAAAAAAAAAAAAAAAAAGTCCTCCCCAAGCGTTTCCTCCTCTTTCTATCTATAATAAAAAAAATTTCCTTTCCTTTCATCAACGATGTTTTGTTTTCTAAGGTGCCGTTTGGATTCAGCGTTTTCCGCTGAATCTTGCGTCCCGTTTTCAGCCTTTTTTTTTTTTTTTTTTTTTTCAGCGCATGAACAGTAAAATCATGTGATTTTACTGTTCAAGAGACAAAAATCACTGTAGCAGTACTGTTCACATACTGTAGCAGCACTGTTCATGCATTTAAAAATATTAAAAATGGGTCCCACGGTACTATTCACACATTTAAAAATTATTTTGCTACAGTGTTTTCAGTTTTCAGTTTCAGCAGTAATAAGTTCAATCCAAACGGACCCTAAGTATCATCCATTTAATAAGGATATTATAGGAAAATGGGAAGATGTAAAAAGAAAAGATAAAAGAACAGAAGGATAAAAAAGAAGAAGTGATTGATATCTTCAGTGGCAAATGTTTGGCTGAAAAGATACATAGAAGGAAGAATTTTAGACTATAATTATTATTTTACCATCATCATGGAGCGGAAACATTTGAAATACTATTGTATCTATAAAAAAAATGTTATGTATATAACTATTATATTCTAGATATTCATTAATTTTTTATTTTATGCTTTAAAACATAGAATTTAAATATTATATTTTGACTTAATTTATATTGTTATTTCGTTTTTAAAAACTTAATTAATTTTTTTTCAAAAAAAATTATGTTAAAACATCTCTATTTATTTGCACATTACTAATTTTGAGATGCTCCAGTCATGCTCTTAATAAATTTTTTTTTTCTATAATATTTATATTGTTAACGGCCAAAAGAAACTAAAAAAAAAATGCCAATTAAATAGTTTTTTTTACCCAAAAAATATTAAATGGGGATTAAAACGGTAAATTCAAACATTCCTTATAACTTGTCCCTCGTTGCCTCTAAATTTCTCCCTATCTTTGGTGGAGGTGCTATAATTATGTGTAACTGTTATATCTCCATCACATAGGGATGGATCCACACTTGTGGAATATAACTCCATATGAGATGGCTATTACATGTAACAATTATACAAAATAATAAATCTGGTAAATGGCCATTAGTGGGCTGAACGTAAATTTGCATCAGTTTAATTACTTTCCTTCGGTCCTCCTTATTTCGACTCTACCAAACAACAAAACTTTCAACATTCCTTTCTTTAATTCTCTCTTCTTATTTTTTTTCTTACCAAAAAACTTTTTAGGCAAGTGGCAACTATAAAAATGGCGGTCAAGAGCCTTTATGATTTAGTGATATTACCTATTCTTCTTTATGAGAAGATCCAAGGTTTTTAAATCACTTTTCCTTTATTTTTATAAGTTGTAACTATTAAATTATATATTTATATATATATATTTATATATATATATATAAGGGTTATTTTCTGAAACAAAATAGTTTTTTGGAGCAAGATCATTTTCTGGAACAAGGTCATCATAGTGGCTCATATAAGTCTCATTTTGAGTAGTGAGGTTAACAAGGTGGATTTCAAGGGCTCTGAGGGTTTTCTGGAAAACATTATAGTGGCTTTTTGTAAAAGCAAATTGAAGGTTATCAAGAATGAATTTAATAGAGTCTGGTAATTCTAAATAGGTTCCATTGTGGAATTGTAAATTTCTTGACAAAACTTCTGGTAAAGCAATCAATATATCACCATTGGAATATGTCACCTCTGCTGGGACATATCCTTGAAGGGATGTTGATCCTCTGGGTTTTACACTAGAAGATGCGCCTTCATGCATTTTAAAAAGTTGTCCCGCTGGGAGCCTTTTGTTTTGAGAATATTCCTATATAGGAGCTTTTCCTTTGTTTCTCCTTTCTGCCGAGGAAGCCATAATAATCCACTTACTAGTGGTATAAGTATAAATATTATTATTATCCCACTTATTAGTGGTATTTATCCACGCATCATTGCCCGATTCCTGCAAAGAATTATTGATAATGTTAGGATAATTGATAGTATTTAACATTTTGGTACTATGAATATTACCTTTAAAATCATCTGTGAAATATTGGCAAGAACTCATCATTAGTTCTTGAACAAGAGCATTCATGGGGGAGACTTTTTCATAAGACAAATTATCCATATCAATTTCAAACTTTGAAGCAAATTTGAATTTTACTTTCTGTCCAAAAGGATAAGTAGTAATTCCATCATGTTCAACAAGAAAAGGATACAAAGCATTTATAAAAGGCAAACCAAGAATCACTTTATCAGTCATGTTTTTAACAAGAACGGAAGGAATCTTGAAATAAACATTATCATGGCACACATGAGCATTATTCAATTCATATATATATTTTATATATATATATATTTTTTTCAATTGTTACCTATTTGGCCAACACTGTCAACTCAGACAAGCTTGATTTTTATTTTTGCAAATAAATCAATATATTTAGTTCCTAGATTCTTGGATTATTGCTTCAAGCAACCACGAGGTCCACAACACGTATTAACTATTTATTAACTCGAATTTAATAGTTGGAAATTATCCACCACAACTACTATATCCCCAACTCTATGGAATATTCTAGTTTGTATAAGTGAGAAAATGATTGATTAAGACTTTTGGTTTTGAGGCTCTAATTAACTTAAATGGTAATGTCTTTTGCCATCGAATAAAAGATTTAAGACTTAAACCCCGCTTACACTAAAAATTGATTGATATCTTACTTGATGATAAAGAATAATCATCATGGAAAACTGACTCATTGATAAAGTTAATACGACAAAAAAAAATTATCCAATTAACCATCATTAATATTATATTTCTGCAAAGGACGAATGGATTCTATTTCTTTACACTGGCCTGTTTCATCTTGAATATCAACTTTTCTGATATTTTTAATCTTTATTTAGTACACATTTCTACAAATGATAGGGATTGGTGTCATCGAACATGCATTATTACTTGAGAAGAACCGCAGGATCAGCCACAGGCTAACGAATTGGTGTTTAACCAAATGTGACTGTGGAATTTCCTTTTTTTAATTTAATTTTATGTTAATGGTGTGTGTTTCTACCTACCACTATGAGGGTCATATGTTTGCTTAAATAGAGGGAACAAAAGAAGTGGAAGTATATTCGCTTTAATAATTCAGCAATATCTTTAACTGTTAGTAAGAACTTGGAAGTTGCATTTTAAATATTAAAAAAAGAAAAATACTCTTCTAGTAAGAAGCAAATACCGTAGATCAATCCTGCCAAATACTCCTATATATTACCTAATTGAGTAGTAAATTGGTTCTTCTCAAAAAAAGAAAAAAGAAAAAAAAAAGAGTAGTAAATTGGTTTGTGAATGATGATTAATTTTTTTGGATAATTCTCTTTTTGATTAAGAAAAATAAATAAAGTAATATTTTCTTTGAGAGAAACCTCAACCAAAGTTAGATTAGTTAACAATTTATTCATCATCCGCATCTAAATTTATAACTATATATAAAAATATAAATTCTAATTTTCTACAATCTAAAAATAAAATAATTATAACTCATCCATCATCATACATTAACTTATTTGAATATATCATAACAAATTCCTAATTTAATCTAGCTTATCTGAATAAACCCTAACAAATAGGAATAAAAATAAGACATAACATTTAAGAGGCCCTCATTCTATCCTATCAAAAAAATAAAAAAGCCCTCATTCTGTAATAAAAGAATTTCATTGAAGAATTTCATTTCTTTTAATAAAAAATTACATTTGATTTGGACAATGAGCTGCATCAACCACATAAATAAGTTGCTTCTCTTAATAAAAGAAATAATTTGAAAGGGCATTTTTTTTTTTTTTTTGGTTGGTGGCAGATTTTCATTGAAGTGCGACAAACGTCACGTTGTCTGCCTAAAGATTGTCATATGCTTGCTGGCTGTCGTTCATGAATTAGAAACGGTATGTCATTGGCAAAATGGTTCAATAATAAACACGGGATTTTGCCGTTGGATATTAAGGCTGTGCATGCACAATCATGAACCACCTTACTCCATATCAAAATTCACCAATGAAGTTCTAATTTTTTTTTTTTAAAGTAATAGGAACAATCTGCTGTGCACTAGCACTGCTAAAATCAGTATGACTAGCTTGCTTGAGATTTTAATACCCCAAAATGCTTCAACTAGAACTGTACATGATCCCCGCTTATACTAAAAACCAATTGGTATCTTGATCTAATAATAAAGATCTATCATTATAAGCGGAAGTTATAGGTTGAAACTCTTAAAAAAAAAAAAAAAAAAAGCCGTACATGATCCCCAGCCTATTTTTTGGCTGAGCAAGAAACAAAGGAGAGGATATACAAGATCCCCAGCTGTACAATAGTTTCTTGGTCTTCAACGTTATCAGTGCCCTACATATTAACATTTACAAAGGATTCTTCTTGCATTCAACAAATTAACGGAGCATCTTTGTAGAAGAACAATTGGTTGTACAGTTCATCCAGCAAGATAACAATCCCTCGGAGCCAGAGCACCGATTGTCAGTTTCCCTTCTTTGTAAAACTCTTACAAACTCGTTTGAGCTTAAATTCCCATCACGATTTGAGTCAAACACATGGAATATTATGTCAACCACATTATCTGTAATAGAGATGCCGCATACCTATCATGAATTGAATAACATCATTAGAATAAGAGACTATACTTGGGAAGCTACTAGTGAAAAGGTAAGGATAGTTTTAGGTAAATGTACTTGGGATGCAGCTCTCTGAAAATCTTTTTTCGTCAACGAGCCATTTACTTTTCCATAACTGAAAATGGCCAGAGAGAGGGGCTGCAACTCTTTACGCAATTCTGCTAAAGCTTTAAATTCTTCAAATGTAATTCTAATGTCTCTAAGATGCATCTCATTGTCCAATTCATCAACCCGATCAAGCATCTTGTTTATGTGGTTGATGTCAGCTGATGCAACTAAGGACAAGGCAAAATCTTTGGCTGATATGGTTCCTCGTGAACTATAGTCATAGTGGCAGAACTCCAACTGCAAGATCTGTAAAATTATAAATATACGTTTTTTCAATATCCACAAATCCCAAATGACAAATCAACATGAAGCGAGGAAATGACTGAATGAATTAGCAGGAATATGATATGGTAATAAAGTATAAGTTGGAAAGTTTGTGCCTTGGACTATATATCCTTAGTCACTAATTAAAGTTTTGAGTATTAAAAAAAAGATACCATCAATAAGGTAGGCAATATTTTTTCTAGGAAAAAGGCCTCCTAATGGCCACAAGAATTGTGTCTAACCTATTAGGAGATCATATGCTTCAAAGTATCATCTTCAGAGAATTCTTGCAACTATATACAAATAAAGTGCTACATTACATAGGTAATGTCAACCAAAAAGAATGGATAACTTTTGATAAATATGCAAGTGTTTGCTTGATAAACACATGATTTCAGTTCAAGATCATTGTCCAAGAGAATTTCACATTGCACAGAAACGTGACAATAGATTCAAGATAAGCTAGCTATTGCTGAACCCTTGGCGTGGTTTGTAAGCCATTTTTTTAATCTCATATTTGGTATTAAAAAAAATACAATGACTAACATTCCAAGATCATGTCCAATCAGATATCAAAACACAGACAGATGCAGCAGAATATGCCAAATCTCTAAATAGTATAAAACAATCAGAATATGAAAAAAGCTTAATTATTTGCAATTCACTGTGACACTATCTTTGGCAAAAAAGAAACCACAGTATGGAAATGCCAGAACCATGTAAGAGAGAGGGGAAGAAGCTCTTACTTCATCATGTAAGTCCCGTAAGAATTGAACAAATCTTCCATGTTGTAAGCATGCTTTGCCATCTGTGCCAAAAAAGTACTCCAACAGCCCCCCATTTTCTACAGAAACTTTGAGACCAAGTCGCCAACTATCCCTGGACTGAGCTCCTTGTCTATTTTGAGATCGCAACAAGGCCATCACTTTCTTGAATTCCTCCCTGTCAATTTCTCTGTTGATGGGCTTTTGTAAGTTAGTATTCAAAATTCGGTAAATAGAAAAATGTTAGCAGCACCTATCCATATAAATGCCAATGGAGGGGAAAACTATCTTGCAATAATTCAATACCACTTAGCATACCTAAAAGACTTGCCTCTGTTGACACCAAATTTAGGTCAAATATAACTCAGCAATGCCAACACATATAGATGCTAACTATAAATTACGCGTGATACCTGAATATTTCTTGTTTACTGTACTCAAGAATGGTGTAAAGTTCTATAATAGAATTAAGAAGGTCATAACAATCTATAAGTTAAATAGCAGAAGTAATGGTAGTTAGACAATATAAAAAACTATCTTCACAGTCGGATCATAATGTGTAGAGCAACTTTACAACCATCTTCCTTTGAAGTATGTTGTTAGACTAAATATCTGGAGACACTATTTATTATACCCTCTTCCCTGGTACAATCATCAGCAACACAGGCTTTTTTATCACAAAGGAGGTGATTCTTTTTATTATGTTGATTTTAAACAAATCCAATATGGCTATCGAAGTCACTCAAGAATGGAACAAGGTAAATTTCTTGCAGTTTTTGGTAATTTGTTATCTTGATCGTAAAATTCAGACTTCATTCCCTTCTCTTTTTGTCAAATTCACCTGTAAAATTAGTTGGGAATAATTATCGGTGCATTAAATGTTATGTGCTATTTGATTGCGTAGAATACCACCATTCAAGTTTTAGAAAATTTATGAACATTATAAGGCCAATAATTCAGTGTGTTACAAAATACCAAGCACTCAAGCACATCCCTATCTGATTGCAGCAAAATTAAGGATTTTGAGATCAAAAGACCCCTGCGAAAGAAAAGATAGGATAAGAATGGATGCATTCGTGAAAAAGTTATAGGTAGAACCAATACACCAATTGAAAAAGAAATATGGAATTTCATCATAGCTAGGTTGAATCATATGCAAGAACAAGGAAGAGACCAAAAGAAATGATTGAAACAGAGAGACTAGCCATATTGCTCTATAAACCAGTAGAGGAGATGGCTCTTCATAGAACTAAAAGGCAAAGTAGATCTTTCTAGCTGGCGACTGCTCAAGTTCAAGATTCAAGAGTTTGTAGAGTTCAATTTATTTCTTTCCTTTGGCATATCGGTTTTAATTATATCTAGAGTGCAATATGTGGTATCCCACACCAAAGATTTAGAATATGATTCACTAATGATTTGAAAATGTAAAGGCATGTACAGGTTCTTAGCTCCGCATTAGGCATATTATAGGTTGATCTGAGCTATATAAGTGATTCCAGGGAGCTTTAATTGTGACTAATTCTTTTGGGATATCATGCAAATTTTGTAAGACCACTTCCAGGTTGTGATAAATGGTGTCAAAGTCTCAAGGGAGGACAGCACAACGCAGGTCACCTGACCTATCTTTGACCACTCTGCGAATATTAATGTTCAAGAGAAACTAAAAACAGTATAACAAATAAAGACAGCCTTCATTACTCCTAAGTCTCTATTATGCCACAAAAATGGAGAAGCTCCATCTTCTAGTACGTTTTTTGGATTATGATAGAGTGCTCAGAATTAAAGAACAATAAAGATCACATGGAAATGAGAAGTGAGATTAACATCTAAGCTGCTCGACTAACATGCTGCATGCACTCATAATTTCAGTGATGAAAAAAAATAATAAATAGAGAAAACACATTGTAGGCACTAATGAAAAATTAGCCTCTTGACATGGTGTTTGATGGAAACACAAGATACCTACCCGTTATTGTCAAGATCGAACATTTTAAATGCCACTGTAAAGCTGGACTCAGGGATGCTGAGTAGTGTAACAAAAAAAATGTATCTGGCATTAGGAATGAACAGAGTGCTTTAGATCTCTCATCAATTTTAAAGCTCAATATGCTGCATTTTGATTCAAATAAACAATGTTTGTTAATACATATTTTGTTTAAGCTATTTTGGTTCATACACCTCCATTAATGGGGGAAAAAAAATTAATCACACACAACTTCAAAGCAAACTAACTATTAAAGAGTATTGACTCACTCTGCAAAAGAAATGAGTCCATCATTGTTTGTGTCAAAAAGCATAAAAATTTTTGAGGGTGCACAATGTAACTCTCCAGGAACCCGCTCCCCTCTCAAATATCCCTCCCTAACACGATTTGATTCAGATGGAGGAAAAACTGGAACAATGGCTCGCATCAAGTCAGCTGGTGTCATAAAAGTCTCTCCTGAAGGTGTTCTAACAGATGCAAAGTACTCAAAGACCTGGAAGGCAAACATGGTGCATGAGGCCATAAGTGAACATTTTGTGTAAACAAAAACATAATATGATTCACATCTACCATTCAAATCAAGTAGAAGCTACGATATTGCCTAGCAAAGAAGACAGAAGATTAACACATTTGTACAGTGAGTTAATCTTAACTGATATTCATAGGGGTAAAACATAGGTACAATACTTTAGGTTTCCCAATTAAATTCAAACACATAGTTGCATTGAATTTTATTGTCCTTGGAAATAATAACTTTTTTTTTTTTTTTTTTTTTTGTGTGTGTGTTTTATTGGTCAATGCAACCAGATTTTTTAATATAATTGGGGAACTTAATGTACTATACCAAAGGTACTGTACCCAAGTTTTATCTTATTCATACGTGGCACTTCCAACTTTCTGGTAGTTGTTCTTTCATTGGTAATGTGTGGATTTCCATGAATTGGATACTCATTGAAAACTTGGCATGCATCTCCTCAGAAATTATATTTAAAGGTGCGGTAACTTCAATGACCTCACAATTTTGAAGAAGTTTGTGTTTTGTTGCTTCAACAATTTTAATGTAACCAGACGGAAGACATTAGAACCTTTAAATCTTTCCATATAGCCTGTGAAATAGCCACTGATTCTCCTCAGATGTGGTTCTTCCTTTCTAAGATTTACATCCTGGTTCAACCAGGCAACTTCATCAGTGTAAAAGTCCAAAACTTGTTTTCTATTCATTTCCTATATCAAAAAGTGTGTCAGGAACTACCTCAATGGCAACCCTGTTACAGTCAGACGTACTCAAGATTTGGAGACCGCCTCCTGATATCCTATACCACAGATTCTCTTCTATCATACATTTATACTATAAATAATTGATATATACATTACAACTAAAAGAATAGCATTTGTCATGCAACAATAACCTATATGTTATTGCAATCTAGTATAGAAATCTTGCTTATAACTAAAAAATGATTGATTGTGACAAGCTACTTCAGTTAAACAAATAAAAGAAGTCAGTTGTAATTAAGTGTTGTTTCCGGTTAGATAACTAGTCACCATAACTTTCTCTGTGGGCTTGCAGGATGGAAATATGAATGCAGTGCACATAAGCACCAGGCCAACAATTGTAAAAACTTTCCTAAAGATGCCATACCTTTTCAGGAGGACTTCGCAACCTTATTCGTTTTTCATACTTAAAGAAAACTCTTCTCCTATACGCATCTGAAATAACAGACAAATCCAATAAGTATGGATAGCTTTCCTATTGTAAATAGATTTATCAAAAAGAGTACATTATTAACTTATAGTATATCTATTTACATGTGAAATTAGAGTATGAGTGGTATGGCCTAAAGAGTACATGTAAAAAATAGCTTCATATGACAACACGCCTTACTCGTGAATATAAAAGTACTCCAACACCATTAGATGAAAATTGTGTAAGATTAGTATGAAAGAAAATAATTTTTTTACTTTTTATAAAACAATCCAAACTGGTATTACAAACTGAAAACTTTAATGATATTAACTGTGAGCATCATCATGTACTCCTCACATTGGCCTTTTGGTCATTCACATTGTGGGCGTAAGGGAATCATGATTCATGAACAAATCAAAGTGCTGCATGCATTGCGAAATGACATGCCCATAAGACTACCCAGTGATTAAAATGCACAAATCCAATATAAATAAAATTGTGATCTAAAAATAAAAAAATTTTCTTTAAGCAAATGAATATCAATTAAGAGGTACCTCCAAAGAGATACTTGGATTTCTTTTCAGCCTTTGAATGTCGAAATGGGTCATCATGATTTGGTGCCCATGTCGTATCTTTAGGCCAATCGGAAAAAGATAGAAAGGAATTCGTATTCAAAGAAGAAGGAGAAGAAAACCATTGGCAAAATCCTAAGCTGGAACCAACAATCACAAGCCCTGCAGAGACTGATCTCACAAACAAACTAAAACCCGACCCTCTACTCTTGCTGTCATTGTAGCCCGACCCACGAAACGAGCTCGGTGACGATGAGAACGAAGACGGCGAGGATGATGATGAGGTGGAGGGTTGTGATTGGTTGAATAAATGGCGAGTATTGAAGCGTTGGAGAGCAACAACTTGGTGGATGGACGGCGAGGATTTTCTTAGAGATGCACAAGACAACATAGTATCGTTGAGAGTGTTTGTGTTGTAAGGTTGAGAAGAGAGAGACAAAGAGGATATAATAAAAAGAGAAACATTCTAGTATTGGTACGGATTTGACGGAGATTATGCGCCTAAGGTTTCGAGCGGGAAAAATGTAGAGGTTGTTAATGACTGAGATTAGCTTGTTAACGGGGTTTTTTTTTTGTTTTGAAAGTTAGTTAATTGTTATGGCTAAAGGGAGAGACTTGTGTCTAGTGATCAATTCCACTTAATATGCTAAGATATAGATGAGTGTCTAAAACTGGACACATGTCTGCATTTCAACGTGTTCAATGGAACTGGCCATTGGACACAAGCCCAACCCTTAGCCAAACACTTATGTCACGTGGGTCTTTGAAAGGGGTTTGGT
This sequence comes from Notholithocarpus densiflorus, assembly GCA_030021035.2. Lineage (NCBI taxonomy): Eukaryota > Viridiplantae > Streptophyta > Magnoliopsida > Fagales > Fagaceae > Notholithocarpus > Notholithocarpus densiflorus. Next base: position 5,489,817 of record JARYZH020000003.1, read on the forward strand.
TTGCTGGATTAACATTTGGTGCCCATGCAACACCACTTTTGATAGCCAAGATTAAAGGTTCAAAAACTTACTTTTTATATCAATCTTTGGATCAAAAGTTTTAACATTTTTTCCACCTTCCCTTTTCAACACTTTTCTTTTATAATTGCATGGTGTAATAGCCCTACCTATTGCACCTAATACGAATCCTGGTTTGCGCGTAGTTCTCAGTACACTGTAACATGGACACGACACATGTTCTAAAATGATTAGACATCAGTTTGTATCCCATTCTGTGCATTGAAGTATTGGATAGAAGGCTTAACCTTCATACACTAATTCTATTTGCGAGTTTGTTTCCATTTTATTTATTTATTTGGTGTTTCACTCTTTTTGGGTAGTTATACATACAAAATTTTTTATTTTTTATTTTAAAAGAGAGATCAAATCTTAGCATGATGGCAAGTATCTTATATTCAAAGCCCGTGTTGTGGGTTTAAGTTAGGAATCAGCCTCTTAAAAAATAATTGCGGATAATGCTACTTACCAATAACATATTTCAAACTTGCCAATTATCTCTTAAACCCTATAAAAGAAGATTAAGTCTTTTATTTTTTATTTTATTATGTGAGATAGAAACATGTGTTACTCATTTTTCATAAGCGCAATATTCTAAGAAGTTATAAAATTCATTATAGAGAAAACATGGATGTAAGGTAGATGATTGATTTGTATCACATATATACCTTGAAGAAATTCAATTTGACCTTAACTTGACGCTGGTACCTTGTCCAAATCCAAGTTCAACTAACATGATTTGCAACAAAATTTGAAAGCCATGGTGGTAGTCCGACTATGCTTAAGTTGGAGATCACAATTCTTGCAAAATAGGTTGAACATATTATCGTAGATGGACATATTATTTGGCCATCTATTTACATGACCAAATCGGACGCCACTTTTCTTGAAATAGGTTTAACAGGCTCTTTGTCATGATAGCTAAATTCAGTGGTACAACAAGACTTATTTTTTAATGGGTGTAAGGTGGTGGGCCTTGCTTGTAGTGTTGGGCTGATTCTTGCTGCACTAGGCCCAAGTTTTCTGGATAAGGAAGTTGGGACCGGTCCAACTGCAACTCAATTTGGTCCGGCTTGTGCGCAAACTATGCCTTGTTTGTCAGGAACATGCTTGCGGTAGGCAGAGTTGTTTCAGATAAGTTGTGGCAGACAGACGTGGTAATAATAACAAAATAAAATATCCTGGCTACTTAATAGAAATTGACCAAATGATCCCTATTCAAGAAACATAATCACAGTAATATTAATTACTTTTACAAAAAGAACAAAGGGAACAAATGGTAATATATGTGGGTTAATAAGAAGAGAAAGAAGTCAGATTAAATCTGGTCTGCAGGAGCAAAACCAGAGAGGAAAGAACGTTTCTTCTCAACGCAATTAATCTCCCAGGGAAGTCCTGCCGTGGAAATTAACTACCTTGAGAGAAACGGACCTGAATGATTGATGCACAAATGACTCCTTTTGGTTTTGACAGAGAGCAGGATTTTGTGAGGGAGAGAGGGAATCAACCTATTGGTGCATGCTTGCCGTTCTAGCTCTCTATCTATTTTCTTTTTGGTTTTTCTCTTTTCTTTCTTTCCTTCACACTCGTTTCTTTCTGTTTCCTGGTATTTCTTTTCGAATTCCTATTCCTATTCCTTAGTTATGGTTCCCGTTCTTTTTTTTTTTTTTTTTTTGTTCACGGCAAGGGTCTCTTTTTATAGTGCCTGCCGTGACCGAATTTTACTATTTTAGCCCTTAACTACTTTTGTCTGGTCTGGGTGTACTTGCCGACCACCACTGGTTCGTTTGTGTGCCACCCCCCATCACCAGACAAAAAATGGTATTTTGTTTGTTTGTCTGCTGTGGCACCCTTTCCTGCTACGGTCTGGGTTCTTTCTCTCTCCCTATCCCTCATGGCATGCACCTAGTGGTTCCAACTCAGCTTGCTTCTTTTGGGTAGTATGTCATCCCAGCAGGACACTTCCCCCAAAAGAGCCTGAGCAGGAACCTCAAAATAGATTTTTCCCCTCTTCCCACCGCCAAACCATTGTTGGGATTAGTGCCCTTAAATCCTATTGTATGATGCTATGTATGATATTATGTATGACTTAATATTGTGTTTAATAAAGTTGTTTTATTATTATCTAAAATAATAGTAACATGAATATTCGGACATTATCATATAGTCCATGAGATGCATAGTATGTGATTTATGTGAAAAGTTACAGAAGATATAAATCACAAGTTCTTTATAAACTCAGAATTGTTGTTCGTAGTCGGTGATGAAATTGGGCGTGTCATCTGCGAAAATTATAACATATTAACTAAGATGATTTGTCTTGATCATGGAAGTTGAGACTTTTAGTTGATATGTTGATATGTTTTAAGAGTTAAGACATATTGAACTGGACCGCTGTGAGATTTATTATTCTCCTAACGATTGTCAATTGAATAATAAATCTTACGACTTCTATTCACATGAACTCTTAATCCTGAGAGAATAATGGACATAATCATGAAGTGTAGGTTGCTTTGATATATCAGGAGTGAGATCTAATGTAACGGTCAAAATCTCAGTATGTTAGGCAGCTATATTTAGTATTGATGGAACATATATTCTCAAGATGGAATTCATAGTCTCTTAACGGAGATACAAAATATTCCCTTGAGATAAGTTTAATGGGTTTGTTATTAAGAGAGTTACGCCTAACCACTTTAGTAAGACTAAAGTATATATTTATGAAATTGGATTTCATAAATATATGGTGAATAACTTCAAAGGATTAAACCGGGTACTCAAGGATTAAGATGTAGTAATTCACAAAGTGGCAGTCTTCATTCATAACTTTGTGTTACTATGAATATTTTATGAAGGGGTTGCATGTACATGGGATATAATTTATTAATAAGGCCTAGAGTATAATTATATTTATATAGTGGTATTAAATATAATTAATGGCAACTTTGGACTTGTCAAGAGTTGACAGAAAAGCCCAAGGTCCATTGGAGCTAGAGTCTTATTTGTTCCCTTTTGGTCCCACTCCAAGCCACACACTAAAGCCCAATTGGAAAGGCCACAAAGGATAGCCCAATTAGATAATCAGTTATATGGAGAGAAACATATAGATTTTTAGTACACATACACATAACTGATTGAGAGACCACACATCTTAGGCATCAAGTGGAATTGGAGTGAAGATTGAAAGTGTTCCCAAGTGCTTCTGATCTTCGATTTTGAATTTCACCGCATTAAGGTACACTCTCTTGTTCTTAAATTCTGAAACTTACATAGCACATGTTATCTATTGCGAATGAAGTAGATTCGTTAATTTTCCGCTGCGTACATGCATATTTCCATCAACCATGCCCTCTTACCTCTGACCCACGACCTTACCATGTCCTGTACTGGCTGGGTACAGGCTGATGGTGCTTGGACCTTGCGCGTGCCTCCCTTCTATGTGTGTCCAAAATCTACCTGTTGCACATTCGTCCGCTGTGGTCTGGTGGCTTGCTTGCACAGTCTGCAGTCCGTTTTTTTGACCTTTTATGTGAGCTACTTTTCGATTTCCTGCTCCTCTTAGGGGCTGGGCTTTATTTGATACTGGGCCTTACATTTATTTCGGCCTATTTCTTGATTGCCCTCATTTCCTGCCATATTACTCTGTCATTCCTGCTGTAATGACTCAATCCTGTTGGGCCTCTTTAGGCCTGCTGTTTACTCTTTCCCCCAGTGGCTTAGCATGACTATTGGTTCTCCTACTTATAGGCTCCTGTGTCCTTTTTGTTTTTCTCTTGAGCATCCTTGGCCCATTTGCTTTCTTTGGGCTTCCTTGTCCCTTTTACTAACTCTGCATTCCCATGGGCTTTTACTAACTTCATTGGGCTTCCCTGGCCCGATTACCTTATTCTCATCCTTGGGGTTTATAGGCCTGCCATTAACCCCTTACTCTCTTTGTTTGCATTACTTTGGGCCTGCAGTAGTCTATTCTCACTTTTCTATATCATATACTGCCCATGGGTATGCTATTTTTCTCTTTCCGGGCTTCTTTAAGCCCATTTGCCTCCTCAAGGCCTATTTGTTTATTTCATGGGCCTGTGATCCATTATTCTTGCTGCTTGGGCCTAATGGTTTTGCCATCTATTTGACAACCCTTTGCTGCCCTTGTTGCTGGGCTTTCTTCTTTCCACTTGGATTCTAAAAAATGACTCTCAACATTTAGCCACCTGAACATATGAAGCGTTTTTGCGGTTTATATGTGAACAAAAGACCTTCCTATCCTTTCTACCTCTCTTCTTTCTTTTCCTTCGCGGGCCTTTTCAAATAGTGGACCCCTTCTCATATATATATATATATATATATATATATTTCTTTTCTTGCTGCGAATAGTGTTGTCTCTTTGAATTTCCCAGTTTAGCAGTTATTTTAAAACATAGCCGCTGTTTCATTAATTTCATCCCATTCTGATGGCTGACCCGTCGCCTTCCATTGTGTCGGTATTAATGACCTGGGTATTTAAGGAGGAGTCCTTCCGTGTTTTAAACACAAACTCATTCTTTTCCAAAAAACACATTCTCTCCATCCCTATTTCTTCACCGTTTTCTTCTGCTCAGACACTCACACCCATTTACTCTGATCAAGCCCTTATACTATGGCGCCGGTGAAAAGCCAAGGCTTCTCCCGTCGTAAAGGGAAAGAGGTCATTTCCGACCCTCCCACTGCACTTGATGTAGGCGAGGAGGCAGAGTATTCTGTGTCGGAACACTTCGATGAGGAAGAAGCACAGCGCGACCCCGACAGTGAATGCGCCCCTCTAATCGATCCATGGTATGACGTCCACCCTCATTTCCCAAAGATTCCCTGCTATTATGCGCCGCTGCCGCCGGGCCGTGTGTGGCTCGCCCTTAGTCGGCAAAACCTCGATGTTTCTTGGGCCCCGTTGGCCTCCTCGATTCCTGATCTAGTCATTCGCCAAGGCATTTTGCTCCCCGTGCCTATCCATTTCGAATTTGGGTCGGGTACCGCCTTGAGTTGGAGAGAATGGGTAGATAATGAGTTATCCGATATGGGCTTCATGGGGATGTTGCAGCGAGCCGGTGTTTTGAAGGCCATCATTTCATCTCGCTGCTTGTCCAACTTCCAGGACCTCTACAACCTTCGCCACTTGGTCCGCCGGTGGTGTACCACCACCCATACCTTCTTCTTCTCCTGCGGCGAACTCACCGTTACCCTTGAAGACGTGGCCAATCAGTTACTCTTGCCCATCCTTGGCGACGCTGATCCTGCCACTCTAGAAACTTTCTTGGGAGGAAGAGGCCATTGAGACTGAATTGAAGAAGAGGATGACCGGGAATGCCAAGCTGTCATATTGGGTTAGTTCTTCTTCTAAATTTTCTGTAGTTACCCGTCGTGAGGCTTTTGTTGCGTTTTGGCTTTGCAAGTTTGTTTTTGGGTCCCACTCTCATTATGCCATAAAGCCCTTATACTTCCGTTTAGCCATCAAGATATCTGCCGGGGTGAGCCTGCCGTTGGCCCCTATGTTCTTGGGGCATCTATATGTCCAATTAGACATCCTGCGGAGTGATGAGAGTCAGGTGGGATCCTGTCACATAGTTACCTTCTCCGTTCATAGTACTATTTTGCAGCAGTTGTTATTTGAGCGTTGTGCCCAAAATTTGGCAAAGTGTAGACCCGTTCGCTTTGCTAAAAAGAAGTACCAATCATGCCCGAGGGTAATTACTGATTTCTGCAGCAGATTTGAGTCCAATTTTTCGCTGGCTTTCCGTTGGTCTAGTTTGAAGCCTATTGGTTATTCCGTTGTTGAGTCTTTCGATGAAGGTGTTGGTTTTTCTTGGAGGGCTTACAGAAATTTGGGTGTGAGTTATACATGCATAGATTCTGCAATGAGTTTGTTTGTTGACACTGTTGGGACTACCACTCCCTTGGCCGGTTTTGATGAGACAGGGATTACTTATTTGGCGGCCACCAATGCCGGATGGTTGCCTTACTTAGTCGATGAAGGCATCAGGTTCGTTCATTATCCTGCCAACCGAGTGAGAAGACAGTTTGGATTAGATCAGGACATTCCTGATGACCTTTCTTTTCTTATGGAGTCCTCTACTTCGGTTCGACCCTTTCTGCGGCACACCGCCTTTGAATTCTGGAGGCAGCGTTTCAGTGCAGTTATCGTTCCTGGCTCACTGAGGGAGGGCCTTTGTACTCCTACCATGCATGGGTATTGGCAAGCAGTGATGACTTCATTCGAGCAAGAGTTGGTGGGTAGTCGTGGTTTCTCCCTTATTCCTCCTGATGGGCTCAGTATGGTTATTTCGGCTAATCCTCGATTGCTCCTGCCCTCCAAGTCCGTGTTAGCATATGCCAGGAAACAGAACCGGTCTGCCATCTTTGAATGGGATGAGGAGAAAAGAGGGTGGTATTAGCACACTGGTGATCATCCTTTAGGTTGGGAGAAAAAAGTTAAAGTGACAAACATTTCTGCACCGAGTAAGAAAGTCCAAGCCTGCTACTCCACGGCCACCTACAGATGCTCCCCTTACCAGCAGAACACGAGGCAGCAAGAGAAAGACAACCCCTCATCCTGCGTTTGCTGCTGAGCGGAGAGTAAGTTACCTCTAAAATACTTTTTGACTTTCTTGTGGCTAACCTTGCTGACTTTTTTTTTTCTTTAACCTTATCTTTTGTTCCCCCTATTTTTTTTTTCTTTGCAGTCTAAGCATAAGGAGGATACGTCAGTCACCCGTCCCATTTTACTTGATGAGCCTGAGTCTGAGGTACATCTCTTTTCTTCTCTTCCCTTTCTTTTCTTTGCACGTGCTTCCTCTGCCACACGTTTTTGTTTGTCTCATGCAGTTAAAAGTTCTTTTGGTCTTCACATATGTATTTATATGTATATTTTTTTTAGGAGGAGCCCGAACCTCTTTCCATATATCGCCCTACTGCCGAGGAGCTCTCTGCTTCCATGGATGTACCCATGGAAGGCTTTTTTGATGGGGCTGATGTAGCATTTGCAACACCTGCTCCCTCTGTCGCTGCACATGGAGTTACTGCCGAGGCTCCTACCCCTCCCATCGAGCTGGTACCTAGAGAAGAGGGTACTCATACTGAGGGAGTTAGTGAGACCACACCTATTTCTGTTGAGACACTTACTCCTCCAGAGGGAGTTATTTCTCCTGCTGCTGTTCAGACCGAGGCTGCTTCCCCTGTTCTGCCCCTTGTCATCTCCATCAGTAACCTCTTCGCAGCTCTATCCCAGGCTGTGAAGGATGGTTCTTCTCTGGTGGTTACTCCTTCCTCCATTCCCAGTTCTGCTATACGTGGGCCTGACACAGACTTATCCTTTAAGGGGTCTGAGGACATTCTTGAGGATCCTGACGACAAGCCTGTCCTGAAGAAGAGGATTTCTGATTTTGACGAAGAGGAGAGTGCTCCACCCAAGTCTGAATTCATGGGTATGTGTCTTCCCCCTTTTCTGCTAAGTTCACTTTTTCCTTCTTTTGTTACCTTTTCCTCGTACATATGTATTTGCGTTGCTCATTGCTGCGGTCTCCCCTTTATTTGTATGCCTATTTCCCTGTTTACAGAGACCTTTGAGGGGCTAGGAATTGTAGCAGACGTAAGGATGCCCGTTCCTGCCATACCTATAGCACCCATTCCTACTGTACCTTTTGCACCTGTTTCTGCCGTACCTTCTGCACTTGTTTCTGCCATACCTACAGTGCTTGTTTCTGCCGTTCCCAGAGCCCCTATTCTTGCTGGCCCTGGTAAGTTTCCTTTCCCTTTTATCTTCTCCTTCATTTTTTTTTTTTTGCGAGTTTGTCCTTTCTAGATCACGGCTTCTCATTTCGCCTCGTGCTTTTTTAATAGGTCCACTTCCCACTGCCCTTTCTCAGTTTGAGGTGAGCAGCAGTTCTGCCACCATCCCGGACCCTGTGAGTGAAGCTGCAGCATTTTTCACCCGCTTTGATCAGCCTGAGGTCAATGACCTTGGTCCTGCAGACTTCTGGGGTTTTGGGCCTCTTTATGTGGATTTCCATGGCTTCCGAGTCCTCGAGGATTGTTTTTCTCACTTGGTGATGGTTTATAGCAGCCGTGGTGATTTTATGCAGGGATTCCGCCTTGGCCGTTCTGCTAGGGAGCACTTCTTGAAGATGTTGGGGAGCGTGATGAACGAAATTGAGCATAACTTTGTTGACATCGTCTCCACCGAGAGGATCCTGCAGTGGAGGGCCACGATTCAGGAGTTTATTAGTATGGGTTTTGCTGTGGAGTTTATTCTGGATCATCTCCGTGAGGTTGCCAGAGCCCTTTTTATGAGGAGAGTTCAGCTAGCTGTTGATGCTATTGATGCACGGATTGAGATTTTGAAGAAGGAGGTGGCAGACTTGGAGGGTCGTTGCGAGCGCCTTCTTTCTAGCATTGGTGGGCCTAGCCGTTTTGGAGATCAGACTCTCATTTTCGGACTCCGTTGATGATGATGCAGTTTCCTTCTTTCTTTTTTTCGTTTTCCTTCTCTTATTACTTCATCCAGGACACTTAAATGTTTCCTATAGCACTTATTTGGCGTGTGTTTGCCACAATTTGGGTTTGTAATTATGATGCTACACTTTGCTACTACTTTTACTATTGTTATGACATAGAGTGCTAATACTTTGTACTTTTTCATTACATATTCATGAAAGCACGTTACAATTCTGTCTTGTGACATAGTCACTTGAAAGAAGGAAAAGGTAAAGGAAACATAAAAGCTTTTTAACAAGACAAAAGAAAGGGACAACCATATAACCTTCCCCCTTAGGCATAATAACGTTTCAGCCACTTCCCATTGATGGGATCCATTAAGTCTCTGCCATCCATTTGAGTCAAACGGTAATATCCACTTTGATGCGTTTCCCTTATCACAAGGGGTCCTTCCCACTTTGGTGCAAACTTAGATGGTCCTGCCATGCCTCGCTTGACATAGTCTGCTACTTTTAACACAAGTTATCTTTCTGCGAACATTCTCTCTTTGCTCATCTTGCCATAGGCTTCAGTCATCTTTTGTCTGTATCTGCGGCTGCGCTTCTGGGCTTTTTCTCTCTTTTCATCAAGTCCTTCTAGATCTTCGCACCTTTTTGCCGCAAAGACTTCTCATTCCTTTTCTTTTTCTTGCATCTGCATGACTCTCAGGTGGTGGGCTGCTTCCTGCTGCACTAGGCCCAAGTTTTCTGGATAAGAGAGTTGGGACCGGTCCAATTGCAACTCAATTTGGTCCAGCTTGTGCGCAAACTATGCCTTGTTTGTCAGGAACATGCTTGCGGCTGACAGAGCTGTTTCAGATAAGTTGTGGCAGACATACATGGTAATAATAACAAAATAAAATATCTTAGCTACTTAATAGAAAATGACCAAATGATCCCTATTCAAGAAACATAATCACAGTAATAATAATTACTTTTACAAAAAAAACAAAGGGAACAAATGGTAATATATGTGGGTTAATCAGAAGAGAAAGAAGTCAGATTAAATTTGGTTCGCAGGAGCAAAACCAAAGAGGAAAGAATGTTTCTTCTCAACGCAATTAATCTCCCAGGGAAGTCCTGCCGTGGAAATTAACTACCTTGCGGGAAACGGACCTGAATGGTTGATGCACAAAGGACTCCTTTTGGTTTTGACAGAGAGCAAGATTTTGTGAGGGAGAGAGGGAATCAACCTATTGGTGCATGCCTGCCGTTCCAGCTCTCTATCTATTTTCTTTTTGGTTTTTCTCTTTTCTTTCTTTCCTTCACACTCGTTTCTTTCTGTTTCTTGGTATTTCTTTTCGAATTCCTATTCCTTAGTTATGGTTCCTGTTCTTTTTTTTTTTTTTTTGTTCATGACAAGGGTCTCTTTTTATAGTGCCTGCCATGACCGGATTTTACTGTTTTAGCCCTTAACCACCTTTGTCTGGTCTGGGTGTACTTGCCGATCACCACTGGTCCGTCTGTGTGCCACCCCCCATCACCAGACAAAGAAGGGTATTTTGTTTGTTTGTTTGCCGTGACACCCTTTCCTGCTACGGTTTGGATTCTTTCTCTCTCCCTATCCCTCATGGCATGCACCTAGTGGTTCTAACTTAGCTTGCTTCTTTTGGGTAGTATGTCATTCCAGCAGGACACTTCCCCTAAAAGAGCCTGAGCAGGAACCTCAAAATAGATTTTTCCCCTTTCCCCACCGCCAAACCATGCCCTCTTACCTCTGATCCACGACCTCACCATGTCCTTTATTGGCTGGGTACAGGCTGGTGGTGCCTAGGCCTTGTGCATGCCTCCCTTCCATGTATGTCCAAAATCTGCCTGCTGCGCATTCGTCCGCTGTGGTCTGGAGGCTTGCTTGCACAGTCTGCCGTCCATTTTTTTGACCTTTTATGTGAGCTGCTTTTCGATTTCCCGCTCCTCTTAGGGGCTGGGCTTTATTTGATACTGGGCCTTACATTTCTTTCGGCCCATTTCTTGATTGCCCTCATTTCCTGTCATATTACTCTGTCATTCCTGTTGGGCCTCTTTAGGCCTGCCGTTTACTTTTTCCCCTAGTGGCTTAGCATGGCCATTGGTTCTCATACTTATGGGCTCCTGTGTCCCTTTTGTTTTTCTCTTGGGCATCCTTGGCCCATTTGCTTTCTTTGGGCTTCATTGGCCCTTTTACTAACTCTGCATTTCCATGGGCTTTTACTAACTTCATTGGGCTTTCTTGGCCCGATTACCTTATTCTCATCCTTGGGGTTCATGGGCTTGCCATTAACCCCTTACTCTTTTTGTTTGCATTACTTTGGGCCTGCAGTGGCCCATTCTCACTTTTCTATATCATATACTGCCCATGGGTATGCTATTTCTCTCTTTCCGGGCTTCTTTAAGCCCATTTGCCTCCTCAAAGCTCATTTGTTCATTTCGTGGGCCTGTGATCCATTATTCCTGCCGCTTGAGCCTAATGATTTTGCCATCTGTTTGCCAACCCTTTCCTGCCCTTGTTGCTGGGCTTTCTTCTTTTTACTTGGATTCTCAAAACTGACCCTCAACAATGGGCAAAAATTTGATTGTTTTAATTTCTTCCAAAATGGAGTTGTAATTCATAAACTTGCTTTCACTGATTTGTGACCAATGGAGATAATGGATTACTGGGCCTCCACTATTCATTTTATACTCTGTGAAGTGAAGGTCAAAATATTCTACCAATTAATTAAGCTAACTAGGTAATGGATTAATTAGTGGACCTTCCATAATTTTTGTTTGCTAGGTAAAAGGTTTTGATGGAATTCGGCCAAGACTAGATGGATCATGGATGTATCAGATGGCCTACAGGCCATATTGGCAATTGTTTTTAAATGTTATCTTCTAAAATCAATCATATCTTGCTTCTTTCGTGAGCTTTTTCAACGGTTTGAACTTTTTTGCAGTTCCTTTTTCATGTGCATGCCTATTGAGAGGTTGCTTTCTTTTCCTCTGCTTTTTTGTCAGATATCCTTTATTTTTGTGCCAACTTAAAATAAAGCCACCCAACAACAAGCAAATAAGTCAGTTTTTTTTTTTTTTTCCACAATAAAAAATAAGCTTTTATTTTTTCATACCACACCTAACTTACCATTTTTTAAGGAAAATATTAAGGGCTTGTTTGGTTTAAAAAAAATGGTCACTTATCACTCAGTTTTCATCACCCACCACTCATCACTCATCACTCATTACTCATCACTCAAAATACCTCAATTTCCTACCCCATCTGTTTGGCACATATTTTTAGTTTCTCATCACTCAATTTTTTCTACTTTTTGTGGGACCCATGTCTGAGCACCATGTCATAAGTTCTGTTAGCCTACCCGCCTCACCCTCACTCTCTTCATTTCATTTTCTTCCCTTTCAGTCACCATTGCCTTGTTACTCTCACTGAAGCTGTCATCTTTCTCTTTCATTTCTCATGTACACACACATCAACAAGAACAATCCTATCCCAAACCTACGGCCAAACCATCATAAACATACAAGCACAATTGAATACAAACATAAACTCATAGGTACCCACAGATGTTCAAATCAAAACCCACAAATACCCAAATCAAAAATCACAAATACAGACCTTATGCCCAAATCAAATCCGAACCCACACCACAAATCTGAACCCATAACAACCACCCACATCTCAGATCTAAACCCACCATAGCCACACCACAAATCTGAACCACACACACACCCATGTCTCAAAAATCAAAACCCTATAACCACATCTCAAATCTGAACTTCGCACCCACAAGATAGAGAGAGAAATTTTTTTTTTGATCGCCTGGGTATTGTTGTTCGCCTGGGTTTCGGTCTTCGCCTAGGTATTGTTCTTTTAGATGGAGATCACACCCATGTCTCAAAAATCAAAACCCTATAACCATATCTCAAATCCGAACTCCGCACCCACAAGATAGAGAGAGAAATTTTTTTTTGATCGCCTGGGTATTGTTCTTTTAGATGGAGATCTTTGCCGGGTATTGTTGTTCTTCAGATGCAAAGGGGAAAAATACAGATAGGACAAGAGAGAAAGGAGTAAAAAATTTATGGAGAAATGTTGGTTTGTTGCTGGGAGAAGGAGAAAAGGGAAAGAAGAAAGAGAAAGTCGTTGGTGCTGAGGACTTGAGGTACACATGTCCCTGACGCGGGTCCCACAAAGATGCATGTATTTACAATATTGCCACGTTACTCGTTTTTCAGAAATTGAAAACAACTGAAACCTGTTTTCAGTTTTGGTCACTCACATCCACTTTTACTGAGTTTTGAGTGATGAGAACGGTGATTCAAAACTAATCCAAACAGCAGCTGAGCGGTGGGACCCACATAATTTGGATGATGAAAACAAAAAACTGAGTGATATCACTCAGTTTTGTGGGTTTCCAAACAAGTTCTAACAGATGTTCTAAGTACATTTATCAGTAAATTATTTTATAAATTATTTTATGAGAAAAAAATTAATATTTTGATATATTTTTTTCTCTCACTAAAATAATGTAAATTTTTTTTAGTAAGAATATGTATTAACAAAACCCTATTTCTAGTTCAATATCAACAAATATAAACTAATCTTTTTTTTTAAAAAGAAAATATAATCCAATCTAAGCGCGAACTCAAATAAATATGGCATAGGATGCATATTGTCCTGTTACCTTTTTCCCCTTCTTAAATTTATTTTAGGATTAAAAAAAAGGATCTAGGAAATAAATGTAAAAGCAATGGTCGTTGAATAATTTTCCTTTTCTCTGTTATGAGATATTAGGTCAAGACCAACCAATGGGGCTAAGGGCAATAGCATGGGCTACTAATTTGGTAGTTGATTTTTTTGCCCACTATTACTCGATCGGTTATTTAAATCAATAAGTCTTAACCACTCCCTTTATATTGGGCCCCTTGACTTTTAAGCCTTAGACTAAAGGATTTATTACCTGCCCACTGCCCAGTGCCACTCTCTCACTGTAAAGTTGATTTTGGATTTATTTTGTAGTACAGATTTGGACCTACAATGCCACTTATAAAAGCATTAGGTTTGATACTATATCTTATTGATGGCAACATTTATATTTTCTTTACAATTGAATTTTATAATTTTATTGATTATTACTTATAGAGAGTATTAATTTATGTTTCTGTATTTATAAGGCTCTCCCAACCGACCTTAAATAGAATTTGAGCCCAGCCTGACTTTGCCTTGCATATGTCAGTGGCGTGGGCCTGGTTAACATTCGGGTACGGCAACCATAGTCCACAGTGATTTTGGGAAGTAAAGTGCCTATCAGAGCAGGTACACCAACCATAATTATCGTAGAGGCAGCACCACTAGGCACTAGCCCAAGGTACAATCTTTACCTCATATTTGATGGAAAATTATTGTATAGTCTCCAACTATACTTCCTCTCTCTCTCTCTCTTAAGCACACATCAATTGCTCAATTAACTTTTTGTTGAATTTTATGTGACAATTCTATTAGTGGATTACATTTTTTTTCCTTCAATAATTTATGTTAGCATATTTCAAGATAACGAGTGCTCCAAAGGGCATAAATTAAAAATTAATAAAAGCTCAATTATAAGTTGTAATACACACTTAAAAAAAAATTAAAAATACAAATGTTAACGATTTATTTACTTACACGCAAAAGTGTTAAAAATATATTGTCGTTGTATTTGCCTTTTTTATTTTTTATTTTTATACATGTGTATAGTTTGATTTTATTTTTTGAAAAATATATAAAAATATTATTTAATAAAACATTAAATCACTGTCGGGCATTCAGTTGCATTTTTGGTTCTACGTTACACCAACTGTAATTTAATCCTGCATACCAAATTCATGGTTCTAAGCTTTTTAATTAATGTGTCCTATTAAAGGGTTCCTACGGAAGCTTCTTTACTGTTCATTTCCATAAACGACATAAGTGATAGTAATTGTTAGGTAATAATAATACATTGCACCTATTTTATGGACCGTAAAGTCGGTAAGTTCTCGTGCTCTACTTCCACATTTTTGCTTGTCACTCTCTTGTTCTAACTACCATCCAAATTTAATAAAAGAGAGAGACGAAAAAAAAGTGCCCAAAACAAACAGAAACTTAACCACCACATTTACTTGTTGCTCTCTTCAACTCCTTATCTACTCATATCACCACATCACATGAGAGCAATTGAGGATCACATGGCAAAGCATTTAGCCATGGATTGGTTCTCTTGGTTATCCAAGAGTAGCCTTGAGCCCTCACTCATATACGAGTATGGCCTTGCTTTTGCTCGCAATGAGCTCCAATATGAGGATATAAGCTACTTCAACCATGAGTTTCTTCAGAGCATGGGCATTTCTGTGGCTAAACACAGGCTAGAGATTCTCAAGCTTGCTAGGAAGGAAAACAGTGGTGGCACAGGTACATTTTCTGGGCTCTTCTTGGCAATCAACAAGACCAAGAGGTGCTTGAACAAGTGCATTAACAAGTTGGTTTTTCGTGAGGATGTTGCTTTCAAAGCCACTCCTCATGAGCTGGTACATTATCCAGAGCAATATTGGAAAGGTGGATTCTTGAGGAGGCAAAAGAGTGAAGAGATCAAGGAAGAGAGGCCAGTGCTAAAAAAGAGGAGCATAACTCTATCAGGACCTCTGGATAGGGTGCAAGAGAGGATGATAACTAATACCAGAAGCTTGAAATTATCTGGGCCTCTTGATGGAAAGGCGCAAGAGAAATTGATGTACAATTCAAAGAGCCCAAGATTGTCTGGGCCTATGGATAGAAGGGTGCAAGAGAAAATGATGTTCACAGCTAGGAGCCCAAAATTGCCAGGACCCGTTGATGGATGGGTGCCTGAGAGGTTGACAGTTACAACAACTAAGAAGAAGCTATCTGGGCCTTTGGATGGAAGAGTACAAGACAGGTATGTGGTCACAAGTAGGAGTCCAAAGTCATCTGGACCATTGGATGGAAGAGTTGCAAGTCCAATGGCTAACATTCAATATAACCAGGAAAAGTTGGATGTTGAGTATGATGATCATTCACTATGGGCTACAATGTTTCATGATATGAAACCCACTTGAGCTTTTGTGCTTTTTCTTGGGGTATGTTTCTGGCTACTTTCTCTTCTATTCTCTCCCCCTATTTCTTCCTCTTGAAATTGTGAGAGATGGTTCCTAATGGTTCTTCACCTTATGGACAAAATTTGTATGGCTTTTGAGGTTTGTTTACCCTTTGTACTATATGTTCGGATTGCACTAATATATATTGGCTTTTTTAGTATAGAAGAAGACAATTGGTTTGAGCATTGTTATTGGTTTATTCCATCTTGAATTTGTAGTTTGTAAATTGTATCATTACTCCAGATTGTGACTCTCATGAGTTGATAGAGAAAGAAAGCCCTGGTTATATTTGTTCCTTAAGTTTGACCCATGTGTTTGTGACTTTTTGGATAGTTATGTTACATTATTAAAGATATTATTATTTATTATTTTAAAACAGTGGTTATCACATGATTTGACAATGGGAAGATTTAGGAAGAGGTAGTTGATTGGTTTTGCATTACAAATAAGTTTGATGATATAACAAATTTCACATTTTTTTTTCACAAATATTAAGATGATATGTTATGATTGAAATAAAATGAAAAAAAAATTTATGTTAGTAGTGTTCACATATAAAAGTGATGTTATAGTAATCACAATCTATCTAGTAAATCAACAAATTGTAGAAAAACATATTGTGAAAAAAAAGGTTAAATTTATTATCTCTCTACCATTGTTGTTTTCATTACCATACCTTATTATAATGGTTCCATAAAGTCACGTTCATTTAATTCGAGTGGTACACTATAAACCCAATAGCTTTTTGTTTGGCCCATAAGCTAACTATAAAAATAAAAGAACATGTGGAGGGATTAACTTCACTTTATCTCATACTCGATCCAAGTCCAATAAAAGCTTTAATGGCCTTAATCCCAACTGCACGCTTTAGCATAAGTTATAAATATTTGGTTAAATCTCGGATTCGGTTCAAAATGCACAAACTTAAGTGTGTGTTTGACATTGGATTAAAAAGACAGTTTTTTTTAATATTCAGCTTGTTTTTGCTACTATTTTTTTTTTTTTTTGGTAAACTAGAATAACAATAAAAACTAAGAGCCAGAATAAGGTGCAGGGCACCTCCTGTTAGAGTACATGCCACGCTTATCAGCCTCAATAAGAGGAAACAAGTCCACAAGCGGACTGGGATGCAACACAAAATCTAAAGACTGCACAAGTCCTAGTCTAGATAGCTTATTAGCGCATATGTTGGCCTCACGGTAAATGTGTCTGATGCAGCACCGGGAAAAACGGGCAACTAGCTGCCTACAATCATCAAATAACATATGTTTTTGCTACTATTCATGGGTCTCATTGCACTTTTTGGTACTATTCATGGGCTCCACTGTACTATTTTAATTACCTTTTAGCTTTATCTACAGTTTTTTCGGTAAAAAAATTTCAGTTTCAGCTAAATAAGCTATTCCCAAACAGACACTAAGTGTGTGTTTGGCAAAAATTATTTTTGCTAACATATTTTACTATTCAGCTTATTTTTGCTACTATTTATGGGTCTTACTGTACTATTTCAACTAACTTTTACTATTATTTATAATACTTTTAGTAAAAAGTTTTTAGTTTTAACAAAATAAGTGTTAGAGGTATCAACACCTAATCTTATGCAATGATCAAGTCTGGCGGAAGAAAAGGGGCCATGCCCTGGCTTTTAAAATTTTCTTTCCTCCCACTTATGATATTTATAATATATAATTTTTACTAATGGCTCACTTGGAAGAAAAAAATTCTAGCTCCGTCACCAATTATATCTAATCCTATTTGAAATGTCAACAAAGTAATTATGACATTATGTTTTAGAGTGCAAGCAAAGTATTCATAATTTATAATCCTACCTATAGTACAAGTATTGTAACCCTAGATTAATGCACCGTTAGTTTACTATTTAGCCTAGTATAAAGACTCTTGAATGTGTTTGTTGTAATACACATAGTTTAATAGTAAAGAGTCTTTACTATTAAACAATGCGTATTAAACATAGTTTAAAAGTTTAATACCTATAGTTCAATAAATACTCTTTAATAAATACATTGTAATTCATAAAGTTTAATGGTAAAAAAGTAGCCATCAAGGGCTTCCCTTTGTGCTCTCTTCCCGTCTTCATTTTTTCCTCTTCATATTTTCCCATATCCATCAATTCAATTTTTCTCTCTTTCTACATGCTATCAAAGTAGTGTGATCTAAAAATTAAAAAAAGAAAAGAAAAGAAGTAATGTTTTATGTTCTCTAATATGGTATTCAATGTGCATGTACATCTTTCTTTTGTAACGTATTAGTAGCTTATATGCCATGGGCGGGTTACAATTCTGAAGATGCAGTACTCATTAGCGAGCGTCTAGTATATGGAGACTTGATTTTTGACCATGCTTCTAATCAAGTGTCCTCGGCCATCTTGGTCAGGTATCATGGATCACGCTAATTGATAGCTCCCTTTATTGGTTTTCTTTGTGGTCATGCATCTCTTTCATTTTCAAACTGCGTTATTGAACCACACCTTTGATTAGCAGCCTATATCACTTTCTTTCTAGTCATGCATCTTCAACCATCTTGGCCAAGTATAACATACCATAATGATTGATAACAATAGTAGTTGGTGTGCACAGATATATCTCGGATACTTTTTGTATACGCATTCTCATTATAATAAAAGGAAAAGATACGCGTGCACACACAAACATAATATAATATATAAAATTTTAAAGAATTAATTAATTATCGTAGTCATACTATTGGTCGGTTTGGATACCGCTTATTTTGTTGAAAATTAAAAACATTGTAGTAAAATAATTTTTAAATATGTGAATAGTGCCATATGACCCATTTTTAATGAAAGTTTTGTTGAAAAAGGAGATTTGTGGGTCCCGTGAACAGTCTACGAGACCAACTGAAAAAGCCACCACAGCTACATAGAAACGTGCTTCAAAAAAAAAAAAAAAATACGCAGACGCTAAATAATCACTATCCAAACGGTCACTATATCTTGACCTAATTTTTTGAGAATTATCATTTCGTTTTGTCTTGTTTGTCTCGGCTTCCGTAGTCGATGCTTCTTAGGCATATACACAAAAAACTGGAGCATGATTTGGTTTTTGTGTTTCCATCACTCATAACTCTGTTTTCATCACACATAACTCAAAAATGGTGGGACTCATGGCTGAGAAGTGTGTTTGGGGATGTTTTCAGTTTTTGTTTCCATCACTCAATTCTCTGATTTTTGAGTAATAAATTATGGAAACTGAAAACACATTTTAGATATTTTCAGTTTCCAATGATATTTCGTAATTAAACACACACTGAGGGATCCACCAACCACAACTTTTGACTTCACTCTCCTTTTTTTTTCTTTTTTTTTTCCACTTTTCTTTCTTCTTTCTCTGTTCTTCAGTTCGTTCTTTTTTTTTTTTTCCTTCCTTTTCGCCTTTCTCATCTCAGTTCGTTCTTTTTTTTTTCTTCCTTTTCCCTTGTTTTTCTCTGCTTTTCTCTTCATCCATGCTTTTCTCGTCGTTTTTCCCCTTTTTTTCTCGCAGACTAATGGAGATCTTCAAAATACACAGAAAACCCCAACTTAAAAAAAAAAAAAAAAAACCAATAGAAGTGAAAGTGAAATCCAGAACAAAATTAAACATTCGTAAATATATTCCAGAACAAACCCAGATTTCTCAATCATAAAAAAAAGAAAAAAAAAAGCAAACTCAAATTTGCCCAGGCCATTGATGTTGATGTTGCTGTTGTTGCTGCTGTGGCTGTGGTGGGTTTTAGAGTTTTTAAGGAGCGAAATGTCGTCGTTTGTCACTGTGGGTTGTAGCGGCGGCTGCGGCAGTGGTTGTTGTGATGAGAACAAAGGCACGAGACCCGACTCATTCCGTTACAACTTGGGCACCTCGGAAATGGGCCAGCCATGGTCTTCTAGTCCATGATCGATTTGACCAGGGCCGCTCCGGCCAACACACCCAAACCCGTTGGAATTGAACACGTAGTTGGCTTTGTGTTTGGTGGTTTTAAGAAGAGTGGGTCCCACAGAAAGTACAAAAAATTGGGTGATGAATTGCTGAAAATATGTGCCAAACGGGTGGGGTATAGAAATTGAGATATTTTGAGTGATGAGTAATGAGTGATGGGTGAGGAGTGATGAGTAACGAAAATTGAGTGAGAAGTGATGAGTGATGAAAAAAAAAAAATTTCAAAAAGCCCCTTAATTTCTTAGGTGGAGTACATAACTTCTTGTCTAGAAAATGGGATACAAAGCCAGTCTCTGAAATTGAATAGATAGTACTTATATAAATAAACCGTTTTCAGTACTTGGCAATACGGTGGTACAGGTCTAAAACACAAGTACTCCATTTCCATGGACTTTTTCTGTTATGAGCATAAATATTTTTGTACAGTGACAAGCTACGTGAGTAAATGTGTAATAGATCCCACACCTACTCACCTAGTGAATGTGGGCCATGTGGCCCAATTTATTATTTATTTATAATGATACGGACAAATAGCACGCATAGCAAGTAGCAATTTGTCCAACACATTATATTTAAGTTTAACATGTGTCAAAACATATGGCAATTCTAAATTAATGGTTATTAATAAATATATTGTATTTAATACTCTTATAGATTAGGTTCAAATTACATCTAATATAACTTTGAACAATGTTATATCACTTAATATTTTTCAATTAGATGAATTTTGATAAATCCACCTTTAGATTACATTATTATTGTATATTCTCTATACTTGCAAAATTTCAAGGTGATCAAAGATCGATAGCAATGTCATCAATCAATTGTTTAAATTCAAATTTTTATAGTTTAAAATAATGCATAAAAGATGAGTTTATCGATCGAATGATAAATAACATCCAATTGACACGAATGCTAAGAACATATAAAACATGTAATTCAAAGGTAGGATTTTCAAAATATAAATTCTATAACAAGTAATTGGGTGGTGTAACATTGCATAGAGTTACACCATGTGTAACTTAAACCTAGTCCCCTACATACATGGTTGTCAAAATCACGATCTGGATTGTAGGATTGCATGATTTTACGATCTCACCTCACCAAAACATTTAGAATTGTAGTAGGATCGTAAAAATGGTAGGATCGTATGTAGAATCGTATGGGATCCTACCGATTCTACCAAAACATGCATTTTTGGTTTGTGCTTATTTTATTTTATTTTTTTCTTTGATGGGATTGGTTTGGGCTAAGATAATCCAACTAAACCCATAAGCACAACTGGTTATTAGCAGCCCAATAACAAATTGATGTCCCAAATTTACATCTTTGTCAAAAGAAAATCTCAAAAAAAACCCACAGTACTTATGTTTAAAGTTCAAACAAAAAAAAAAACCTAAATATTTAGAAACATCAATCCCAAAGTCGTGCCTACTCTTAAGAACCCTAAAACCCATCACCTCTCGGCACTCTTAATGACGTTGCCTTTTGGATTTCATATTTATAATTAGCTAGTTTACTTTAGAATGAGAATTCTATTTTGGATTATATATTGTAATAAGCTAATTTTCATTTGCTAAATAGCCTAACTTATTTTGGATTTGGAACTTAGAAACTGGAAAATGTTTTCAATATGTGTCGATAATATCTTGGTACTTAGTTGCTAATTAAACATGTACTAAACTTTTTAGATATATTGTGTCAAAAATAAAATATATTTGTTTCATTAGTATAAACATAATGATATAGGGAATGCAAATTGCATTATATGATGTAAATCTTTGTTTTTTAATGGATGAATTCATATTTTACGTGAATACTCAACATATAAAGTCACTATCAATGTGTTTTTTGCTTAAAATCTGAAAATAGGTAGGATGAGCTTACGATTTATGATCCTACCTACCTTCTGCGATCCTATGTAGGATCCTGATTTTGACAACCTTGCCTATATATATATAATATGCACATTTTATAATTTGAGAATAAACAATGTAATTAAAAAATAGAATAATTTTTTTAATAAAAAAATCACTTATATTTGAAGCCCCCATAAACGTTGCATACAATTTTTTTTTTTTTTAAATTTTTTGTAACTTGTGCCTACTCATCTCCTCCAACAATCAAAAAAATAAAAAGCTTAAGTTTTATTAATAAACTATAATCGCACTAAATATTAACATATAACACTATGAATTCCAATTGCAACAAAAGAATTTTGACAAAGGTATATATGATTTTGTTAACTTTCATTCTTTCCACGTTCTATCAAATTTCTTTTCCTTTTTAAAGTTATTTTCTATTTTCCTTGATAAATAAAAAAAGATATAAAATAGTTATTTTAACATTATTGTTGATATTCTTCATAGATAGAAAGTCACCAAGAAATTCAACAAATTTCTGAAGCCAAGATAAAGAGAGACATGCAATCCGCAAGTTTCCATTCTCTTGATGTTGATGGAGTTCTATTTGTAAACTTCCTCTTTAATTAGTGATAAAAAGAGAGGTACAAAACTTTTCACTGCATTTATCTTGATGTTGATAGAGTTCTATTATTGTTGATGTTCTCCGTAGATAAGCTTATAAGTTACAATTGCTTTTTTCGGTTTTTGTTATACATCAAATCTAATGTCATTTTTGTTATTAACTATTGGTGTGTAGACTTTGTTTTTACATTTTTTCTTGAAAAGATTTATTTATTTATTCTAACATATTCGTTGCAATTTATTTAAGCGTTTACCCCCCCCCCCACACATATATATATATATATATATATATATATAAACATTCTAATCAAATTCAAACACAAATCAATAGAGGACCACATAAAATAACAACAAAAAACTTTCGTATATAATAAATAATAACACATTCTCTCAAATAAATAGTGTTTTTTTTAATAACATGTGTACTTATAATATTTATATATTATAATAAGTTGAAAAAAAATCTTGCGAAACACAGGCAAATAACTAGAAAGTTATTGATGACTGCCATAGCCCATTTCTACTTCCAAGTTCCAACTAGCCAATTAAGAGCAGCCTCCCTCATTTAAAATTTTAAACAAGTAGAAGCTTCGTATTCTAAATGAAAGATATTAAGGATAATACGTACATTAATGTTTTGAATTTTAAACATAAGACAAAATAAATAAATAAATAAGTCAAAATTTTATATATTGTTGTCACAAGGGGTAAGCTACATAAACAATGCATTGATTTTCTTCCAGTTAGTCCACATAGTTGTCAATGTACCAGTGGAAGGACCACACTTTGGGTGAACAAAGGTAGATACATGATGATCATTGATCAACCTATGAGAACTCTCATAAGTTCATAACAACAACTTTTGATGCATTCAACACTTCCAGCTCCCAGGTCTGAAGTTGAACCCACCAAAGAGATGGATGTTCAGTATACATATATAAGGGAAAGACCCACGTAAAATTAAATAAATAGATAAAGAAATTGAAAAAATTAATACTAACATAATTTACTCTAAAACCCTAAGCTTAAAATTTTGGATTAAATTTCATTTCTATATGTTATATTTTAATCTCAGTTGAAATCTCCCTAAGATTTTTAGGCTTAATATACCAATCGTTGGGTTAACATTAAATTACTAATTTAGTTGGAATTTCATGTTCACTTGCCTATGATTTAAGCTAAAGTTCTCAAATTGTAAGGCAAGGAAAATCTTCTCTCTAGTTTATTTTATGTTCCTTTGTTTTCATTCCATGTATCAAACCATCAACAGCTCTATAACAGCCAGATTACATAACCAGCTCAATTACCATGCTGGGATGCATTAAGGAGATAAGTTTCAACCATCTCATGCACTCAAAACAACATTTCATTGAAATATACAACAAAAATAAAGTCTCAAACCCAAATGTTTAAGATCAGTTATATAGATCCCCTCAATAGATTAGTTAGGGTTGGCTATACGTATAAAGAGACACCCCAACAATTATCTATAGCAGATCCATTCATAATAAAGTTTATATTTTACACGTTATTAATCTATCACAACCCTTCTCTTTTTTCCAGATTTGGAATCCGCTGTGAGAGAAATATATGACACTAAGTACAAACACATGCAGAGTTATTTATTGATATATAGTAATGAAAAATTGCATTTTATACCTATAACAAGTATATGCTTCAAATACACAATTAGAGCCGATATGTGAGTTGGGCTGCTGACTGGCGCTCAAACATGCACTGCATTGATGAGTGTTCAATAAGCCCGAACTTATGATAGCTACAGTAGCATCCAAAGATGTGCTTCGGTAACAATGGCTACCGAATGGATATCTGCTCAACCCCATTAACCTCAATGACTTGTGCTTTGTGGCAGCCGGAAGGAACCCCCTGAATAAAGCATTTGGTAAACAGGCTTTATCCTTTTAGTCAAAACAATGCTTAAGATAGTGCCCACACCACAGACAGCAGCCAAAACCAGGAAGGTGAGTCTAAAACAATTTGGACCCAAGCAGGTGAGACTTGAACCAATCCCATTAAGTCCATGCTGTTTAGCTGCCTCGTTATCATATATATACCCTGCTAGCAGACCTGAAAAAAGGAAAGCACCAATAGGATTCCCTAGTGCCATGAAATTGCTTAGTAAACCGAAATGCTTCAAGCCAAATAGCTCAGAGACAGTTGGGAGCATGACAGAAAATTGAACGCCAAAGCAGATCCCAAGAAGTGCAGTTGCAATATAAAGAGTGCCATCCATTGCAGAAGCAAACATAAGGTATGTGATAATCATGATTATTTGAGTAAATGTCATCCAAACTGTCCGAGGAAGTGTCCTTGACCTGCAATGAATAGAGCGCTGCACTAAATTACAATGACAACCAATTGGAATAACAGGGATGTAGAGAGTACTTTGCAGCACTTACAACAACATGCTGATGATAATTTCCTGTAACAGCAAATTCTTGGAGACAATTAGCTGAGTCGACTATGCAAGGTTTATGAAAGCACAAGCCATATTTTCTTGCAAGGAGTTAGCAAGGTTTAACTGAAAGTGTAAATATAACTTTATTGCTGATATTCAATGACCAATCTATAAATTTGATAGGAGGAGATATATGTAACATCCATAAAAAAGTCATTTTTCTTGAGAAGATTCCATGCATTGTAAAATCATTAATGTGCCTAATGATCCACAATTTCTGTTGATTTTAATATAGAACTCTTCAGCTTAATAATTGATTTAGATCAGAGACATGTACGGTAAGCAAACCTAATAGTAAGCACCCTGCTTCAGTCAATAATCTCTGTGACTAACCATGAGGATAGATGGTACTGACCTGACAAAATGTTCAGAGACAACTCCACCACCAAGACGACCCACAAAATTGCAAAAGCTGAAGAGAGACACCAAGATTTTGGTCTCATGCACACCTTGTGCAATCCCTATCTGTGCTAGATTATTAAGAACAGTCACCCCAGAACCAACCCCAACAAAATAAACCAAGAACAGAAGCCAGAAGTCTGCCTTGATTACAGCTTCACTAAATTTAAAATCTTCCCCCCTTTTGGGCCTCCTCTTCTTCTTCACTGCCCCCTCACCCTCAGCAAGAAGCATAGCCACCTCAGACACATCCTCACTTTCATGAAAACTTCCTAGGTTTTTTGCTGATGAAGATGGTGTCAGCAGTGGTTCAGTTTTGTCTGAATTGCCTTCTCCTTGAACCAGACTGTCTGAAGACCCAATTGATTGGTCTAGTGTCACTGATTTGCTTGTTCTCATGGGGTTCAGCGTCATTTTTACAGGAATTGCAAGTGGAGCCATGAGAAGTAGAATCATTATAAAAACAAAAGTATAGGAAATTAGAGGACTTAAAGAATATGTATCAGCCATTATCGTGGTCGTCAGAAGATATAAGCCAAGCACAATACTTGAAGCTTGGATGAAAAGAAAATGGCGATGCTCCTCAGAGTCATCACCAGAAGCTGGAGCACATGGCCTAACAAAGTACATCATAATGAAACATAGAACAGGAATCCCAATTGCGAGGAACAACAAAAGGTTAGAAGAGGAACTATGAAGCAGCACACTGTAAATTTCTGTAAAAACCGCAGCACTGAGCCCCACATAACCTTTGAGAATACCTGCAACAGTTCCTCGACTGAGAGGGAAGTTTCTCATGTTGGTCACAATAACAGCAGTGCTAAACCAAGCATTACTATTAGCAGCAACACAAAGAGCAAGCCATAACTGTAATATCATAAAAGGAAGAAGATTACATTTAGATCTTTTGGCCAAAAGTATCTTATTTGAGCTAACTAAATGCACCAACAACCAAACTTCCCAAAATAAATCTCCACAAAATTGATGTGCCAAAAGAAGCTACCTATATGCTCACATACGACTGAGAAACTTGAATTTCTTTACAGTTCAAGTGGATGGAAGTCTTTGAAGAAATAATTTGGATTTCAATTTTTGGTTCAAATAACTTCAATAAAGTATGAAAGGGAAAAAAGATTCTATTGATAAAATTCATGGATGGGTTTAAGCTTGATTAATATGTTCATTTGAAATGAACGGGTGTATGAGTATGATATTATTCAAATCCATAACATCACAAGTGCTTTTGAGCAGAATCGTATAAGCTCAGACTCATGGTGTGTTGTTCAGATCCATATTCAAGCAATTATCCTCAATTCCAATTGCAACCCAAAGGAATAATATTTCTCCATGCCAGATAAACAGTTAGACTTATGACTCATTTAAAATTTTCAACAAATGGAAATTTATTGTAGTTACAGAAGAGGTAAGTGTTGGGGATATTATACAAAGTAATAATGGAAGAACAAGGTTAACACAAAAAACAAATAGAAAATAGATAACTTAGAGGCACAATATCATTTTCTTTAGACAATATTTGCCCTCCACACTATTGTTGCTAAAGGGTTATCGCAAATTGGTCTTCAGAATACAACCAAGATGTTGAGTTCTACAAATAGCAATTCTGGAGAATAAGCACAGGATTTCTTGTGTTTCTCTCTAACTTACTATTTTGTGAAATTAGTTATTTTTCAAGTGAATATAAGCCTCTATTTATACCTATAGAGTTATATTTCATCAAAAGGCACGTATAGAGAGTTGAAATGTTTCATAAAACCGTTTACAAGGCTTGAAACCTCTTCAACCTTTCCAAACAATCACCAGAAAATTTTTGCAGAAAATTCAGTTTTCGAGTTTCGATCTCGATCGATCGAACAGGAATCGAATAGCGATTGAACTATCCAGAAACTCCAGGATTTTTTCTTTACCATTTTGATCGATTGAGCCAAAGCTTCGACAGATCAAAAAAGCTTAACTTTGAATTTTCACTTTATGAAACAATATTCTCCAAACTCAAACATCATTATTACTATCTATCCATGTATATACCTATATATACAACAGTAAGAATCCTATTTCCACCAGTAGTAACTTCTGGTTGATTCACTCATTTGAAGGGTAACTAATAGAGGATGCCCCTTTGAGCCAGAAATATGATACCTCAGTTTGCAATCTCCTCCCCACACACACACATACACAAATTATCCCCATTTCTGAGTCATGAATCAAAGGATCATAAGTTTGAGAACTAGGGATGAAGAACCTCAGATAATACAGGTTTCCGATGAGCCCTACTCCTATCTCATATATTAATTATATAGGATTCATTCACCACTACCTTAAGAAACTTTAGCATTTTATAATTATACCTATCATTCCATTAGGAAACAAGATTAGAATGAAAATATGTACATATGTTGAACCGATTAAATTAATTGACATCAATAAAATCTATTACCTTAAATAAGGAAAAAGCATTAATCCCATCCACACAACACATACTCAGATAACATTTTTGAACTCCAAATCCAATTAATCATTAAAAAAAAGTATCCAAGAGAACCCACAAAAAACCCATTAATTAAAATCATCCAGCAACCAAAATTAACAAAAGGGTATGACAAATAAATAAATAAAAGACGAATTACTTACCAACCAATAAGGAAGGGAAAGAACAGTACGGCTGACAGCGAGAAAGAGAACCCCATAACCAAAGAAACAAAAGACAGAACCAATGATGAGAACAACCCAAGGAGGAAACCTGTCACAAACTACGCCTGGAAGAAGGCCAACGTTTTCACCAATATCGTTGGCCACACCGATCATGGTAAGCTGGTGCTGGTTAAAACCCAGAACTGATTTCAAGGAATGAGAGTAAAGTGGAAAAGTGTATGCATTGCCTGATGCAATTTCAACCCAAACTGCAGCTCCTAGCCCCACCCATGGTGGCCTTGTTCCTGCTTTCAGTGCCACCATAGCTACTATGCTCAGGAGCTAGTGAGAGAGCTTATGGGCTTATCTTCCTATTAAATTGGGAATTTTCAGTTTGAGGAAATGTATGGCAGACACACAGGAAAGTGAGGCAGAGAGAGAGAACAATGAACGGTCTAACGTTGTTTACCAAAAAAAAAAGAATGGTCTAACGTTGTCTGTCTGGTTGTTTATTCATTGTACTGTAATAATATAATATTTTGGGTGTAGTCAGCAATGACTTCGCTTTTGCCTAAATGTTCGGACTTCTCTGCGGTTGAGTTTCCTCAATATCAATTATCAAACGGCTGTTTCTTTTTCTTTGCTATATTTTTTATCTGACAATCCTACCCACATAAAAAAAAATTTACAACTTTTTGTTCAAGATTATTGAGTTAAAGAACTGTGATTAATATAACAAGAAGAATAAAAACAACAGTTTTCGTAACAAATTTTACAATCATTAATTTATAGATTATTATTGATTTTTATATGAGGTTGTTATAGATTTTTATATGAGTATATAAATGATTTTATTATAGAAGGTGACTCTCTCATTATTTCCCAAACATTTTACCCCTCTTTTGCTCTAATTGTTTATAATATGTTGTCTTTTATGGATGAATTTTGTCAAGTTCATATCTCCCATGTAGATAAACAATACAATTGCTCAACTAATTTATTAGCTAAAAATGCTTTAGTTATTGATGATTTTTTTTTTGTTTGGATTGAAGATAATTCTTATTTTCTAAAATAAGCTATTCTCTATGATATAATAATTGTTTTTCATATTGAATTAGGTTTGATATAATCCTATATAAAAAGAATTGTCAGATAATTGTGAAATTGATTAGGACTCTAAACATCATTTCCATTAACACAGATATCACAATCTATTACTTCTATAATTGAAAACAATATATAAAAAAAAGTAAAGAAGACGAGTTATTCTTTCTTTCTTATACTAATTTAGAAGCCGATACGAGATAAAAGTCTCATGCACAGTTTTGAATATGAAATTTGTCCTATATTTAGACTTATTAATTTTTTAATAGGAGTATTATTCTTCCTTGTTTTTTTAGGGGAGAATTATTCTTCCTTGTTAGTTGGGGGGTTGTGTGGAGTCTTGACACGTGTAGGCGTTCAAATTGACATTTACATTTTTATTATATATTTTTTTTGTGGGGGTTGGTACACGATGTTGCGCAAAGCTTTTTACATGCAACAATGGATGCAATTTAGTTGAAGTTGAAGTTGAAGTTGAAGTTGAAGCGATCTATTGATCTGGCCCACCCAAAATCATACTTTTCTTTGTTTGCTGATGCTTCGTATCTTTCATTGTTAAATCTAGTTCAGTGGTTCCGTTTCAGTTCAGATAATGATATTAATAATGTTAAAATAATGATAAATTAAATTTATTCATCTTACCAACCTTTTGGATAGGTATATTTGAGTCTTGAGTCCAGACCTCTCGCTGGTACAAAAGCAAATATGGAGAAATCATTCAACTTTAATGCCTATGAAGTAATGATTGTATTCCTCAACAATCACAATGCCGACGGTCTAATAATTTTTTGAATATTGAAATTAAAAATTAAAATATTTACTCTTTTTTTTAGAAAATAAAATATTCACTTTTTTAATATCAGTTCGTAGATTAATAAAAAAAAATTTAATCTTTTACTTTTTACCTTCTCAAGTCTTTTAACTTTTTTTTATTATTATATATTTTCACAGTGCAATAACATTGAATCCAAATCCACTCCACGAACCCCAAGGGGTGTGGCAAATTGGTCAGGCGAACTTTGGGACGAGTAGTAAAACCCTGACATCTTGAGTTCGAACAGCCATTTGTGCATTCACTCCTTGAGGCCATTAGACTGAGGGAATTTAATTGCCCCTTGAATTATTTGAGGTGTATTTGCGGAAAACTTCTTGTCGAGGGTAATTCAAGGGGCAATTGGAAGGATGGTTCAAACTTAACACCAATGGATCATTTTGGAAATCCAAGTCCTGCCAGAGGTGGATGGTAATTTGAGACAATGTGGGAGGAAATTGGGCGATGAAATTTTCAAAACATATAGGGTGAACACTACCAATGTGTTGGCTAGAGTTTTGGATATTAAAAGATGGCTTGTTATTGGGGTTACCAACTTGTTACACATTGAACTTGATGCTAAATATGTTGTTAATATTTTGAAAAGCAGTATTTATACCAAACTTTTAATGGAACCCCAATTCTTATTAACTACAAAAACCTTTAAAAGATGGTTCCTGACACAAGATTTTTTTTTTTTTTTTGGTGGAAAATGGGAGGTCTTATTTATATAATATAAAGTTTATACATCACCAACATCTGAGCCTGAGGTACATAGTCTAGTCACTCCAAGGCCAGCCAAATCCCTTATATAGCAAACATATACAAAATTAGGACAGTTACTGTAAACAGTCAAAAGGTTCTGTTGATGAGTTCCCCACTTTGCCGGAGCGTCCGCACATTCATTGACTTCACGATAAATGTGCTGCACTCGCACTTCCCAGTCCTGATCTAAGAGGCTCCTGCAATCACAAATTAAATGCATCATATTAGTAGGGTAACTCACATTATTGATCATGTCTATCGTGAAACCAATTATGTGCAAATGATGTAGGTAAACCTGGAGCGTCTCAATCTTTTTGTTTTGTTGTACATGTGGGTCTGTCGACAGACCACATGTGGTGGAAACTGGAAAGAATACTGGCATTTGATAAGACAAAGCTCTATTGGAATTGTCTGAGTGATTCCGGAGATGCTTGTGGTTTGAATGGTTCTAGAAAAATGAAAGGGATAGATAATATGAGGAGGGGTTGGCAGATCTTAGCGGCAATATACCATTTGTGCATCGCCATCCGTTGCCACTATTTGCGTCATTTCCTTCTCCTCGATATGTACTACCGTACTAATGATCATCACCATTGACAACTCTCTCTCTCTCTCTCTGCAAAATGTAGGTCGTCCTTGGTTTCAATTTTACTCTACTTTTTCTGAAGGTTTTCCTTGTTTATGTGGGTTAGAAAAGTTTCTAAGTTTTCTACTTCCCAAATGAAGTTATGATGTTATTTTTGAAAATTAATATATTGTCACTGCAATTTAAAAAAAAGAAGAAGAATTAGAGGCTTTTAAAAATTCCTTTTGATATTTTTAATCAATTTTACTAACATAATTTGAGAATGATAGTGCATATATATAAATATATATGGGATAAACTACGTATTTAGTCCTTATGCTTTATACCATATTTCAATGTAGCTACTTAACTAAAAAATAAATTTTCATCCTATGAGAAAAAATTCACATGACAGAATCTTAAAAGGGAAACCTAAGAAACAATACCTAAATACTGTACTTAAGTTTTACTTTTATTATATACTCTTATAATATAGTAATATGATACTTTCACCTCTTATATTAACGGTGAATCTCATTAATTAAATTTATAACAGGTGGAACACTTAATTTTTTTCCGATATTTTATTTATTGAGCTTCCTCGTGCCAACTTTTTGTTGCATGACACCAATCTTAAAGGAACCCATATATATTAAATTATTAATGTGGGATCATGTGGTTTCTTCTTTTTTTTTTTTTTGGGATGGAAGGGATCTTTTGGTTTCTAATTAAGCGTGATTCATTAGACCAGTTGATTTAGGACCTTTCCATATGCGGAGAGGAAGTATGCAACGGAAACAGTGTAGATTTTCTTTTTCTCCCATTTGTGGGTCCTTCTGAATTGTATGAGTATGAGAAATTTCCGCCCTATTTTTACAGGACATTGATTGAACCCCCACTCGTGACCTAAACCTAATAATTCATTGAACTTAGGACCTACCGAGTACCGACCTAGTGGCTAGTACTACTTTATCAATTTGACCTGAAAAGTGAAGTGTACTGGAATAGAAATTTTCTTAGAAAGAACTCAAACAAGTCATCTGCCTTTGAGCCACGTTTTGAGTTTTGTGGCTTATAATATATTTCTCACATACAATTGGAACCCCACATGTAAGGATCCATAATGTATCTACTTTGAAATAGATGACACAAAAGGGATCCTTATAAGTTAGTGTTATTGTTTACTATACAATGATGAACATTACCTCTTGAATTTGTTTACTATACAATGATGAACATTACCTCTTGAATTTGTTTTAATATGACATATAATAGGGCTAGAAGGGTTTTTGGATGAACTTATTTTTATTGGATTTTGTTTACAAATTGGAAAGATTCCTTCAATTTAAATTCTTAAATTTTTGTCCAATTTTAATTCAAATGTAAGATATGTGATATTTAAAAAATAAAAAATAAAAATTCCAATGGTATTAACAAAACTCAACTAAACCAAGCAAAATCAAATAAATGCCACTTGTCTTACTACAAGAATTTTTAATAATTTTTCAAAAGTATTATTTTCTTTATAAAGGGTGTGAGATGTTATTAAAAAGTTATACATAAACTAACAGCAAAAATAAATTGGTTATAAAAACAAAAAACAAGAACAAAAAATATAAACTGACATTTTAAACTAAAACAAACAAAGTTATGCGCCTTATAACTTCTTCTTTTTTGAGAATCAAGCGCCTTATAACTTGATTAAGTTATAAGACACCTCTTGCTATTTCCAATAAAAATATCTAAGGTTTAAATTCTCCTACATTATTTAATTAAGAAATAAATAAATGAAAAGAATAAGCAGCTGCTAAAATAATTACTGTGCAGTTTGAAATCAATAAATGAGTTGATGAGAAAAACAGGCAGTCCTTCTAGTAAAGATTTTAACCCATATTTTATTATGGGTGCAAAATTGTGAAGTTATAGGTTATTCTGCCACCAAAAGAATTGATTTAAAATGAATTTAGTTTGTAATGCAAAATGACACGGTACACTTTGTATTATGTAGGATTATAAATTTCCTCAAAAAATGTAGGATTATAATTATTTTGTTTGCTCTACAAGTAAATGAACATAATATAAGTATGGGTTTCTTGGATCATAAAATCTCTAACACACTCTCTTTCAAACTTAACATAGAAGTTTGATAACATTTTGAAGTTGGAATCCAAAAATAATGGACCGGATTGGATTTTATTTTTATTTTTTTCCATCCCTATAACTAATGGTCTTCCATGAAAAATCAAGCTATAAAGTTCTAAACAGATTTGTGCGATTTGAGCTATTAATCATAGATCATATGCAACCAAAGACTTCTTCTTTTTTTTTTTTTCTTTTTTTTTTCTTTCTTGATTTCTTTTTTCCTTTCTCTCCCTCTGATTAATATATCCAACTGCTTCTCATGTTATTGTGAGCTGTGTTTTGGGTCGCTTTCTGGGGGTGACTGGGTTGCAATCATGTGCTAGTTAGATTCTAGGCTATCGATGATTTTATAGAAGACGGTTTTTGGATTTCGGTGTTTCACAGCATTGGGAAAGATCAAAGTTTTCTCTAATACCGTGGTAGAATTGTTGTTAGGATTAAGATTGAGGGAGACAAATAGAGAGAATATAAAAGTTGGAAACAAAATATAGTGATTCAGCTTACTGGCCTATGTTGATAGTGGAAAGCATAGAGTGACTACATTTGTATTATATATGTATTTACAATCGAGTAATCGTGCCCAATTTAGGGTATCTATAATAGTTAACACTAGACTAATATTAAGGTTGTAATACATGCACTGCATTACAATATGTTTTGGTCTCTTAAACCATAATATCTCTAACATTGACAAATTACATATAAATTACTTATGGTATCACCATGTCAATTGTAAGGTGAATTAGGTAGTAAAAGGACATATGAATAAGGTACATATTTGATAGAATTTCCCCAGTTGCAAATAATTGACCATACAAACTATAAGGGGTGGTCTTTTTTTTTTTGGGGGGTGGGGGGAAGGTTGGGGTTCATCAGCTAGCTATTTCTTATTTCATGCGAGACATTAGGATTAGTTTGGTTTGTGTTTTTATAAATTTTTTTTTTGACAAAAAATTTTTTTTTTCCTTAAAATGTCTTTTAGATGGATTTTTTTTTTTGGTTAATTTCAAAATTAAAAATGTGTTCGGTATAATATTATTATATTACTCAAAAACAGTTTTTAATAAAACTTGTTTGGTGACCAAAAATTGTTTTGCTTCCAAACAGAGATATTTTTGAAGAGATAGATGAAGAGAAAAAAATCCAATTAGACATTTCAGGAACACAAAATGGACACACATTGAAAATGAAATTTCAAGTACGCCACCAAAACTAAATCCATGTTACAAATTCATACTCATAACATCACAACAGCATCAAAACTCATTCCAATTATTGTAGATTTTCTTTTTCTTAAAAGTAACTCGAATTCATGTTTGTTTTCCAATTTCTACTATGAGCTTTGTGCTTGTCCAGTCACTAGCCACTTCAACAATGGACTTGGAATAATGGCCACCATTGTAAATACTAAATACAACTACTATTTCATCTTCCTCTTCAATGTGGCAAATTTGACTTCAAAAGACACCGCACTATCTGCTACTATAACAATAGGCATACTCATTTTGTACCCTAAAGTTATGGATTCAAGAAGTGAACGCCATCAGTAGCGAATGTCATAGGTTGAAACTCTCTTATAAAAAATAAAAATAAAAAGTTATGGACTCAAGTCAAGAGCAGGCATACTTGTAGAAATTGTTCTCATATCATATGTGTGGCATTGAGTACCCGAGTGTGACAATGTCTACGACAACCCCAATGCCTTGAAGGAAATCACATGTGAATTTAAAAGTAAAAATAGGAAAAGTGACAAGAAGAAACTAAAATGATTTTGAGTCTTGTGGCTACTGAATACTGATTTGTGTCTGTTTGATAACGCGGTTTCAATTGGCATTTCTTTAGTATTGGAATTTAGGTGCTTCTTCTTGGAAGTTTTCACTTTTCAGGCATGTGTGAAAGGCAAATCAAGTAATTGTAGCAAGTTCTTTCGCATTGGGCTCTAGCCTCTAGAGATTTGTATATAATTTTTTTTGTTTGATAGCTGTGTTTTTTGGGTGAAGAGCAATGTTTTGGAAACAAAAGGAAAATCACCCACCAATGAAATTGAATTTGCTCTTCTTCCATCTGAGTAGAGAGACACATGATTGGACAATTCACATTTGTATTCTTTTACCATTTAACATTTGGTACGCCCAAGTTCTGTTTCAAAATAATCATCTTTGCCTTAGCCTTCGTTTAGGAGGAGAGAATGGAATGGAATGGAAATGAATAAAAAGAATAATTTTAGAATATTCTTTCATTCCTTTATTTTGGAGTTTTAATGGAGGGAATGGAAAGTCCATTCTCTTGTTTTGGAATTTAAGTGGGAGGAAATAGAATGAGTATGAGGGAACACTCATTCCTCTCTATTCCCTTAAAATCTCAAATTTTCATTCCTCCCGAAGTTGGGAGAAATGAGAGAGAATGAAATTAGATTTAATGAATTTTTTACTAAAACTCCCAAAATACCCCTATATGCCCAACCCTTTATTTTAAAATAGGGGTCTAATAATAATATTATCATAAAATGATTCTATTTCATTCCCTCTATGTTACTCCCAAACAAAATTACTTACATTCCATTCATTTTCATTCCTTTCCATTTATTTATTTTAAAACATCCAATCAAGGTTACTTAATTTCATTCCATTTCATTCTTTTCCATTCATTTCCCTTACTTAAATACATTCTATTCTATTCTATTCCATTCCCTTAGGCTCCGCTTGGGAGGAGGGAATGGAAAGGAATAAAAAGAATAATTTTAAAATATTCTTCCCTTCTCTTGTTTAGGAGTTTTAATGGAGGGAATGGAAAATCCATTCCCTTGTTTGGGAGTTTAAGTGAGAGGGAATGGAATGGGTAGGAGGGAACACTTATTACTCTCTATTCCCTTAAAACCTCAAATTTTCATTCCCCCCAAAATTGGAAGGAATGGAAGGGAATGAAATTAAATTTAATGATTTTTTTACTAAAACTCCCAAAATACCGCTATATATTCAACCATTTATTTTAAAATAGGGGTCTAATAGTAATATTGTCATAAAATAATTTCATTCCATTCTCTCCATGTTGCTCCCAAACAGGATTACTTGCATTCCATTCATTTTCATTCCTTTCCATTCCTTTATTTTAAAACATCCAATCAAGGTTACTTAATTCCATTCTTTTCCATTCCTTTCTCTTACTTAAATACATTTCATTCCATTCCATTCCTTTCTATTCCCTTATGACCATCTCATTCCATTCCACTTCATTCCCTTATGAACTCCCAAGCGGAGCCTTAGGAGGAGAGAATGGAATGGAATGGAAAGGAATAAATAAAATAATTTTATAATATTCTTCCATTCTCTTGTTTGGGAGTTTTAATGGAGGGAATGGAAAGTCCATTCTCTTGTTTGGGAGTTTAAGTGAGAGGGAATGAAATGGGTAGGAAGGAACACTCATTCCTCTTTATTTCCTTAAAACCTTAAATTTTCATTCCCCCCGAAATTGGGAGGAATGGGAGGGAATGAAATTAGATTTAATAATTTTTTTACTAAAACTCCCAAAATACCCCTATATATTCAACCCTTTATTTTAAAATATGGGTCTAATAGTAATATTGTCATAAAATGATTCCATTCCATTCTCTTCATGTTGCTCCTAAACAGGATTACTTACATTCCATTCATTTTCATTCTTTTCCATTCCTTTATTTTAAAACATCCAATCAAGGTTACTTAATTTCATTCCATTCCATTCTTTTCCATTCCTTTCCCTTACTTAAATACATTACATTCCATTCCATTCCCTTATGACCATCTCATTCCATTCCCTTATGAACTTTTAAGCGGAGCCTTAGAGAATTCCCAATTCCAATCTTCTTTCCCTCAAAATTTTCAGCACCAAAACAGCAAGAACTATAACATTAAACCCAACAAAGAATTAACAGTAAACACAGAAAGATTTATAAATTTTTAAAAAATACCAAGAAAACCCAAAACTAATTCTAATCCTAGCTTCCTTTTTAGCTCTTCATTTTTTTATTAATTTCAATTAAGAATGGATTTTTCTTGGATGAGGCGATCCGTGGTCCATAGATGTCCAATTTTAGTTGCTTTGTCGGTTATGTTGGGCTAGCAATTCAAGTACTTTTATTAGCAATCTCCATTCTCCAAGCTCAAAAGAAAGAAAAGGCAGTATATCTCTTTAAAGTAAGTAACGTGAGACTAGGGAAGAAGAATATTTGAATAACGCTGCAACATTACATAAACTAAGGGTCCGTTTGGATTGAACTTATTGTTGCTAAAACTGAAAACACTGTAGCAAAATAATTTTTAAATGTGTGAATAGTGTTGTGGGATCCGTGAACAGTGCATGAATAGTATATGAACAGTGCATGAACAGTGTTTTTTTTCCCTGCACAGTAAAATCATGTGATTTTACTGTTCACGTGTAGGAAAAAAAAAAAAAAAAAAACTGAAAACGCAAAACGTGGACGCCACTTTCAACTGAAACCAAACGGGTACTAAAGAGGGCCATGTGCCATGGCAATGGCACCCCCAAAAACCCCCCATATTTTCTGATCCTATATTTACATAAGTTTAAAAGTTAGATGTAATTCCTTAAAATGTTAAATATTGGAGCACAATGGCGGAGCCAAGATTTGACTTCAGAGGAGGAAAAATTTATATACACTATACATGTACATTGAAACACAAACATATGTTAGGTAGTTGTAAAGGTTTTTTTTTTTTTTTTTTTTTTGCATAAATAAGTCATTCTCTATTCTTTTTTTTTTAGTAAAAATTCCATTTATGAATGAAAAGATTTTTAATAATTAAGCAGAGTAGTAGACACCAAATACAACTAACGTAATTTTGTATTATTATATAATTATCTCAAAATTTTGGTTTATTATACAAAATTTATGAAGTAAAATAATTATTATATAAAGAATTTAAAGTTTTATTATTTTTTCCATACCACTTATGAGAGATAACAATAATTTTTTTCCCTTCAATTAAAACTCTAATTGCGTTCCTTAAAAAACAAAGCTCTAATTTCATTGTTCTCCTTGAATTTCTTTTTCTTCTTATAGATTTTGAATCTTTTTTAATTTTTATTTTTTAGCTCAGATAGAAATCCTAATCTAATGAACCTTGTGGGGTCATAGGGGCCAGTGATACGCATTCTCCTCTTGTACTGTGCCTGAGTCCCATGTTGAGGCTCATAATCGCATATGAAGAGGACAGTGGTAACCGTGCCGAGAATAACTCCGTCCTCGGCTAGCCAAAGTCGAGGTTGAAGAAATGTGGTTTACTGACAAAGACAATATTCCAAAGCACTCCAGGGAAAAAGATAAGTACAGCCAATAAGCACACTAAGGTAGAGTAGCAAAGCAATTCCAGGAAAAGCTGCTGCCTTCGCATTAAATGCTCCACAACTAACACTCTGGTCGCATTTATGTGGAGAAGACCTCTGAACAGTGCAGTCTTGGCTACCACAACTCACAGAAGGCCAGAGAGGATGGATGATGGGACAAACACTCAAGTGGTGGCTCAAATAACCAACAAGTGTAGGATCAAGATGGTCCAAGAGGAACTATATAATGTAAGAAACCTTCTATGGAAGAGGGGGGATTTTTACCAGAAAGAAACATTGTAGTAGTCTGAGCTAATTCTGTAACCATTTTTATTGTCACTCAAGAAATAACAAGTTGAAGCTCCTCGGACTGGTGCCAAGAATAAAATTACTTGCTCAAGTCCATATTGGTTTTACTTATTCATTTTTTAAACCATCATCGACTGTTGTTACACTCATTAAAGCCCAGTTCTTCTACCCACTCTCTATAAATTCATTGTATTGGGCTTGTTGGGCTTGAATTCACTTACCCCCCAGGAATAGTGCTCAAACCCAGTCCCTACAATTGTCGCCGTCTATGGGAAGAACTTGTGGATTTGTAAGTGCAACAGTTAGACATGGTAGGATCAGGTCCACACCAAGAAAACCCACGCCAAGCAGGTCCCCAACGGACAGAACCAATGGGATCCCAGCGACAGGGTGATCTTCCTGGCTCTAAACATGAGCAAATTCAGGACAATGAGAGGAATTGAGAGGGAAGTGTGAATACCACCCAGTCGAGCAAAGGCCATTCTCAGGTGGGCAGTCGCATATCCCAAAGACGAAACAACAATCAAACCATGCAGTGGGAGATAGATGACTTGAAAAGGAAACTGCGCCACGCACAGCGAAGGCGGTCTCCTTCTAGCTCTGACATATCCCCTAATGATAAAGAGGACGGCAATTACAGGCAGAGATCAAGAACTCCCCCAAGCAAGACCTTTTCGTATGAAGACGAGCACCATCATAGACGAAAACACAAGGGCCTATCTGGTAGGGACCTAGGTAATGATGCCATGAGCAAGGCTCTGGATCAGATCACTAAGTCACCCTTCACACGCAAGATAGAAGTAGCTAGGCTACCTCAGCGGTTCCATCAGCCTACATTCACTATTTATAATGGTCGAACAGATCCCGTAGAGCATGTGAGCCAGTTTAATCAAAGAACGGCCGTCCACTCCAAAAATGAAGCTTTGATGTGCAAAGTTTTCTCGTCTAGCCTAGGACCTGTAGTGATGAGGTGGTTCAACGGCTTGAAGACGAACTCCATAGATTCCTATAAGCAGCTTACCCAAGCCTTTAGCTCTCGCTTCATTACGAACAGTAGGGTTCTTCGGCCTCTGAGTTCGTTGTTGTCATTATCCATGCGTGAGGGGGAAACTCTAAAAGTATACTCAGACAGATATTGGGAAATGTACAATGAGATGGACGGCAACTTTGATGACGTCGCCATCAGCACTTTTAAAAGTGGTTTCCCAACTGGGCACGGCTTGAGAAAATCCTTGACTGGCAAGTCTGTCACCAGTGTATGTCAACTAATGGACCAGATTGACAAATACAAAAGAGTGGAAGAGGACCAGCTGCAAGGAAAGGGAAAGAAGAAGGTTATCCCTCAGGAGAGGAGGGATTTTAGGCCGGATCGATACAACAATAACCGTTTGAGGAGAGATTTCGTAGGGCAATCCGGACCAACCAACACGCAGGCTGTTAATGCCGTATTCAGAGAACCGGTATACTAGGTTTTGGAAAAAATCAAGAATGAGTCATTCTTCAGGTGGCCGAATAAGATGGCTGGAGATCTCATGAAGCGCAATCAGAGTCTGTATTATCAGTACCATTAGGACTACGGACATACTACCGAAGACTGCAGAAATCTTTGGAACCACCTGGATCAGTTAGTTCAAGAAGGGAAATTGAGGCACCTTTTGCATCCTTCCAGTGGTCATCAAGGCCAGGCAAACCAGGAACCCCGGAAAGACACTTCCTTAAGACCACCTATAGGAACGATAAACGTAATCTTTGCTGCTCCGGGGAGGACGGGCTCATGCCCTTCTAGGGTAATGTCTGTGGCTCGGCTATCCGCCGATGACTCTGGCCCAAAGCCGAAGAGACCTAAAGTGTATCCTCATCCAGTCTTGAGTTTCTCCGAGGAGGATAAGATTAGAACCATCCAACCCCACGACGATGCGTTAGTAATCACTCTTCGGATTGGGGGTTACGATGTAAAAAGGGTGATGATAGATAATGGTAGTGGGGCCGAGATTATGTACCCCGATCTCTACAAGGGGTTGAAGCTGAGACCGGAGGATTTAACGCCCTATGGTTCCCCCTTGATGACTTTTGATGGGAAGATGGTTGTGCCAAAGGGCCAAATTAGACTACCTGTGCAAATCGACCTAGAGATTCTGGAGGTTGACTTGGATACTTACTCCCCTTACACTGCCATTGTGGCCAGACCTTGGCTTCATACCCTAGGAGCTGTTGCCTCCACCCTGCATCAAAAGGTGAAGTTCCCTTCCGAGGGTGAGGTCCTGGAGATTCGAGGTTGCCAGGCCATGGCAAGAGAATGCCTGGTGGCTGCCGTCTCACATCGGCCCAGAGCAGAGTTCTCGGCCCGTGTTGAGGAAAGCTCATAGCAATCAAAGGCCCAGGCATCGGCCGAGGAAGCAAAATATGAAAATTTAGAAAAGATGATTATTGGCGATGACCCGGAGAGATTCTTCCAAGTGGGATCTCAATTATTGGTGATGTGCGTTATTTACCCTTGGAGAAGGCAATTTTGGCAGTCGTGCATGCCACGCGAAAACTCCCTCGTTACTTCTAAGCACACACAGTTGTTGTTCTAACTTAGCTTCCACTTAAGTCAGTACTCCGAAGTGTCGATTACACGGGAAGAATTGCCAAGTGGAACACGGTTCTAGGGGCTTTCGATGTCAAATACATGTCTCAGACCTCTATCAAGGGCCAGATCCTCGCTGATTTAATAGCTGAATTTGCCGAACCCCCAATAGAAATAGTGGTAGAAGAGCAAAACATGGATGAAAAATCGGTTGGCACAATCTCTGTGCAAGGACCCTCACACTGGAGAGTGTATGTGGATGGTGAAGCAAACCAAAGGGGGTCCGGGGTGGGGTTAGTTCTAATATCTCCTGAGAAGATTACCATCGAGAAATCACTGAGACTGGGGTTCGCGGCCATAAACAATAAAGCCGAGTATGAGGCTTTATTGCGGGGAATGCTCATGGTACAGAAGATGGGGGAAAGACATTGGAAGTGTTCTCGGACTCGAGATTGATTGTGGGCTAAGTGAAGGGAGAGCTAGAGGCCAGGGATGTGAGAATGCAGGAATACTTGAGTCAGGTCAGACGCTTGCAATCGGATTTTGAATTCTTCAACATGTCACACGTCCCGAGGAGTGGAAAAACGCACGCAAATTCATTGGCCATTCTTGTCACCTTCTTGGCGCATGGTATACCTCGGGTTATCCTTGTCGAGGACTTATGCAGAGCAGATGGAGTCAAGGAAGACATGGTTCAGATCCATCAAATCAGAATGGGTCCGAGCTGGATGGATCCTATAGTGAGTTTTCTTAAAGATGATACATTACCTGAGGAGAAGTCAGAAGCTGAGAAAATACGAAGAAAAGCTTCTCGGTTCTGGCTGTCCGAGGATCATAAGTTGTATAAGCATTCCTATTCTGGACCGTATTTATTGTGTA
This sequence comes from Notholithocarpus densiflorus, assembly GCA_030021035.2. Lineage (NCBI taxonomy): Eukaryota > Viridiplantae > Streptophyta > Magnoliopsida > Fagales > Fagaceae > Notholithocarpus > Notholithocarpus densiflorus. The sequence continues at coordinate 5,531,902 of JARYZH020000003.1, forward strand.
TACATCCCGAAGCATCAAAATTGCTGCTCGAGGAGTTGCATGAAGGGATTTGTGGGAGTCACACAGGAGGAAGATCTCTGTCCCACAGAGCCATCACCCAAGGATATTGGTGGCCGGGTATGCAGAAGGAAGCCCAAGAGTATGTCAGGAAGTGTGATCAATGCCACATCATCCTTTGCTGTAAGATGAAATGTGCTCTATGTTCAATAATGATACAGCAAGTAACATGTTCCTACCACTATGACATCCTCCTCCCAAGGTTCTAGGGGTGCCAACATTGGTTGTACTGTTAGTACTCAATATTGGTAATTGGGAAGTATTTGGGATAGGTATCAGGTCTGAAACCAGGATCCAAAAAGTTCAATCTAAAAACAAAGGGAAGGCTTTGGAGGCTAATGAAGAAAATGGTATATCATCCTATCTGTAATTTTAAGGATGCTCTACCTTAGATTTGGACCAATCCAGCATTGGTGGAGTAACCAACTTTACAAGGGTCACCCCATACATGGTTTACGACTCCACAGAGACTTGTGTTTTTGGTAAAGAGTCACCCGGGCCTCGTCACTGCAACCTCGTTTGTGTGGAGGCACCCCTTCTCTTGATGTTGCAAGGCTATTTTGCATTATTTTTACCTTTAAAAATGCATTTTTGACATCAGATAAACTGGATATTGACACCCTCCTCTAGCAGAGATGATAACATTACAACAATCATTGCAAAACATCATTAGCCATGATGTTATTTCTTATTAGTCAGATCAAAAACAATTACCAAAAAAATCCCAAGGAATTAGTCCAATATTTTAGAGAAGCATATCCTATGCACAGCTGCACATAAGTATAGAAACATAGTGATCCATAAACTGATTATCAACAGACCAAAACTACTGGACCTGAAATTCAAAGCCTTTGTGCAAATACGTACACATACAGACATAAGAAGTCACACAAACATGTGGTATCCTCTATTGGGCTAGAGAATAAACCTCAAAGAGAGACCATCTTTCAAACAATCTCAGAGATAAAATAAAACATATTACTCCATTTCCAATCTCATAAAATGACATGCATATGACTCAAAACCAAACAAACCCATTAACCTCCATAGAATATCACAACAAATCTGAGGCCTAATTTAATAAAATAACAAAAACAACAATTAGCAATGACAAACTGAAATTCAAAATAACCCATCAAAGCCTACACCATGGTTCAAACAAATTTCGAGTCTTGCTCATAAATTACCCACAAACAAGTGAAAACAAATCAAATCCCACAAAACCCATTAAAACTGTGACAGATTTCAAACAAAAATTTGCAGCTTAATTCACAAATAACCAGATATTTAATAAAAAGAACAACATTTTCAAAAAACAAGAATTACCTCGTCATTCCCATTTGGTTGCTTCTGGAACCAATTAACGTTCAACACCTAAAACCCAAAACCCACAAGAAAACAAATCAAAAGTTAAAGAAACACAGATCTATCAAAGAAAAATGAATCAAAAACCATAAATAAAAATTACCCAAAAGACAGAAAAAAAGAAAGGAAAAAAAAGAAGGACCTGAACACTGGAAGAGGGAGATGGGTGGTTGAGGTTGTCAGAGAAAGAGGCCATGGCACACATGAGAGCTAGGATGGTCACTGCAAAGGTTAGCAGAGCATTGGCTCTGTACCCAAATGAATGCATTTTTGTCCTTGTGTGTTCTTGGTGGTTTCTTGAGAGGGTTTTTGGTTTTGTAAAAACCCTTTTTGCTTTGTTTGACTCTTCTGTGGTTGTTGTAATTGTAAAAAGTTGTGTAATTCTTTTCAGCTAAAAAAATTGAAAGTTGTAATATTTTCAGAGAGAAGGAGAGAAATGGGGAGATTGAAGTATTGAACTGAAACTAAGTCATGTCAGGTTTGTTACCACATACTTAGTGGAAATTAATACCCTTAGACATCTATTGAAGTATTGAACTGAAACTAAGTCATGTCAAGTTTGTTACCACAAACTTAGTGGAAATTAATGCCCTTTAACGTTTATTGAAGGATTAAACAAAAACTAACTCCCGATTTCCTTTCTCGGATCACAAGGTTTGTTACCACACAGCAAAGATGTAAACCGAAATAAGCCCATGAGCATCACTTAAAGCATTTTAGGGTGCCAAGGACCTTGCTGTTGTTAGAATTGATAGATTCAAAGTTAGTTTTGATTCACTCCGATTACCAATTAAAAATATATATAAACTTTGTTTTCCCTTGTGTAAACAACTTTACTCTTCTATGGTATATGGTTATGTTCAATCAAAGAGCAGTCAAAGTGAAAATTACATAAATGAAGAAATTAACCTATACAAATTCGAGAAAGTAAAATGCCTATTTCATTAAAACATGTCTTAGGTAAAAGAAATTTCATTACATAAATTGTGACTACATTACAAAAAGGAAGATTCATTGTTTCAGTTTTATCTGAAGCTTGTCCTTGGAAGTCTTGCTAGCCTGTTTAGCTGCTTCAGTAGGGATCACTTTTTCTTTCTCTTTAGGGGCTTCCTCAATAGGCATGGTAACTGAAGCTAAGGCCTGTTGAAAACCTTGAGAAGCTGCCCCATCTTGTGGAACCCCTGCAGCCTTATCCGAGGATATTTCCTTGGGAGCTTCAAGTTCTTTTGTTTGCTCTTGTTAACTGGGAGGAAAAGGATCCTGAAGTTGTGCTTCTTCAATAGGGTCAGCAACTGTAGAGGCTGCTTCACCTTGGACGGGAGGGGGGTTCGAGGTTCGTATGGCTGGTGGGTAATAGATATTCTCTAGCTTTCTTAGCCCAGAAGAAGCCTCAACCCCAGCTCGATTGAGGGCTTCACTCCAAATTTGAGCACAATAGGTTTGACACACGGCTGGGACCTCTGCCCTAAGGTTTTCCTCGGTCTTGGCTACTCCGACGTTGTAACCATGCTGCTCAGCCTCGTCCCGAGCTTTCTCAGCCTCCATTTTAGCCTTCTCGGCCTCCCCTCTTAGCTTCTCAGCTTGATATTTAAGCTTTTGGGTTTCTTCCAATTTCTTCCAGAGGGCCGCTATTTGCTCTTTGGAGGAAGCCAACTGTTCCTTCGCATCGTGCAAATGCAGCCTTTGCTCCTTGGCTTGCCTCTGGGTGCTCTCTAGACCCGACTCAGCACTTCTCCTAGCCTTTTCCTCCTCAGTCAACTTCTTCCTTAAATCTTTGTTGGACTGATCGGCGATATTGAATGATTCCACAGCTGCCACACGCCTATTCCTCTCGTCGTCCAGTTGCTGGTAGCAGGAATTGGTTATCTCCTCAGCCCTGAAAGTGGCTTGGACAGCTTGAAAGAAAAGGGTTAACAACCTTACAAATAGCAATAAAAAAAAAAGAAGAAAAAAAAAATAAGGGAATAGTATCATACCATGCCCAAGTACCTTTTGAGGTTAAGGAAAACCTCATTCTTCCTGACAGATCGCAGCTCGGCCATGTCAGTAGGGAGTAACAAAGCCTCCTTCAAGGCCGAGGCCACCTGACATCCAACACCTCCATGGAAATCCCTGATGGATGCATTATCTCTCAAGGGTTCACCATTAAGCATTGGAGCTAGAAAACATGCCTGAGGCTCAAGTGGCTGATTATCCACCCTCTCTAAGCCTCTCTGCTCTGTTTGGCCAGTCTTTAGCTGCTTCGCAGCTCGTTGGGCCAGGTCTTCCTGCCTCCACTACTTCCTTACCTTTCTGCTTTCTCTTTCTTTTCAGATCGGCAAGGTCAAGTCTGGATGGCAAAAATGGCTGAAGAGGAGGAAGAGGAAGTTTGGGAGGAGGAGGAGGAAGTTTGGACTAAGTTGGTTTCTCCAGCGCATCCTTGCCGGGCTGGGACTCTATTAAGTCCAGCAAACCTCTTTTAGGTTTCCTTTGGATACCCAACTCGTCCAAAGTGACGACGTCTACTTGTTGCTGAGGGTCAAGGTCAGCTGATGTACTCTCGGGGGATAGAGGTCTGTTGAACACCTCAAATTCGTCCTGAGAGTTTGACAGGTCTACAACCCCCTCTGGTTCTTCTTCTTCTTCTTCCTCCTCTCCTTCCTTAACAAGGGGTTGAGATGAGGATGCTCCTACTGAAGGGATGCCCACAAAGAGTGGCTGTGTAAATGGTGTACCCTTATAAATTAGAACGCCCTCAAGAACAACGAATCCTTTGAAGGACACACTAATTCGGGGAAGACGAGGATCTTTGGCTTTTATTACACACTTAGGAGCTTGAAATCCAAGGAAAATTGGTTTGTACCCAAGGATTACATGCGCAACTCGTAATTGACCGTCGGCTTCATTTACAAACACCTCGGACAGTAGAATTTTGTCTAGGCTTTCTCTGTTGACTAAGTTGAGCCGAGGCCTGGTAAAACGTTTGTCTGTGAAATTATTAAAACGAAAGGAGAATCTGTCAAAAGCAGAAATGGTGTAAAACAAAAGGGAAATATAAACCAAGGTGCATAAATTTATGACTAGACCCCCACCTGGTGTTCCCTCCTTAATCGGACAGGGTAATCCATCATGCCATTCCCTAGAAAAGATTAAAAAATCCTCCTTTAACCTCTTGTTTGACATAGGGAGGCATTGAATTAGCCTTACTTCGGGATACTTTGACTTAAGGTAGTATCACTGCCCCTTCAAATGATGCAGGTTGTATACCTAGTTGACATCATGATGTGTCAATCCTAGGTTCATTCTCTCATATAGGGTTTCAACATTCCCTAACACTCTGAACATATTTGGGGTGCATTGTGTGGGAGATAGTCTAAAGAATCTGAGGTAGTTCCTTATGATAGTACCCATAGGGATGGTCATCCCTCCCTCTATGAAGGCGATCATTGGGATGACCACCTCTCCCCATTTCCTATCGTCTACCCATTCCCCATGGGCAGCATATCTCATGCCCACTGTTGGTGGGATCCTGTACTTAGCCCTGAATCTCTCTCTATCCTCCTCGGATTCGACTAAACACTTGAACCTACCCATTTCCTGAGAAGATTTGAAGAGAAATTGACAAGTTTGAAACGAAAAGTAGAGTCAAGAAGAAAAAGTGAAATTAAAAGAGAATATATGGAAAGAAATAAAACTAAGGGGGTTCGAGGAAACTTACAGGTTTGAAAAGAAGGTCTTCGGACAAATTTTTGGTATTTGTAGATGCACAAGAAAGTGGAGGAGAATGACAAGTTCAGTGTATGAACTCTAGAACTGTGCGATTGTTGGAAGTAGGGAAAGAAGTTGATTGGAAAGGCTATTTATAGTGGTACAGAAGTTACGAGCTGAAAAATTCCCGCTCCTAACCCCAAGAAATCCTCCACCGTTAGATTTGCATCGTGCCATTGAATGTGGGGGACAAAAGGGCCGTCAAAATTTAATGAGGGCGCGCTCTGGACGCCAAAGCGTTAGAGCGTGCCTTGAGAAGGTAAACAGGCATTTGGGAGTTCGGATAGGAGGGGTATAACTGTAAACAAGGTGGGCCGAGGATATCAAAATATTTCTTTCCTCTCGAGGAGTCGAAAAGCAAGATTTTGAGGGGTTATTGTGGGGTCATAGGGCCTAGTGATACGCATTCTCCTCTTGTATTGTGCCTGAGGCCCATGCCGATGCCCATAATCGCATATAAAGAGTACAGTGGTAACCGTGCTGAGGATAACTCCGTCCTCGGCTAGCCAAAGCCGAGGTTGAAGAAAGGTGGTTTACCGACAAAGACAATCTTCCAAAGCACTCCAGGGAAAAAGATAAGTACAGCCAGTAAGCATACTGAGGTAGAGCGGCAGAGCAATTCTAGGAAAAGTTGCTGTCTCCGCATTAAATGCTCCACAACTAACACTCTGGTCGCATTTATGTGGAGAAGACCTCTGAACAGTGCAATCTTGGCTACCACAACTCACAGAAGGCCAGAGAGGATGGATAATGGGACAAACACTCAAGTGGTGGCTCAAATAACCAACAAGTGTAGGATCAAAATGGTCCAAGAGGAACTATATAATGCAAGAAACTTTCTATGGAAGAGGGGGGATTTTTACCAAAAAGAAACACTGTAGTAGTCTGGGCTAATTCTGTAACCATTTTTATTGTCACTCAAGAAATAACAAGTTGAAGCTCCTCGGACTAGTGCCGAGAATAAAATTACTTGCTCAAGTCCATATTGGTTTTACTTATTCATTTTTTAAACCATCCTCGACTGTTGTTATACTCATTAAAGCCCAGTTCTTCTACCCACTCTCTATAAATTCATTGTATTGGGCTTGTTGGGCTTGAATTCACTTACCCTTCAGGAATAGTGCTCAAACCCAGTCCCTACAAATATATTATCCTCATCCCTCCCCATCTAGGACCATTTGAACTTGGGTCCTCAAACCCCACAAGCCTTTAAGGTTTGGGGAAGTACTACTCTGCCCAACATGGGTGATGGTGATTTTGAATCTTAAATCATAGATAAAACATGAAAGATTTTCTTTCTTTTTAAAAAGGATTTGGCATAAGAAATAATTTTTTTTAAAACTATAAGATGATAAAATTATCATTTAATAGAAAAAGTTTTTATATTAAGGATTGATAAGGATCTACATGGTGTAGTGGAGAATTGACACCAAGTCCTAGCCAAAGCTACTTGGCTATTATATACATGACCAACCCAGCCAAAGCTACGTGGCTATTATTTACTCTTAAGACTTAAGAGATGCAACTTTTTCTACAAAGAAAAAAAAAAAAAAAAAAAGAGATGCAACTTTGAGATTCTCCTTAAAATAAAAAAGTCACCCTATTGTTATGTTGGTGGGCCAAGGGGGGCAATCGCCTCCTTTTGACCCCCAGCTCTGCCTCTGTCAGGAGATATGGCTTAACTCCAATACACTAGTGTACTAGAGTCAATACAATACAATTACATGTCTAATTTTTGTTATATATTTGCATCGTGTGAACAGTGCACTAAAGGCTTATCAAATATCAGTATAATATATCACCCATGCCCATTACATATAAAAGGAAAAAATTTGTTTATTTCGGTTTTGTGGAACAAGTGATTCCTACTTATGCATGTGACATAATCTTTCGTTAGGATTGTAGTATACATTTGGGATTGAGTGAGTATCAAGGCTCCGAATGGGCTGCTCAGTTGATCTTGAATTTTGTGGAGCACAATTTAATTTTAAAGCTGTAGGTGGGGGTAGTATTAAAAAAGGGATGGAATTCCAATGAAATTGTCTGACTTTATTGAACATATTACTATATTAGCAGTTAGAACTATCTGAGATGTCACCTTCCTGTAATGAAGAAAAAGAACCTCTCAGGACAAACTTAGACTAACCCAAGGGCTAAACCAAAGATACTTGCATAAATAAATCATCACAAAAATGTTTTCAAATCCAAACTCTCAGAGTTACATTAATAAAGAGATGGCATACATTGACTAGTAAAACTGGTGAGTTTTTATAAGGAGGGATGGCATACATGAGACTGTTAGAAAAATATTAAGGAGTGAATAAAAAATTAACTTATAATATGTTTATTTGAACATAGTATTAAAGTGATGAAAATCCTTGAGTTTCCTGTAGGAAAGGAAAAAGATTATATGAGTTTATATGCTCATGGATTGGACATTGGGTTAGACTTAAGCACGTGTGAACTGGGCCCTCTTGTGCACAATAGTTATTCTTGCACAATATGTGTCTGTCACTAACGACTATATTTATAGTTCCTCGTGCACAAACCTTGAAGTGCTTATTCTCAGAAACTGATTCTGGCAGGAATGATCTCTGCTTTCGAGCTTGCTAGGAGTTGTTCTTGTTCCTCTTGGTCGTGCTCCAAGGCAGCTTGTGAAATCACAATGGTGCTCGGTTCTGGTTGCCCTCGAGTTGGGGTGTCCTATTGGGTCCAATCCTAGGGCTTGTGGGTCGATATTGACATGTGACTCAAGGGCCATTCGGGGCTCAACCGTGGGCCTACTAGGCTTAACTTTGATGATGGGCTTGCTGGGGTTATATAATCTCTATATAAATTGACATATGACTCAAGGGCCCATTCCAGCAGAAAAAGGTGACACCAGGGCCCCCTCAACTAATTTTATCTGCTAATCATTACTCGGAATAATGGAGAAAAGTTAAGGGCTGTTTGGATTTTGTCGTTTCTATCACTCATCACTTAATTTTCATCACTCATCACTTAAAAATGGTGGGATCTACGGAGATACAGCTTGTTTGGATTTGTTTTCAAGTTTTGTTTCCATCACTCAATTCTCACATTTTTTTAGTAATGAGATACAAAAACTGAAAACAAGTTTTAGGTATTTTTCAATTATTGAAACTGAGTTATGATGGCATTTTTGTAATTATGCTGAACTTAGTGGGTCCCACCCACTTGTTAAGTCCCATCCGTGGCAGAGCAATAATACCCAGCCAACGGCTACAGCACAATTCATTCTCAGCCTCCATTGTTGTTATTTCCGAAATGTGATATTGCTCTCTAAAAGCCATTCTCAGCCTCCATTCTCAGCACTATTCATTCTCAGCCTCCAGATTCCGCTGCAACAAGCCGTGAGTGTTTTTTTTTTTTTCCTTCCTTTCTTCACATCTATTGCTTCTTCAGCTGAAACACCATCTTCCTTTAAATTTACCAAGTCCTCGGTCACCATAACGTCCTTCCAAAGATTCACAAAACCCCAAACGCAAACCCAGAAAAAAAAAAAAATTTCTCACCTACACTGTGGCCACTCTCAAAGAAGAAGACACTGACAGAGAGAAAGAGTCAATTTTTTATTTATTAAAAAAAATGAATAAAGATGAAGACATACATGTGGAACAATGGTAGCATGGTCAGAGGGTGGGTTCCACGTTTTTGAGTTTTTAAAGTTGAAAACAGAACTGAGTTTTAGGTGCCAAACCAGGTTTTGGAAATATTTGGGGATTATTGAGTTATAAGAAATTAGTTATAAAATGAGGAGTAATAATATTTAAGTGACGATTATTGAGTTATAAGAAATTAGTTATAAAATAAGGAGTAATAATATTTAAGTGACGAGTGAGCATTTTTTTTCACCTAAACAGCCCCTGAATGCCCTACTCAATATTCGCTTTTTTTCATGTTTTTGTGTTTTCTCAAAGATTTTCGATCTAAATCAGGCCCAACCAATTGGCCAGACATGATTACTACTAATTTACTAATTTGACCCTAGGATTTCAAAAGCTCATCTTGCAGTGGCAGTCGTAGGTCCATGACAAGCATTTTACTTTTATTTTACTTACATGGATTCATTTTGTGTGGTCTAAATGAAGAAGGCCCATACAAAATACTGAAGGCAAATTGAAGGCCCATACAAATCATTATTGGGCCAGATTAAAATAACCAATGCCTATATAAAGCAAAATTTTAATATTTGCAATAGAGAAACTAGTCTTGTGACCAGTAAAATCACTAGAAAACAGAACTCAATTGATTGAATGCGTGGATTTCGGTTAGCTAAACTAGTAAAGTCTTCAATGGTTGAAAAAAATATCTGAAATTCAATCTCTGCCTATACCAAAAATCGATTGGTGTCTTGATTTGATGATAAAGAGCTATCATCAGACGCGGACGCCATAAGTTGAAACTCTCTTAAAAAAAAAAAAAATTGAATGCTCACCCAATTGAATATCTTGCAGGTGCAAAATATGTCAATTTCTAATGGTTTAATTTTAGCAGAACATATGCCAGTTGTGGACACAAAGACCAAGTCCTTGCAAAGTGACTGATGCTCCAATATTGGGGGTCCAACAATCTCCCCATTAGATTTTGCTAGTACAATCAATATTCAGCTGTGCCTGAGAATCAATTATTGAAGCCCTTATGCTATGGTTTTGAACTTGTCCATATATTGAAGAATATATTCATTTTATTTTACTGTCTACACCTAAGTTAACAGCAAAAACAAAGAAGGGTACTACAGCACTAATAGCAGTGTCACTGTCCTGTCACTTCGGAGAATTCAATCGCTCTGGTTTCCTCCTGTGCAAAACAATAGTGTATGATTAATTCGTTTTTTTGATAATCAACAAATTTTATTAACAAAAGAACAGAAACTACAAACTAGAAACCAAAATATTAGCACATCACGAAAAAGAAAAAGAAAAGAAAGGGGCAGAACCAAAAATAAAACAACTTGAATACTTATTAGTCAAATTATTGTTGAAAGTGATACAAAGATTTGTATAGATGTTATTAATGGACCATCCATTGCATCTCCATAGAGGATCTAGATTCTATGTTTGGATACTACCAAATTAGCAGCTCTTTATTAGTCTATTCAGTTTAAATGAGCTCCTAGATATGCAAATCATACACTATTAATAGTGTATGATTAAAGATTAATAAGTATATTAATATCTTCCCGGAATAAAAGCCAAATTGCGCATTATCATATTCTGTAGCATAGCTAAGCACAATGTACACACATATTCCACTAAAGACTTCTAACTTAGTACACCTTGTGTGTGTGTGTTTGGTCAGGTCAACTCAATTTATCATCATAGTTTAAATCACAACAAATAAAATAGAATAAAACCAAACCCAAACAAGTCAGAAGCACAGAGAAATGTAGCAACTTCCGGAAGTTTTTTTTTTTTCCTTCTTCTTCTTCTTGTTTGGCCATTGGGTTTATCTGACTCAGGTTTATCTTAATTGTTATCCACTTTTAATTCTTCCCTTCTCAAATTTTAATAGAATACACAAATAAAATAATGCATATATATTTTTTGATAGCTGAGTTTGAAAATTTTGAATGACAACCTTAGTCACACTAACATTCTGCCTTAGAATTCCTTTAAATCACTTTCATTACATATTGACAAACATATTCAAGTACCAAACTTTTTTATAGTCTCATTGACAACTCACACAAAATTGTTGTCTTGTTTGTACAAATCGAATTGACATAAAAAGATAAAACCCAAGCTCTCATCATACCCTTATCCTCTATATGGGAAAAACAAACAGTATCAACATCATCATTTCATCTAAACATATCATATATTGATATATATGAGGTTGATACATGCACATGGGCTGTCACAAACTCAGCCCATAAGGCCAAAAGTTATACACTGGGACCCACTATCTACTCACATGGGACCCCACCTGAGCCACTCTTTTAAAACTTTTTCACATCATCCAAAGATTTTCCAGTATAGGTTAATTTTCTGACCGATTCAACACTACTTTCTGACTCAGCTATACAGAATTCTGACTCAAAAACCATAATTTTGTTCTAATTTTGGAGCCAGGCCTAATTTCTAATCGATGTGTACTAGTACATGATACTGTGATGCTTACTTTAGAGTGTAATTATGAAACAAATTAGGAAATTTATTGTGTTATTGAACTTTATTTGTAATTAGATACTAGAAGACCCTCTTTGTCACTGTGGTAGATAATGTTAAATAACACGCAATGTGGACCTCCCCACCAGCTCAAGATAATATCACAGAAGGTACTGTCACTTGGAATTACCATGCCTTGAGGGCCCCAACAATGTTTGCTGAGCGACCACAGGCCCAAAGAAAAGAAGTAGAAGAAGCTAGTGAAGAACCCGTCTTGTTGTAATTGGTATATAATAAAAGTAATGGGAACAACGGATTAATATGAAACTACTAGTAACAATGTTCAGATAACGACTGAGTATGTCTACCAAAAAGAAATTGTAAAAAATGTTGTGAACTTAGCGTTGGTCTCATGAGAAAGCTGATAGATTTATATATTGGTCTAATATGCTAGTATGAGTCACCAGCCATCAAAGATTTTTCCACCTCCTCAAGTTAATGTGGAATGGGCTCCCACTTGTTACTTGTTAAGGTCATAGGCTTTCAAGGACCCCATGTTGTGGTGCCACACAAATTGCTCTCCTTTGAATCAGGACAATATCGCTTTCTTTCTTTGTAAATTGCAGTAAAACTTACCATCTATCGTATTTCGTTATTTGTTGTGCCCAATGAGAAGATTACTTGGATCAATCAATATGGGAAACACGATATTAATTTTCAGGGAAGTATCCTGTGAGAAACAGGATATTAATTTTTAGAGAAGTATCTTTTTGGGGGTGACCCTAAGATATTGACTTAGTGAATGTCGAAAAAAAATGATATTGACTTAGAGGAGGTTTGGATACGCGTTGCGTTTGTGCGTCTGCGTTTCCTGCGTTTTCACCTTTTTTTTTTTTTTTTTTTTTCTGCTGCAGCACTCATTTCAGGAGACAACGGCTACTGTTTATGCACTGTTCATGAACAGTAGCCGCAACTTTTGACTAATTTAACCCACAAATCTCAGTTTTTATCAACTTTTTCATTAAAAATGAGTCTCACAGTACTATTCACACATTTAAAAATTATTTTGCTACAGTGTTTTCAGTTTTCAGTTTCAGCAAAATAAGTTCTATCTAAACGGACCCTTAGTGACAGCTCCACGTTTACCGTTTCTCTCTATTTTTCTCTTCTTTATTATCATTTCAAAATCTTTCTCACTTTATTATTCTTATCTAAGCATTCTCAGCTCTCACTTTATCTCTTATCATTTTTTTTTTCTTTTTGTTTTTCTCTTTGATAGTAGAAAAGAAATTGTAATATGTTATGTATTTACGTTTTTTTTGTGTGGTAACGTTGATATAGTTATCGCTTTATTAAAATTTATATAATTTAAATTTTTTATTGACCACCCTAAGGAAAAAAAAATCTTAAAGCAGCCAATGTATAGCATCCACATTGGTGGTGCTAAATTTTTTAACTTTTAGCATCTAAAAATGCAACTTTTATCTATTTTAACTTATCATTTCACAACTCACTCCATGTCAATGCTCTTATTTTCACAACACAGCTAAACACTATTCATTTTTTAAATTATTTTTTCTCTTTTTCTCCCTTTCTCTCTTTAAGCCACCAAACCCGTGCCTCTCTTCTTCTTTGTCTCTCTATCTTCTTCTTCTTCTTCAACTCATAGCCACCACAACACCACCACGACAACCACCAAACCGATTTCAGCAACCCACCCACGAACCTACACCGACATCGACAAACCCACCCATGAATCGACACGAACCCACACTACCGACAACTAGCAACCCATACCACAGATCTAGTAACCCACGCACGAACCCAGACCAAACTTCGATCCAAAAGCAATGTGACTCCTTAGCCATGTGCGTTGTTGCCTGAGAAGCAAGGTGTGACTTGTCTCTTCCCCTATGATAGGCTACCCATTGATGATGTTCGGATCAAAGCTTGTTCTTACACCCACAAAAGTGAGAGAGAGAGAGAGAGAGAGAGAGAGAGAATATATTTTTTAATGAGAGAAAAGAGAGAGAGAGAAGAATAAACCCTTTTTTTTTTTTTTGCCTTTGTTGCTACTTTGGCAGTCTACTATAGCAAGGTTGGTAAAATGTAAACCTATGGCACCATTGATGTAGCATGTATTTTATTGTTTGTGGTGCTAAAAATAGCAATTTGGTTTTTTAGCACCACCAATACTAATGCTCTAAGCACTAGCATTGAGGGGTATAAACACCCCACAGTTGCTATTTTAGCAACTAAACCCTTAAATTCATGCTTCATCCGGGTATGTAAACCCAAAAATTTTTATATGCAACCTTACTATCCATGATTTTGTAAAGAAAAAATGATTTTTTAATCTCGCACACTCTTTCTTCCTCTCACTTTCAAACTCCTCTCTCCTCAATCTTTTCTCCTCTCTGTCTCACGCTCTTTCCTCTCTTCCTTTCATGGTGAGACTTCTTTCTCTCTCAAGATTTGCTTTGGGTGGCTGTGGTTTCAAATTGGCTTTGGGTGGCTTGAAACGTGGTCGTGGTTTTAGATCGGACGGTGAGACTTCTTTCTCTCTCAAGATCTGCTTTGGGTGGCCATGGTTTCAGATTGGCTTTGGGTGGCCTGAAACGTGGCCATGGTTTCAGATCGGTATGGCCGTGGGTTTCATATTGGGTATCAAGTTGTGGGTTTTCGATGGCCATGGGGTCATGGGGCTGTGGGTGGTCATGGGTTTTGCTTGTCGTGGCTGCCATTAGTCTTGGGTTTGATGAGTTTTGTTTGCTGTGGCCACCGTGGGTCTTGGGTTTGATGGGTTTTGCTCGCCACTCTATCCTCCGCCTCCCTCTCTCACCGGTGAGGATTGAGATTTCTAGGATTGATTTTTGGATTTTTGGGGCCGTGGTCCAGCCACGCTGTGGGTCTTCAAATTGATTTTTGGATTTCTGAGATTTCTAGGATTGAGGATTAAGATTTCTGAGATTGATTTAGCTTTTTTTTTTTTTTTTTTTTTTTTTTTTGCTATGGGATTGATTTTTGGATGGATGCTGATTGTGGTGGCGGTCGAGGTTAGTTTTGGTTGTGGTGGAGGCGGCTAGTTTTGATCGTGGGTGTGGTGGTTGTCGGTTGGATTATTTGTGGTGGTTGTGGGTGAAGAGAAAGAGGGAGAGAGAGTAGTATTTTTTATTAGTATTTTATTAGATAGTTCATATTATTTTTACTGGGTTGTATGTAAAATAAAAATTGGGATTGTAAGGGCAAGATTTAATCCTTGAGCCCAAAGGGTTAAAGGATTTAGGCCCAAAGAGCCCAATACAATGAATTTGTAGATAATGGGTTAGAAAACTAGGCTCTAATGAGTCAGACAACAATTATAGTTGGCCCAAATGACAAGAAAGTAAAGATAAACTAATTTTATTAAAAAAAAAACATCATCGGCACAATCCGAGGAGATCAGTTTTTATGTATATCTCTTTTGAATCTGGTTACAAGTCTAATTCTTGTTCTTACAGTGTTTTTCTCTTAATTCTCCGATCCCTTTCCCTCAAGGTCTTCTTTCTATTTTATACTATCTTCATTCTTTCATCTCTACCCTCCATGTGTAGATTAGATTGCTGGTGTTGATCTTTGTCCCATCAGCACCTTCCTGAAATCTTTGGGAGTAGCTGTAAGGCTAAAAATTACTGTTCAGGTATCACTTACTCATTAATGCGGCCAGAGAGTTAGCTACAGAGCATTCAATACGATGGTAGTAGCTTTCTCTTAGATATTTCATAGCTTTCCTTTGTCCTGTGCTTTCATGATATATATCCTTATCAATAGAATATCCTGGAACGTTGCTTCTGGATGGCAGACCGCACCTTCTGACCTCTGCTTTGCTCAGTCAAGGAAGCATCCTTCCTTGGACCACTTTCTTGGACCATCATGATCAAACTCCTTTCTTTATTCATTAATGCCGACCTCCATAACAACGTTTACCCATCCTCGGACTACTAGGCGTCCTCGGACCGGGCCCCCTAGCCCAATATATACTACTGGGCCTATCATCCCTACAATAGCCCCTCGAAATTCTCCTTTTTTGCTCCTGGGGAAGAAAGGAGGATTTCGATATCACCACAAGTACCCCATTCTTACCATACATCATCTCTGTCTGCGCAGGTACCTTTTTAACTGCCCAACGCACGCTCCTAACGCTTCGGCATCCGAGACGCGCCTTCATTAAATTTCTACGGCTCCATGTTCCCCACGTTCTACGGTGCAATACGGATCCAACGGCTGGGGATTTTATTGGAACTCGGATGGGAATTTTCTCGCTTGTCCCTCTCTCTGATACAAATATTGCTTGAACACTTCATTCACTTCACTTGCGCACTCATTCACTTCACTTGTGCCCTCACAAATATCAAGAGCTAGTTTGAGGAGAGTTCCTTTCTTCGCGTAAGTCTTTTTTAAACCTTTTCATTTATTATTCCTTCTACTTTTCTTTACACAGAGCCCTTTTCTCTTCGGCCCTCTTAGTTTTCCTTTACCATCTTAAGACCTTAAACCTTCTTTCAAACATGGGTAGATTTGCTTATTTGGTAGACTTTGCAGAGAGAATAGAGAGCTTCAAAGCTCAATATAGAATCCCGTCAGGAGTCTCCATTAGGTACTAAAGGAAGGGGACTGGCACACTGATAAGCAGGAGGGAGAAGTGGTAATCCCAATGATTTCCTTTTATAGAGGCAGGGATGAGAATCCTCATGGGCACAATCACTAGGGACTACCTTAGGGTTCATAGATTAGCTCCCACCCAATGTGCCTCAAATATGTTTAGGATTTTAGGTAGCGTAGACACCCTTAATGAGAAAATGGGCTTAAACCTTACCCATCACGATGTCAATTGGGTTTACAACCTTCACCACTTAAAGGGGCAAGGATATTACCTAAAAACTAGGTACCCCGAGGTTAGGCTCATCTCATGCCTCCCTAATTCCAACAAAGGCATGAACAAATATTTTTCTGATCCTTTCAAGGGAGTGGCACGATGGCCTCCCCTGCCTGACGAGAGAGGGGATACCAGATGGGGTTTTAGGTCTAGGTTGATTATTTTAAAGTCACACCCTTCTCCCTTCGACATATCTTGTTCTCATTTTTCCTTTTTTGTATTTGCAAATGAACTTTCCTTTGATTTGTGCCATTCTATTGTTGACGATGTTTTTTGTTTTCCTAATGGTTTTGCAGATAAGCACGCCGCCGTTCCGAATTTCAATCTTGTCAACCAGCCGAACTTAGACAAGATACTAAAAGCCGAGGTGTTCGTTCACAGTGACGGTCAATTAAGAGCGGCCCACCTCATTCTCGGGTACAACCCGCTCTCATCTAGTTTCCAGGCGCCGAAGTGCGTGATAAAGGCGAAGGACCCTCGCTTACAACTCATCAACGTAGCTGTGCTGGGCTTCTCAACCTAGGTCCGGGACCCCAAGGTGTACTACAAGTAGAGCTAATCCTTCAAGCATAAAGCTCAGGACAAATCGACCCCTTCATAACCAACCACCAAAGAAGAAGAAGAAGAAGAAGAAGAAAAAGAAGAAGAGATGGTTGAAGTGTTTGATTCCGAGGACGATTTCGAGGTCTTCAACCGACTTGAATCCCCAGAGGTTCCCGCCGGTGACTTCAGTCACTTGCCTTCAGCCCAAGTAAGCCAGACGCAAGGAGATCCCTCCATTCTAGAAGCCATGAGGATACAACGCAAGCCCAGGACTAGTCTTCTGGAGGTCATAAAGTCCCAAGCTGGGGGGCAAGGCGCCAGAGAAGACTACTCAAGCCAAGCTTCCTCCCCCTTTGCCCACTCAACCTCTCCAACCTGACCCTGCTGATCACAAAAGGAAGAGTGATCAGAAAAGTCACGAAGTGGTGGAAGGAGGGAAGGGCCCCTTCCCTAAGGAGGCCGAGCTTCAGAAGGGAGCTAAGCAAGCTAGGGTAGCACAAACCTTGGCGGATAAGAGAGGTGACTCCCAAGTTGGGGTCCCCACCTGGACGCCCACCCTGGTGTTGGACGGAGCTGCGCTGCTCGCTGATGCATCCATCAGGGATTTCCAGTAGGGGAGGGCAGGATATGTTGCTGATGTTGTGGAGCAGGCCTTACTGCTCCCTGGAGATATGGCCGACCTAAGGTCGATGAGGAAGCACGAAGTGTTCCTCAGTCTGAAGAGGGACCTCGCTTTGGTAAGTCCATCAACTACCCTCTTTATCCCATTATTATAGTAATAATTTCTTTTATACTTGTACTTATACTTGACTTCTCTTACCTAGGTATTTTCTTGTCTTTTATTTTATTATTATTTTTTTAAAGGCTGTCCAAGCTGCCCACAGAGCTGCGGAAATAGTCATCAACTCTCACAAATCAATGAAGAAGGAGGAGGCTAGGTGCGTTGCTGCCATGAAAGCTTTCGAGTTAGCGGAAAAGAAGACACAAGAGCTTAACATTAAGCTAACTGAAGCTGAACGGGACAAGAAAAGCGCCGAGGCCGCTTTAAATGGGGAGGAGAGGTAGGCGGAGTTTTAGTGCAAGCAGCTCCGTCAGGTTGAGGACGAGCTCTCCATAGCCAAAAGTCAAATTAAAGTCCTGACGAAGAAATTGAAGGAGGCTGAGATGGCTGAGTAGGACGGATATGAGGTAGGAGTGGCAGAGACTGAAGAGGCCTTAAGGGCTGAGGTCTCGGAGGTGTGTAGGTACTACTGCCTCCAGGCGTGGAACGAGGCTCTCAACCAAGCTGGGGTTGAGGCCTCATTTGCCCTTAGGAGAGCAGAGAGCGTATACTACCCTCCTGCCATTCGTGTGTCTAGCTCCTCTAACCCTAAAGCTGACACTGCCTCCAAGGAGGCAGATACTAGCAAGGAGAGCCCACCTAAGGTCCTTCCTTCTTCTGGCAATCCGTCCGAAGATGTCGAGCAGCTTGAGGTTGTTGGAAAAGAAACTGGCACAACCGAGGAAGTGGCCTAAGATGTTACCCACCCTCTAGTTGCCCTTAAGGACCCCTCCAAGGCGGCCGAGGCCCCCCACACTATGGAGATCATCCTGGCAACTCTGCCTGTGCCTACCAATGAGGACCTCAAGGGTAAAGGTCCAGCATCTTCAACAACAGCCCCTGCTCAGCCCAACAAGACTCCAACAAAAGACAAACTTGTAATAAAAAATGAAGCAATGAGTTGATGTAGTTTTTTTTTTTTTTTTAACTGTTGTTTTTTATTCCAAAATTTGTAATCAGTTTCTCTTTTGTAATCAGTCTGCCTTTTTATGAGGCTCAACTTAATGATAGTTATAAGCTTTTCTTTCATACTTGTGTTGTCTGCATGGATTCTAACACAGTTTCTACTTTATTGCACATTTAATCAATGTGACAATAGGATATAGTTCCATTTAGTTATCTGCACAAGTGGTAGCATAGCTACTACACCCCCCATGATTAGCAACAGGACAGGTTAAACCTACTAAGTCTACAATCTCAACAAAGTATAACCTTAACCTTAAAAACATACACAATGGTAGAGCATCCATACATGTTGGGCTCCACCTGACTCTCCACTTATCAGTAAGTCTAAGGAACTAGAGGTGATAATCAGTTCTCAAACAGATCATAGATATACTTGCAAATGCTTTAAGTGATGCTCATGAGTGTCCATTGATCATGTCATTACAATGAAGATCTCTGTCATTTAGCATGGCTGGTTCTATTTGATACTTAAATAAATAATAGAAAGTATTAATTTATCCAAAGCATGTAGTCCAAGGAACCAGACATGACCAAGGCTTTGTTTAACACTTAGACAAATAACATGAAGTATTAATTTACCCAAATTATGTGGTCCGAGGAGCCAAATATGACTAAGGTTCTGTTTAACACTTAGAAAGAGTGATTGAAAATATCAATTTACCCAAGATATGTGGTCCGAGGAGCCAGACATGACTAAGGTTTTGTTTGGTATTTAAATAAATAATAAGAAGTATTAATTTACCCAAGGTATGTGGTCCGAGGAATCATGCATGACCAAAGTTCTGTTTAACACTTAGAAAAATGACATAAAGTATTAATTTACCCAAAGCATGTGGCCCAAGGAGCCAGGCATGACTAAAGTTTTGTTTAATACTTAGAAAAATGACATGAGGTATTAATTTACCCAAAGCATGTGGTCCTTTAATACTTAGAAAAACAACATAAAGTATTAATTTACCCAAAGCATGTGGTCCGAGGAGCCAGACATGATTAATGTTCTGTTTAATACTTAGAAAAATGACATGAGGTATTAATACCCAAAACATATGGTCCGAAGAGCCAGGCATAACTAAGGTTCTGTTTAATACTTAGAAAAATGACATGAGGTATTAATTTACCCAAAGTATGTGGTCCGAGGAGCCAAACATGACTAAGGTTCTGTTTAATACTTAGAAGAATGACATGAGGTATTAATTTACCCAAAACATGTGGTCCGAGGAGCCAGACATGACTAAGGTTCTGTTTAATACTTAGAAAAATGACAAGTATAAAGCATAATGTAATAAACAAAAAATATAGCAGAAAAGATTTTCATTAATAATAATACCTTCGCAGGTTATTTACATTCTAGGGGCGTGGTACAACATTTTCATCTAGATCTTCAAGATAATATACACCTATTCCAGCCACTGAAGTGATGCGATATGGCTCTTCTCAATTGGGCCCTAACTTTCCCCATGCTGGGTTCTTTGCAGTACCCAAAACCTTTCTTAATATCAAGTCTCCAAGCGCTAATGGCCTTAACCTCACATTGGCGTCGTACCCTTGCTTAAGCTTATGTTGGTAATACGCCAATTGAACCATGACATTTTCTCTTCGCTCTTTAATTAGATCTAAACTGTTCTCTAACAGCCCATCATTATTGTTCAGAGTGAAAGAACTCATCCTCAGTGTTGGGAATCCAGTCTCTAGAGGAATCACAATTTCGGCCCCATAAGTCATTGGAAAGGGTGTCTCCCCTGTTGACCTCCGATGTGTAGTCCGATATATCCAAAGGACGTGTGGCAGCTCTTCCACTAATTTTTCCTTTGCATCATCCAACCTCTTTTTTGAGTCCATTCACTATGACCTTATTGATAGCCTCGGCCTGCCCATTCCCCTGTGGATAAGCCAGGGTGGAATACCTATTCGTAATGTCCAGGTCACAACAGTACCTCCTAAATGCTTTGTTATCAAACTGAAGACCATTGTCTGAGATGAGGGTATGAGGGACCCCAAACCGAGTGACAATATTTTTCCAAACAAACCTCTTGGCATCCATGTCCCTAATATTTGCTAATGGTTTAGCTTTAACCCACTTGGTGAAGTAATCCATGCCGACCAGCAGCCATCTCTTATTTTCTGTTGCCTTACGAAAAGACCCTACAATATCCAAGCCCCATTGAGTAAAAGGCTAAGGGCTGGACAGGGGATTAAGGACACCCCTTGGTTGATGAATGTTTGGTGCAAATCTTTGGCATTTGTTAAGGACATATTTTATGTAATTGGCTAATCTTTTGACAAAACGCACTTTACTTGTAATTGGGTAGATCTAGGATGTGTTTAATACTTCAAAGAACAAGAGTTTAAGTTTAGTATTGAAGCCATGCAAGTCTGTCCAAGAAACAAGTGAAGAAGTGCTGATTCATTAAAGCTTGACACCTCCTCGATCGATTAAGCTTTACGAAATTCAGATTTCCAGATCTGATTTTCGGCCCATACTTATGTATTTGTGTAGGGTTTCTTTTCTCACAACCCTAGACATATATAAGACTTATTTTAGAGGCCGTCACATAAGAGAATACAAGGAGAACATATGCAAAAGGTGACCGATGCCTTATTCACTCTAAAAGAAGCTACTGCGTCTTTAGGCCTTAAGATTTTGTAACCAAGTGCTTCTTGATCTTCATTGTTGATAAAGTGAAGAATTTTGCAGCCAACAATCTTCTTCTAGTTGGTGATTAAAGTTGTGTACTGGGATCCGCGCAATTGGTTAGTCACGTACTGGGATTCGTGCATCAAAAAGAGTGGCGTTCATATATTGAAGAGTTTAGAGGTTCTGAAGCGGTAGAAGGTTTCTACTGTGAGTTCATTTACGGGGATTGTAGAGTCTGGGGACAAAGGTTTTGTACTAGATCTGAAACTTCTCTTTACTATTGTGGATTGCTTTTCGGGAAGGTTTCCCCCTAGGTTTTTTACTGTGAAACTAGTTTGTTTCATTGGTTTTCCTGAGTCATCATATCTTGTCTTATTTATTTTTCTTCTGCATGATTTTGACATGATATTGATGTTTTTTTTTTTGTTTTTTTTGTTTTAACAAGGGTTATTCATAATTAATCTAATTAATAACTTGGGTTTAAAACTTGTTAATTTTATCAACTGGGGTCTAAATTTTCCAACAAGTGGTATCAGAGCGGGTACACTCTGACTTGATTAATTTCCTGAGTGTGATCCTTGACCCCTGTTGTCATGGAATCTTTTGATTGTTTTGATTTGCATGATCTTGTGTTGAATGATGATGATGATATTCAAGATGCCTATTACAAGCTTTATAATTTTTGTATGAAATCTATTGAATGTTCTACAAAATTAAAAGCTAATTTTAAAAAGGTCAAACTTGAAAGAGATGATTTGATTGCAAAATTAGATAAAACTAATAATTTGAATGAGAATTTTAAAAATCAAATTTCATCTCAGGTGTACAAAATTAAGAGTTTGGAAGAGCAACTAGTTGATTTTAAAACTGAAGTTGAAAAATTAACTAGTGTCAAACTTCTTGTTAAGCCTAACTCAAAAGAAAAAGATTTTTATATTCCTACATTTAAAAGGAATAATGAAGAGTTGAAGGCTAATATTGCTAGGATAGACAAAGGTAAAAATTCTGATGTTAACGCTGAAGTTTCTAAACTTATGTCTAAAACTCCTCCTAGGTTGAATGAAAAATCTGAATTTTTCCCCATTTGTCATCATTGTCATATTGTTGGTCATATTAGGCCAAATTGTCCTAAGTTGAGGTCTCTGTCAACCTCTAAGGTTAGACCTCCTTTTGGGAAGCAGAGTAGTACTAAAACTGCTCATGTTTATCATTATTGTGGTGTTTCTGGACACATTCGTCCTAATTGCTTTAAGTTGTGTCCTCATAAGTAATTGTCCAAATGGTCACATGTTTACTCTCAAGGACCTACACCTTTGTTTGGAGAGTTATTAAAAGTCTTGAGTTTTTTAACTCAATTTCAGGAGAATTTTAATTCATCTATGTCCTTTAGTAGACATACTAGGACACGTGCCTTTTCATCTTTACGGCCAAAGACTTGTGCTGTGTGGGTGAGAAAGGAGCTTAAGACTTAATTGTCTTTTTTGTTTGTCCTTTGCTTTAATTCTTTCTATCTAAAGTTTGACTCTCTTTGCTTGATTTCTTATTTGTTTTTGGAATCATGCTTTCATGCATCTGCATCTGCATCTTTCTATCATGCCTTCATGCATTTGCATCTATCTTCATGCTTTCATGTTGTTTGTCTATTTTTGTTTGGTTGTTTAGTTTTTATTTTGTTTTATTTTCAAAATAAAAAGAAAAAGGAAAAATCAGAAAAATACAAAAACAGTGTATGTTTGTGTACATTGGTACTTGTGTACCTTGGATGGTTATTGAAACAAAGTTTTCTAAATTTTATATCTTTTGTAGCTTAGATGAGCATCTCTATGCACAACTAAGCAAGTGAGGTTTGTGGCTCGTATTTGTGATGAGTAAGATTAAGTAATCTCTTGTACTTAACACTTGTATCACTCTTTTTGACGGGAAGAACTAGAAAATTCTAAGAGAAAGGCATAAATAACCATTTCATCACTGTTGCCCGCCAATCATGAAATGACATCTGTATGTTTCGGTATAGCAAAAGTGCAATGTCAATGACATTTGTGTGCTTAGGCATAGCAAAATTAGAATGTTAAATGCTTAACATAATTGGGTATTTTTTTTTTATCTCTTATATGCCCATGCATGATTTGCTTAAAATAAAAATATGCGAAGAAAATAAAAAGCAAAAATGATCAAAATGCTTTTAAATATGATTGCAAGCGTGTCTTCTAGGAGATGTGGGAGTTATAGGATGTACATCAAATGTGATAGTCCCTATCAAACAGTTATGATTATGTGTGAGTTAAAGTATTTACTCATATCTCAAATCGTCATAGCTAGTTGACAATTATGCAATTTTGCGATGTTTTTCAAACACAACACGCAATATTCTTTACTACTCTTGATACATGTGCAGGTACAATGTGATTTGGCTATCACAAGATTTACATGTGTTAATGTATGATCACTAAACTGTCTTGACTTGTTTTTGAAATATAAAATTGGTTAGACTTGTTTAGTGTGTGTGTGTGTGTGTGTGTGTGTGTGTTTTTGGGATCCATGTGTTTAAAATTGTTGTTGAGAGATGATTTTGAGAGTTTAAAATGATGATTGGATCATTGGTTGAGTTGCATGCTTGATTGCATTCATATCTGTGTTTTTCCCTTCTTGAAAAACTGTTTTAAAGCAACCTCGACAGATCCTCGACACCTGGCTTATCTATCGAAATCTTAAGTTGTTTCTTATCGCAATCTCGATAACTTCTTGATAGCTAGGTGGATTGATCGAGATTTCTTCTGGATCCTCGATAGCTTCTCGATAGCTGTTCGATCCATCGAGGTTGGCTCGATAGCATCTCGACACCTTTCGATCGATCGAGATCCTCTTGCATGCATTGTTTTTCACATGTTTTACATCTTTCTTTTATCTTGTTATCCATAGTATCTTGTTTCATTACATTCATGCGTTTTTATAAATTCTTTGTGCTCCCTTGATCATCCTTGATTATCTTTATGTTTCTTGGGTGAAGCTTTCTAGCTTCTTGAACTCTTTGTCAATCATGACAAAAATGGAGAGAAATTGTGGAGAATATGTGGTTTCTTTTTAAGATTCTACATGTTAGGGGGAGATATACATTCCTTTGTAAGGGAGAGATGTGTTTTATCTTGTTAGGGGGAGATGTGTTTCATCTTGTTAGGGGGAGTGCTTACTTCCTTCTTCTTGTACACCTGTCTTGTGAGCATTTTTACATACATTATGCTTATCTTTGATATATATATGATGATGTATGTTTTCTTCACCTACCTTTACATATGTTGTTTCTTTTCTTTCTTTATACACATGGTTCTTATTAATTGTATGCAATCTATTATTTTTGTCTCACACAAAGATGCCTTGTGAGTTTTGTTTAAAGTGTTTCAGAAATACAGGTTGTCAAAGTCTTCTTGCCATGAACTCTTTTCTTGCAAAGTTTTTCAAGAGTTTGTGTTAGGATAGATTTTATTGTATTCAACAAGTGAATATGAGTTGAGTGATTTATGACTTCTCTCATATGTTTATTTGTTTGTTGTGGTTTTGTCACGGATTGCCAGAGGGGGAGATTGTTAAGGACATATTTTATGTAATTGACTAATCTTTTGACAAAATGCACTTTACTTGTAATTGGATAGATCTAGGATGTGTCTAATACTTCAAAAAATAAGAGTTCAAGTCTAGTATTGAAGCCATGTAAGTCTGTCCAAGAAACAAGTGAGGAAGTGCTGATTCATTAAAGCTCGACACCTACTCGACACCTCTTCGATCGATCAAGCTTTACGAAATTCAGATTTTCAGATTTGATTTTCGGCCCATGCTTATGTATTTGTGTAGGGTTTCTTTTTTTACAACCCTAGACATACATAAAGCTTATTTTAGAGGCCGTCACATAAGAGAATACAATGAGAACATATGCAAAAGGTGGCCGATGCCTTATTCTCTCTGAAAGAAGCTATTGCGTCTTTGCGCCTTAGGGTTTTATAATCAAGTGCTTCTTGATTTTCATTGTTGATGAAGTGAAGAATTTTGTAACCAACAATCTTCTTCTAGTTGGTGGTTGAAGTCGCGTACTGGGATCCGCGCAATTGGTTAGTCACGTACTGGGATTCGTGCATAAAAAAGAGTGGCGTTCATATATTGAAGAGTTCAGAGGTTCTGAAACGGTAGAAGGTTTCTGCTGTGAGTTCATCTACGGGAATTGTAGAGTTTAGGGACAAAGGTTTTGTACTGGATCTGAAACTTCTCTTTACTATAGTGGATTGCTTTTCGGGAAGGTTTCCCCCCAGGTTTTTTACTGTGAAACTAGTTTGTTTCATTGGTTTTCCTGAGTCATCATATCTTGTTTTATTTATTTTTTCACTGCATGATTTTGACATGATATTGATGTTTGTTTGTTTTAACAAGGTTTATTCATAATTAATCTAATTAACAACTTGGGTTTAAAACTTATTAATTCTATCAACTGGGGTCTAAATTTCCTAACAGCATTGATCACACTTCTTCACGTACTCTTGTGCTTCCTTCTGCATGTTTGGCCACCAATATCCTTGAGTGAGGGCTTTGTGAGACAAAGATCTACCTCCTGTGTGACTTCCACAAATCCTTTCATGTAACTCCTCTAAGAGTAGCTCTGATGCCTCAGGGTGTATGCATAGCAAATATGGCCTAGAAAAAGAGCGTTTGTGCAACTTTTGGTCCTCGAATAGCCAAAATCGAGGAGCCTTTCTTCGCACTTTGTCAGCCTCGGACTTCCCCTCGGGCAAGATATCCTCCTTAAGGAATAGCACGATAGAGTCCATCCAGCTAGGTCTCACCCTAATTTGATGAATATGGACCATCTCTTTCCTCATCTCAGTAGGTTTGCACAAGTCTTCAATATGGATAACTCGAGGTAAGCTCTGCACCGAGGAGGTTGCGAAAGTGGCCAGAGAATCAGCATGTGTGTTTCCGCTTCTAGGAATTTGTAGTAAGTTGAAAGACTTAAACCCTGATTGTAAGTGCCTAACCTAATTTAAATATTCTTGTATTCTCACATCCCTGGCCTCCAACTCTTCCTTAACCTGGCCTACAACCAACCTTGAATCTGAAAATATCTCCACCGTCCTTCCTCCCATTTTCTGAACCATTGTCATCCCTACCAATAGAGCCTCATATTCAGCCTCATTGTTTGTGGCTGAGAAACCCAACCTTAAGGATTTTTCAATAATGATCTTATCAGGAGAAATTACAACTAGCCCCACTCCAGATCCTTTTTGGTTTGCTGCACCATCAACGTATACCCTCCAGGATAAAGGTTCTTGCAAGGAGACCATGCCAACTGATTTTCTATCCATGTCCTGCTTGTCTACCTCCTCTTCCAATGGGGACTCAGCAAACTCGACCACCAAATCCGCAAGGACCTGGCTCTTAATAGAGTTACGAGACATATACTTGATATTAAAAGCCCCTAGAGTCGTACCTCACTTGGCAATCCTTCCTATGTAATCAACACTCTAAAGTAGTGATCGAAGCGGAAGTTGGGTTGAAACAACAACTGTGTGGGATTGGAAGTAGTGAGGAAGTTTACATGTAACATGTACTACTGCCAAAATGGCCTTCTCCAGTGGTAAATAATGAACCTCTGCTTCATGCAACGATTTACTCACATAGTAAACTGGCCTCTGCACACCACTGTCAACTCGTATTAGCACCAAACTCACGGCATGGGAAGCTACAGCAATGTAAGCAAACAAAACCTCATCCACCTTGGGTTTGGACATAACAGGTGGCCGAGAAAGGTATTCCTTAAGCTGCTGGAAGGCCAAGGCACACCCCTCGGTCCACTCAAATCCCTTCCACTTATTCAACAACTGGAAGAAAGGTCTGCACCTGTCCGCTGACTAAAAGATAAATCGGTTCAAGGCGGCAATCATTCTTGTTAATTTCTGGACTTCTTTGGGATTCCGAGGTGGCTGTAAATTGTTAATTTTCTTGACTTGATCAGGGTTAACCTCAATTCCACGATGAGTGACCATATAGCCTAGAAATTTACCTGATGCAATTTGTGTTTCCTCAGTATTTCAAAAATATTCTCAAGGTCTCCCATGTGCTCGGACACCACCTTACTTTTCACCACCATATCATCTATATAAACCTCAATATTTTTGCCTAATTGTGGCTCAAACATCTTGGTCATCATCCTCTGATAGGTAAACCCTGCATTCTTCAATTCAAAAGGCATCACCTTGTAGTGGTAATTTCCAGTATGAGTGACAAAAGCTGTCTTCTCCTGATCATCCAGAGCCAGTGGTATTTGGTGGTATCCTTGGAAGGCATCCAAAAAGCTCATCCAAGGGTGGCCTACAGTTGCATTTACTAGCTGGTCTATCTAAGGCATGGGGAATAAGTCCTTTGGACAGGCCTTGTTCAAATCTATGAAATTCACACACACTCGCCACTTTCCACTCTTCTTTTTCACCACTACAGTATTGGCTAGTCACTTAGGGTAAAACACCTCTTTAATAGCCCCGGCTCACTTAAGTTTGATCACTTCATCCTTGACAGCATTAGAATGGTCCTCAGATGAGCGCTGAGGTGGTTGTTTTTTGGGGATAATGGACAGATTGACATTCAAATGATGGCAGATGAAGTTTGGATCCACCCTAGGAGCTTCGTAAGCGCTCCATGCGAACACATCAATATTCCTCTTAAGAAACACTATCAGCTCTTCCTTCTCCCGATAAGGCAGCTGAGCTCCGACCTGAAAGAACTTTTCCAAATCATTATCAATAACAATTTTCTCTAACTTCTCACACTTTGCCCCTTCTGACACCACGTCCGTAGATAATACCGGAGTCCTTGATTGCTATAAGCCCTTCTCAGCAGAGGCCGATGACTCAACTCCTGGCTGATGCATTATTGCAACCACCAAGCACTGCCTAGCCACAGATTAGCTCCCAACTAGCTACTCAATCTGGTTCCCGTACGAATATTTCACTTTCAAATGCAAAGTGGAAGAAATGGCTCCCAAGGCATGAAATCAAGGTCTTGCTATAATGGCCATGTAGGGAGAATAAGCATCCATCACAATGAAGTCCACCTCTACCACTTCTGAACCTCTTGCACGGGTAGTCTAATCTGGCCCCTTGGAACAACAACTTTCCCATTAAAGCTTAATAAAGGTAAATCATAAGCTGTCAAATCCTCAAGTTTCAAGTTTAGTCCTTTGTACAAATCAAGGTACATAATCTTTTCCCCGCTACCCTGATCCATCAACACCCTCTCACATCATACCTCCCTATCCTGAGGGTGACCACTAGGGCATCATCATGTGGCTATATGGTTCCAGCCTTGTCCTCATTCGAGAAACTCAACACTGGTCGGCTCTCCATCCTAGCCCTCTTTGGCTCAGGGTTAGAGTCCTCGACAAGTGGCCGAGCTATAGACATCACCCTGAAAGGTGAGAACTAGTTCTCTTTGGAGCCGCAAAGATGACATTAATTGTGCCCAAATGGGCTCTCAAAAAAGCATTTCTCTGAGATCCCGATCCTGCCTGACCCTTTTGCCTACTAGGCTGATATAAAAATTATTTTAACTTCCCTTCTTTAACCAGTTGCTCCAGATGACTCCACAAAGTTTTACAATCTTCTATGGTGTGCCCTCGCTCCCGGTGGTATTGGCAATGAAGGCTTTGGTTGCGTTTATAGGGTCTCCTCCTATCTTATTTGGCCATTTAAAATATGGCTTATTCTTGATTTTTTCTAAAACTTGATGCACTGGCTTTCGGAACACTGTGCTGACCACCTGAGTAGCAATAGGCCCAGATTGCCCAGCAAAATCTCTTCGGGGCCGATTATTGTTATATTTGTCCGACCTAAAATCCCTCCTATCCTGAGGGATAACCTTAGCCTTCCCCTTCTCTTGCTGCTAGTCTTCCTCGACCCGTTTATACTCGTTAATATGGTCCATGAGCCGATGCACACTCCTTACTAGCTTCTTGGTCAACGACTTTCTCAAATCATGCTCGGCAGGTAGGTCGACCTTGAAAGTTCTTATGGCCACATCATCAAAGTCCCCATCGATCTCATTGAACATCTCACAGTATCTATCTGAGTATGTTTTCAGGGTCTCCCCTTCTCGCATGGTCATAGACAATAGGGAGTCTAAGGGCCGAGGTACCCTACTGCAAGTCACAAACCGAGCCCCAAATGCCCTAGTGAGCTCCTTGAAGGAGCTAATAGAACCCTCTCTCAAACCATCGAACCATCTCATTGCCACAGGCCCCAGACTGGATGGAAACACTTTGCACATCAAGGCTTCGTTCTTGGAGTGAACGGGCATCCTCTGGTTGAAGTGGCTAACATGCTCCACTGGGTCCGTTCTACTGTTGTACATGGTGACCGTTGGATGAGTAAACTGCCGAGGAAGTTTTCCACTTTCAATCCTACGGGTAAAATGTGACTTGGAAATTTGATTCAAAGCCCTGCCCATAGCGTCATTGCCCAGACCTTTGCAAGATGAGCTCTTATTTCTACGCTCATGGTGGCTGTCCTCATCACACGAGAAAGACTCACTGGGGGGAGTCCTTGACTTGGGTCTATAACTGCCATCTCTATCATCGTCGGAAGAGAAGTCAGAATTGGAAGGAGTTCGTCTTCGTCGCTCGCAGCGCAACCTTCTTCTCAAACAATCAATCTCCAGTTGCATGCTTCTAGTATTCTCTTCATGAGAGAGGTGACTTCCACCTCGAGACTCACTTCCCCCAGTATGCGTGGTATGCACGCTAAACTCTCGGTCCCTCATCTGCTCAAGGTTGAGGAACTAATCCTGACGTTAGGAACCAATAGATTCCTCCTAGTTTGGCCCTGAACCTACCATAGTTGGACGTTGAATTCAATAAAGCTCAAGTAATTCCCACAAACGGCACCAATTGTAAGGGCAGGATTTAATCCCTAAGCCCAAAGGGTTAAAGAATTTAGGCCCAAAGAACCCAATACAATGAATTTGTAGATAATTGGTTAGAAAACTAGGCTCTAATAAGTCAAACAACAATTATAGTTGGCCCAAATGACAAGAAAGCAAAGATAAACTAGTTTTATTTAAAGAAAATCAACCTCGGCACAATTCGAGAAGATCAGTTTTTATGTATATCTCTTTTAAATTTGGTTACAAGTCTAATTCTTGTCCTTACAGTGTTTTTCTCTTAATTCTCCAATCTCTTTCCCTCAGGGTATTCTTTCTATTTTATACTATATTCTTTCTTTCCCTCAGGGTATTCTTTCTAATTGGTTAGAAAACTAGGCTCTAATAAGTCAGACAACAATTATAGTTGGCCCAAATGACAAGAAAGCAAAGATAAACTAGTTTTATTCAAAGAAAATCGACCTCGGCACAATCCGAGAAGATCAGTTTTTATGTATATCTCTTTTGAATCTGGTTACAAGTCTAATTCTTGTTCTTACAGTGTTTTTCTCTTAATTCTCCGATCCCTTTCCCTCAGGGTATTCTTTCTATTTTATACTATATTCTTTTTTTCATCTCTACCATCCACGTGTAGATTAGATTGTTGGTGTTGATCCTTGTCCCATCAGCACATTCCTGAAATCTTTGGATCATTTCCTCATTAATGCGGCTAGAGAGTTAGTTACAGAGCATTCAATGCGATGGTAGCAGCTTTCTCTTAGATATTTTATAATTTTCCTTTGTCTTGTGCTTTCATGATGTATATCCTTATCAATAGAATCTCCTAGAACGTTGCTTCTAGATGGTAGACCGCACCTTTTGACCTCTGTTTTGCTCAGCCGAGAAAGCATCCCTCCTCGGACCACCTTCTTGGACCATCATGATTAGACCTCTTTCTTTATTCATTAATGCCGACCTCCATAACAATGTTTACCCATGCTCGGACTACTAGGCGTCCTCGGACCGAGCCCCCGACTCAATATATACTACTGGACCTATCATCCCTATAGGGATATAGGGTGAATTGTAAATTGAGTTGGTATAACAGATAAAACAAGTTTTTAGATGAGAAATTATCAACTAGTTCCCATTCCCGAATGCTAATGCACTAGGGATTTGATTGAATCTAAAGCTTTAGATTTTACGTAATATCTAAAATAAATTAAATCAACTATATGGGCTTAACAAAAAAAACTAGTAGTTATATCTAATTATCAGCTTTTATTTTCATTACTTTTTTATTAAAAACAATTTGACAGTTACATCAATTGGTGGAAAGCAAAACTCTAATTCTTCTCATAAGGAAGAGCACGTAGTACTATTGAGCTGCAATGCCTTAATTATTTTTTATTAATATTTATTGATACTTAATATATATCTTTTATAATTGTCTTTTCAAATTTTATGAACTCTAATTAATTAATCAAACTAAATATAAATAATTATCATATACTAATATTTATCTTTTACGAAATTTTTTATTTCTTCGCCTTTATTTTGGGCCGACGTTAAGTGGCTTTTTTGGTTTGACTTATGGCGTGAGATTAAGCCGAAACTTTCACTTTCATAACCTCATCAACCTTATCTTTCCGGAAGTTGGTTTCTACGTTGTAATTAAAACGATAGGCCATGGGGCCTCCTTTAGTTGGATAGAGTCGACACTTTTTCGTCTTTCGCAAATGTTGTTGAAGTTAGAGACTAAAGATACCACTAGCGGAATATCTTAGAGTGGCTTTTATCACCTAAATTCACGAATTTTAGCATTTTCTTAATTAATTGGAGAATTTGAATGATATTAGTTTTATTAATTATTCAATCTATTTATTTACTCTAAGTGTATATTATCTATAGCATACTTAAATTTTGCGTTCCAAACAAATCAAAAAACATGCTGTGTGAATGTATGCCATGATAGTGCAGCGTAAGTCTTTGAGCCACCAAGACTTTTGGTCTTGGATTCAAGTTCCCCTGATCTCTACTAGTAAATACGCTGGTGTATATCTCCCTACGTGTTGCCGTAGGCGCGTAAGGGTTGCCACTCTCTCCGCCAACTCTTTTTGGCTTACCAAAAGAGATATCAATATAAGAAACCATAGCAATTGAAAAAACATAACCTCAAATAAAGGTTGTTTCAAGCAAACCTTTGATGGTGGTGCACACTATTAGAGTTTATACCCCAATTTCCAAAGTCTGAAGTCTGAAAATACTCGCATACTCATAGAAAACAAACTAGAGATAAACACTTGCTGAACTTTTACATTGATCTTTTTTTCTTTTCTTTTTTAATGAAATCTCTAATTTGCTAAATAGGGAAAGAATAATAATTCAATTGCTCAAAATTTTTGTTATGTGTGGCTACGCGGCTACGCCCACTCATAACTAGTTAGTAATTCAATTTTGGGATGGATTATTATTTTTTATAAATTTTAGAAAAATATCATTTCTTAAAGAAGGTATCATGTGTATGCAATGAGATACTAAGAGCATTCACATCCGGACTGCCAAATGGGATATGTAGGACAAATTTAGCATTAAACCCCAAAAACCACCCAACACCTGGACTTGTAAAAGCTTAGAATTGCAAAAAAATTTGCAATACTGCTACAGTACCATCGTAAATTTACGATGTTACTGTAGCAGTATTGTCAAACAAAATAATAATTTTTTATTCTCACCTATAAATATCTGCCACTTTCTCTCTCTTCACATTGTCTCATCTTCTCTCTCTCTCTTTCTAGAACATTCTCGGTCTCACATCTCTCTCACAGTGGTTCATTTTTTCTGGCGTGGTCATGGGTCTGGCGGAGTGGGTCGAGATCGGCGTGGTGGTTGATCGAGTGGGTCGAGATCGTCGAGTAGTGGAGATCGGGTGGGTCGTGGATTGAGCAGTAGATTCCGCATGGTTGGACTTTGGATTTTGGATTTGGATTGGTTGGTTTGGGTTGGCTTGGTGGTGGTGTGATGATGGTGTGGTGATTGATGATGGTGGAGGTGGGGGTTGCCGTGGCAGTGGTTTGCTGATGTGGGTTCGTGGTGGTGGCAGTGGCGATGGTGGGTAGAGGGCAGTGGGCATGGTGGTGGTTTGGTGGTGCCGAGTTTGTTTGGTTATTTTTTAATGGGTTTGTGGTTGGTTTTCAGTTGGTTTGTGGTTGGATATTTGCTGGGTTTGTGGTGGGTTTGGTGTCATGGTGATTGCTGTGTGGTGGTGACTGGGTTGTTGTGTGGAGGTGGTGTGGTTGAGAGGGTGATTGCTGTGTAGATGGGTGTATTGGGTTTCTCTGTGTTACTTGACCACTGGTTGAGAGAGAGGAAGGGAGACAGAAATTAGAGAGAGAATGAAATATGTTTTATTGTATAATTTATATTATTTTCATGTGTTATATTGTAAAATAAAAATTGAGATGCTGGGTGTATTGTATAATTGATAAAATAGTTTTTTGGGATAGTAAAATAAGATAAGATATAAAATCCAGATGCGAATGCTCTAACAGATCGTGTGTCATAATATGTGGGATCCACAAACTATGAGAGTTTTGTCGCATGCACTTGAAAGTTGACACAGAAGATAATTTTTCCATTTCTAAAATCTTTTCTTGATTAATTTTGAGATTAATTATTATTTCAGATAAATTTTAGGAGAGTATCTTCAATCTCAAGAAAGGTTAGTGTTGTTCAACTATCTAAAATATGTGACAAGAAATTATTCAGGTTATCAACGACCAACTAGATGATGATGATATCCAATAATTCTAGAACAAACATAAATCTAACAATTGTTTTAGTCACCCCAGCATAACTAGGAGGAAGACTTTCATGTCTATTAGTAAGTGATAAGATTGTTTAAGTTGGTTTAGAAAGCACTCTCAAATATTTTATTTCAACTTTCACAGCTATTCCTTTAGATAAATTAGTAATTCCATGCTTATCAGCTAAAACTAATACGTAATTCCATGTATAATTACATTATATTTGCAATTAACCACTCTTTATATTTATTTGATTTATAGGTGCTGATAGTTACAGAAGTTCATTATTACCTCTTTACAATAATTTATTTTTATTTTTTAAATTTCAAAAATCCAATTTTAGTTGTTAATTTAATTGACATTAAGTAAATCATAATTAGTGCCATCCGCCCCAAGGGGTCCAGTACTCCTGTAGTCCAGTTGTTTCCCTTAATAAAATTTCCATTATTTCTCAGTCATTATTAATTTCCATAATTAGTCCATTTTCTCTCTCCCTCCAAGGGGTTTCCAGCTGTTGTCCTTTCTTTAATTTCAAATTTCATTTCATTTCATTTTCCGTCTCTTTCATTTCATTTTCCTTACCGAAATTTCCATCTCTTTCGCATCAAGTTCCAAACCAATTCAATCCTGCAAATACAAATACAAAAACAAATAACAAATAACAAATAATAACAAACAAATAAACAAAAGAAATAAAATAAAAAAGAAAAAGAAATATACCTCATCGCCGAACAAAAACACGGACGAACTTAACGGTACGTACGAGGACCTCAAACGACAGACGCAAATACCACGCAGAGATGGTAACGACACGTGAAACGGAGTTTACGACAAACGTCACGTCAATTATAACGGCGAGCACTTGACAGGACACAAAAAAACACAACACACAATTTCAAAATGCACTGCAAAGAAATCTGAGTCTGAAATCTGAATGTAATTAATTAATTAATTAAGTTAGTTTTTAGTCTCAAATTATAGGTTTGGTTTAGTTGGAAATTTAATGTTGATGAAATGAATTAGGGTCCTTCAGTATCAGTAGCAGGCTCTGATAAGAGAGATTATATATGATTTTTATATATACAGGTAGAGGGGGTATATATGGAAATTTCGGTCACCGGATTACACCAAAAAAATACTCAATCCAATTCCGCTGCTTTCCAAGTCGCCAAGCTCTTCTTCTCTGACGCCTCCGACACCGTTACCGTAAGATAACAGTCAAACTAAGAGATTTAACGGTCAACGTACCCAAAATCACTCATCGGCTGCTTTCGTCATCACTGAGAGCCGGCTCGGCCGCGGCTGAAAGTCGGCGCGCCGCCGCTGTTGGTGGGAGGAGGGTCGAATCAAGGCTGCCAGGGCTCGCTTCACTAGATCGCCTTCCACGCCGCCGATTCGGACGAGGGAGTTCGTCATCGCCGATCTACGAGCGTTGAGTCTGTTCGGCGGAGCCGACTGTGAGTGCGAGTGGGAACCGAAGCCTTTGTGTAAGCTGCAGCGGAAGGAGCCAGGGTGAGTGGTAGGAGAGCACATACAGGTTCGTTTCTGAGGGGTGGTGCGCTTCACGATCTGGTGGTGGTGGTGGGGGTTGCTGACAGCGCCGGACGCGCCGCCGCGTGGGGAGACGGAGATGGATCTGTTGGGAGAGATCGAGCGGTGGTGGTCGATTGAGAATCGCACCGAAGGAGACGACGTAGGTGAGGCTCCGTACATGTTGACGCGTGGCGGCGAGGCGGAGCGGTGGTTGTTGTTGAAGAAGGTCGTCGATCTGGAAGAGAAACTTGAAGTTGAATAAGCGAAGGCTGAGGAAGAGGAAGACGGTGAGCGAGAGTAGCCGCCGGAGAATCTTCCGGCCGGTGAGAGTGACCGGTTTACTGGTCCGCTCGAGGTTTTTCTGGTAGATACCGCCATTTTTTTGTATCAGAAGAGAGAGAGAGAGAGAGAGAGTTTCTAGAGAGAGAAAGACAAAAAGAGAGAGAGGGTTTTGTATTTCTTTATAAGCCGTGTTTGGCTGTCTAATTCGGCAAACCTAGCTTCACTCGAGCTATGTATTTATAGTGTTTTGAAGGAGGGAAAAGACGAGGAATGTGTGAGACTTGTCGAGATTTCGCGATATTTTTCATTCAGGATATTTTAATATTCTTTTTCGCGGTTATTTTCAGTGATACCCCTAGGATTCTACTATATTTACTTTTGGGCATATATGCTTTTTTTTTGTTATGTATCATCACTATCATGTATGTATTTTGCGTATTTATTTGGTGGCTTCATTTTGGCCATTACTCATTAATAGTTAATACAATAGTTTTTCCTCATCTTTGAAATTAGTATTTACTATTTACCATTTATCAGCAATAAATTTAAAAATAAATATCTATGTAATACTTTTATATATTTTTAATAGGAGTTGAAATTCAAATATAATATATATTTGTTGAAAATACCAAAAAATCGTTTTAACCTTATAGTTCATTGACAATATTACTTGTTTTTATGTTAAAGCTTAAATTTAATCTTGCCCAAAGGAATAGTTGGTGTTGTGACCTAATAGTAAAAACAAATTATCATAATAGAGAAAATATCATACATTTAAATAATATGAAATCTTTTTAAAAAAATGCCATTAAAGTTTTTTTTTTTTTTTTGGTAAAAAATTCAATAAACTTATTTTCAAAATTTGATTCATCATAGTATGACTGTAAGTATGGTTACTTTTTAAAGTTAGGTTTTTAACATTTAATAATAAGTATTAGTAGTAAAATATATTAACAAAATTAATGAAATTTAGAATGATCGATAGGTTGAGTTTTTGTGATATTTTTTTATTCAGGATATTTTAATACTTTAATTTTCTTTTATTTGCAATGATATTCCTAGTATTCTAGTCTATTTACTATTGGGTATGTGTGCTAGCACTTTATATATCATAAGTCATATATGTATTTTTCCTATTTATTAGGAAACTTCATTTTGCCAATTAGTATTTATCATTAATCAAAACTAAATTTAAAATCATATTTAAAAAAAAAAACTAAATTGAAAATGGGAGATTAGGTTTTTTTTTTTTTTTTAATAAAATGGGAGATAAGATTTGAATCTTAAGATATATTAGAAAATAATTTTTAACCTAAATTTTATTGACAAATATTATGTGTATTGCATTGAAGCTTGTTTATTCTTTTTATAATGAAGGTAAGTTTCATATATCTCTTGTGAACATAAAAGTTTAAATTGAATCTCTCCTATAAATGAATTAATTGGTTTACTCCTGATGGTAGAAAAAAAATTATAAAATAACAAATAACATATATTTAAATAATATTTTATCTATAAATAAAAAAGAGTACCAATTTATTTTTTTTCAAAAAATAAATAAATTTATTTCCAAAATTTGATTCATTAATTTGACTGTAATTATGGTTACTTTTTTTTTTTTTTTTTTGCTGAATAATTATGGTTACTTCTTAAAGCTAGGTTGATAACATTTAATAATAAGGATTAGTGGTAAACAAAATTAATGAAATTTAAAAGTGAATGGAATGTGACATTAGATTCTAACATGGCAATAGAATATACCAAAGTTTAATGGTGGAATGAATGCAATTGTATGGGTATCAACTAGCTTGTTTTAGTCTTCGCAAAAAAAAAATGTTTAATAATTTTCATGGAGTTAAAATAAAAAATTAAAAAAAAAAAATTATTTATTAAGGATCATTATCCTCTTTCACAAGATATTTGGAATATAAATGCTAACTTGATTGTGATTTTTATTTTAAAAATAATAATATGTACATGTATGTATGAGTATTATTATTAATAAAACCTGTAAAGAAAGAAACAGAATCAATAATTTTAACATTATATTTTGTATCAAAATAAGATTCTAATATTTGTTTTTTTTTATTACCTTTCAAAGCGTTTCTTTCTTCATTTATACTTGAAGATTCAAATTACTTTAGATAGTGATTCCAAGATTCTAATACTTCCATACAATGTATGTAATAATTTATTAAAATAAGGGAAGATTAAAAATAAAAATAAAAAGTAATCAAAGCATTTTCTTTTTCTTTTTCCTACATTGAATCTAGACAAAATGAATGGCAAAGCTATTAATGTAATAACCATAGAAAGCGCAGAAGAAATACAAAGCATCTAATTAATGCAAGAACATGCACTAAAAAAAGAAAGAAAGAAAAAGAACAGTTTACAAATGCCCAAAGCATAGGGGCATAATTGCAAAATTCAAATAACATAAATATTCCAGTGTTTTTGGCGCGTACTATGTTTATAATTTAACTTAACCTAACCAAACCAGAGCGCAAGTTGGGTTAGTGGAAAACTAGAGAAGCTAGTTAAGATTTCGGTGTTCTGATCCAAATCCAACAGTTTTTTTTTTTTTTTTTTAAGAAAGCTGTGGGCAGCAGCAGATAGTAGTATAAATAAAACGACAAAATCCTAAAGAGAGTGTTGAGGTATCTGACAGCTTTTTTCGGGATACTAAAAAAACGGTCTCTGCCGTTCTGCCACGTACGTTGTATCCCGTTACAACACACACACGCTCCTTAGATTCCACGCACCAGTTGTTTTTTCTTTTCTATTTACTACTTTTTAAGAATTTACTAATTGTATAGTGAGACACGTGTAATTGTTACTATGGATTCACATGGACGTGGGCATGTGGCAGAGGCAGAGGCAGAGGCAGAGGGTGGTAGATTCTTTGTAGCTAATTTTAGTATTGTTCCTTTGCTAAGGATTTCATATACTATTAACTGCAGAGGTATAGTTAGATTCATTTGCCTTTTTCAAACTTTCAAATTTTAAAGTACATTTGATTTAAGAGAGAGAGAGAGAGAGAGAGAGAGAGCTTTATTTTTTATCTAGGTTCATTTGGTAAGAGATAACTTTTTTTTTGGAAACTGGTTAGAGATAACTTGAATAGAGTATGAAAAGCCAATTTTATATATAAATATATATATTTATGATATATTTGTATTTTATTAATATGTATATTTGAAATGGTTATATATGAATATGATTTTTTGCTCCATGGAATAATTAAGTGGTGAACTTATTGATGTGACACGTAACGTAAATCCGAAGATCTTGGATTCAATACGCAACACTATTAGTCTAAGTGATTTTCAAAGTATTTAATGAGTAAAAAGTGAAATATAATCTAAACAAAGATCAGGGGAGTTTGAGATATCATTTACTTATTATATAAAATACATTTTAAAATCACTATATTACATTTGTTTTTATTTGAGTGAAATCTTCAACTAAAACTCACATAGTTAAATTTATATATAATATTTTATATTGAATTTTTTAATCAAAAAAATCTCTTAATTTTAAATCCTCTTATCCAAGCATAACAATATGTATATTTGAAATGTTTATATATGAATATGATTTTGTTAGTGAAATGCTAACATGGCAGAATTTAGACCCTTAAATCATAAAAGAGTGGTTAGGATTTAAGAAAATCTATAGGTAGAGTATCCTAGGAAATCTAGAAGATCTGAATCATTTTTTGCTCCATGGAATAATTGGGTGGTGAACTTATTGATGTGACACGTAACATAAATCCAAAAATCTTGGATTCAATACACAACACTATCAGTCTACGTGATCTTTAGAGTATTTAATGGGTAGAGAGTGAAATATAATCTGAACAAAGACAGGGAGTTTGGGATACAATTTACTTATTATATAAAATACATTTTTTTAAAATCACTATATTACATTTGTTTTTATTTGAGTGAAATCTTCAACTAAAACTCACATACTCATATAGTTAAATTTATATCTAATATTTTATATTGAATTTTTTAATCAAAAAATCCCTTAATTTTAAATCCTTTTATCCAAGCATAACAATATTAATGTTAGTTGATAGAAATTTAATTTGCATGCAATATGCATGATATTTAATTTGTTTTTTTTTTTAAGATGCTTGATATTTATGTGACATTGAATTTATAATCACTATAATGAAAATAAATTATGAAGAATACCTTAAAAAGAAGATTTTAGACAGAGAGATTTCAAAATTAGTGGTGAATATATTAAGAATTTATCTGAAAATATCAAAAAAAAAAAAATTTATTCTATCAATTGAAAATAATTTATTTCAAAATACTACTTTTTTTGTATAGAAAATTTCAAAATACTACATAACTTAATTATTTGGATTATTTGATTGTGTTCAGATTACATAAATGTCTTTATTCATATTTTTGACAGCATTTGCTGTTCAAACCTTCAAATGTATATATCCATTTGACCAAGGATCATCAAGTCACTCACGATGAATTAAAATGTCATTTTCACAAACAGAGGAAATGTCTTGGTATACTAATTTTTTTTTATGATATTAATTATTTATATTCATACAAATTACTTTTAAAATCATTAATATAATCTTCATAGTCATGAACTTTTATTCCTCAAATCATGTGGTGGTTATGATCTATAATGTTGGGACTTTGTTAATTTGTGAAGGTAGCACGCCTAAACTTAATTAACGTTGGGAAGGATAAGGGTTTGTTTGGTAAGAGTATTTAAATATAGTTTTTTGTTTTGCAATCCATAAAATGGTAGGTCTCACACATAAATTTATTGTTTAGTTAAGGGCCTGATTGGTAGAAGGATTTATGTTTTTGTTTTCAAACAGTATAAAAACAATTTTTAAAAAATTGAACTTGAAACTAGTTTTCAAATAATAATTTTTATATTTTACGTGTTTGGCTCCCACTTTTAAGAACGATTTTCAAATACTAAAAATAAAAAATTATTGTTTGGAAGACCATTTCTATTTTTGATATTTTTTATTATAAAAATATTTACATAAAGTAACGTGTAGAATTTGTAGATTATTATTATTATTATTATTTTTTTTTTTGGATAATGATAAGAGAATAGAGCTCATCATGTACTTTTTTTTTTTTTTTTTTTTAATGATGAGTTTCAAATTTGAAGTATGAGAATTCTTTTTGTGATAAAGATAAGCTCCTTAATTTAAGAAATAAAAGAGTTTGGACAAATATGTAGGGTCCACTGTTTTCATTTATTTACAACTATGTTATTAAAAACATTTTTTGTATCCTGAAAACACTCACTTAGCTATTTTTCTATATCCTAAAAACATCCATATAGCTATTTTCAAAATCCTGTTCTAAACCAGGAAAATATGATACAGTTTTTTGAAAACTATATTGAGAAAATATTAGCCAAACAATAAATTCAAGTATAGGACCCACTATTTTATGAATTTCAAAACCAAAAACTATATTTAAATACTCTTACCAAACATACCCTAATATTTTATAAATACAATTTTCAAAAAACTGTATTCTATTTTCCTGGTTTTGAATAGGATGTTGAAAACTGCTAAGGGGTGTTTTCAAGATACAAAAAATATTTTTAATGACATAATTGTAAATAAATTGAAAATAGTGGACCTCACATATTTGTCTAAACTTTTTTATCTCTTAAATTAAAGAGCTTATCTTTATTACAAAAATAATTCCCACACTTCAAATTTGAAACTTATCATTTAAAAACAAAAAAGTATATGATGAGCTCTATTCCCTTATTGTTATCTACCAAAAAAAAAAAAAAAAAGAAATTAATCTACAAATTCTACATATTACTTTTTGTAAATATATATCTTTTTTTAATCTCAAAAATAGAAATGATCTCCCAAACAATTATTTTTTGTTTTTAGTATTTTGAAAATTGTTCTTAAAAGTGGAAGCCAAACACGTATAATATAAAAATTATTATCTAAAAATTATTTTTAAATTCAATTTTTTAAAATTGTTTTTATATTATTTTGAAAAGAAAAACAAAAACCATCTTACTAATCAGGCCCGAAGTGGATTCCAATTAACTTAATCGTTAAAGTTTTTTATTCTCAAATAAGAGATATGATGTTTGTACTCACTTACGCCATAAATTAATTAGTATCTTAACTTAACTATGTAAAAAAACAATAATAAAATAGACGTTAAAGATTAAAATATTATTGTATCTAAAAATAAAAAATAAAAAAGTTGGGATAGACATGGTCATATTTGTGGATGAAGTAGCTTTTGCAAGCAAAGCAGCCATGTCAAAGTGTTCAATTGTGCGTGCTTAAACTAAAGCACTAGGCCTCTCCTCGACACGTAGAGGCTATTTTTTTTTAATATTGTAAAGCACTAGGCCTCTACCCGACACTAGGCCTCTTCTCACTAATCTGCTACTTTTTTTAATATTGTAGAGACTACAAAACAAAACGACACGTAGCACATACGTGGTAGGCCAATGTACCCATGACAAACTGGCGTGTCATTGTGTCAACAAACATGAACCTTTTTATTTTTTTATGAAACAAACATGAAACTTGTCCTAATTTTTGTTATAACGAAATCATTATTAGGACCCAAAAAAACGTGTTAGGCATACAGATTAGATTTCTGAAATGTACCCACAATACCACGAGGCTTTCGGTTTTAATGTTGGCGGCAACAGATTATAAAATTTATTTCTAATTAATAAATTTTTCTTTCTCTTCATTGTTTTTGTGCAGCTTGTGCTTGTCAATTATAAATGGTGGAAAGCAATAATTTCAAAAGCAAATTATTCTCTTTTAGTACCTTTTTTTTTATTATATTAAAATAAAATTAAATCTAATGAATTGGTTAACTAATGGAGGAGCTAGTGAAAAAGATCATGCATTATGACACGATCACTTCAAGCAATGAAATGGTTTCCTTTCAAGTCTTTTCTTTTCGTCTATTTGTTATGAAATTTCTTATAATATTTTCACATTATATGCATACCCCATTAGAAGATATGCAACTTTATCAGTTTAGATTCCTTAGCTAGCTAAAGTGACAAAAGTGGAGAATTTATTTTGATCAATAAGAACACAACATGTGAAGAAAAAAAAGAAAAGAAAAGAAAGAAGTGGGGTTTCAATTAGTTCCAAATACTGGTAAAGTTGTTTTATTATTTAAATAAGAGATTCGGAAACAATCATTATAGAGTGAACGTTATACAGTTTTGTTCAACAATACAAATCAACTAAGGCGAGATCTCATGTCAACAATGTTACCTTTCTCTACAAGTAATTTCTTTTACGGGCAAATCCAATTTAATTACGTATATAATATACCTCAGGGCAAGTTAGCAAATATATCTTTTGCTAACTTACCTACCTTAAGCGCAATTGCAATCCACAGTTAATAGCTTTTTTCGCTCGGTTTAATGCTTGTTTTGATATTTTGTTTGGTCCCCGCCATTTGGAAATTCGATGCTACATCGGTTTCAAAAATAGGATGGATGGTGAGCTTTTTCTCTTTTTTGGAGATTGAGGATGATGAGCTTTTGGA
This sequence comes from Notholithocarpus densiflorus, assembly GCA_030021035.2. NCBI lineage: Eukaryota > Viridiplantae > Streptophyta > Magnoliopsida > Fagales > Fagaceae > Notholithocarpus > Notholithocarpus densiflorus. Next base: position 5,575,156 of record JARYZH020000003.1, read on the forward strand.
ACGAAATAGCGACACATCTACAGACTTTATGATGGGATATGAATATCTTAAACTAGAGTTAGTTGAAGTTGTTGCAAACCATTCCTAAGAGATAAAAAAATTGGTAAGAAATCGAGGTCATTGATTCCAATATTTCCTTCTCTTTTAATCAAAACCAAACCCAGTCATGAAAAGTAAAAGAGAGAGAGGAAAAAAAAAAAAAAAAAAGAAAAGAAGAAGAAGAGGTTATTATACATTTGTCGGTATTGGGAAAAAGAATAAATTGGTAAAAAGTAAAAACACAAATAAGTTTAAAGCTGGTCCAACTATTTCTAGACCATTAAAAGCATTCAGTATATCAACAATAGTCATATAGTACGGGGTTAATGGAATAAAAACTAAGGGGTTTTTATTTTATTTTTTTAAATTTTATTATCAAATTAAAATATCAATTAGTTTTTGGTATATATGAAATTTAAATTGCGAATCTCTTATTTGATTATCGGAAATTTTTACCGGTTAAGACCCATAGGACTAAGGAATACTCAGGTTCCACACAAGAGTGAAACACTTGATTTGAATTTTGTATTTTTAGAATGATTTGATTTAAGTATTGGATTAAATTAAGGACTTAGGTTGGAACTTAATTTTGGAGTCTTCTTGCCTAACTGCCTATACATTATATTATAGTATTGTTTAGAGGGCAATTAGTTAGATCCCAATCCTCTCAACTCCCAAGAACCTAACAAGTGGTTGTATATTTAGTTGTGGAAAATCGTGAAGAGAAAACAAGGACAGGAAACATCATGCTTAGTTTGTGGGCGCTGGGGGCAGTGGGCAGTGGGCACTACTGTACTTACCACACAATTTGTTAATTGCTATTAACATTTCCAGCCATACATGTGGCAGGTTGACACTTTGCTGATGAAGTATAGGGTAGTTGTAGTTCTTGTTGTTTTTGGTTGGAGGGGTAAGAAGCAGAAAATGATAGTTTAGATTCAAATGTATTTAAGTCATAGGTTAAATATTAGAAAATTCAAGATATTTTATATGTAGCATAATTTAAAATTAATTGTGAAATAGATCTTAACAATGAAATAGAAGAATCACGTTACGCATCGATTCGTGCAATTTTTTTTTATAACTTTTCTATGTGGGTATATCTTAGTATAATAACTTACCTTTTTTTTTTCTTTCTATTTTACGTAATCATTTTTAAAAAACACTTAAATTATTTATTTTACATTATATTTCTTTATTAATTTATTATTACTTTCTTCTTTCTTTGTATATGAGTAAAGAAAGTGTGTGTATATATATATTAAAAACAATTGTATATAAACAATAATCATGTATATTTGCATGGTTATTATAGTTACAAATCCATTTTGTACAATAATACATAAGCTAATGTGGGTATTTTTTTAATTGATTGTGCAAAATTTGGCTCTTATATCATTTTACATAGATTGATGTAAATGCTCATGAATATTGCTTACTCGTTTCATTGTCTATTATTGATTTTAGAGAATTCAAATGTTCAGTACATTGCCAAATGTGTTCTTAAAAGTAAAATATATAAACTTTCAACATTAATTGAATTAACAACTTTCTCATCCTTATCCTCCGTTAGATTTGGTAGTAGAATTAGAATTCAAACAGGAAGTATACCCAACTTGTCATGAAGTGTCAATCAAAAAGAAAAAAGAAAAAAAAAAAACTTGTGATGAAGTGCAAAACTAGTCTATTTTTATGTTGAAGCAATTCACGACATGTGAAGTTGGTGGCAAGTCAATTATTCATCTTTGTTTTTATTTGTATCAGCAATAGGGTTATCCACTTCACTATTATACCAATCTGCCATTAATTATTAGTCTTGCATTTGAAGCCATAACTTGATTCCCAAGTCCCAACACTTCGATCTATACCCTTTTTATGCTTTTCTTATCTATATATAATAATAATAATAATAATAATAATAATAATAATAATAATAAGTGAAACTGAGATAAACTCAAATTAGAATTCTAAATTAGAGTTCCAATTTTGTGCTATATGTCCTAAATTATTTATTCTCAAAGAGTTTTATTTCTTAATTTTAGAATCAAATATGGGACCACATCATAAATATTCATCCAAGTGAATTATTAAGTACAAAAACTAAAGAGTTTAGAATAAATGAATTGAAAAAAAAAAAAAATGCTTCACAATAATTAAAAAAAAACATGAACAATTTACATTTTATACCTAATAATATCCTTACAATTTTTTTTAAAGAGTTAACAAAATATAAAAAATGACTATCAATAGTATTTCAATTATATAATAAGAATTATATTATGCATCTTATTGTATATCTTTAAGTGTATTTATGCATATGCATAGGGTTACAAGCTAGTTTACATATAAAACCATTGCAATGAAATTTCTTTAGCAATTGATTTTTACTTTTTAGTAAACTTTAGAGTGCTATTTTTATACATCAATAATTGAGGGTGAAAGAAATTAAATCCTTTATTAAAAATTAAAAAATTCAATTTTTTTTAAAAATAATAATAATAATAATAATAATAATAAGGGAGCAATGAGCCGTGATGACTCCTACCTAGATGTGAGCATATTAATTTCGTACCGTTAAAGGAATTACCGAATTAGCAGTAGTACATAAAGGAGTTTTCATGATCCACAAACAAAATATGGGATGCAATGCAAGTGGATGATTGTGCTCCAAAAAAAGGCATATAATAAGACTGTGTGAGCATCAAAGTAATCATAGGCACTTGAGGGTGAGAGATAAAAAGACATTGCAAACTTAAAAAAGGAAAGGCGTGATAATAGTTTTTTAGTATTTGGTGTAAGTGAAGATTGAACTCTAAATCTTTTATTTAATCATAAAAATTTTTACAAACTAACTAAAACTCACTATATTACTATTACTATGCTCTTTATATGGGGACCAATGGCAACGTAAAGCCGACTTGTTCCAATAGTCAGTGATTTTATGCTCATAGTCTTCGCAAAATTAAGTTCTGAGTGAGTGACAACACAAAATTCAAACGGGGTTTGACGGGTCGGTGACTGTTGTTACAGCATCAATCATGCCTCTATCTGTCCTTCCAAACCAAAGCATCATTAAGAAATTGCCTAAAAATAGATTTGACTCATTCAATTTTTGTATGCAAAAACAAACAAATTCGGGTGCCTAATCTCAAAATTTTGTGTTATTTTTATCACCTATCATCCTCATCAAGTAGTCCAGTGTCCTGTAAAAGTAGAGATTGACTCATTCAATTTTTTTATTGGACATCTAAACCGCATTTTCTAATTACTTGACTGTGACTATGAGTCTATGACTATAACTCTATGACTTAGTATTTCAAATTTTCAAGTGCCTTTAATAGTTTAATTTCTCCAAAATATTCTGTACTCCATGCTTGTATTTCTAGATTCACCTGTCCTGTCAAGCCCTATTTGGAAATTGCCCATGCTTTTAGGGGTTAATGGAAAATTAGTACTAAGGTCTACTCTACTGTCAAATTACTAAAATTAGTGAATTAATTATTATTATTATTTTTTAAGATAGTTTCAACTTATGGTATTCGATTCTAATGATAGTTATTTATCATTAGACAAAAATACCAATCGGTTTTTGATGTAGGTGGGGATTAAATTTCAGATCTCTTATTCAACTATAAAAAACTTTATCAATTGAACTAACTGAAACTCACAATTAGTGAATTACCTTGCAAGCTTGTACTAACTGAAATGAGTGAAAATCACATTTGAATGGAATTGTAATTTCATTTAAGGAAAAAAAAAAGAAAAAAGAAAAAAGAGAGAGAGAGAGTACATTTGCAAAGAAGTTATGGATATCAGGATAAGGATGAATAAATTTAGAGCTCAAAGGGGGCCATGAAATTATGAGATGTGGACCTCTTGACACTACAGTTTAATGGAGATGCTTTAACCCCACTTTATGGATGGGGGCAACGATTCAGATGCCACAGTAGCTGCCCTTGTTGGACTTTCTATACAGAAGTTTGTAATTTATGCCAAGGTGGACCAACACTGATGGTGATGAACATGAAGAAAATAGGCTATAAGGAATAAAAAAATATTTTATTTTATTCTTGATTTTATAAGAATTATAAAATGTAACAAAAAAAAAGAGAGAGTTAAAATGACATATATGAAATAATTTAACTTGCTTACAAGTTACAACAAATTGGGAACAAGAGATTTATACTCAAGTCCTCCACATCAAAAGAATTAGATAATACTACATATTTACAATACTACTTTTGATAAGATGTATATGAATCTTATAGCATTTTTGTTTATTATATATTTGATAAGAGTCTCTATGGATAATACTTTTGTAATGTATAAAAATGAAACATTGGAATATATATATATATATATTTTAAAGTTAATAATTGGGGGAAAGAGAATTTATTCAAAAATATTTATGTAAATATATTATTTTGCCAATTTGTAAAAGACTTAGTTTTTACCATGCCAGCAAGTTACCAGGTATATTTAATGATATTATACTTATATTCTCAATTAACACCCGAATATACTATATCATATTACTTACCATGTGTAATTCTGCTATAAAAAAAAAGAAAAAAGAAAAAGGATTACCATGTTTAATCACCCATGCATCCATAGCAAACAATTCCAATATCATTGGATTTTCCAATTCTTATAATTTTTTTTTTTAAATTATTTATCTCCAGACAGTCACACCCCATGTTAATTTATAAGATAAAATAAAATAACCATTTGTGCAAGCAAGTAATTAAAATAATATTAAGAGATTCCCTAATTGTTTCTCAAAAAAAAAAAAAAAAAAGATTCCCTAATTAATGTGGGACCTAATTGCAATTGCATTCGTGGATGTGGCCCTCTCTTCCATTGAAATTTGGAGGAAACAAGGTCATGTATACGTGTAATTTGCATACTAAAGAGAAAAATAGCCTTCACTGAAAACACTATAACCGTCCTTGCCGGCAAAACACAACTCGCTTTGGAAGATTCTCATACGTTGTGTTGTGCTAGTCTTCTTCAATTATTAATCTAAAATATATACTATATACTACAAAACAATGAGACACGTAAAGTTTTATGTAGCATGCCTATGACTATGACTCTAATAAGGTTTGGCTTGACAAAGTTGTGTCAAAGTGAAAATCGTAGTCTTTCATATTCAGATTCATACATTATTATAAAATAAAATTAAAATGAAATGATTGAATTCATAATTGAAGAACGTGTTAGGCACGCTTTGATTTTTTGGAGAAGAACGTACCCACAACGCCACATGGCTTTTCTCATGCTGTTGGTTATGTAATTGGTAGCTACTAGCTAGTTAATTCATGATATGGGTTTAACAAATTTTTTTTTATTTTTTATTCTAATCTCTCTTTCTCTTCATTTTCCTTGTCTTTGTCAAATTAAAATGGTAATCTTAATTTGTTGTTTAATCTAATTTGGATGAACTGCTTCTTTGGTCTCCAACAACCCAATGAAAATTGAAAACAGCCAAACTCTAAGAAATACCATATAGTAATGGTTTGCGTACCAATTTTTCTATTTATTTCTTTATTTAGTAATTTTTCCTTTCACGTAATATACAAAGTTACAAACCCATTAAAGGTATGAGAAATAACCCATTAAAGGTAGTCTAACTTAATCAGTCAAAGATTCATATTACAAAGTTTAGCTATATCTTCAAAACCTTTAAGACCTAGCAACTTGAAAGTAAGGAAACCAGAATAAATGTAAAGGAAAAGGAAAAAGGAAAAAGGAAAAAAGAAGAAGAAGAGAAGAGAACCAAGTATATAAGGCCCTTTAATTTGTAAAATATTATTCATATAACGCGTGTTCCTTTAAACCATGCATGTAAAGTAGAGGCCTTCTTTTAGCTCCAAAAGGGGACACCCCTTTAAACATTGTAGGGACAATTATAAGCTCGCTTGTCATTGGTTTCAAGTTACTATTGGCGTAACACAAAGAACCTAGCTCCTAGCTTTTGTATTTGAAGCTTTGCTAATTTGATATTTTGCTTGGCTCCTCAATATCCTTCTTTAGATATATCATATCGTTGTATTTGATAGGATATTGTTCTCTATAAGAAAAGGTGAGAAAAAAAAAAAAAAGGAAGGCATATCTATATCTCATCTTTAAAAACTTTAAAGAGGCATATTAAGATTTTCAATTAGGTTTAATTAGTTGAAGTTTTTGCGGGTCATTATTGGTGTTATATCTTTGGCCCAAACGTTAATCAGAAATCCCTTTCCTAACAATTCTCAAGTCTCAACAACGAAAAGCATGAAATCATACACATAATATTCGTGCTTAAGGAATACTAGACGAATGGCAATCCAACTTCTCAACTTGCAAAACTTAGACAAAGTAGTTGCATTTTAGATGCCAAAAACTGTGATGATTAAAGGGTATGTTCACGCTTCGTTAGCAGGCACTAAATACCAGGATTACCAGCCATGCTAGTAGTTGACACAGATAATTTATTTATATTATAAGGATTTTAGGTTGAAAGAAAGATTATATATAAATATAATAATTTGTAAGAGACTAGGAGGATCCACCATATCTCCGATGTTTATGCATTTGACAATTTATAAATATTCTGTGAAAAATTTTGAATCTGTTCAAAGTTCAAACTCTTTACATCTACATGAACTCAATTCATTGCTAATTAACTATGCTCTCAGTATTGTGCTGCTCACTTTCGTGAACCTCAGCATGCTGAGTTCCATATATTACCTACTTAATCTGTAATAAACTCTAAGGATAATAGGTAGATTAAGGATCCGTTTGGTTAGACGTTTTAGGAGCTTAAAATAAAATTTTTAAAATCCAAAACTTTGTTTTGCAACAATTTTTCATAACTTTTTTACAAATGCTCATTTTAAACTTAAAACATCGTTTTTCAACTGTTCATACAAATGCACCGTATTAGCTTCAAGGCCAAAAAGGTGGTCTTAGTGGTTGCCCAAATATTCCATGAATCAAAAAAGAAAGTCTATCTGCATCAAAGAGATGCACATAACATGTTAAGTTGGTGGTGAGTCAATTATTGATGATCTTAGGTTCAACGTATTGTTGCACTAAGGTCATTTACTTACATGACTAATTTGTAAATTTTTTTTTTGACAAAGACTAATTTGTAATTATTAGTCTTGGACTCTTGCTTCCCAAGCGATGACACTACTTGATTCCCACATAATCGTCCCTTCCACGCTTTAATCTGTACAATTTGAGACCAATCATGTTTCCTTTACATCGGGACTCTTTTAATTAAAATATGAAAAATGTTATATTCATAATATTTTCACAACAAATTAATTTTAAGTAGCAAGTTGTTATTGGTAGGTAAAAAAATAATTTCACTTATGGGTTCAAATTAAAACTAATAATAACTCACTACTTAGGATTTATTGTAAAAATGTTGTAACTGTAACATACTTCCTTAAAATATATATCTTTATTGTTTATATTTCTATAAAATTATAGTTAATTTGATTATAAAGTAAGAATAAGATGAATAGTGCCACTTAATAATTAATTAATAACATGTGCAAGCAATTGAATCACCAACTTGCCACTAATATCAAGGAAAAGATACAACATTTGAAGCACTCTTTGGAGAATGTAAGCCTTAAGTTTATGGGTAAAAGGATCAGGATTTGTTGGATCTACCTAGAAGATCTCTTTCAGGAAAGCAGTACCTAGATCGCATATATATAGTTAATTAAGATTGTGCTAGCTAACTATTTAAATTAGATTATAAAAAAAAGGAAGAAAGACTATCTCTTCATATACTCTTGGATTTATCAAATCTTTCGGTACACTCATCGTAACCAAAATCAATTGGCGCATGCTGTAACCAATTTTATATTTTTAATTCCATGATTCCAATGTTAGTACTAGTAAGGACGCAATTTGGGTCCCTAGCATAAATGATAAATGAACGTAGGTCCAAAAAGCTTAATACAATATATTTGTAGAGAGTGAGTTGGAAAACTGGGCTTAAATGAATTGGACAACAAGTAAAGTGAGTTCAGATGACAAGAAAAGGAAGATAGATTGATTTAGACTAAAGAAAATCTTCATCGGCACAGTTCGAGAAGATTAGTTCTTATATATTTCTCTCAAGTTTGATTACAAATTCAGCTCTTGATTGTTACAGTGTTTTTCTCTTGATTTCTCGACCTTCTCACCATGGAGGGTCTCTTCTATTATATAGTTCTCTTTAGACGATATTGGCCTTCCACTTATTGATCATCCAAGCCACTACTTGAGCGCTTGTCCCATCAGACACCCTCTCAGGCCCTCTGTGCGTTAGGGCAGCCAATGCAGCATTGCTCAGGGGTCTTCTCCACATTAATGTAGCCAGAAAGTTAGCTGCAGAGCATTTAATGTGGTGGCAGCAGCTTCTCCTCGAGATATTTCATGGCCTCCCTCTGTCCTGTTCCTTCTGGATACTTATCCACATTAGTGGAGTCGTCCGGACCGTTGCCCCTGGTATCAGACCACACCTTCTGACCTCGACTTTACCCTGCCGAGGAAGTACTCCTCCTTGGATAGCCTTCTCGGATGGTTATGATCAGACTTCACCTCTTTACTTATCAACATGGGTTCTTAGGAAGGTGTTTACCCGTCCTTGGACTATTCATGTCATCGGATTGGGCCCCTGGCTCAATATATATGTAGATATGAATTCCTGGGCCTATCACCCCTACAGTACCAATAACATTGGAAAGTCATGAATCAAAGGGTATTTAAAGGATGGTAAAAGGTTAGTTTAACAATAAGTATAAAAACTCAATAAATTTCATAAAATTTTTCATAATTGTTGAGATAGTAGTTTGTGATTGGTCTATACTAAAATTGATATCTTTGCCTAATTTTAATGATCACTCAAGTGAGGCTTGCGTTCGCTCGAGTGAACCTTTTTTTTGAACTTTGTGAAGCAAGTTTTTTAGAATATACGTCAATTACAATTTACAATCATTGCAACCCTTATTGGCACATGTTTGACATATTGAAGTTGCCAACACAAGTCTAAAACCCAAAATCTGACATTTAGAGAATTGTTGTACATTGAATTTTAAATTTTTAGTTCGATATCAAAGAACGCCAACACTATATTGTAAGGATTTAAGGCTCATTTGCACCAAAATGATATTTTAACCTTCTTGATTAATGAGCAAATGATAAAATTTGAACCTTTATCCTCCATGGCTGTGTTGAACTATTAATTACTAGGGCAAATGAGTACGCGTGATTTATTAATTTATTTTTCTATTGCCGGAGGATAGATTTTCATCTAGCTTTTTTTTTTTTTTTTTTTTTTTTTTGAAATAAATATTATTGATTTGTAATGATTTCTTTTTATTATTAAGTGAAGATATTAATTGATTTTTAGTGTAAATAAAATTTAAAACTAAATCTATTAAACTTTATAAAATGAGTTAACTGAAACCATTGTATTTTACTTACTAAGGGTAAAACATCTACGAGTTATAAAAACTATAGGAAAATGTTTAAAACAAAAAATTGGGTTGAAGTTGGACTTCAGGACCTCTAGATGTTACCCTTTTATTTATTTATTTTTTATTTTAAATTAATATTTTCATTAAAAAAACAAACCATAAAACATATTATTTGAAAATTATTCAATACTGAAATACAATAATATAGAAATATATCTTTTCGATCGCCAAGAGTCTTGTAACTCAATTAGTTAACACCTTTTAATATTTCTAACAAAAACATTTAAGATTCAAATTTTCCTACTTTTAACTAATTATGTGAAAAAAGAAGAAGCAATCTATTTTCTCATATCATATGCCAGCCGCTAATTATAATTTATAAGATCAAAGAACCACGCATATCAGACTTCTTTCTGTAGTCAACTGGAGTTTTAATATCTGCCTTGTTTGAAACCAAATAATTAAAGCTAGTAGAGGAGAGTTGGAGGACCAAAGAGTCATAGAGAAATCCCCTCTCAATTCAGTTTTATTTATTTTGATTTTCCAAAATTAAAATAGAAACTTAGGTTGTTTTAGTGGTCCAAATTAATGTGTGAAGTTCCAGTACCACATTGAGTTCTTGTTCATATATGTCTGCAAAACGCGTTTGAAAATTTCTCTAATCATGCTATTACCCAATAGAAATCTAAAATGTTACAATCAACTATAGAAGCTTTATTCATTGTTTTATTTATTTATTTATTTATTTTTTTAATTTTCATTTAACTTCTTTGAAATTAAGCCTGTCTTGCTAGGCAGAAGAGTCAGGGATTACAGCATGGGAGGCTGGTGTACATTTTACAATGAAATAGCTATGAACCTTCATGTTGTACATTAGTTATTCCTATGATGGCTCTATGAGAAGTGTCAACTGGGCTGTACTTATATATTTTTATGAAAACCTGTTCATTCTAGGGGGGGAAAAATGAAAAGTGTCACCATCAGTAGAAGGATCAGCGTATAATATTTTTCTTCGCTATATCTAAAAAAAAAATTAAAAAAAATTCCCTATTTTGTTTCAAGACCCATATACAAATTTTAGGCAATTTCTCATTTTCACCATTTTTTCTTGAAAAAGACTGAATTCTTTTTTTATCAAACTGTGAATTTGAGATGTACCAGAGACTGAGTTTATGCAGGTATTATATGCGTACAAGAAATGAGTGTAGTACAACTACAAATACAACTGTACATTGGGCATATATTCTAACATTTTCTTTCCCTTATTATCTTATTAATAAACCATTTCGATTATAATAAGAATTAAAGATATCTTATTAATAAAGATCATAATTTTCACCATTTCGATTATAATAAGAATTAAAGTTGCACCATAGTACATCTTGGACAAATATAAATTTAGAATACTTCTAGGAAACTTTCTAGTTTCTACCCACTTCTATTTACATAGATCTACTCACTATATCAGCAGTTTGTAAAAAATTTTGTAAAATAGTTTGTATCTCTATCATTATTCATATTGTCAATAAATTTAACGCATCATTCACTCTAGTTTCTAAAAATGGACCTTTATACCAAATTAGTCATTCATCAATCATCAGTATGAGAAAACAACACGTACGTATAATAATGTGAAACTATTGGTAATTTCCTTGGTAGACCGTAGACACCGTATGTAACAAGAACAGTATAAACCCATTATCAAAGGTCACTTAATATTCTTGAAAGATGACTTCGTTTTAAATATTATCATCTAGCATTGTTACAATGACTCCTATTTTGTTTGTACATACAAAAGGAATAAGATTGGGCCTCCACACCACGCAAATTGCACAATATGGCCTCCACCTGTGTTGTGGTCCATTTCTGAAGAATAATATTTTGTCTTAGAAAAGTATTGTTTGAAAATATTAATTACTCTATGTGAAAAGGAAAAGTTCCCCCCAATTGATTGGGGATGCTAATTGCAAATTTGCAACATGTTTGGAACTTTCGGACCCACATTTTATTGATGGATATGCTTCTTTTAGGTCAAGGGTCAAGTCGTTCGTAAAATAGTATTGGCGGTTTGGATTTGAAATAGTCTAGATTTTGACCCAGGATATATGAACTAAGTAATGACACATTTCTATATTTTGGTGTTCTAAATAGTCATGGCTTCATGCTTTGGCTCCCTGTCAATTTTGACTAATTCTCTTAGAGTATTCACATCAACTCGTACAAAAATTTCTATTTATTTTAGTATAAGAACTGATTTTTTTCTATTTTATATACTAATTTTTCAAAATGATTCACATCAGATTATCTATTTTACACCACATTTCATTAAAATATTAATTTTTTAATTTTTTTTTAATTGTTGCTCTTTCTTCACGCAACAATATTTGTTCTTCTTAGAACACACTTTACCACAACTAGTTTGAGTGTCAATTAGTAATTAGATAACATGGGTTCACCAATTAAAACATTTTAATCACCAATTGATACCCAAATTTTTACATACTAATTTGATGTGGATCACCAATTACATGGGTCCACCAACAACATTTTTTCTATTTTACATACTAATTTTTCAAAATGATCCATGTTAGATTATCTATTTTACACTACATTTCATTAAAATATCAATTTTTTTTTCAATTTTTTTAATTGTTTCTCTTTCTTCACGTAACAATATTTGTTTTTCTTGGAACACACTTTACCACAACTAGTTTGAGTGTCAATTAATAATTAGATTACATGGGTCCACCAATTAAAACATTTTAATAACCAATTGATACCCAAATAAGTTATGGCAAAGTATGTGCCCAAGGGTGTGTCCTTAGACTTATCTCACATGTCATAACTAATCTAGAGCCCACCAAACATGATTCAAATTTGAGTTCCTTCTTTCTTCTTCTTTTTTTATAATAAAAAAAGAAAATTATTAATTATTTGAAACTAAGACCACCATAAATGAACCAAGTTATTTATGAATAGTTCTAGCTTGATTTGATTTATATATATATATATATATATATATATATATAGCAAATGAGTCAAAATCAAATATAAGAATATATTCATAAATAAGTTTTTGTGAATAATGGAACTCCATTTAAATATGTATACTTGAGATTGGATTGTGTAAGTTAATAAATAATTTATTAAGATATCAAATTGTAATTTGTAATTTATTAAAATATAAATACTTTGATTTTTTAGTGAAAATTATATAAAATTTTTCAACAATACAAAATTGGGTGAGTTTAATTTTTGTAAGTTCATAGACAAAAATCATTTTATATAATTAACTTAAATAATTTAATTTTAACTATAATTATTTATTGATGATTAGTATAGATTTATGAAAGAGAAACAAATTTTAGTCATAGTTTTTTACTATTTATGAGGAAAGAACAAGTTAATCAAGTAACTCTTGAAATATATATATTTATTTAAAAAGAAAATAAACAAAATTTAAACATATAATCTAACTTAATAACGCGTTTGAGCCCAAGTTTTACATGCGTTCGAGAAAAAAAAAATCCTACACTTTTAATAATCGAGTCGACTTGTTTACAGGTGTATCTATAACTTCCCACTGCAGTTTATAGTTGAATAGGAACGATTATCTAGAACTTCAAAGAGTGAAAGAGAGGGTTTCTTCCTATTTTCTTGGAGCGTCCCTGGTCTTTTGGTGTAACTAGTCGTTCCTTAAACCACTTTAGGCTAATTTAAGACTATATCAAAAATACAATCAACCTCCAATACTGTTGTAGCTTGACTAGCCAAATGAATAAACAATAGGACTGAGCCCTCACCGAATGAAAATTTCATGGCTACGTACCCAATAACATATTGCTCACAGTTCCCAAAGAAAGAGAATATAACAATTTTTGAATTTTAATCTCTTATAATATCACATACAATAATGTGATTTTGAGTAGTTTTCTGTTTGGTCAACTGGAGTCTGGACTTCTGGATCGTATGAGAACAGAAGTATTAATTCAATCTATTCTCTTAAACCCTATATCTCTTTTTCTATAGAAATAAAAAAAATTATATAAAAAAAAACTTATATCTCTATCTTACCTTAAATTAATCTTCTTATCCTAATGTTAGTTAAGCCCTCTCTCTCCCCCTTCCCTTAAATTAATCCTCTTATCCTGATGTTTGGTGTAATCTGTTGTAAGCCTCAGTCTCATAAACATAAGTCTCTTCACTCTTGTAATGAGTTAATTAACTTACACTTATATTTTAAACTTTAAAAATACAAAAAAATTGGCAACCAAACCAAAAATAATGCCTAAGCATTAGAAATAAATGCTTTAGTAATTGCCTCAATAGACTTTTTAAAAGCGAAATGACGTTGTGTTTTTTTTTTAATTGAAAATGAGAGTTCACGCGTGTGATCATTGAGTGATACAGAGTTTAATACTAGTACAAGAAAATATTTAACAAATGCAAAGGCAATCTCCATTGGCATCTAATGTCACTTTATATTGGGGTTCTCTATGTATGAAAAGGAGAAAAAGTATAGAAGGCAGTGGATTCAGTCTGAAGTTACTTTCATATGTTTAGGTTGTTCTCGTCTTCAACAAAGTGATATCAATAGAATTGACATACAGATTATCTTTAATCTAGAGCCTCAAATTCAAATTCAAATGTTAATTTATGTTGTTAAAATAATTGTTCTCCTATTAAATTAAAGAAGACGTGCTAACTCTATACTTACTTCTTTGTCGATTTGTGAGTGTTGTGATGGTTTAACCCATTACTTGGTATATCTTGAAATGTGCAAGTTTCTCAAACAACACACAGTGACAAAGAAATGACCATCTACAACTTGTAATTTTAATTACTTCAACCTGCTCTTTGAAGCAATTCTTTTTCTTTTTCTTTTTTGAGATACACTTCAAGCAATTCTCATGGGCCTACTACATACAAAAAAAGAACAAGATTGATGAAAAATCCCAGTCTTTTAAAGTGTCATAGGCACAGTGTCAGGCTCTCTTTTTCTATTTTCTTTTCTAATTTATTTTTCATTGTCCTTGTAAAATTCGACAACATTGATAACCCCAGAATCAAATACTAGTACGTTCCTTTCTGTTTTGAGTTGAATGAGAAATTCTTTCGTTTATTTGAGTTGAATACTAGTTCATTCCTAATGCATTAAACGTAATATTTCTCTCTTCCACCATATATACAATTGGCTGAACCAAAACACATATATTGATACAACAATTAATAGAAACTGAAATTAAGTAATTAATGCTGATGATTGCTTGTCGTTTTCACTAAACTCATAGACCCAAAATCCTTATGTACAAATCCTATAAGAGATTATTCATCCATGGTGGGGCTAATAACACCCCCTATAAAGGAGGGAGATCTGTTCCCATAGGAGTGAATAAATTCTCCAAATCCTACCATACCCAAAAAGAAAGAAGAAGAAAAGTAGAACATAATATAAAACAAAGGTATTGAGGCTATTAATATTTTATATATAAGTCTATGATCAAGAAACAGCAACCCCATCTCTATTGTTATTCATCATGCAAAACCTGCTAGGCTTGGGCTGGAAATTCCTTCTCCTTTGGAGATCATGGCTGGAGGGCTTGATAATTTGGAGGAGAAATGCCTTCAATGAGTTTGCCTTCGCAATCACAGCCAACTCCCATTGGCTACGCGAAACCCGGACCATTCGTCGTGATAAGGACTTGTTGTGGTGGGGATGGGGATTCCGGTGAATACTGCACCGGAATGAGCCAGGGTGGGTGGTGGGTGAACACAAACATGTACGTGTTTGGGTTTGGGTTTGGGACTTTGGATGAGGAGATGCATTTTTTGAGGCCATGGAATAGGTTCTTTACTCCTAACTCCTCTCTTCAATGTGGCAAACTAAAGGGAGGTTGGAATTGTGGGCATTTTTATAGCTTCTTTTGGTATCTCTAATTACTTCAATGACCTTTTTGCTTATACGTATTTACAACTTTTTATTTTTTTTAACAATAGTAATAAAATAGAATGGAATTATAGGGTGAGTTCCAATTGGTTAGAATTGAATAGCATTACCAAGTTACCCTTGTTGCACTTTTAACTCTAATTAACTTTGGAAGGACAAAAGAGTACGTGAAAGGTTGCCAGATTAATCATTTTTAATCATTTTGGTATGTTATAAGAAGTTACTTTTTTTTTAGAAAATTACAAGAAGTTACCTGGAAAAGAGCAAGGACCATTTTTACATGAGAATTAAATAGTGACTATATTTTCCTATTTACATTGTCACTATTTGATTAATTGTGACTATGTTTCCTATTTAGAAATTTCTCTTTATGGTCCATTGACATTGACCCTGCTCCTCGTCAAGGAAGGTTATGTGTGCCTTTCCCATAATGTCTTCTTCCTTTTTCATTTTTCAGACACTGCTATTATGTTGCTGATGCCTTTCAGTAAGAAAGGTACCAATTAAAATCCAGTTTGACATGCATATAGTTATATAAAATGGTGATATTAAATATCAAATATTTATTTTAGTTGTGAGTTCCAATTAGCTCAACTGGTAAAGTCTCTGATAGTCGAATAAGAGATCTGGAGTTCAACTCCCGCTTACACCAAAAACTGATTGGTGTCTTGGTCTGATAATAAAGAACTATCATCATGAGCAGATGTCATAGGTTGAAACTCTCTAAAAAAATATTTATTTTAGTTTTTATGTGGAAATACATGATATCAATGTATTATAACCAAATATAATTTTATTATATTGAACTATTCAAGGGGTGGGGAAGAAAGAAACGTTTGTGTAAGTTGTTGCAAAACAATGTTTTGAGTTTAAAATGAGCGTTTGTAAAAAGGTTATAAGGAGTTGTTGTTTCAAAACGAAGTTTTGGATTTTAAAAATGCACTTTTAGGCTCCCGAAACGCATTACCAAATGAATCCTATGTAGTGCAAGAGAGATAGAGAGAGGATTAGGCTTGTTCAATATTGGACCCTTCATGACGGTTTGATGCTTGCTATTCAACTGGGTATTAGCTGTCTAGAAGTCTAACTTGATGCAAAAATTGTTGGTGACCTTATCAGTTCTTGGTCAAATAATAACAGGGCTTATCCCCCTCCTAAATGATTGCAAGTCCTTGCTAACCAGACTTCAACAAGTCAAAATGAGCCATGTCTTTTGAGAAGCGAATAAATGTGCTAATGTTCTCACCAAGAGGGGCTGTTCCCTACAAGAGGATTTTGTTGTATTTAATTCCCCACCATTTGTTGAACTCTCTAATACTTTAAGCTCTGATGCTTTTGGTTTGTACTATTACTGGTTTTTTGCCGCTACTTTGCCCAGTTTGGCTTAGCTGTTGTCTCAATAAATTATCCATTTAACCAAAAAAAAAAAAATATTGGGCCATAGCATTTTTTTCTCCGATCATTTGTATCTTAGCCCTAAGCCCTTGATCCCTTATAATGTGTCAAGTTAGAAGAAGACTCACGCACCCACGAAGCTTACAAGCCTAAACCTAGCAAAATTGGAATTGGATCCAAGCCTAGACTCGATAACCTGTTCAAATCCAAATGGAAAAAAAATAGGGTATTGTTCATAGGAATAGCAACTTATTTTAATTTCATAAGTTTATGATTCGAAACCGGTCAGGTTAGACCCTTCTTACCTGACCCACTCATCAAGTCTTTATTATAAAATTTTAAACTTAATTTTTTTATTGACTCATTTTCAATCAATGGTAAAGCTAGAAAATTTCTTCAGAGGAGGCCAAGCTAAATATAAAAAATAAAAAAACCCAAAGAATAACCTATATACACACAAAATATGTTTGTAACATAATTTAATAAATGCTATTTTCTTACATATAACAAAGTGTGTGTATATTTTTATATATAATTAATAAAAACTAAAAAAGATTTTTAACTCCCTAACCATGAAATCAAAATTTATTGTTTCTTCTAAAAGGAAAAAAATAATTCATATATCTAATTTTCTAAATGGAAAATTTTTTTAAAAAAATGTTTTTATTGAAAAGATTTACTTACATATTTCTAGGATATACTATTATGGTATAAGAGTAATGAGATGAAAGAAATAGTGTATTAATAATATACACTTTTTTCTACTTTTATGAAATACATTCAATACACTTTGAATTAATGAGTTATTTATGATATCTTTCAAAAAAAAAAAAAAGAGAGTTATTTATGATATAAGAGTAATTAGAGAGAGAGAGAAAAATGATGCACTAGGCATCTAAATAAATGTGTTACATTTTCTCAAAAAAAAAAAAGTGTTACATGTTTTTACTTTGAGAGATGCTACGTCTACAACATTTCTACAACATTTTTACAACAAATCACAAGTGGTTAGTTGTTATTGGTTCAAATTTGAAACTAACACTAAGATTACTTTTTTGCCCAACAATAACAATCAGTAACAACCTGCCACTTAGGATTTGTTGTATAATTTGTAGTATACTTGTTGTAATTTTAGATTATATGCATTTATTTATGATAAGGACTTGTATCATATATTTTCCCAAGAAGTAATAATGTTCAAAGATATAGAAGTGAGTTATTGACTTTTTTTTTTTTTTTTTGGTTATATGAATCTATTCTTTTTTATTTATTTATTGTTTATAATTAGATAGTTTTATGTATCTATTCGACCTTTTTACATTTCTTATCTTTAGATAGTTTTATTTATTGTTTATAATTGGATGACATAATAAGAATATGCAATCTAACGGTTAGATTTTCAAAATTCATATATGATAAAAAGATAGTAGCGAAGTTTAAAGAGTTTCTCTCCAAACTAGTTTGGAGAGAAACTTTTTACTTTTTTAAATGTTTGAGCTATACGCATTTGTTAAAAAAATTGAGTGTATATGTTCTCTAAAATTATTTTTTAACAATTAATTTCTTTAAGTATTGTTTAACACGTTTCCTTTGAACAAATGCAGCAATTTATGTATACCATTTTAATCATTGATCTGTAAGTTGTCCACTTTTATTTTCCATATATTATGTCATTGGTAGATTAAATGAATAAATTCATCATCTTTTAATAGTTTAAACGAATAAATTCTTCATCTATAAATAGTTTAACCTTTTGAAAGAATCATTAATTTAAAATGTTTGGTTTACCTCTAGTACTTTTTTAACTAGACATGTCATTTTGTTATAAATATACAATGGCAAGTGGTAGTGGGTTTTAATTTCTACATTTTATTTAGTTAGTGGGTGATATGGCAGTCTATCATTAAAACAAAATGAGATTCATTTTAAAAAAGTACTGGAGGTAAGTCAAACCCAATTTAAAATGGCCAGTATCAGAGCAAGAGGTCCTAAGTTCAATCACTTTCTTAGAGCACTCACTTCAATGTGAGTATAATAGAAAAATGTGTCAAATTTACACATTTAAGCCCAAAATTTACCCACATCAGTCAATTTATAAGTGTGTAAATTTATAGAAATTGTAGCTTTGCAAATGCATATTTTATTAATTCTTTAGTTCACCCCGTGAGGAAGAGAGAGATATATCTATAAATGCGTAAATTTTTTTTATTGTTATCTCAAATCATATATATGATATATATGATTTGAGATAACAATAAAAAAAAATGGTAAGGAAATAGTATTTTAATAAAATTTAATGTAAAATAAATAATTTGATGTGAGGTGTTTTCAAAATTGAGTATGTAAAATAGAAAAAATAGGTTCTTATGCTAAAATAAACAGAAATGTTTGCACAAGCTTATGCAAATGCTCTTAGGTGGCCCACATGTAGATTAAGCTTTTAAGGAAAATAATTTGTCACTTATGATCATATAAGTAAATTTATAGTAATAGCAAAAAAAAAAAAAAAAAAAAAGTAGGTTTATTGAAGAGAATTGGGAATTTTAATATATTAGCTCATTTTGTATATTGTGAAACTCAGACAATCTATAAATGCATAAATTTTTTTATTGTTATCTCAAATCATATATATGATTTGAGATAACAATAAAAAAATTGGTAAGTAAATAGTACTTTAATGAAATATAATATAAAATAAATAATTTGATGTAAGGTGTTTTCAAAATTGAGTATGTAAAATAGAAAAAGTAAGTACTTATGTTAAAATAAACGGAAATGTTTGCACAAGCTTATGCGAATGTTCTTAGGTGGCCCACATGTAGATTAAGCTTTTAAGAAAATGGATAATTTGTCACTTATGATCATATAAGTAAATTTATAGTAACAGAAAAAAATAATAAGTAAGTTTATAGAAGAGAATTGGGAAGTTTAATATATTAGCTCATTTTGTATATGGTAAAACTCATTGTTTGTCGTTTCCTTATTTCTACTAAATTGGTTAAGCTTTTATCATTTTGCCTTGATGATCTTCATTCATTAGAACTAGAATGAGAATTAAAATTGGCAATTGTCAAACCATATCATTCAAATAATGTTTTATTGAATTATAAGAAAAACTAAGATGATATGCTAATTGATAATTTTCTGAATTTATTAGCCGCTATAAATTGAGTATGTTTTGAAACTCGAACCGTTCAAAGAACCAAAAAATATAGAAGTTCAAGATTTTGAGGTTGGACCAAGGCCGAATAGTGATGATATATTTATTGCTTTCAATGTATCCAAGGTTTCCATGAAGGAGATGGTTGATTGTATTTAATTGCTAGATATTACTTTTCTCTAAAATAAATAAATATTCTATCTTGCTAGGATAAAAGAAGTCTTTATGTTTTATTTTTTATACAAAAATTAAAAAAAAAAAAAAAAAAAAAAAAAGAAGAAGAAGAAGAAGGAATGGGAAGATCTTCGGGAGGCTAACAAAACAAACATCACATGCAACCTAAAATGTCACTAGATATCGGCGTATCATCTTCTTTCTTTGCTATTGCAAGTTGCAACTATAGATGTGGCAAAATGAGCCGAAATTCACTAACCCAATCTGAATTCGCCCATTTTTATCCAACTTGACCCATTTTTAAAATTCTTTTCCCTAAAAAATAATTAAACTACATGGCAAAGTGCTAGTTGCATAACATTAACTAAAGGCACAATGCATTGGTGTGTGCCCCTTTTATTGAAAAAAAAAAATACAAAAGGCAAAACTAAAGCATCTACAAGACTACAACTTCTACACGTCTACTAAACTGTCTACACTACTAAGTACTAACCATCTAACAGACTAACACTAACTAAGTTAAATACTAAGTACCAACCAGCTAGAAATCTAAGACTAAGTTACTAACTATTATTAACACTAAGTCTAAGTGCCAAACTAGCACAAAACACAACAAAAGTAAAAGCAATAGGAATTTCTGCATTTAAGAAGGCTGATAATTTGACATGATCCATGACATTTAGTTTTTTTTTTTTTTTTTTTTGGTTCTTATATGGGAATGATATTATTATTGAACTTTGAATATGAAATGTATAAACTTAAAATATATCCTTTTTGGTGCTCCTTAGGATCTATCTCTCTCTCTCTCAATTTGTAAATTTGTAATTATAAGTATTTTAACTGTAAGTTATTAACAACATTACATGGAAGATTTTGTTATCATGACTATAAAGAATTTTAGTCATACTCAAAACTATCGAATTGCAAGAATATGAAAAGCTTTATATTTTTTGGTTTGTTTGTTTTTTTCCTTTCACATGTATAATAGTAAGTTAGTAACAAATAGTCTAATAATAGTAGGTGCCCACTTAAAAAAAAGAAAAGAAAAAGAAGAAGAAGAAGAAGAAGATATTATACTATTAGGTGCAATGATTGATTTGATTCATTCTCTCTAAAAATTAGGCATTTATATTTTTTTTAATGTAAAAAATATGAGTCAACCCAACCTGACTTGACTCACCTACAACCTGATTGACCCAACTCGTTTTTAGCCCCTTTAAAATGGCCCATTTTTTACCTAACCCGTTTTGGCCCACAACTAGATTGACTTGACCCAACTCAACCGTTTGCCATGTCCACAAGTGGGCATGGGTAAATTATGGTTTTGTTTTACATCAGAGAATGGAAGGGAACCTTTGGTTCAAGCGATATTAGTGGAAATCAAGACAAGATACCAAATCAAGCTGGTTCCAAATCCAATTTTATCATATTAGAACTCTAGTCAACCATCTTTAATATTGAGATGCTTTAAGAAAACAACTGCACAATATTCTCCAAGCAATCACTCCCAAGATACCAAATATGGTCTTTGTAAACCACCATTACCATTGGAGCCCTCTAAGAAAGCAGTCACATGATCTCTCCTAAAAATCACCCTCGTCTCTTCTATAATTGATTGTATATTTTTATGATTCTTATATGTAGAAAATTACTTTTGTATTATAAAACGACATGTAATCACATTATATGTTCAAGGAAATATACAACAATTTTGCTCCATTATTTGTTTTCTTTCATGGTATCAGAGCCATACATCTTGCGACAATGACGAATTCTTTTACTATTCCAAATATCTCTCATCTAGTTTCTATCAAACTTGATCATACAAATTACATTCTATGGCTTGCGCAATTTCTTCCGTTTCTAAGAAGCATTGATTTGATTGGTTTTGTTGATGGAACAAAACCTTGTCTTGAAAAGTTCCTTCTTAATGCAGAGAAGAAAATTACAAATTCCATCGATCTAGATTTCATAAAGTATATCAACTCCACCTCGCATTGGCTATGCTCTCTACTGTTTCTTGACTCGCTATGTCTTGTGATGTGTGAATGCCTCTTGAAAAATGCTCGGTCTCGATCTCAAGTTTTGCAACTCAAGCACCAATTTCAAACCACAAAGAGATGAAATTTTTTAATTTCTGGCTATGTTGATAAGATTAATTCTATTGCTCACATTCTCGCTATGGCATGCAAACCCATTGATGAAGAAGATATCATACTTCTCCTATTGAATGGAGTTGGACCAACTATTGAATCCATTGTGAATTCAATTAAAACTAGCAGAGGGGCTCTCATCCTTGACAACGTGGTTTGTGTTCTCTGCAGTGTCAAAGCTCACTTGCATAAAGTTCAGAGTCTCAACATATCTTATTGTCACCGCTCTATACAAGAATAATTCAAAACACAACCAGAAAGTTGGAGGAGTTAAATCTTGCTCAATCCTTAGATCATAAAAGTTTTTACCTTTTTACCTTTTTTATATATTTTCATCCCAACCCTTACCCTCAATGACTGAGATAAAGTGTTAAAAGCATTGCTATGGATTTTATTCTACTCCAACAAGAACAAGTTGAAAATACCGTACCAATAAGCAAATCGAAACGAGAAACACCCCCCCTCCCCCAACCCATTCTAGGTCATTTCAACCAACTCCAATTAAATTCCGGTTCTCCCCAAAAAAAAAAAAAAAAAGACTATGTTATTTTGATTTCATTCTTGTTATTTCACTAATAATAAGTAATTATAAGTGTAAAATATGTATTGCATTTATATTTGTATTAGCGATAATCCCAAAATGATATACCAAAATTGATCAATACCAAAAATATTACATTCTAAAAAACAAACCTGAATGGGCACTGAAACAAAATTGACATCATTAGTAAATGTCATAAAAAATTAACTTTTTACCGGGATCCAAATCCATGGTTATTTTAACTTGTAGATGTCGCCCCACCCCCAGTCCTGTGACACGCCTAAACCAGTTCAGCAATTAGCCAGGTCCCACCCCCCCCTCTTCATCTCTGCTAGAAGTGGAACCAGAACCAAAATAATGGCCTGATACTAAAAACAGTACACACGACCATGCAAGGGCAACAGTTTATCTTTAAAACCCAAAAAAAAACCTAGTTTTGTCTCTGAGAAATTTTTATCAACCACGACGTAGATATTATTGCAAATTAACACTAGTTCAACTCAAGTGAAGATGACATTGAAATCCTCATCATTATGGGGTTACAATAACTTCACATAAAATGATACATTCCAAGTTGATTGGAAATCAGTTCCACTATCTCTCAAGCTACACCACCATCCTTGGCCAATGCGGGGAAGGGAGGGAACGATTCAAACAAAATCAAGTATAGAACTCAGGCAAACTAAAAGAAAAACAATCAGAGCCTTAAGATACCATATGGAAGTGGTCCCATCCCATAACAAAGAGTGATCCTAACAGTTAGTCATTGCAAACATTCAATCCCTACTATGAGTGGACCTTATTTCCCCTCCTCCCTTATTCACCTTTCTTCCTGATAGAATTGACTCTTGCCTTCTTGATGTGTTTTCTTCCCTTCCATCTTCTCTTGAATTTGGCTCAAATTCATCCTCATTGTACCTTCTTGACCTCTTCTCTCCAATCATTAACTTCTCTCGACTTCCATGTAATTCATCGTCTTCATGCCTTCTCGGTCTCTTTTCTTCTCTCTTAGGATCTCTTGACTTGGACTCATATTCGTTATCATTGTACCTTCTCAATTTTTCCTCTTCCCTTCTATCATGATCTTCTCTTGACTTTGGCTCTAGCTCATCGTTATCACGCCTTCTCAATCTATTTTCTTCCCTTCCACCTCTAGACTTCAGCTCATATTCATCATCACCTTGTCTTCTAGATCTATTTTCATCTCTCAACTTCGGCGGAAATTCATTGTCATCATGCCTTCTTGAACTCTTCTCTTCCCTCCTATCATGACCTTCTCTTGACTGTAGCCTGAACTCATCATCACCATTCCTTTTTAATCTCTTCTCCTCCCTCATATCCCTTTGCCTACTATTGCTCTCAAAGGCCCTATCACTACCCTTTGCTCTGGAGCGCAAATCTTTATCATCCCGACTAAAACCACCTTGAGTCATAAGTTCGCGAACAGGATTTGACGGCTTGTTTTCAAGTCTTTTCTCGCCTCTTGTTGGACCCTCAAACTTGTCATGTCCCCAACCTGTATTTGCAGCTCTCTATGAATAGAAAGAAGAAAGTATATATAAGCACCTTAAAATATGACAAATATGTAAAAGTAAGCATAGAACAAATTTTTCTCCTCTCCAAAATGTAATAAAACACCAATACTTTTAAAAGAGAGAATAAATAGGAAGCAGATAGTCTTTTTTTAGTCATGAGAAATAAAAACCAACTCCCTGATGCGGAATTGAAAACCAAATCATAAACTTAGATTAGTAAAATTTATTGAATGTCGCTCATTTAAGGCATATGAATATTATGTAACTTTGCTTGTCAAGCATATCTTAGACTTAGTAGTTTTGGCGAGAAGTTGGTTGGGTAAGCTGTGGTATTGTTTAATGGGTCTGATCATTGGTCTTGGTCAATATAGGTAAGTTTCTAAATGGTCAGGTCCCAGATTGCATGGCAGTTTAATGCCAAAAAATAAAAATAAAAAAACTTGCTTGTTTTCCATGCATGGATAATCTAGATAGATTATATGATTTTCATGACAGCAATGACGAAGAATGAACTAACTTTCAGCACCTTGAATCAATTTGTATGGTGTGCTGACATACATTATCTGTGTGAAGCAATCTCTTTTAAGGTATGAATGTCTAAGGTCCCTAGGCTAGATATTTTTTTCATTTTTGTCAAAGCATATGTTTCGCCTCTGAAAAACTACCAGAATTTTAAGGGCCTGTTTGGTTAGCTAAAAAAAGCACCATTTTTTATTTTCATTTTCAGTTTTTAATGGGTCCCACCACTAAAAAAACTGGTTTGTTTTTAGCATTTGTATTCAGTTTTCATTTTCAATATCCTAAAAGTTGGATTTGAATACAAAAAATGAATACGACTTTTTAGCATTTTCATTTTCTATGAGTACGAATATAGTGGCATATTCGTAAATATTGTGAAAACACAAAGTTACTTTTTTTTTTTTAGTGATGTGATATGCGTGAATGAGAAAAGTTACTTTTTTTTTTTTAAAAAAAAATAGAAAACAATGACCAAACTCGGGTATGATGTATTCTATACCCAAATTATGTATTTAAAACAACTTACCAAACACTATCAAATGTGAAAATAAGTGTTTTTTTCTATAATCAAATTCAGAATTTGCATATAGAATAATAGAAATGAAAAGTGAATACACCACTCTTTGAAACCAAACAAGCCCTAAGTTCCCTTCAATATTTCATGAGTCAAATTGGTCCCTTTGTTTCCAAAAAAGCTTCATTTCGATCTTTTTTCCATACTCCATCTGCTGGAGTGACCAAATTGGCCTAGCAGTTTTTTCAATGAGGTGGCACAATTTCAAAACTAAAAAGACCTGATCAGCAACCAACAAAATGGTTCACTAAGCCCCATCCCCCAAAATAGAGAGAGCGCACTCTGGTTGCTAATTAGGCTTTTTTTAGTTTTAAAACAGTGCCACATCAATGGATGGGGAGGGGGGGGGGGGGAGGGGAGGGGTGAGAGGTGCTACATCAGCCAATTCCGTTACACTCTAGTAGACAGTGTAGAGAAAAAAGACCAAAATGAAACTTCTCAAAACCAATCACCAATTTGAAATGCAAAATCTTCAAGGGACAAACTAGATATTTAGGCTCTTAGGCCCTGTTTGGTTCTAAAAAGTGATGTATTCACTTTTCATTTTCTCTTTTCCGTATTCAAATTCTAAAATTGAATATAGAAAAAATTACTCATTTTTACATGTGAGGATGTTTGGTAAATTATTTTGAATACATAATTTAGGTATAAAATTCATCATACACGATTTGGCATTATTTTCTGTTTTTTTTTTTTTTAAGTTACTTTTTTCCCTTACACACACACATCAATCAGGTGGGGCTCTTTGCGTTTTCACAATATTTACAAAATTGCCATTGTATTTATTTTCCATGAAAATGAAAACGTTGAAAAGGTGTTTTCATTTTTTGTATTCAAATCCAACTTTTAGGATACTGAAAATGAAAACTGTGTACAAGTTCTTAAACCAAACAAGTTTTTTATGGTGAGTCCCATTGAAAATGAAAACAGAAAACACTACTTTTTCAGCTAACCAAACAGACCCTTACTCTCTGACTTTAATCTAGCTTCCTTCTAGCATTCTTCTGGCCCTTGGTCTCAACCCAAAGTCTCTCAACTATCATTAATTACATAATAAAGCATCCTAGCCTCATTCTCTAAATCAGCTGTAGATCTTATTGTCCTCGTCCTTTGGTGCTCAATTAAAGATCCTGCATCAATTTTAGCCTTTTTTGTCTGAAGATAAGCTGTCTTACATCAATATGGTTTTAGAGCTGTCCTAATTTATAGACTCCTCTCTTTCACAACACCCTCAAAAAAAGGTGGTACCTAGTGCACAAAACTCCCACTTTTGCGGGGCCTGGGAGAAGTTATTGGTAGGTAGCCTTACCCCCATTATTATTATTTTTTTTTTTGAGAGGCTGATTCCCAAACTCAAACCCACGACCTATCACTTTTGGTGGAAGGCACTTGCCATCACACCAAGGCCCAACCTCATTTCACAACACCCATTGATGCAAGAGGCAGTGAGAAGGATTTATTTTATTTTATTTTATGTATCAAGGGCAATTTTGTAATTTCTTA
The DNA here is from genome assembly GCA_030021035.2 of Notholithocarpus densiflorus. NCBI lineage: Eukaryota > Viridiplantae > Streptophyta > Magnoliopsida > Fagales > Fagaceae > Notholithocarpus > Notholithocarpus densiflorus. Next base: position 5,602,160 of record JARYZH020000003.1, read on the forward strand.
ATATTCTGGAATGGCTGTGCTTATATAGTCCATTGGGTCTTACTTTAGTTTTATTTTAAGTTTGGTTATTTAGTTGGGCTTAGTAGTAAAAGTCTAAGGAGTCCAAGTCCAAGTCTTATTAGGGTTTTAAGAAATCCTAGTTCAACTAGGATTAGGTATTATTAGACTTCTATTTAAAGAATTGTAGTGTTTTCTGTTGAGATGATTAATGTTTTCAAAATTTATGCCAAGGAACCCTAGGTGTGATGCTTAGGAAGTCTAGGTGTAATTCCTAGATATTTATCTGTTCCTGATCACAGCACAGGAATAGCCACCCAAACCTTGATTGTTCTCCTCTCCCCAAACCCTGCTACTAATCCTTGTCCCCTTTGGAAACCCTATTATCCCTCTTATTTTCTAACCTATTTCCTAGGAATGCAAGCACGGTGAAGAAGGATTAAATTCTCTCTCCAATACCATCCATGAAGTTCAATAGCCCATTTAGTCGTACCATGCTAACAATTACATAACCAATGATCCTAATACGCTATAATTGATACACACAACTTTCTCCAACTGAAAAAGATCTATTAGAACTAAACATAAGTGGTTCACCACAACATATATAGTTCAGATCAATGGTTTGGCACCCTACAAGTACAATCTAATTCAATCTATCCAACACAACCAGCTACATTGAAAGTTGGCATGATATGAGGGTTTAAATTATCATTATTGTCCAATATACAACAGAATTAGCAGGCCTAAATTTCCCAGCTTACAGTCTATAACCTGAGTGTTAGCAGTTCATATAATCAATCAGAGCAGACTTTAAGATTCTATTCATTAACTTTGTAATACAATAACAATAAAAAGCAAAAAAAAAAAACTTCACTCAAAACTAGGAACTATTTTCAGACTATTCCAGTTTTTGCACTACCTAAAATGTTGGTCTAATGTATGATCGAGTGAAAACTTTCATAACCATAACTAAATAATCCAAATTATGGAACTAATTCACTATTCCTCTTACTTGCTCATCGTGAGAAAATTTGCATCCAGCTCCACGAGTACATTCACCTCTTTGAAAAGCACGACACACGCCTCGTTCCTCCCTCTTCTTCTGCTCTGCCTCTTCGTCTTCTTCCTCTTTCTTTTTATAACTACTAACATGATCAACCCTAATAATCCGACCTAAAACCTGTGCTCCATTCAAATTATCTAAAATAGCAGCAACAACAACAACAATAACTAACTAATTATCACTTTTATAATGTGCAGTATCATTTGCACGAAACTGAAAAGAGAGATTGAGAGAAACCAACCTACAGCAAGATTTGTACTTCTCTGGTCCTCATAAGCAACAAATGCGAAACCTTTGGATTTTCCAGTACCTTTGTCTCTAACAAGGTTAACATCAACGATCTCTCCATACTGAGCGAAAATTGCAAGGAGATCGCCTTCGGTGAGATCAAAGGGAATGCCTCCAGCATATACGTAAGCAGAGTCTTTGTACTTGGCGTGCCATGAAGCTTCTTCAGAGATCCCTAATGCCGCTTCTCTGGAATTGATATTCTGGATGCGTTTTACAAGGGTTAACGGATTCATCGCTTCTGTGTATCAAAGATATGCCCAAATTATTAGACTCGATTCCTACTTAAGGAATGTCAAACACCAAACTGGTGTCAACTATCGTCCACAATCTGAACAAAGAAGAAAAATCTGCTGATATATGGTAAAATAAGAGGACTATTTTAAGAGGGACTAATAAAATGAAGAAAAGAGAAACAAACAAAATCAATAAAAACCAAGTATCTCTATACATTGAATGAAATTTGGGGTTCTTTAGGGGTAAAGATGAGTGCTTACCTTTGGGTTACGGTTCGACGACGAGAGAGCTCCTCCTCCTTGTTGGTTGGTTTTAGATATGTTGTTGGGCCTGTTCCTCGGGCTTAACTCTTGGGCTTTGGTTCTCGGGCCACAATTATCTTACTGCTGAATGTGTATTATGTGTTTCACATTATGACTATTTGTATAGTAATTATTTATTCTGATATTTTTCTTATCGCTGGAAATGAATCAAAGTTTGCTTATCGCATTTGTTTCACTTATTTGGATTTTGGGCATGATTATAGTGGAAGAGATGCACCAGTAGCTATTAGTCTTCTCTGTGCCAATGTTGAGTTTCGGACTCGACTACCAAAAAAACTCGGTTTAGTAAGGCAAGCACTCTAGCAACAGACATGTGACTACTCACAAAAAAGACCATAAGATTTTCAAATAAATTTAATTGAGAGAGAGAGAGAGGGCTCTAACCCATGATTGTATGAAATCCTAACCAAGAGAGAGATCCACACTACCAGTAGCTATTCAGCTTCTTTGGGCCAATGTTAAGGAGTCTAATCAAGAAGAAAATGATGAAACATATAGAAATAGTAAACAACGAAGAATTTTTTTTTTTTTTTTAATTTTTATGTGGTCTAAACATGCCTCAAAACAACATAGTTTTGGATAGAAATAAAAAAAAATTTCGTTTTGGGTTTAGGACCTTTAGAGCAATCGCATCAGCTCATGCAAACTTTTCGTCTATTTTGCACACAAAAAAACTATTTTTTCTATTTTACACATCTATTTTTACAAAACACTCACATTAGTCTATCTATTTTACACATCTATTCAATAAAATATTCATTATTTTACAATTTTTTATTAGAGTAAATTACTACTTTCCTACCTGTGGTTCGGCTGAAATTTAAATTGCTTACCTGTGGTTTAAAAGTTGGCACTTTACCCACTTGAGGTTCACTCTGTTAAGTTTTCGTAACCCACCTCTGTACTTTTGCCGTCAAAAACACAAAAAACATAATAAAAGCATAAAAATCAAGATTTAAAATCATATTTCTTAAGATGGTGAAATTTTGGATTAAGAACATTCTTCCTCTTCATAAGAACATTTTCAAGCTTATCAATCCAAACAAAACTGTCAAGGGGATAGAAAAGATTGAGAAAGAAATTTGTGGTGTATTTGATTTGGTTTTAATTTTTGGTTGCAGTGACTATGGGTTTATTTTCAAAATTTATGGGTTTAATTTTTGATTTATGTGTCCAAATTTATGGGTTTAGTTTTTGGTTTGGGTTTATGTTCAAAAATTCTGGGTTTAGCTTTTAGTTTCTAAATAAATTGGTATGGTCTAGAGAAAGATTGGCAAGTCTTCTAGGCTGTAAGATAGGATCCGTTTCTGCCAAATTAATTTTGTGGATACGGCTTGGATCTTTATCTTCGCAATTTGGAAATTGGTGATTGAACAGATGCGGACGTTGAGCTTCGAAAAAATTGTATTTGTCAAGAGGGGCGCATGATTCCTCTTTTAAGCAACCTACTTTTCTTCTATCTTTGATATGCTGATCCATGTGGCTCATATGTAAGATAAATTGAAGTGCAACTTCTTTATGTTATTCATGTTTTGTTCCTTTCTATGTATCATGTCATAAAGTGAAAATTTAGGACCCCAAAAAAAGGCTAAACCTAGAATTTTTGAGCATAAACCCAAACCAAAAATTAAACCCCATAAATTTTGAACATAAAGCCATAGCCACTGCAACCAAAAATTAAAACCAAATCAAATGCACCACAAATTTCTTTCTCAATATTTTCTATCCCCTTGATAGTTTTGTTTGGACTGATAGGCTCGAGAATGTTCTTATGAAGAGAAGGAGTGTTCTTAAGCCAAAGTTTCACCATTTTAAGAAATATGCTTTTAGATCTTGATTTTTATGTTTTTGTTATGTTTTTTTGTGTTTTTAACGGTGAAAGTACAGAGGTGGATTACGGAAGCCTAATGGAGTAAACCTCAAGTGAGCAAACTGCACAATGCCAACTTTTAAATCATAGGTAGGCAACTTGAATTTTGGCAAAATCACAGGTGAGTAAGTTGTAATTTGCCTTTTTTTTATTATTTCCTCACTCACTACCCCTCTCTCTCACATACCCAACACTACTAGGAGTGGCAAAATTGGACACGATCCGCGAACCTGACACGACACAACACGAAATTAGCAAGTTATAGGTTGAGTCTTAATGGGTTCGTGTCATATTTGGGTTAACACAATTGACCCATTTAATAAATGGGTTGGGTTAGTGTTCAACATATGGAACTCATTTGACATGTTTGACCCGTTTAATTAAATGACATTTTACCAATATACCCTTCAAACCCTAGATATATATGAACTTATTTAATTTTCATTTAATTATTTAAGCACATTTCCTAATTGATAACATTTTTATAGATTTGAGCCCAATATTCCAATTCTACCTAAACTTTTTTTTTCCTTGATAAAAAATTCTATCTAAACTAAATATCTCAACATACAAAAATATATATCCAAGTAACAACATAATTTTAAACTATTAACATTTATGGGTTGGTAAAAAGTTTAATTTTCGTGTCCATTTGGAAACAGCTTATTTAGCTTAAACCGAAAACTTTTTGCTGAAAATATTATAGATAAAACTAAAAGGAACTTAAAATAGTACAGTGAAACCCATGAATAGTACCAAAGTACAATAAGATCTATAAATAGTAACAAAAATAAGTTAAATAGTAAAAAAAACTCGCTTTTTAAGCCAATACCTAATGCACATTTAAGCTCATTTCCTAATTTAATAACAATTTTATAGCTTTGAGCCAAATATTTCAATTCTAACTAAACTAAAAATTTCAACATACCAAAATATATCCAAGTAATCTATTATGATAATAATAATAATAATATTAGGTAAAGCAGAGAGAAAATCCAATTAAATTTCAAATTGAAATTCAATTAGAGTCTAATTTTGCGACATATGTCTCATCTAATCTAAATTTTAGAATTTTGTGCTAAGTGAGTTAATTTAGTGTAAAAATTGAATTTCAATTAGAGATTAATTTTGCGCCGTGTGTCCCATTTAATCTAAAATTTTAAAATTTTGTGCCAAATTAGTTAATTTAGTGTAGAAAACGATGAGTCCAATATAATAAACCATAAAAAACATAATCATATAACTAAAATTTATAAGTCATCTATATATATATATATATTAATAGGTAAAACTTAGAAAAAATTGAATTAGAATTTGAAATTATAATCCAATTTTGCGCCATGTGTCCAAATTTATGTGGGAACTATACCATAATTATCCACTTAAACTTGTGCCATATGTCTACTTAAGTTTTTTAATTTTTGTGTCAAGTGAGTTAATGGGTGCAAAATACTAAGAATCTAATATTAATGAACTATAAACTAAATAAATAAAACTCACATATACTCAATAAAAATCACCACATGTATTTCTCAAAAAAAAAAAAAAAAAAAAAAATCACCACATGTTTCTCAAAAAATAAATAAAATAAAAATCACCAGATAACTAAAATCACCACACGTTCTATCTTATTAAAAATTAGAAAAAAATGATCATAAGTAGTATTAAATTTAGGTAATAATTTTAATATGTGACTAACCATGTTTACTTTAAAAATATAATTTGACTAATTATCTATATTTTATGATAAAAATTGTATTTAATTTTAAATATATCTATATGTATGCATGAATGCACGTGTTACATGCTTTAAAAAAAAAAAAAATTTGACTAATTATTTATATTTTTATAATAAAAATTTTGTTTAATTTTAAATGCATCCATGTGTTTGCATGGAGTTACATGCTAGTACATATAACTTTAAACTATTAATATTATGGGTTGGGTTGGGTTGAATCACGTGAGTTACGCATTTTCCCAACTCGAATGTCCTGATCCAACCCAAGCTTTACAAAAATTTAACCCAACTTAATCCATCAATCCAACAAAAAAAAAAAAAAAAAAAAAAAAAAAAAACTCAAGGCATTGTGGTTACAAGTCTCAATTTTACTTTTGAGTTACAATTTTTTCCGAACAATGTTAGAGACACAAAAAAGTTCACAATTTTTGCTATGACTTGTCACGTGATAGGTGAGTGGTAGATATAAAATTGTGAGTCTACACTTTCACCACTCACAACTCACCATGTGGTGAATTGTAGATTTTTTTTTTTTTTTTGTTTTTAGAATTTTTCATTTTTTTCTCTAAAAATATACCTTAACAATTATGGATTAAGGACAAAATATAGATTTTCAAGAGCCTCCATTGATTTTTATTTACGAAAACAACCACTTGGTTTGAGAGGGATTGTTTGTATTAATAATTTATATTTGCATTTTTAATTTTCAGTTTTTTTTTTTTTTTCAAGTATAACTTTTTCAAACAGCTGAAAATAAATCATATCAAATGAACATTGAATAAAATTGAAAAAACACTTTTGAGTTATAAACTTGTCCTTAAATTTTGTCCCCCCAAAAAAAAAAAAAACGCTCGTGCCATTACTGTGCATTCATTCATTCAGTCAAGTCCAAGGCCAAGGGAGAGAGAGAGAGACGGACAAGACAACACAAACACAACACAGCTCCTCCAACCTGAAACTTCACAATCCTCAAACAAACACTGATCGTAAAACACTAGCTAATTTGCTTCTTCACGCAGATCTCAATTTATTACAAAACACACACAAAATCTCAAACAAAACTACAAAACTACATAATACACAAACCCTAGTCCATAAACCAAAAAAAAAAAAAAAAAACTAAGGTTTCATTCCCCACATGTCTCAGCTGCTGGTTTTGAATCTGGTTCTGTGTCTCCTGCTCTTCTCGATCCCAAAAACGACATCGTCGTCGTCGTCGTCGTCGTTGTCTTCGCCGTCTCGGTCGCTCCTTCGTTCGATCGAAGACAACAATAAAAACGACAACGTCGTCGCTGATCTCCACCCTCACGATTACGCTGTCGACATAAACGTCACGAATTTCGATGCTGTTCTCAGAGACACCCCTGCCACCTTTGCTGTCGTCGAATTCTTCGCTCACTGGTCTGTTGTGTTTTAGATCTATGCAATTTTAAATAATTTGTATAAGGTTTGTTTGATAATTTCAAATGTTATTTGTTTATTTTTAATACTAGATTGCAACTAAGACATGGTTTTTTTTTTTAGATTTTGAATTATGGTATAGAATGAATTCTGATGAGGTGAATTCTGAGGGAATGCATTTTTTTTTTTTTTTGGGTGAGGAATAGTGTTTGGTCATTGGTGGTGTTGAAATTTGTACTAAAAAGTAATTATTTTGAATGGAATTGCGTTATCTAGGTAGCTTATAAAATCGGCAATCCATATAAATATATTAGTTGATTAAATAATTTCAAATGGGTTTTTCTTTAATTAAGAAATGGTTTACTACTTTTCCAATTAGTCTGTTGAAAATCCATAGCCGAGCTGGCCCCATGGTTTTGGGAATATGGCTTTGTTGTTGTAATTACGCGCATTTGTTAAAAAAGTTAAAACGAATTTGGATATATGTATGTCTTGTGGAGTTCGATTTTTATTTGACATGGTTTAATTGGTCTGGCAGGTGTCCTGCTTGCAGAAATTATAAGGTACGATATGCTAAAATTTGTGATCGATAATTCATAGTGAGACGCTGTATTATTATTTGTTGTTGTGTTGATTGAAAATAAATTTGTGCAGCCCCATTACGAAAGAGTTGCAAGGCTTTTTAATGGACCTGATGCAGTGCATCCTGGGATCATATTGATGACGAGAGTGGACTGTGCATTGAAGGTATTTATGCTGCCACTTTTCTATATTACTTTCTTTGCAGGGTGTCATATTTTTTATGTGTGGGAAATGGGAATTACTTTCTTGATATTTTCTTTCTGTGGAAGATATTAGTGCCTTTTTCCTATCCTGAGAATGACTACTGAATTTTTTGGAGGACACAGTCATAGAAAATTAGAAATCCTCCATCTCTAAGTAAACCCTTGATATATTTTATTATGTATCTAAGTATCCCATAATTTCTTCAGATTTGGAACTGATCCTGCCCATCTACAATTTCATGTCACTTTGAAATCCTATAAATTGCAAGTATGAATTATACAGTTATACTATTGTTTGATTGCTAGAGAAACAATAGAATATTTTCTTTTGTTGCTCTGACCAGGAAATGGGTTTAATTCTTTTTGTGCCCATTGTCAGTTTTGTACTTATCTCCTTTTAAAATCCAATCACCGACACTATTGTGGTTATTGGATTTTATTGTTTTTTCTCCACTTTGGAATTGATTTCATCCATTAATCATTAACTGCAATCTGATTCCCCAATTACATGGATCCTGTTTTACAGGGTGCTAAACTATCTTTTATAAATGCTAGGTTAATTAAACTCAAACAAGTCCGGATTAAGTCATTTTCTCCATGTACTGGCTTAAATTCAATAGTACTCCTTTGACTTTTGTTGCCTGTGCTTGTTGGATTTTAGTGTGATCTTTTCATTTGTCCTAATGTGTCTGAAAGTCTGTCAAATCTGCTGATTGTTTGGAACAGATAGCTTATTGATTGATGGTTATGACAAGTTATTCAGACTTCTTTGCATACTCATATCAGTAAAGCCACCAAAGGAACAGAATAACCCTGTCTCAAATTACAGTTGTTTTAATCCAGTTCTATCAGAAAAGCTTTAAAGAACCCTTTAGAGGATTAAGATTGGTTGATAATCCTGTGCTGATAACTAAACCATCTGATAGACACCGCTCAACTGTAAACTAGAGAACATGGAGTGGAGCTCTTCTAGCAAATAGGCAATGAAGGATGATCTGCAGTGATATATTTTCAACAGGCAGAAATATATTCTGCTGTAAATTTATAATACTCTTAACAGGGTTTGTCATGATTATAAAGAAATTTTAGATTGAAATTAGGGATAAACTCCTAGGTCTATTAGAAGGCAAAACAAGTGGTATAGGCTTTTGAGGAAGAAACTTTGTGGCTTCTGTCACGCTTAATGGATGGTGGGATTTTTTAGGGGGTGATTTTTGTGAGAAACATGAGAATGATTTTTCTGAATATGCTGGTTTTGTAGGATTCTATCTTGCCTCCTATGCTACATAAGCTCCTGTTTAATATTTTCCTAAAAGTTGTGAATTTCAGAACTGTTTTTTTTCCCATTAGGAATTTCTTTTGTCTATGACTCCTGTAGTTGAATTTTGTCTTTGCTCTTTGATACCATTACTTGGATCAAAATAATAGATGAGTACAATGTTAGAGCACCCAATCTAGAAGCCTAAGCTAGCAGTTGGAGAGGCCCAACTAGGTAATAACCATATCAAGTCCCAAACACAACCAATGTGGGATAACTTAATACCCCTGGCCAACCAAAACCTAAATCGAGATAAATGGGCCTGATGATCTAACCAAAGATGAAACAAAGCCTAACAAGCATGGCATGTCGAGTCCAAGAACAATCAAACTGGATTTTGATATTATGTTAGAGTATCCAACTTAAAAGTTTAAGTTAATAGGTGGAGATGTTTGACTTGTACATGAGCCCCCATATCTAAGTCTCAGATAAACCAAAGTGGGAATGTGGTGTCCTATCATGTGAATCTAGATCTCACTTGAAGAATTTCCTTCACTTTAATGAGTGGTATCAGAGCTGATGGTTGGCAGAGTGAGTGTGAATAAGAGAATGTAGCTCACATGATGGACCCGACTTGGTAGTCACAGATTCACAGGTTGATTAACCACGGTGAGTCCAAAGTCATTAGCTTGAAATTTGGTTTGTATGCTCTGAAATAAAGAAGACAAAAACACTGTGAATTTGGACTTTGTAAAAAATTGCAATCTGGAACAGAAAGAAGAGGGGTGGCAACAATACCTATAGTAATTTATAATGCCTCCCTTCTTCTCAATTTTTTATTTTTGTTTTATTTTGGAAAGATATTTTCCTTAGTCATTTTGTTCCTTGACAATTGGATAACATTCATTAATATCAGTTATCAAATATTAACTTTAATGTTGATATTACTTATTTGAAAAAAAAAAAAAAAACCTTCAATATTGATATGACTTATGCTGTCTAGGATTGGGCTCTTTTTGGGGAAAAAGAAGGGAGAGAGAGAGAGAGGAGGGGGGGGGGGGGGGGGGTTTAACCATACCATTAAAGAAGGTAACTGAACTTCAGACAAGTAATCCATAACCATGATTGATCCTCAACAGTATATTTTTCTATGTTTGATTTATTGCATCCCTCTTATTGGGTTTCTTAAATAACACTTAACTCTATTTATTTTCACTTGGTGGTTAGTCATTCTCCTTTCACTTTTTTGGCAGCACAGATAAACAGTAAACTTTGTGATAAGTTTTCTGTGGATCATTATCCTATGCTCTTTTGGGCCCCTCCTTCTAAATTTGTATCTGGTGGTTGGAAACCTAAACAAGAGAAAAATGAAATACGTGTTATTGATGATGCACGGACAGCTGATCACTTGCTTAATTGGATCAACAAGCAAATGGGCAGGTATGAGGTATTTACATCTATTTCTTTTTTGAAGGTAATAATTCTATTGTACTATATGTTTTACTTGAAACAAGTATGAAGTTAGAATTTACTATTTCAATGTTTGATTTATGACATATACATTTAACTTTTTTATGGTGTGTTTTTTGAAAGTTCTCATACTTTGTATCTTTTTATTGTTAAGTTACACATGCACCTAGCGGGTGTTAAACCCATGACCTCACCCTTCATCCCACTACTATAGGAGGAAGTACCAGTTGAGCTATAGCTCATTGTCATTGGTCTCATACTTTGTATATTTGTGGTGCATACATTCAATGCAAAGCAAATTTGTCCTTTAACTAATGCCCCCTGCACAAAGATAAGTGCCTTATTTTGCCCCTAGTTAGAAAAGTTTCTCATGTGCTACTTGATACTAAATAAGGAAAGTTTAAAATTAATAGAAACTTCAATAAGAGATCCACAATATTATCAACCTTTTATTATTATTTCCTTTCTTTGTTGACATATCTGGATGCTTAACAATGGGTTTAAGTATGTCTTGGTTTTTACTTTTTCAACTATGTAAATTGTCAAAGGAATGAGTATCATCAGTACTTGGCCAAATATTTTGTTTTATTTTTTTAACCACTGAAATGTGCCTTGTGCCCCCCCCCCCTCCCCCTCCTGTCTCTCTCTCTTCTTTTCTGTGATTGTGAGGGGAATCAGAATTCGTTTAAGTAAAACAAAAAAGAAAAGTATGAGATATCTAGAATTACTTATGAAGGTCATTTTTATAACCAGATATTTTAAAAAAGGAATTGAACAAAATACTTGTAAAGATGTGTGCTTATTTACCTTCAAGAGTTGTTCTTGCTACTAATTCTAATGTGCTTTAAACTTTGCAGCTCTTTTGGCTTGGATGATGAGAAATTTGAAAATGAGCATCTTTCATCAAATGTGTCAGACCCTGGACAGGTCGTTTAGGGAGCATTAAATATAAATTTGTCCACTTGTTTTACAAATTAATGTTTCTTCTCTATAAATTAAGATACTGACTCTTGCAACTTGTGAATTTTGTAAGATTGCACGAGCTGTGTATGATGTTGAGGAGGCAACATCAACGACCTTTGACATCATCTTAGAACACAAGGTATAACCTTTTGCTTTCTGGTCAAGCTTTATTGATTGAGCTCATTGGTATTAATGAATGCTACCTCTCTATTTTATGCATTTGTTGCAGATGATCAAATCAGAAACCCGGGGTTCACTAATTAAGTTTCTACAACTTTTGGTGGCTCATCATCCTTCTAAAAGGTAAAAGACTGAACTTTGAAGTCAGCCACTTATCTCTGCCCAGCATGCTACTTCATTGTTTCACTCTAGATATATATGGCAGGTGCCGTATGGGAAGTGCAGAGGTCCTTGTAAACTTTGATGAATTGTGCCCGTTAGACATGGACTCAACTAGTAAGCAGGAAAATAATGATGGAAAGGGTGCACTGGGGAATATTCAGATTTGTGGAAAAGAAGTTCCTCGTGGATATTGGGTAGACACTCAAAGGCCTTCATTTCCTTTGCTAACATTTTTATTATGCTATTCTATGATTATATATAATGTATCAATATTATCTGTTGTACAGTCAGGGTTTAAGAGATGCTTTTCTACCCAGGGTTTAAGAGGTCCCAGTTACTTTTTATGATTTCTTTTACAATTGTCAGCATCTGGTTTAGTACAGTGGCATTGGCCAAACTTTTATCAATTTTAAATGTCATAAACAATAAATAATGCACTTCTAACAATAGATTCCCCCCCCCCCCCCCCCACCCCCACCCTTCCTCTTTATGTAAGTGAAAAATATCATAAGCAGTAAGATTGCTAAGCTTCATTCATCATTGATGCAATCATGAGTGATGAGCAAATTCTAGATGCAAAAGATGGATGAAAGCGCATCAAAAAAAGGAAACTCTAATGCTGGTTCATTAAAGCTAGAAGTTAGAGTTTAATAATTTATTGACTTTTGGTTAATTACTACTAGGGTCATTTGGCTTATTCAAGTTAAATCTAGAATTAGGTCAGTTTTATGGGTTTTACTGTGAAGGACTTTAGTTTTATGTTATGGGTCGGGTCTAGTTTTACCTTGATGTTCTTATAATTAAGGTTTGTTTGGAGTTAATCAAGCTTGGTCCACTTCATGTATTATGCTTAGGGATCAATAATCAAGGTTTTAAGTTTGTGTTGAAGGAAAAATAATAAAAATAAAAATAAAGTTTTTTTGTTTCCCTTTTATTGCTTCTGGAGGGTATCAGTTTCAAGCTCCTTGGCTTGTGAAATTCTATATCTCACTGGCATTAAAGCCTTTCTGGAAATTGTAGAATATTGTATCTGCAACGTTTGAATCCATATATGTCAGTGTATTTGGGTCCTCCAGTACTTCTGGCTGTTCAACTTTCAACCTGGCCTATAACTGTTATCATTGAATACTGTTTCTTGAACTGTTGTATTTAAACCAATGAATTTCGATTGGGTCAAACTATGAGCTTGCTTATGAGCTTTTGGCCAGGACCTTTAACATAAGATAGTTCAAGTTAGATTCATAGAAATGCCCAATTTCATTCTGGAAAATTAATCAATATTTCATGCATAAAATATGCTCTAAGCCTAGCAGATTCTGCTTCTGATGTTTTTCTCATTCTCTTGTCTCAATTTGAAAAATTAAATGAGATTTGTGAGAATATCATTTCAGACAATTCAGTAGACGTAAAATGTTGGATGCCCTGTCTAGCAATGAGTTCCTTTGATTTTGTGAAAACTCTTTTCACCCACTTATATGAAATTTTATGTAGTTGCTGATTTGATGATATTGAAAGCCTTGAGGGGGTTGAAACTGTATACGAATTTGATACGATTTGACTAATAATATTGGTGGATTTTATTGTTTGCCGAGCATCAGTGCTTAAGCCATTTATTGAGTCTCTGCTGAGGTGAGTGATGTGCCAAGTTAGTTTGGGATACTTAAATGCCTTGATAGTAAGATTGTCAGTTTTCAGATGCCTGTAACTAGCTAGTAGTCTAATACCTTAGCTTTTGCAGTGAATGTATCCATTCTCATGTTCTATGGTTATATGTTGGCTAGCTCGGTTCAATTTTCTTGTGATGTTATTTTTTATTACTGGAAGCAAATCCCTAACCATTTATATTGTCTTTGCATGTTCTTTTGCAGATGTTCTGCCGTGGCAGCAAGAATGATACTAGGGGTTTTAGGTAGTGGTTTGTTTTGCATACTCCAAATTTTGATTAACGGTTTGGTTTTCTTAGCATGTATCTTTTTCACATTTTAATATTTAGAATTTTACATGTGGTTGCCTTCACAAAATTACAAGATCTCCCAGAGAAGTGAAAAAAAATAAAAATAAAAATAAAAATCTGTACAACTGACCTTTTACAGAATTCTTCATCTAGGAGATACCTGGTTTAATGTGATAGGCATATATTTCTGAATTGCTGTTATAACTACACTTATCTCTTTTTGTGTCTTACATTGGAAGGAAGGATTAAAATAGACATCATGTGTGGAATGTTTCTTTTAGAAGCGCATAATGGAGATGTGGATAGTTAAATTTATTTTCTGCTCACTTATTTGAATGATTTAGAAGGAAATGCTGTGAATTCATATTTGTGAATACTATATGGTGGGGATTAGTAGTTGGCTATACCATTGTACCATTTCTGATGTGTCCTAAGATGAAGGTGAAGCTACTGCTTATTGCTTTCTGGAAGTTTCTTCAGGAAACAAGAAATCCTTTTTTGTCTTTTTATGTTTTATGTGTTTTTTTGGGTACAAATGAAACGTAAAAGTACTTTATATATAAGACAAATTAGTGTGTTGTGTGTGTAATGTATGAACGCATCTTAAAAGTTAACTTTCAATTTGTAGTATAATTTTTTTTCTTTAATATAGACAAAAGGAGAATAAATTTCTTTTTGCTGCATGTGTTTCTCTTCTCCTTTTCTTGTATATAGTAAATTTTGATTTTGAGAGTAAGAAGGTGCTTATGAGATTGAGATGGTATCCTGATGGTGCTTTCCCATGATGTCATACACAGTTTTGCCTTCTGTACCACAAGTTTACAATTCCACTGATTACATGTTTAGTCATATGATTACCTGCAATCACTAATGCAAGTGCAAATTTAAACATTAGCTGCTGCTTTTATTTGGTTGTTATAGCCTCACCACTAAAGTCTCCTCCCAACTATGGGAATTATTATCAGTGGTATTCTTTTGACAAGAAGCTTTTTTCTCTTTCTGTAGTTGTGGATTATGGGTTTTGCTGCATTCACTCTCTGTGAGAATTGAGGATGGAGAGAGCCAGTTTGCATTTCAAGCTATTTGTGAATTTGTACACAACTTCTTTATTTGTGAGGAATGTCGCCAACATTTTTATGAGATGTGTTCAAGGTATGTGCTTCTAATAAATAATGCATATTTCGAAGGACAATTTTCCTCCAAACCAAAGGAATCTCCTACAAACCATTATGTGGTGATTCATATGACCATTCATGTATATTTTCGTTACACGATTCATTATTGAATGATTAGAAGTACAAATGGATGGTCCTTTCAATTGCAATGTAGTAGGTTGGAAGAACTTGCCTCCAAACCAGTTTGAAGGAAAATTTCTCCTATTTCAAATCCTTTAAGCTTCTTTCAGCTAACTTAAGCTAAAAGTGAATAGTTTTGATTTTCAGTGTCTCTAGTCCCTTCAACAAAACCCGTGACTTTGCCCTTTGGTTGTGGAGTGCACACAATAAGGTCAATGAGAGATTAATCAAAGAAGAAGCCACTCTACAAACTGGGGATCCTAAATTTCCGAAGATGATTTGGCCTCCAAAGCCGCTTTGCTCTTCCTGCCGTCAATCTCAAAGCCAGAGTGGAATTCAGTGGGACCAGGATGAGGTGTTCAAATTTTTGACTGATTACTATGGGAAAAAACTAGTGTCTATATACAAGGACAAGAATAATCATGAAAGTGATAAGTCTGGTGTGGCTCTTGATGATTTGGTGGTCTCAACAAATGCTTTTGTGGTGCCTTTGGGAGCTGCATTGGCAATTGCTGTTGCTAGCTGTGCATTTGGAGCACTTGCTTGCTACTGGCGTTCACAGCAGAAAAGTCGGAAGTATTTTCACCAACTACACTCTTATAAAGAAATATGATAATTAGGAGGGTAATGAGCTCTTTCAAAAGGGTTTAAAGAAGCAAACCATAAGGAAAAAAAAATGGGGGTGAGGGGGGAAAAAAAAAAAGAGAGCGAGAGAGCTAGAGAGAAGGGGGGGTTGTTAGGAGGTTTTTTCATTTGCTTATTTTGTTTTTGTTCCGCAACTTTTCAGGCCAAGGAAAAGCTGGAACTAAAGATTGTTAGGAGGAAAAAAATACATACAGGCAACAGCCGGGTTAAATCAGTCTCTGAATAGGGGGGAGTCCAGATGAAAGACTGTACCAAATACCCTGCTTGAGGTCCTCTTCTGTATTCTCTTTCAAAACTTCTTTTGGTTTTCAATTAAAATGGACTGTACAGATTTTTATCACAATCATAATTTTGACAGAGAATCACACTAGATTTGTACCTTTTTTTTTTAATAAATTTTTTGAAGTTTACTTTTTGTTAATCATACGGACCTAGACGAGGGATTAGAAGAAGAGTAATGACCTTGTATGTACTCTATTTGAAATATGGAGTCATGATTCGCAACTCCATAGGATTTGGATTTGGAGTTTTGGAATTCATGCGGACTTTGACCTGATTGTTACATCATCCACTTATTAATAACACTTGTCTTTCTTTGTATTTTACTTCTCTTTACTTTTTAAGTAATGGTGACTTGTATTGGCGGCTTGAAGAAATAATGATCAATTCGAAATTATGACCCCCTTTCACCATCTTCTGGAACACTGAATAATGTTAAATTTCAGTGCAACTCGGACAAAATAGGGTGAAATTACACCTTTATAAGTTTGGAGTTATTTTCAATTTGATTCTTATTGTTTTATTTTTATCTTTTACAAGTTGGTCACCAAACTTTCGGATCATGTTGTATGTAACCTTTTTTTTTTTTTCTTCAAAACCAATCAAACTCGTACAGTATCCATTTTGTCTCTTGCTAAGAGAAGTAGCAAAGAAAAAGGAGAAAGAAAAGGAAAAAAAGAAAGAGTCTAGAATGAGTGCGGAAATAAATTACAAAATGACATCATTTGGGAGTGTTTAGGTCTTAATGACAATCCAGCTAACAGAAATAGCCGGAAGTTTAGGTATGTGTTAAAAAAAATTGATACTTTATAGACCAAAGTCGTAAAGTGCAAGTTGAAAAAAAGAAGATATATTCCCATTTGATGGTATGTGATAGATTTCTAGGTAAGACATATATCTCAAAAAACAAACGAAGTTAGAAACTTGTAATATCAAATCCCTGGTATGGATGGATGTATCATGTTTGTGGTATTTTTTTACAATTGTTGTTTCTGTGCTGTGGCCATGTTTGGCTGTTGAAGACCTTCATAGAGAGAAATAAGAGAGGAAAGAGCGCACTAAATAACTTCTAAGAGGAGCATATCCAATTTTTTTTTTTTTTTTTTTTAATCCATGTCTGTGTCCATTAATAGGGAAACAGTGCAAAATGAGAGAAGATTTTGAAGTAAAAGATTAACTTATGCAGCTTGTCTTGCTTCATTAACTTGGTCTACTGACTAGTATCAGTCTCTGGGACATAAATGCCAACTGGGGTATTTACAATACAGATATACAACAATATTCTTCACCTTTAATACAATATTGGCTTGTATTCTTTTGGTATATCATGTGTATATACAGTTGGATACTTTTCTGACTGTACAAAGTATTCAGAGGATGTGCAGCAAGGGAAGTGCATATGTTAAAAGCTACGTCCAATAGAAATTTGCTCTATAATTGTTTCAAGTGTTGCCTCTTGGTCTGAGAGATGGCAAAGGTGAATCATACTTGTCCTTTGAAAGTGTCTTATCCCAATTTCCATTCATTTCACCTTGAAACAAGACTAATATAAAGATTGGAAGATGCTACTAATCACAAGCCAAGACCAAATTTTCTTCAATTTGCAGCTGCTACACCTGAACACGAATGATATGAGGCTGGGACTGCAAGGTTGAATCCTCAATTTCATCATCGGATGAAGCGATTGGTGAAAGGGAAGGCTCCTAATGTCACCCACCAGAACAAGGAAATTGAAAAATAAACTTCAATGAGAATTGGCTATTAGATGGTTTAAGGTTGCAGAAAACTTTTAAATTAGAAAAGCAGTGAAAGGTGATACCATAATAGGAACTAACCTGTTGGTATCTACGGCGCTGGAGAAAAGTTACTGCTCTCACCATAATGTAGATTGGCAGGATAATTCCAGCTGTTCGTAGAAATAACAACTGCAAAGAATAATATGTAAATGTACTTATCTACAACTGGGGTTTCATCTTTGTTTTCATGAAATGAAATGGCAAACGAAGAAGCTTACCATAGATAGCGGGAAAGAATAACCATTGCCTCCACTAATTATGAGAGGAAGAGTATGCCGTAAAATCAGAAGAACCATGAACTGCAAACAAGAAGCGCATAAGTTTGGAAGAGGCATTGGTCAGAATGATTGCAATGGATCAATGATTCTGAAGAGGACTTGTTACAACTAGATCTAACCTATATATAGGTTAGTCGTTACCATTTTTTTTTTTAAGTTAGAGGTTACCATTTTAAAACGTTGAATAGAATTTTTACACACACATGCGCGGAGAGAGAGAGAGAGAGAGAGAGAGAGAGAGAGAGTATGTACAATGAGAGCAACTGAACGGAAACACATCAAACTCCTTGTAGTAGAAGCCGAGTATTCATCATAGTCAGGCTCCAGGAAACTACGGTTAGCTGAAACCATTGCTATAACACGGGGACTATTTGAGTCCCTTCGATATATCTCCCAATTTCCCCTAGTAAAACCACCACAGAAGTACATTGGTCAAGTTGAAAAAAAAAAAAAAAAAAAAAAAAAAAAAAAACTCACATTCCAAATTAAAGGCAATGAAATATATATCAGAAAGTTCATATAAAGATTACCTAAAGTTCATTGGAACACGCCCAAATCGAAACAGTGGGGGAGGAGCAGTATAACCAGGCTTAAATTGCTGAAATTCAAGAATTCAATCTTAGTAATTAGCTAAATTTGTAATGATTGGGGAAATGTAAAATAGAATATTATGCAGATAATGAAGTAGTCAAAACTCAGTGTTCAGTGAAGGAAAGGTGAAAATAAACAATTAAGAAGCATGACTAGAAAGATCATAAATCACCTGGTGGCATATCTCACACATAGTGTCACCTTTCTCATTACACCACCTTTGTACACATCTACGGTGGGCATACTGCAACAATCAAGAAACAAATATGAACAAATGAATATGACAGGGACATTCTGCACTAAAACCAATTATGCAGTGGCAAAATCAAATAAATAAGAAAGGCATGTTTTTGAACAAATCATACTTTACATGGTAAATGAAACCATCTGTTGAGTCCTCTAGTACTCTCATTCTATCGAGGTGAAATGAGACAACATCTCAACACTTCTCAAGCAACAATTTGAAAAGAAGACAAGAATTGCCAAAAAGACTGGATTGATGACTAAAGCTGAAGGAGCATTATAGTAGTCACAGTGTGAAGTCTTCATTACCATGTTAAGGAATATGCACCATGACTTAAAGATTCAGCCACACAGTTACAAAGATTAGAAAAGTGATCTCCAATTAAAAACTCCCAAATTTAGACCTTTCTGTTTCATGATCCACATCCAGGCAAAGCACCTCTTTCTAGTTCATGCTGGACTGTCTTAATCCACATCCAACACAAAGGCCCTATCTGTGACTCTATGTCAAACCCCCCCACCCCCCAAAAAAAAAGAGATTATTTGATGCTGGTGGGGTTGATGTGTACATGATGATTATGATGACAGCGTGCTAAGTCACTTAGATAATTGCATCTTTTGATATGTGAACATCAAGTTTACTTTTCCTACATGTGGAGAGGCCTATAAGTTTTTTTTCCCTCCTTTTTCTCAACAAGCATAAAAAAACTTGCGCATGCAAATCCAATCTTGTGAATTTCCCAGAATCGTTACTTGCATTGATCAAAAGAAGCCAAAAGCTTAGCTTAAGCCCATCAAGTTAGGAATTTTCGATTTTATATTGGTGATTTTTTTTTTCAGTCACGTGTGACATGTCAAAAGCTAATCAATATGATGAAGAGGATATATATATATATATATATATATATATATATATATATATTTATATATATTTTTTTGTGTGTGAGTGGATTGGGGGGTTGACTTGTTGTGTCAAGTATACATCAAGATAATAAAGGTCCATCTTTGCCAAAAAAAACTTGTAGGGTAGCACTGAATCAATTTATTTCTCTGGGTAAATTATATTTTGGTCCCTCAAATTTCAAAAAGGAAACAATTTAGTCCATTCATCTATTTTCCCATTTACATTACTATCAGCATCCAATATAGGGACTAAAATCGAACCAACCTCATATCTTCAGGGACCAAAAATGCAAGCAAGAAATGAATGGAAAATAGATGGAGGGACGGATTTTTGCTTTTCTGAAATTTGAAGGACTGAATTAAAACTTTTTAAATCTAGAGTACCAAAATCAAACTTATCCAAAATTTCAGAGACGAAAAGTTTAATTTTCCCCAAATCTTTTTAAGACTAATACCAAATCAATAAAACAACTCTACATACAACTTTGCTATTGACACTCAGTTAAATTCTGGGATTGTACAAATCAACATGAAGAACATAAGGGACAGACTAGGAACCCAAAATACAAGTACTTAAAACATTATAAAACAAATTAAAGGTTAGCATCGAAGGAGAGGGCAACTGACTAACCTTCAAGCTACCACAGCAAGAGCATGGTGTCTCCATATTTGAATCTTCATCCTCATCCTGGCATATCCTGCATTCCACCATTTTCCCAGGAGATGCAAAATCCACCTTCTTGGAAGAGTGATCAATTTTCTTCTCATCAATAATTACCACTGAGGAAGTGGCTTGCAGAGACTTGTTTCTGCTCTCAATTGCAGCTTCTAATGTGGATTCAGTGATCAATCGATCCACCAGCAACACAAAGTGATCCCCCATCCTCAAATTATCAATACCCACCAAACGAATTAAAATCTTTCCAAGGAAATATATCTGTATCCAAGCCTGAAAAAAATCAAAAACTCCTTGAATAAGCTCTTTTCCTTCAATAGAGTTCCTGGAAAACAAAACCAATTCTTGTTAAAAACAAAGCAAGCTATTTGAATAAGGGAATCACCAAACAAAAAAGAAGAGACAACATGGAGTTCTTTTTTTTTTTATTCAAAACAAAACAGGAGAAACTGGACCCCTCAAAGAGAGGACAAGGAGCACAATTTAAGGCTCAACAAAATTTGAAAAAAATAAAAAGCAATAAAATACAAAGTTTTTGAAAAGGAGAAAGGAGTTTGAAAGTTAAGGAGGGAAGAAAGGGAAGGATTTAAAAAAGTGAGGTATATTTATATATATGAACAATAAGAGGCTTTAATAAAACTGCATAACTTATAGAAAGCTGAACAATCAAAGAAATTAAAAGGAAACCCAATATAGAAAGCTTCCCCAAAAACATTCCAAAGCATAAAAACAAGGAGGAAAAAAGTACCCAGAAAGTAGAACAGAGAGGGAAAAGGAGAAAGACCCATGAAAAAAGAGTTCACCTTTTTATGAAACAAAGAACATAGAAGACAGAAAGTATAAGCACAAGGAAAGGGATTTATCCAAAAAAGATAAGTACTAAAAGGAAGGGAATAGAGAAGAGACTTACTTACAAGAAGGGGATCGTATTTTCTTAAAGCAAAGAAAGCTTTCTCTTTCTCTCTCTATTTATCTATCTCTATCTTCTTTCTAATTTTGTGAGGGAAATCTCTGTTTTGGAATGAAGCAAGAGATGGAGTGTTTTGGCTTGTCAGAACCCAATTTATAATACCAAAATTTTTACATTCATGGATAATTATTAAAATCTCTGTGCGTGTCTCTCTTTGGCAAAAAATGTAAAACGTGGGTGTGTCCTATAATACATGTCTTGTAAGAGAGAGAGAAAGAGAGAGATTCCAACGGCAAGTCCGCGAGTGACACGATTGTCCATTATTGCCGTTATTGCCGTTAAGACTGCCAGAGAGTTACTCTTCAATTTCACATTCCTTCTCTTTCACTGTAATTAGTTATATAAATATATATGTATATATATATATTTTTTTTGCTTTATTCCCAAACTTAGGTTCAATTTAAGTTGTGTACCATAATTACGTTCTAGAATGGATACAGGAACTGGGCACTTGAATTAGGGATGACAACATGGTAAAGTAGAATTGAATTATGGGTGTCCGTCCCCTCTTTAAGATGAGAAAAATCCACGAAAACATAACAGGTCGGATATGACATGTTAAGATATTTTGTCATTTTTAATGAGGTGGCTTGACATAAATAAGTTGGAGCCTTAGAGACGATAAAAATTAGAAAAGTTTTTGTAAGAGTACTAAAAATAGAGAAAACGTGCTATTTGGGAATGATAATAAAACATATTAAAAGGATTACATATATAAATATGAGTCCGAATTTGGTAATAATGGGATGTAAAACTCATGTTTACACAATTTAATAAGAGATTTCCACATTAGTATTTTACTTAAAATTCAATACATCTTATCACACCTAATAATATCTCAATAAACTCTCAATTTGGTTGGATTTATATATGGGTATTAGAATTGATTGGGTATGATTGTGTTTATTCTTAAATATGTGATAAGATAGTGTAGCATATTGGGATTGGAGGGGTAAAATATAGGTTATACACACAGGTGTATGTATGTGTATACAAGAATGAGTAAAACCTATTCTCGACTCACTACCTTTTTGAGGTGGGGAATCGGGAAACCCCACCTAGTGTAGATTAGAGATGGATAAATTCTTACCCTTGAATAAATACTATATTTATACGTTATATTAAATTCTTTAATTAAATTTAATATTTAGATTTCTTAATTAAATTTAAGCATATACTTTTTATAACTTTTTTTTCCGCCATGTTACATTGTACTTGGTCGTTCTTTTTTGTTCACTGTAGTAAGACTGCGAGACATTTGGTCAAGGAGAAACATTATACAATATATTATTATGATCTAGGATGATAAGCCTACATAATCTCTTGCATCACAAATGCAAGTGTATGATGTATGTGTATTTGTCATATACAGAGTCCTGAATGACAGTTGCTATTGATCATCAACTTGAAGTGCACTTTTAAATTTTGTAGCCATATATGCAAATTGCATGCTCTTTGTTTTTGTTTTTTGTTTTTTAAATATATATATAGTGCATAATAAGCAATAAAACTCTTTAACTCCAAGCCTACTTCAGAAAATATTATCCAGTGCAAGTGATACTTCTTGATTGCTACCTTCAACAATAGGATTGTACAAGAGGTAATTTTTCAAATAATAATAATAATAATCCATTATTCACGCACTTGTGACCTAAATTCAAGTGGTAATGGGCCAGAGTGGAATGCATTTTTCTGGGCAGTGATTTGGGCTTTGCATGGGTCCCTTTTCTAGTATTTTCTTTTTTATTAGATATATTATCTAAGCTGTAATGTATGGTAATTGATGGTTGCTTTACTTATTGAAAATGAATTGGATGTCCATTTTTTATAATGTAAAATTCAAATTTAAAACATTTTCCTATAAGAAAAAAACTTTTATCTCTATTGGGCATGAATTATTATTTAATTACATGAAGGTAGTTAGCAACTTGCTAAAAGTCTTCAAGAATTTATTTCAGTGACTTTTATATTCATTAGAATTGGAGTTTATGGAGTAGTAGGGGACTCCCTAATATATGCAGCTTTAAAAACTTTCACAAATAAGGGACCAGAGAAGATTTTACTCTTGTTGAGGGTAAGTAGCTAATTAAAGAGAAACAGAAAGCAATCCTTATTAATCATGTGACATCAATCACAATCATATTATATTGTCAAAAGTATGCTTTCTTTTTTTCTTTTCCTTTTTTGAGAATCTTCAAAACTCTGATTCAATCATGTCTTTCATGTGACTAAAGGTTAATTTTTCATTGAAAATCTTTGTAGCTCCCTCTCTCTCTCTTAACCAGATTTATTTTCAGTCATAAAGTATATACATAAGAGAGTGAAAGAGTAAAAGAATTTTCATGTTTGTCTTGAATTTCAAGTTTCGAACTCCAAATTGGACCTTTGACTGCTGACTTCTCCAAAGCAGTTCATCTGTTTACCAAGCGTTTGGTTGACCCAATTGGATATGGTCTAATAAATCTATATGAGAGCAACACAAGTTGACTTGTTCGTTTGAAAAAAACAAAAAAAAATCATTCATTTCAATGGACTTTTTATACCCAAAGGTTTGAAGAAGTCAAGTTCAATATCACCACCTTTTCTGAAATGGTTCTGATTCTTTTCATTCTACAATTACATCAGGAGGGGAAGCTCCAAATAGCATCCTCACACCAATAAAAGACACGTATAGTACTATATATTAAGATAACACATACCATTTCATTGGTCATCTAGTTTGTTAGGTGTCACCCATTTTTTCATGTTTGAGTAGCCAGGTGCATATATAATGGCCACATATGAGTCCTATATGGTTGCAACATAGAATCGTCTTTTAAGTTTATTCTAACAAATATTTAACAAGATAAGGTGGTTGAACAACCATTTTTAAAGTTTGCATGGGAGCATCAAAAATGGTATTGGCTGAGAATAAAAATTGTAGGATAAAGTACTATTCTGATACTAAAACTTTATCAAAAGTTTATCTTTCATTTCTATACTTTAAAAAGTTCGTTTTTCATTTTTAAACTATTGAAAAATTCGTCTTTCATTCCTAAATCATTTACAAAATTTATGGATGAAAAAAGATTTTTTTTTTTTTTTTTTTTTTTTTTTTTTTTTTTTTTTTTTTTTTTTTTTTAAGTTTAAGGATGAAAAACAAACTTTTGATAAAATTTAGAGACTAAAATTGTATTTTACATAAAATTGTATATCCTATTATGAGTGTATTGTTTTTATAATCCATCAATTTGAGTTTGTTATGCGTTATTTTCTTCTCCGTACAAAATAATCAAAATTTTGAAAGGGAAAATTTTTTTTTGACATGTGCTATACAATAATAGATAGGGTCCTAAAGTGACATACTCATAATAAAATAGAAGATTTTTCTTCATTGGCTGCATGATTATACCCTGAAGCTTAAATAATTAGTATTGCTTGCCTAATTTAGAACTAGGTTAATTTTAAAGTAGGGAGTATGTAAAAGATGCACAGTATAGAAACATAATAACTAGTTGGTGCAATATCCGTATGAAGCAGGTGAGTTGTTGATCCATCATTAAGCTGAAAGTGGAGTATTAGTTAGGCCTAACATTGTTTGTAAAATTAAAAAAATGATATCCAAAAATATTTTCTTGTGAGTGATGGGTATAAGGAGACAAACATAACCTAGTAAGTCAACATACAAGAAAATTGATTTAAGCTCAAGGAAAGTACGGGACTCATAATAATTATACTATCTAATTTCGTACCAACTGAATTTTACCCTCTCAAAAAAATTTGCAGTTGTTGAGGAATGAGGATCTCATAATAATTTTTTGTTGTTCCACCAAAAGCAACAAATTTTAACAACAAAAAACTTAATGATCAAGATCAACAATGATCACCAAAAGCACTCACCCAACAAGAAGTTTAATTGTGTAACAAATTTAGCCCTAGTCTTTTGGAATTTGGTCATTGTAGATAACCATTCTAAATACTGTGTTTACAACCATGTACAAAACAAACAAAATTAACATTTAGTCTATCGCATAATTAATAAAACTTAGTGACTTACTAGTTACTCCCATTCAAGTTAATTATTTTAACGCCAAAAGCTTTTTAGCTTAACTAGTTAGTATTTCTTAATATTTTTAAGAGAGACATATAGGATTTAAATCATTGTCCTTTCCCAATTTTAACTATTGAATTATATTTTAACTACTACAACAACAAAAAAACAAATAGAATGAAAGATACAAAGTACTAAATATTCCAAAAAAAAATTTGCTAATTGATTTTAATAAATTTATAGCAAAGTTGTGTTTTAACCCGTTAGATCAACATGTCAAATTTGTAACACGTCAAGTTTCAAGTTTGACCAATTTTCCATGGGTCAAACATTCCTCTACTCATATTTTCTTCTTTTCTTATAAATAATGTTAGGAAATTTTTTTGTGATAAATAAGGATACGTTTGGATATCGCTTATTTTGCCAAAAATTGAAAACAATAAAAAAAATAATAAAAAAATTACTGTTCACGCGTGGGTTATTGTTCATTTGCATTTTTGCACTGTTCATGTCCCATGAATAGTGCAAGAGGCGCTGGTCTTCAAAAAAAAAAAAAAAAAAAAAGCGTAGACGCTGGATGCGCATCAGCGCTATCCAAACGCTGCTTAAGTCTTAGAATATAATAAAAAATTTTTTGCAACTTACGTTATGAGTGGTGGAAAAAATCTAATTAGCCCATGTAAAAATAATTGTTCATCATTCATAATCGATTACTTAACAAATTATAGAAAAAGTGTGTCTCTAAACTTTTTCTTTTTCCTTTTCTTTATGATTTGGGCATTTTAATGGATTTATGACTAATTTTTTTAGGCCTAGCAAAGCCTAATCCTAGGATGCGTGTAATCAACTGTCTAATATATTTTGCTAGGTCTAGCGAGTAGCGAAACCTAATCCTAGGATGTGTGTATTCCTTTGAATCTTTGATTTATTTTCCTTATATAATTGCTTGATATTCTTATTTCTTTGTAGCAAGGTTAAAATAAAATTAATATGAGGTGCGGTAAATTAAACAACTATATTTAGGCCTGCATGGGAGCTAAGACTATGTTGACTAGTACTGCATGAATACAAATTGTCTAATCTCAATTATTTTTTTAATTTTCTAGATAGGTTGTTGCTGGCATGATTAACCTTACATAATCCATGAAGATTTATTTATTTATTTATCATCTTCTAGTTGAGTAGTTGAGCTGATAATCTATTATTAGCTATAATTGAAGTCTTTGTTGAGCATTACATTGGTGATCATTAAGATTAAGAATTGAGTTCTTTCTATTTATTGGTCAATAGATTGCGGAGGTTAGTTAGGGGAGCAATTGAGCAATTATAGTAGGATCTAGTATCTAAAAAATTCATAAAAAACAAAGATTTTGAAGGATACACTTTATATTTTATTTAATTCATAAACTACTCCCCAAGGAAAAAGACGAAGTGGAGTTTATTTTGACATTAAACTGAACATGAATCTTATGTTTTTTTAGCCTACGCAAGCTAAATCCTTGTAACTCAACTGGTTGATACTTTTTGGTGTTCCAAACTCAGACATTTAGGGTTTAAATTCCCCTCACTCCAACTATCGATGTATATTAAATTACAGATTATCCCAACAACTTAAGTTATTAGGAAATGATGAATTTAATCACTTTAAATCTAACACACCCCTAACTTGTGGGCTTAAACTTCCTCTTAATAAGTGAAGGCCCATGGTGAATTTAATCACTTAACTATAAGTCTAACATTCCTCTTCACTTGTGGGCCTAAACTTCCTCTTAATAAGTAGAGACTCAACAAGTAGGAATTTAACATTTAAATGAGAGGTAGAGTAAAACCAGAGATCAAACTTAGAATAACCACAATTCTGACAATGTATTTTTTTTTTTTTTTTTAACATCTAAACAAAACCACAAAAAAAAGAAGAAGCATTACTTGGATAATTGGATTATAAGGAAGAATTCGTGCACACGTGTGCACACCCACACATACACAAAAAAAGGAAAAGACAAATGCCAATACCATTTAAAATATTTTCATTCCATGATATGATAAGAGCAGCACAAATGACCACAAAAATCAATACATCGAGAAGAAAACTTTTATTCAATTTTCCCTTTGATTGCTATCATAATAAGACCAAATTACTCATAATCAAAAACTACAAGAACAGAGAAGCAACACCTATTTTTAATACCACGAGTTCATTAGCCTTCCAAATTGTTGCTTCTCCATAATTAACTCAGACAAAACATTGAGGCCACCTCACTGAAGATCGCAGCAACCATTGCCATAATGTTTCCAATACTGCAAAAGAAACAAAACGAACACATTGTGAACAACTGATGAGTAGTTTGTGATATGTCTAGCTGCTTTATAGGCAATTAGATAGGCACGCATGCATGGCTGGACTTTTGAGACTTTTGAGTTTCACAATTTTTGGGGAACTCAGAAATTATTAATATGGCTTATGCATGCATTTATGCACAAATTCCCGGTGGACCTTCATCTTTGGGGTGTTAAATTAATTAATGGATGTTGCATTGGGACAAAGGACTTGTTCTCAAAAAAATAAATCTCAAGTAAAACTGTAAAAGCCCATTGAGCTTCTGACCCTTTTTGCTGTATCTTCAATTATGGACAAAACTTAGGATTTTTTTTTCTGTCAAATGGACAAGATTTAGTTATAGTTTCTTAGATATAATTCCTTCCATTATAATCATACTGAACAATAGCGCCCTCAACCATTGCCACAATCTTGTACTACACCTATACATAGTTTTGACTAATACTATAATTTCACAGGAGGAAATATGATTTATTTTTTAAAAATAAATAAGAGAAAATTGTGTAAATTATCGTTTGTACATGCACGTTGGTAAAAATAGTCTCAAATATATTTTTTTAATTTAATAGTTAGGGTGTTGATCTGATAACTTGACATGATCTGTCAAGTGTACAGTTTATTCATCATCTTCTAGTATTTAAATTAACTCTTTCAAATAAAATTAACCTCAAAGACGGACGAAATTAGCACTGTTCATATCATTCTATAATATAAACTTCCATAAAAAAAAAATTTAGGAGAAATTACACTATTGGTCTCTGAAGTTTATCCTATGTGCGTAATTGGTCCCTTAAGTTTGAAGCAAACATAATTGGTCCTTCAAGTTTTAAACTAAGTTGTATTAGTCATTTCACTAACTGCCGTTAGTAGTGTTACTTATGTGACTAAAGGAACAATAACTTGGCATTTTTTTTTTTAAATGTGGTATGTTTTTAATTAAAAAATTAAAAAAAATTAGTTTCCACGTTAGAAACAACATTCACAACCCAATACCAACCAAATTAAAAAAAAAAACAAAAGTATTTTCTACCCTAGCCGCTACCCCTTGCTCATGATTGGACTATTTTGTTTGAGGTAGACAGTAGTAGCCATTTCTGAATAGCTGTATTAAGATGACAGCATCTCACATCAACAAAAATGTCAGATAAATGTTGATGTGGATATTGAATGAGCTTCCTGTGGCATCAAATTGTCTTTGGTAACTCAACTATTCAGCATCAACCACAAGCAAATAACCCGGGTGACCTTTGAGCATACATGGACCAGTAAGCCCAACTGTAAACAGAGCCTAAACCTTGAAGCAGTGCCATATCCTATAAGGCATTAGACTGTGATGCTGGTCCTAAATTGGATGGATCCACATCCCTGATCGTGACTCTCTCGTATTGGACAGTAAGCTGTGAATCTTATGTTTTTCATCCATGCAAAAGCTAAATTACTATATATATAAAAGGCTAAATTACGCTATCTCTAACTATGAAGTTGCTAGTTTTATTTGTAATATAAGAAAATTTGTAATTACTTTAATTTGTTCTCGAAAAGTTAAAAAAGATATGTTGAATGTTAAAGGGTTTTTAGCTTTCCAACTAATATACTGCTATTTTTCCCTTAAAAAAAAACTAATATAGTCCTATTAATTTGAGTTCTAAAGTCATGCCAATGGCCCAACGTAGTGGATATACCCGTCTTAATGATTATAGATTGGGCTTTACCATAATTTGCTCTTACTGGATAAGAATTCAATAATGAGTCCTGTTTGTAGGTGCAGACAATTTTAGAGAAAATTTAATATTATTTTTTTGAAAAATATAAAAAGTTGTCAAAAAAATCGAGTTTTTTTTTTTTTTTTTTTTTTTAAGTTTTTAAAAATATTTCCTAAATTAATACCTTTACACTGTCCTTTAACTCTTCTCTTAAATAATTGAGAGGTTTATACATATCCATGAGGTATTGGATCCACATGGGAGATTCACAAATGTTCTTAGGTGGATTGAATCACAGTAGTTTCATGACTTTCATTTCAATCCCTATCTAAAGACTAGTAGTTTTAAGCTATGGGAAGCAATTTCATGCGTGTTGTCGCCTTAAGGCTTGGAAATTATGGTCTAGCTCACACAAAAATCCAAACTAGTAGGCCATGAACATAGGCGGCTTTACAATACATGGTTATCATTTTAAAGTTGATAACCTCTTTCTCCCATTTATTGCTGATAGGCCACAAACTGAATTGACCCCTTGTGATAGAATTAATTAATTAATTAGCCAAGTTATTAATTAATCAATTTATCATGCAAACACGTGGTAGCACAAACAAATCACCAATAAACTAATTATGCAGCGGAAAATAAATAACACGGTGATTTGTTTACGAATGGGAAAAACCTAACGGCAAAAACCCCACCGGGTGATTTTCAGGTCATCACTCCTGAAACTCCACTATTATCACAACAAGCGGTTACAAGTAAAGGAATCCCAAGTACCTTACCAACCTACAGTTGAACCCTTACTCCAATACCCAATTGGACTTGTTCTGTAGTGACAGTTCCCCTCTTTTGATGCACGGCTCCCAAGTACGTGACTAACCAATGCGCGAATCCCAATACGCGACTTCAAACACCAACTAAGAAGGTTGTTGGCTGCAAAGTTCTTAAGTTCATCCACACGATGAAGATTAAGAAGATACTTGGTCACAAAACCCTATGGTGCAAATACACAGCAAGTTCTTCAAGAGAAAAAGATGAACAAGGGCAAGAACTTTGTCTCTGGTCACAATTTGCTTGAACAAGGTTTGCTCAATGCTTGTGCAACTTATGAACTCTTTGACGGCCCTTAAAACAATCCCTTTATATGTTTAGGGTTAGGAGAAAAGAAGGCCCAAACATATAATCACGGATCCCAAGAAAATCATATCAAAATTCTGAAATTCATAAACCTCAACAGATAGGAGGTGTCGAGTAGCTGTCGAGTAGGTGTCGAGAACACGGGGCTGAAACAGCTTTCTTAAGCTCGATAGATGCAGCTGTCGAGCCAGCTGTCGAGTTTTAGTAATTTTGCACTTTCAGCTTGTTTTCTTGGATAGACTTGAACGCTTTAACACTTGGTCTTGAAACATGGTTTCTTGAAGTATTTAAAACACATCCTAGATCTACCCAAATACAAGTAAAGTGCGTTTTGTCAAAAGATAAGCCAATTACATAAAATCATGACATATGTTCCTAACAAGTGAAACACATATGTCCTAACAATCTCCCCCTTTGGAAATCCGTGACAAAATCACAACAAACAAATGAACATATGAAAGAAGTCATAAATCACTTAACTCATACTCACTTGTTGAATACAATAAAATCTATCCTAACACAAACTCTTGAAAAACTTTGCAAGAAGAGAGTTTATGGCAAGTAGACTTTGACAACCTGTATTTCTGAAACACTTTAAACAAAACTCATCAAGACATCTTTGTGTGAAACAGAAATAATAGATTGCATACAAATATAAGAAGCATGTGTATAAAGAGAGAAAAGAAACAACACATGAAGAGGTAGGTGAAAGAAACAACATACATCATCATATAAAGAGATAAGTCCAATGTATGTCATAAATATGGTCACAAGACCTAATTTATAAGAACAATGTATCTAAAAAGAAAGAAAAGAAAAGATACATAATATCCTCACTACATCCCTAAAAAAGAAACAACACTCCCCCTAACAAAAAAAAAACTATACTAACTCTCTCCCTAAGAGTGACTACTCTCATATCCAAAACTACTCCCTCTTTTTGTCACGAGTGACAAAGGGTAAGAGTGTCAAATAGACATCTCATCAGTAGAGCTAGTATCTCCATCATCATCATCCGAAGCATCATCATCAACATCATCATCATTCTTAGAATCAGAAGCCACTGGAGGAGGTGGTGAAGGAGCAGCCTCAGGAGCAAAGCCGCCCATGGTCGCCTGCCGTCTAGCAATACGGCCAACACAGACATTCACCTGATACAACTCTATGGAGAGTGTATTGAGACGAGCATCCATGCGCTGAAACTGCACCATGATGTCTCCTAGTGACACATTGCTCGTAGAAGAGGAGGGAGCGGATGTGGATGGAGCAGATCGAGATGAAGCTGAACGGGAGGGAAGAGCTGCTGAATCCGTCTGTCGCGACCTAAAATGCACCTCACTACGTTTTACAGTAGCGGCATCTATGGCACACATAAAGGTGAAATGGTCGGAAGAGGGAAAAAGAACAAAAAAATGGTGTAGAATCCTCGTGATAGCGAAGGAAAGATGAGCTTGTCACAGGACGCTGAATCTAGATGAACATCTATAATAGAAAGAATGAAATGAGAAGGGAAATCTATAGGAAGATGCTCAAGGAGAGACAACAAAAATCGAGCACGAGGCTCTGTGATGGAGTTGTAGTGATAGAGTGGATAGAGTACAAAGGTCATCACCATGTTCAAGAATCTAGGACCTTTAGCAAAGGCCTTACATGGTGTAAACTGACGCTCACCCCAATCAAAAGGGCGTTTACAAAAAGTAGAAATAAGCTCATCTTTGGACACAGTCCGCAGACGCTCACAACTAGGATATTCAGGAAACTCTGTCCTGGGAACCCAAAGCACAGCCGTAACAAGCTGTGGTGTGACATGAATACTAACACCCTTAACACGAGTGAAAAAGTGGGGGACAGACCGGTCAATCCAATGCATGTTGGAGTAGAACTCCTGAATAAGCACGATAGGACAAGTGACGGGCTCGTCACAAAGAGACTGTCATTCCCGACTGTGAATGACATCGGAAAGGTCGGTGTCGGCAAAATTTGCCAGAATAACTTGGCGTTCCGAATAAACACCTCGTTTAGAAAAGTTCTCCGAGAATGCCTTGTAGGCATCATCATCACAGAACCGAAGAGATAAGGGGGCAGAATCTGAAGAGGAAGAGGATGCCCTGGAACGAAGAGGGTTCCGGGACGGAGTGGATTTACGATTCGGTGCCATAAACACTACTAACGTAACTAACAGTAAAGGGAGAGAGAAAAGGAGACAATCAGAAAAGTCTCAAAACAGTTCACATTATTAAGAATATGTGAAAAGAAGTACGTATGCATGGAGAATGCATGAGCATGTGACATGCAAAAGTAATTGCATCATGGGCTCAGCCCAATCCAATCCTATCAGCACACAAACATATTGCACACATCTAAATGCATGAAAATAATGTTATAATGCTAATGTGATGCAATGCATGAGATTTTAAACTCCTATAAGTGAAAAACCATCCCAAAATTTCAACAAAAACTCATCAATTTTGAAAAACCCCAAAATTTTTCAAAAACCCCAAAAACCTAGGTTTCAAATCATGAAATGCATGAAAATGTAAAAGAATTGAAGCTTACCAAGTGAAGAAAACTTGAAAAATCTTGAAGAAACCTTGAGGAACACGATTGGAGTCAGATGAGAGAGTTTGGGAGATGAACAGTCAGAGCAATCGAGAGAGAGATCGACAGAAATGAGAAGCGGATTGCACGAGGTGTTTAAATAGAACCTCAGTAAATCTCGACAAATAGAGGTGTCGAGAGGTGTCGAACCATCTGTCGAGGTAGGTGTCAAGAAAAATGACATTCGATAGAAGCAAGTGTCGAAAAGTTATCGAGGAACATAACATCAGACACAAGAAGTGAGGCTCGATTGATCCACCAGGTGTCGAGAAGCTATCGAGGAGGCAGGAGCTTTCTCGATCGATCCACCAGGTGTCGAGGTGCTAGCAAGATTGCGATAAGAAAAAGTTGAGAAAGCTCGACAGATAGCCAGCTATCGAGGAGGTGTCGAGCCAGTTTTTCAAAAACAGTTTTTCGAGGAGAGAAAAACACAGATATGAATGCAATCAAGCATGCAACTCAACCAATGATCCAATCAACATAATAAGCTCTCAAAATCATCTCTCAACAATAATTTTTAAGCACATGGATCCCAAAAACACACGCACACACTAAACAAGTCTAACCGATTTTATTTTTCAAAAACAAGTTAAGACAGTTTAGTGAGCATATATTAACACATGTAAAACCTTGTAATGGCCAAATCGCATTGTACCTGCACATGTATCAAGAGTAGCAAAGAATATTGCGTGTTGTGTGTGAAAAACATCGCAAGATTGCAAATGTGTCAACATGTTATGACAATTTGAGATATGAGAAGATCACTTTAACTTACACACAATCATAACTGTTTGATGGGGATTATCACCTTCGAGATACATCCTATAACTCTCACATCTCCTAGAAAACACGCTTGCAATCATATTTAAAAGCATTTTTGATCTTTTTGCTTTTTCATTTTCTTTGCATATTTTATTTAAGCAAATCATGCATGGGCATATAATAGATAGAAAAGAAATACTCAATTATGTTAAGCATTTGACATTCTAATTTTGTTATGCCTAAGCACACAAATGTCATTGACACTGCACTTTTACTATGCCGAAGCATACAAGTGTCATTATGATTGGCGGGCAACAATGGTGAGATAGTTATTTATGTCTTTCTCTTAGGATTTTCTAATCCTTCCCGTCAAAAAGAGTGATACGAGTGTTAAGTGCAAGAGACAACTTAATCTTACTCATCACAAACACAAGCCACAAAACTCATTTGCTTAGTTGTGCATAGAGATGCTCATCTAAGCTACAAGAGATACAAAATTTAGAAAACTTTGTTTCAATGGCCATCTAAGGTACACAAGTACCAATGTACACAAAACACACTGTTTTTGTATTTTTCTGATTTAAAAAAAAAAAAATTTTATATGAAAAACAAAACAAAGCAAAACTGAAAAATAACCAAACAAAAACATGTTAAACAAAGCAAAGTATAGAAACTAGACTGACTCAAAACAGTAAAGCAAAACACACAAGTAATGCAAACAAAAAAAAAAAAAAAAAAAAAAGAGAGAAGAAAGTGATAGAATCACTGGGAGCCCTTTTCCTTCCACATCCTAGAAGAACCTTTCATTTGATTAAACCCTTGAACCGGCGGTGAGGGGGAAGAATTGAAACCACTCAAGTTCGAAAGGAACACGAGGGCTTTGAGAAGATCTCCAAGAGGAGCAAGGGAGGATTGAAACTGATTTTGGCTTCCAGATGCTATCATGCCGTTGCTCTGTTGAGTGCAAACCACTTATAGCAATTTGGTCGAGTATGATCGGTAGCTCCACAATGATGACAGAGATGCTGCTTCTTCTGTTTAGGCTTATGAGAGTTAGCCTTTTTAGCCCTAGGATTCTTAGCTTCTTTCTTATCTTGCTTAGGGGGTGCTTCTAAGATAGATTTATTTTTGTCTAAGTTCTCACTAGTTAAAACAGTTTTAATATCATTGTTCTCAATTTCAACATTATTAGTAGGAGGAACAAAAATAGTAGAACTAGTAGAACCAATATTAGAGGAAGAAAGATCATACCCTAAACCCGTTCGATCAGAAGCAGATTTCTGAAAATTGAGCATCTCATCAAGCTTTGCACTTGAAGTTCTCTCCAACTGAGCTCTAACTTGAAACAACTTTGGTTCAAGCTTCTTGGTCTTCTCAGCCAAGAAATTGTTTTCGAATCTCAGTGCTCTAATATTCTGATTAGCCTTATCAAACTTTGTGAAAAGCTTTTCACGTTCAAGTTCCACATCACTGAGCTTCTTGGTGGCCAGCCTATAGAGTTTCTCATGTTTCTCAAAAAGCTTGTATAATTTCTCATAAGCTGTATGGATATCATCTTGATCATATATCTTCTCAAACTTAGAGTCCACCAATTCTTCTTCTTCATCCACATTTTCAACAATCCCCTCAGTAGGATTGACAGTGGCGGTGAAGGCATTTAGGATTCCGTCATTCTCATTGTCGGAATCATCCTCAGGCTCGATGTCGCTCAAAGTAGCAGTAAGTGCCTTACTCTTCCCAATACTCTTGAGATAAGTAGGACACTCATGTTTCATATGACCGAAGCCTTGACACCCAAAGCACTTAGGTCCTGCAGGGACAGTGTACTGACCACCTTCCTTAGCATCCTTCTTCCCTTTGTCTTAGCCTTTAAACTGAGAAGAACTTGATTGCTTGCGGTCCTTGTCGAAACCCTTTTCATTTGCGTTTTTCATAAACTTTTTGAACTGCCTGGTGATGTAGGACTTCATCTTGGAATCTTCATCATCTGAAGACTCATCTGTCTCACTGTTCTTGGCCTTCAGTGTCATGCTCTTACTCTTGCCTGACTTACCAATCCTTGTTAACCCTAGTTCGTAAGTCTGTAGATTACCAACCAGCTTTGTCAAATGAATCTTATCAATATCCTTTGATTCCTCGATTGCCGTAATCTTGGCATGAAATCTCTCAGGCAGAGATCTGAGCACTTTCCTCACAATCTTGGGTTCAGGAATAGTTTCCCCAAGATTAAACGCCGAGTTCACTATGTCTTTAAGCTTGGCATAGAACTCGTCAAATGACTCATCCTCCTCCATCTTTATTTCTTCAAAGCTTGTAGTGAGCTTCTGAAACTTTGAATTCTTGACAGCCTTTGTACCTTCATAGGTTGTCTGGAGAATGGTCCATGTCTCCTTGGCAGTTTCAGTAGAGGATATCTTCTTAAACTCCTCATTGGTGACTGCACTGAATAGAGCATTCAATGCCCTGCTGTTGAAGTTTGTCGTCTTGATCTTAGGATCATCTCAATCGGCCGGCGCTTCTGTAGGCTTAATCCAGCCTATCTCCACAACTTGCCACACCTTCTCATTTAAAGACTGTAAGAAAGCTATCATGCGTACTTTCCAGTATGCATAGTTAGTGTCATCAAATAAAGGAAGTATAATTAATGATTGTCCTCTATCTATGACAAACAGGGGTCAATGGATTAAACATAGCAAAGATTAAAACCTAATCAGAGTGTGCCCGCTCTGATACCACTTGATAGGCCACAAACTGAATTGACCCCTTGTGATAGAAATTAATTAATTAATTAGCCAAGTTATTAATTAATCAATTTATCATGCAAACGCGTGATAGCACAAACAAATCACCAATAAACTAATTATGCAGCGGAAAATAAATAACACGGTGATTTGTTTACGAATGGGGAAAACCTAACGGCAAAAACCCCACCGGGTGATTTTCAAGTCACCACTCCCGAAACTCCACTATTATCACAACAAGCGGTTACAAGTAAAGGAATCCCAAGTACCTTACCAACCTACAGTTGAACCCTTACCCCAATACCCAATTGGACTTGTTCTGTAGTGACAGTTCCCCTCTTTTGATGCACAACTCCCAAGTACGTGACTAACCAATGCGCGAATCCCAATACGCGACTTCAAACACCAACTAAGAAGGTTGTTGGCTGCAAAGTTCTTCAGTTCATCCACACGATGAAGATCAAGAAGATGCTTGGTCACAAAACCCTATAGTGCAAATACACAGCAACTTCTTCAAGAGAAAAAGATGAACAAGGGCAAGAACTTTGTCTCCGGTCACAATTTGCTTGAACAAAGTTTTCTCAATGCTTGTGTAACTTGTGAACTCTTTGACGGCCCTTAAAACAATCTTTTTATATGTTTAGGGTTAGGAGAAAAGAAGGCCCAAACACATAATCACGGATCCTAAGAAAATCAGATCAGAATTCTGAAATTCATAAACCTCGACAGATAGGAGGTGTCGAGTAGCTGTCGAGTAGGTGTCAAAAACACGGGGCTGAAACAGCTTTCTTAAGCTCGATAGATACAGCTATCGAGCCAGCTGTCGAGCTTTAGTAACCTTGCACTTTCAGCTTGTTTTCTTGGACAGACTTGAAAGCTTTAACACTTGGTCTTGAAACATG
Source organism: Notholithocarpus densiflorus (assembly GCA_030021035.2). NCBI lineage: Eukaryota > Viridiplantae > Streptophyta > Magnoliopsida > Fagales > Fagaceae > Notholithocarpus > Notholithocarpus densiflorus. The sequence continues at coordinate 5,639,739 of JARYZH020000003.1, forward strand.
GTTTCTTGAAGTATTTAAAATACATCCTAGATCTACCAAAATACAAGTAAAGTGCGTTTTGTCAAAGGATAAGCCAATTACATAAAATCATGACATATGTTCCTAACAAGTGAAACACATATGTCCTAACAATTGCAAAGGAAAACAATAACAATAATAAAGAGAGAGCCATCATTAGTATGGAATTGCAATATTATATAAGAGAAGAAAAAAGAGAAAGCCAAACAAAAACCAATGGACAATTGTACCACTCAAAACTAATAGTTCATTACTTAATATGACAATTGTAGAACAATTGACAACAAAAAGTAAAAACCACTACATCGATGAGAGACCTTTTATTCCTTTTTCTTCATTAGTATTGCTATCATTATAAGCCATTATTACTCATAATAAACAACAAGAACAGAGAAAGCAACACTTTATTCGAATAATACAACTTCATTATTAATTAGCATTCCAATATGCTGCCACTTGACAAATAAACCCCGCAACCATTGCGAGAACGATGACACATTTGCAAAAGAAGCAGAACATTGTGAAGAACTGATTGTTTTGTAAGCTTGTGATGTCTTTTTTGGAATAGTTTGTGATGTCTATTTCTTTGGATGAATACTAGCTTGTAATTTCTGGCTGCTTTATATAGGCACGCATGGCTTGACTTTTGAGCTTCACAAATTTTTGGGAAACTCAGAATATGGCTTATGCATGCATTTATGCACAAATTCCCAATGGACCTTAATCATTGGGTGTGAAATTAATTAATTGTGGATGTTGCATTGGACAAGGAAGTGAATTTTTTTAAGTGAAAGCCCATTGAGCTTCTCCATTTTGCCTGTATAGTAAATGACGGAGGATTAGATAAGAATTTTGTATTAGATTATGAGCAAAATTCGTTTATTTTAGTATTAAGTACTATTAACCCTTGCCACTCACATTACTTTATTTCATATTCCCTTGCTATTAATTACATTATTCTAGTTTAGAATCAAATGTTTGCTGTTACTTTTAAGCTCGGTCACATAATTAGTTGACTTAAAAATTCATCTCGGACTTTGATTTCAACAATACCCGATTATAAAATTAAAAATGTCCTGTTAACGAGTGTTCTTAAGACATTTGTTAATTAGAAAAATTATAATACTACTTTCACGAGAAATATAAAAAACTATCATAAAAATCATTTATTTATTTTTTTCTCATAAAAAAATTTCTAAAAACATTTTATAAACCAATGCTTTTAGGGTATCTATTAACTTTTGAGTATTGGTGTCCACCTCCGAAGAATATGTATAAAGTGAATGTTGATGGGGCTGTTTTCTCGGCAAAGAAGATTGTTGTTCAGGACAGTCAAGGATTGGTGATGGTTGCAATGTCAATGAAAGTTAGTGCTCCGCTGGGTCCTTTGGAAGTTGAGGCAAAAGCCTTTGAGGCTGGTCTGCAGTTTGCAAAAGATCTGGGAATACATGACTTCATTTTAGAGGGGGATTCTCTTAATGTTTACAGGGCCCTAGCTGGTTTATCTCATGCAATTGCCGTGGTTGCTCCTATAATATATGAGATCCTTGATTCTTGTCATGATATTTGTAATGTTAGGTTTTCTCATGTGAGGCGCAAGGGGAATACGCCTGCGCACCTTTTAGCTAAACATGCTTGTGGTATTGTTGATTTTCTAGTTTGGATGGAAGAGAATCCTTGTTTCTTAAAACAAGCTCTTTATCATGATGTAATTTCTTTTTAAGTAATGAAAGTTTCTAGTTTCCCATAAAAAAAAAAATTGTATTTTTATATACAAAAAATTGAAACTTTATTTTTCACTCCAAGACCCATTAGGGGGACATATTAGTCATTTTTTCACCAACCGCCCAACAACCCCAAAGTAACTAACTTCCTATTCCCGCCCACATCAACCTATCCCTCACTGCCACGTGTCAATTCCATTCCCGCCAAAACAACCTATTCTTTTCACTCTAAATTTACATCTCATGCCACTGCCACTCACAAACAGAGCACTCTGTTTTTCTCTGACTCTGTAACCCAAAAAAAAAAAACTCCATCAATGGCTTCTTCACTCCTCTTCACTCTCTCTCTCCTCATATCTCTAGTTGTCTACTCTCTCTCCTCCCCTCTCTCTTCCGAGACTATTCTCGATGCCTCCGAGATCCTCACCGACACAGGCTATCTCTCCATGTCTCTAACTCTCGAGCTCATCTCCGATACCCTGTTTCCAAACTCTCATTCTCTCACCATCTTCGCTCCCTCGGACCCCGCCTTCATGGCCACCGGCCAACCCTCTCTCCCTCTCCTCCAATTCCACTTCTCTCCTATCCCAATGTCCCTCGAAACCCTCAAATCTCTCCCATACGGCACAGAAATCCCAACCATGTTTCAGGGCCACTCGCTCACAGTCACGTCATCTCCGTCCGAAGATCGCGTGTCTTTGAACAATGTCGACATTAGCCCATTGCCAATTTTCGATGATGGGTTCTTGATTATATATGGAATCCGCGAGTTTTTCGATCCGGATTTCGAGGTTCGAGCCCCAGAATCCAGTTTTGGATGTGGGTTTTTGAGGACTAATTCGTTCGGCAATGCTAGCGAGGCTTTGAGGTCTGGTGGGTATTCGTTAATGGCGGGGTTTCTTGATTTACAAGTGCTTGAGACCAAGAAGAGTACTATGATGACTGTGTTTGCTCCTACGGATCAAGTCTTGGGGAATAGGCTCGGCAATTTCAGCGAGTACTCGTCTATCTTTCTCCGGCACGTGGTTCCGTGCCGGCTTTTGTGGACTGATTTGGTGAAATTCAACGATGGGGCTGCATTGCCGACTCATTTGGGCGGGTTTTCAATCAATATCACGAGGTCTGGTGGCATATTGATGCTCAATGGCGTGCCGGTTTACTATCCGAACATGTATATCAGTGACTGGCTTGTGGTTCACGGCCTTCGCCAGGTTCTTTCGGTGCCATGGGAAGGAACACAAGAAGGAATTGCAGGAGCTTCAGATGAATTCGGAGGCAGTATTGAAGACTATACACCGGATTACGAGTTCTAAGGCCCTGATGTTCTTGCTAGCTTCTGCTTTCTGGTGAATATCTCTGTTGCCATTACTTTCTTGAATATATCTGTATGGTTAAAGAAACAAATTGAACACTTTGAATTTGCTGATATTCTGTATCTCTTAGCATGTTACTTTCTATGATTGTATTGAATTGCCCGTTTTCTTAGTTCAATGACAAATGATAACATTGAGCCAATAAAGAAGGAACGTTAGGAACTTGTTATAAAGATTTGGTATGGTTACTTTTATTATGTGGGAGAAATAAGAGGCTTGGAGCTATACTAAAAGGCTTTAAAGTCTTCTGCTAATCAAGTTCTTGACCTTGTTCTGAATTGCCTGATTTCTTAGTTGAATGACACAATTTTTATGGCAAAATTGATCCAATATAGAAGGGAAATTAGGAATCTGTTGTGTAAAGAATTGGTGCCATTAGTTTTAGTGGTTAGAAATGTGGGAGGAATAAGAGGCTTGGAACTATACTAAAATATTTTCAAAGTTTGCTGCTAATCAAGCTCTAGACCTTGCACGAGCATAAGACAAGCTTGAATTGTTGAATAGTAGGGCATTAATCTTAGTGAAGGTTTCAAACCAGAATTAGCTTTCAGGTTAATCTACAATGCATGAGGGCTACGGCATTTTTCTTTTTTTGTCCTAGTACTCTTATTGGCCACTGATTTAAGAAATCATAGGATGGATATGTAAACATGCAAGATATTAATAGCAGTATATTAGTGTTGGAAATCTTTGATGATGTGTTAGCAGCCATAACCTTTTATGACTTCATAGTTTGCAAACCAAAGAACACCTGATTTTCTTTTTTGAGCTTGTGCATAGCTTTCTCTAGGTGGTAAAAAAAATCTTAAATTCTTCAGCCTAGCAAATCATAGGAGCTCATAAGCAGTATGAGGAGTCCAACTGCCGTGAAGTAAGTTCAAGTATAACTGAAAATTGACCTGATAAAAAGTGTACATGGAATTAATACTTTAGTTCACACTTAAATGTCAAACTCTCTATTCTATTACTTTGTATTTAATCAATATTCATTTTCCACAGGTGGAATTGCCTTTTTTCTGGTGCCCGAAGTTTTTGAATGCTTAAAATATGATAGAAACTGGTTCTTCTAATGCTTTGGTAGTTAGTTAGGTGATAAAATGAAGAGGGATCAGTTCCCATGTTTCTTTCTAACCCCATTAGAGTCGTAATTCTATAGTCCAAATGATATATAAGAAGCTGTTGATATATTACCATAGTCAATTCCTAGTGCTATTGGAATAGAAATATGAATAGTATCATTTACGGGTGCTGGAAGGTTAAGAGCATAAATGTACCTATGTTGTAGGTGCATTACAGGTATATAATAGTTTATTTTAGGAGATTGAAGTGGCTTTGTTCATCATCTTATAAAAAAGTTGACTATTGTTATCTAGGCTGCATAATGATAAATACTTAAAACAGTCACCTTGTGCTTGTTAGCTAGAAGATGAGAATTCGGAGTTACAGATTTCATGGAAGAGGAATTGTGAAGAATTGGTTCAAGTATACTTTCAACTCTAGAAAAATTGAATAGATTGCCGTACATGTTGATTATTAAAAGATGGGTTATTCCCTTTTCTTCCATAGTAATGGAAATGCTGAAGCATTGTGTCTGAGTTTTGCACTTCTAAGTCTAAAGTTGTCTCTGTGATTGCCCCCATTTAAAAGAAGGCATGATCTGAGCATAACAACTTATCTGGGATTTCATGGTGCCAAAACTAATGCATGATTAGTACTTTCATAATTTTACATTTTCATTTTTATGGCAATTTTAGAGTGTAATTAAATAAATCTCTAATTAATTGACGAAAGAAGGGGGCTCTAAACTGGATTCTGTCTCGTCAGTCGATTGAAAAAATGTTGTACTGTCAAGAAAACAAAATGATGGTCATAACCACCAACTCTAACATCACTGCTACCATTATAAGCACCAACCCTGGAGTGTCAGTTGATGAGGATGCAAGTGAACCATTATAAAGCTTATTGGCAATTTTGTCAATAACAGACTTAATAATCCCCGTGAGAGTAGACTGAGGTGGTGACCAATATACAATAAAAGAGGGAAGTGAAGATTATTAAAAGCAAACTCAACAACTTTCACCAAGGCCAAATCTTATTTCTCTGCTGCATTTCAGCAGCAGGTCAAGCAGGTTGAACACCATCTTCATCTACCATTTCCCACCCCTAAAAGTACTCAAATATAGCTTGATTGATCCTAATAGAACACAACTACTTAACCCAGATCATGTTGGAAGCATGTAGCAAAGCAAAAGGTCATGACATGTATTACTGATTTCAAATTCCTAACAATTTCATATGTCAGAATCGACCAGTGGTTGACTGGGAAAATAGAACTTTGAAGGATCATGCTGTGAGGCTAAACAAAATAGGCTTTAAAAAATATCCACAAAAGTGGGGAACAGATTTATGACTGTCATTATAAACCATTTACATGTGTTGCCCGTGTTGGTTTGGATTAAGCTTATTTGGACAAAAGTACAATTATACCTAAACAAAATAGACTTCAAAATTTTTTACACAGGCAAGGCCTCAAGGGTTTAGTATATAGCCAGCCACCATAGTTGAAAAAGTTTCATACTCTATGATGCATATAAAGGGAGAGTTTTTTATATAGCCACCATTTTAGAAAAAAGTTCCATACTCTATAATGTATACTAGTGGATGTGAGGCGACAGAAAACGTAACAAGTTTTGGAACGCATGGGATCAATCTTACTTCCTATCACAATTACGCATGGGATCAACCAATTGATTTGCTTTAACTATATATATAGCATAAGGGAATACACTGTAATTTTAGCCCTCAACTCAAAATGGAGCTTCGCCCCACTTTGGTTTCTTCCCCTAATAGGGGTATAAGAAAGCTCAAGATATGGACCTAACTACAATACTGATTTTCTACCATACAGCCTACACTTCACCTGATGGGGGATTCGAAATTGGTACATCATTCTTGATGCTATTATTGCTAAAACAGTTCTTGTAACTCATGCTGCCTTTTATTGGCAAGGATAGTTTCACAAACACTTCCTCCCTTTGGGGGCGGTTTGCATAGAGTATCCAAAGAACAAGACAGAGCAAGACTCCAACTGAAATCATTCCCAATCCTGCATTCACTATCTTGATATAGTGGCTCAGTGGTGGACAGTAACTTGTGGTGATATTTTTGAATGTGTCCCGGACAAAATTGCAATCCTGGAGACTAAGTAAAGGCGGAGTGTAGTGCTCAAGTGCATAGCTCTCATTTACTGCAGCCACCAGCTGTGCATAGATGTCCGGTGTCACCCTCCCAACGGTGGTGCACAGGCCAGATGCTGAAACTTTACATGTGTAGTTCTGCCAAACCTGCAAAATTTTAGATAACCGAATAAGATGTCATAATCAAATCTCAGTTGCACATAATCAAGTACAACCCATTAATCAAAGACAGTAAAAGATACTGGTGCAATCTTCATAGCCTTTACTCTCTCATCTACATTCCACCTTGCACAAACTAATGCTCTATTGAGAGTTTATATATGGGAAACCATTATGCTGCAGTATTAAGTAATTTAGACGGCTTTAATTTTCTGCTCCTTTAGCCATAGCACATAGGCAAGGTTTTTTAATTGTAGGAATGAAGTCTTTTTGTAACATAGCAGCTTATTAAAGTTATCACCTTCACGTGGGGACTGAATGTGTTTATCTCTTCCTTCCACTAATCACACCTTTCGGGTACATGTGCAACATGAATACTCCATTTCAAGCAGAAAGCATATGTCACATATATCCACAGCTGTATGGGGTACGTCAAACTCACTTTTATCAAATCCTTCACTATCATATTCTCTTCCATTGCCCAACACTAACTACCATATTCTCTTTCATGAAATCTTTGATAAATGTTTAAGCTCACAATAAAGGGCACTTATAGATAAGATTTTAAAACAACCTTAAAACAGCTATTGGATGGTTAAGGACTGTATATTAGATTTATTATCTATGATAAATTTTTCCTCAACATAAAACTTCAAAATATTATATGAGGTGAAATTCAAATCAAAATTATGTATGAACCACCTGATGTTTCCAGCTGTGGCTCGAATGTATCAATTTTCTTCAATTATATTGTATAACTTGGCACATCAAAGGATCTTAAGTCAATTCTGTTAGAGTTTTACTGTTTTGATTCAACAATTTGGTAGTTTCCAGAAACATATTTAAGCAAGCAGATTTCCATAACAAAAAAGGTACCAAATAATTAAAATTGATAAAACATACCTCCGAAGCATTTGCCACAGACACCTCTCGAGACTCACACTGGCGATCTTGCAGCTGTGAGTCATATGGATAACAGAGTGGCGGCATCATAGGACCTGACTGATTATAATAGTATGGACTTTCCTTGGAGGGATAAGTATCAGCATAGGTATAGATAAATTCATTGACGACATTTACAATTTGAGTGACAATTTTTTTGCTCTGCACAAGTGTCTGGTTTGTTGTCCTATGGTCAACACATGGAAGGACGTTGCTAAGAGCTGTTTCTGCATGGGGATTTTCTACCCATTCCTCCATGGCCATGCAGGTATCAGAAACTGTACTGATATTTAAACTTATATCTTCTTCTTCTTTTTTTAGTTTCAATCTATTGTGTTCGCTCCTGATGATAACTCTTTATTATCAGACCAAGACACCAATCGGTTTTTGGTATAGAAGGAGATTGAACTCCAGATCTCTTATTTAACCATCAAAGATTTTACCAGTTAAACCAATTGAAATCCACCAAAAATATAAGAGCAATTGCATCAGTCTGGCCAAATTTTTCCGTCTATTTTACACTAAAAACTTACTTTTCCTATTTTACACTACTACTTTTCCAAAGTACTCATATCAGTTCATCTATTTTACAATCCCCTCTATTTAAATAATAATATTTTTTTAATTTTTAATTATTATTTTATATTTTTATTTTGTCCCTATCTTTTTATCTTTTCTTTTGTACTTATCCTTTTTTCTTTGTTCTTATCTCATCTCTCATAGACTCAAACCAATCTTTGTCCTTCTTCTACTTCTTTCTTCTTCCTTTCACAGTAAACTCCTCCTTCTTCCTTTCCTCACGGTCAAATCACCTCCCTCCACAAGCATTTTCTTCTTCCTTTTCCTCTCATGGTCAAATCATTTATCCACCACAAGCACCAATCTCCACCACAAGAACCACAAGAATCAAAACCCACCAACACCACAAGAATCAAAACCCATAAGCACGGAGTCCGTCGACCCACAAGCACCGATCTCCGCCGCCAGCACCGATCCACAAGCATCAAAACCCATTCTCGTCGACCCACAAGCACCGATATCCGCCGCCAACACCGATTCACAAGCATCTAGACCCATTTCTGTCGACCCATGAACTTTGATCTAATGCCACCATCACCGATCCACCGATCCACTGATCCACAAGCGACCAACACCAGCACCAATCTGTCTCTTTGTTGGTTTGTCTGCGTGGGTGTGTTTGTGTGTATCTGAGGAAAAAGACGATGAGGAGAGAAGTCAGTTTGTTTTGCACAAAGAAGAGAGAGAAAAAAAGGCGCAAAATATGAAATTAATAAAATAATGGAATACACAAGCTATAGTAACCGTGCATATATGCACGGTTACTGTAGAAAATGTGTAAATATACACAATTTTAGAAGGACTGATGTAGAAGATTTTTGAGGTAAAATATGTAAAATTTGTTGCTTTTTGTATTTTGCAAATGTGTACATCTACTGATATGGATGCTCTAAGAGGGAGGAGCGATTTTTGAAAAGTCAATGGGGGGCCATAGCCCCCCTAGCCCCTGTTTCCAATGTAGGTTTTTGTATACTATAGCTGTACGGCACCGAGATAACTAGACCCAATATAAGTAGTGGACCCTGACTCATCAACGGGACCCACAGCATATGTGCGGTGAAGGGCAATTTAGGCCCATTAAGGTTTAACGCCTTGAATGGCCCATAGGCCCAACTCACTTGTCTGAAGCCAACCCTCGAGCAGATCGAAGCCTCCCGATCAAGAAAAAATGCTCTCAGATCAACGTCTCTTTTATGACCGGTAGTGCCTTGGGGAATATCGCAGCCGAGCACATCTACTGAAGTAGAAACCATTTCCAAGGTCACTCCCACCTAACACCACTTACAACAAACAGCATTGGACCTCCTATTACACTAACCACAGGAGTAATCATAGCTTGTCCACTAATTTTGGGCTATAAATATGAGAACTAAAGGAATGAAAGGGGTTGGAAAATGGAGAGAAGAAACTTAGGGTAAAGGGAGCAAGGGAGCAATAATAGAGCAATAGTCGTGAGAGCAGAGAAAGTCCAGGAAGAAAGGGTGTCATTAGGTCTTGGTGTTAGGAGCCATCCAAAGTAGGAAACCCAAAGCCCACACTACAAATAAGTTGTGAGCCCAAAGAAGTGACAGCCTATTAGCCTCATTTTGGGTACGTACAATTGGCGCCCACCGTAGGGCTCTCCTACAAAGCTGTGGTTTTGTCGAGACGTGCTCGGGGAAATGTCTGGAGGTCCGTCTGGGAGTTATGCTGAAAATGGTTTTGGGGGTTCTTCACGGGGATCCACCTGGAGGGAACAAAGGCAGAAAAGACGCGAGGATAGGGAGCGTGAGGAGGAAGAGCAATCCGGCCTTGGAGACAGATCATTTCAAACGTACCGGACGATCTCCGGCAATTCAAAATACAATCGTTCCGACAGGAGGGACAAGGAACGGGATCAGAGGGCCGAGGAGCTAGAGCGTTTGCATATATTGGTCAGGGACTTGGAGTTAGAAGCAAGAAACCGGTGAAGAAGAGACCACCGGGAAAGAGGAGAAGGCTCAGCCAGTGTGGGGGATCAACATGAAGCAGGATCTCATCAGTCCGGTTCTCGTCGACACAGGGACCGCTCACGCTCGCGAGGACCCCGCCATCGTCGGGAACGATCTCATTCACGGGAGCATGCAGACCGGGGTTCAGATTCTCCCGAGGAACAACGGCCCCACAATATCGCCATGGATGCGATGAGCCGTGCCTTATGCCGAGTTGCTCGATCATCGTTCTCAGATGAAATTGAATGGGCCCTAATGCCGAGCAGATTTACATGACCACCGTTCAATTCCTATGATGGGAAAACGGACCCAGTAGAGCATGTCAGCCATTACATCCAGATGATGTCTCTGTACACCCATAACAACGCACTGATGTGCAAGGTGTTTCCTTCAAGCCTCGGGCCCACTGCTTTAAGATGGTTCAACGGGTTAAGGAAAAGCTATATTCACAGTTTTGCAGACCTGATCCAAGAGTTTGGTGTCCGGTTCGTGACATGCAGCCGAGTACCACAACCGGTGGACGCATTACTATCCATGAAGATGAGGGTTGGGGAAACCCTTCGCAGTTATGCCGGTCGGTACTAGGAGCTTTATAATAAGATCGATGAGGGCAATGAGAAGATTGCAGCAAACACTTTCAGGATGGGACTTCCTGAAGATTCCGAGTTAAGGGATTCGCTAACCAAGAAGCCTCCCGAGGATATGAGGCAACTCATGAGGCGTATTGAAGAGTATAAGCAATTGGAGGATGATTGGCTGCAGAACAAAGGTAAGGCCCCGATGATGACTCAACCTCGGCAGAGTGGTTTTCCGCCTAGACCCCGAGGGAACTTACGGATTCAAGAGACGATAGCACAGATGGGGGAGGTAAATGCGACATTCAAAGAGTCGGTGCATAAGATTTTGTACCGAATCAAGAATGAGCCGTATTTTTGGTGGCCAAATAAGATGGGAGGAGACCCATCTAGGAGAAATCAAAGCTTATACTGCACTTACCACCGGGACAAAGGGCATACTACCGAGAAATGTCGAGTGTTGAAAGATCATCTTGGACAATTGGTAAAAGCCGGGTATTTAAAGGAGTTCGTAGTAGATTTAGAAAACCGAGGAGGGGGGCAGAATACTCAGCAGGGGAGAAATGTCCTTCCACCACCGCTCGGGATAATCGAGGTCATTCATGCTATTCCAAAGGGTGTTGCCGAGGTAATGAAGAAGGGGGTGTTGATTGTTGTTCCAGTAGAGGGTTGCTCAGACGCGCAACCATTCGAGAAGAGAACGAAGTTTACACAAGAGCTTATTGCTTTTGGTGACGATGATTTTGGGAGGACAATCCAGCCACACAATGATGCATTAGTAGTCACAGCTCGGATAAATGGCTTCTTGGTAAAAAGAGTAATGATAGACCAAGGAAGCGGAGCCAACGTGATGTATCCAGATCTATTCAGGGGGCTTAGGTTGAAAAACGAAGATCTCTCGAGATATAGTACGCCATTGGTCGGGTTTGATGGCGAGGTGGTAATTCCCGAGGGGAAAATTTCCCTTCCCGTGAACATGGAAGGTAGGGAGGTGGTGATGTTATTTGTAGTGGTTACGTCATTTTCACCCAATACGACGATCCTTGGAAGGCCGTGGATTCATGCAATGGGGGCTATCCCATCTACCCTGCATGTGAAGGTCAAATTCCCTATCGAGCATGGGATTGCCATAGTGAGGGGAAGCCAGCAAGTGGCTAGGCAGTGCTTAATAGCCGCTATAAGCTGGAAGAGCACACAAGCTAAACGAAAAGAGAGAGTCGAAAAGGCGGACCCGTCTAGGGGGGGCCCGTCATAGCAATTACAGGAATCCCCGGACGGGAAGGGGACCGGTTGCGTCGAAGAGTTGGTCAAGGTAAAGATATTACCAGACGACGACAGGTACTTTCAGATAGGAGCTAGCATGGGGGAGGAAGATAAGATAAAGATGCTATTGCTCCTTGTACGGAACGTGGATGTGTTTGCTTGGACTCCGTACGAGGTGCCCGGAGTGGATCCCGAGTTCATCGTCCACAGGCTCAATGTAGATCCGTCGTTCCCTTCAAAGAAGCAGAGGCCGAGGAGATCGGTCAAAGAGCATGTGGAGGCCGTGAGATTGGAAGTAGAAAAGCTGAAAGAGGCTGGGGTAATCAGGGAAATTTTCTTCCCGGAGTGGTTGGCGAACACCGTGGTGGTGAAGAAGAAAAACGGCAAGTGGAGGGTGTGTGTAGACTTTACATATTTGAACCGAGCATGCTTGAAGGATCCGTTCCCTATGCCAAAAATCGATCAGTTGGTGGATGCCACGTACGGACATTCAAGGATGAGTTTTTTGGATGCCTTTCAAGGGTATCATTAGATTGCACTGGCTGCCGAAGACCAAAAAAGATAGCATTCATCTCCCCGGATTGAAGAAAAGGTTGGACAACGTAAAGGGGAGGTGGGCTGATGAACTACCCAGCGTATTATGGGCCTACTGAATGACACCAAGGAGATCTACGGGAGAAACCCCCTTTTCCTTAATGTACGGAGCAGAAGCTGTGATACTAGCCGAGGTAAATCTCTACAGTGCTTGGGTTGAAGGATTCTACCCCGAACAAAATGATAGGTTAATGTTAGAGCAAATGGACTTGCTAGAAGGGCGCCGAGAAGCGGCAACCATACGGCTAGCTGAGTACCAACAGAAACTTGCCCAACGCTATAACAGGGATGTGAAAACAATGGAATTCGGCGCTGGAGACTTGGTGCTACGAAGGGCGGTTGGGAACATGCGAGACATAAATGCTGGGAAACTTGCCTCTACTTGGGAGGGGCCATATAGGGTTACTGCTGTCGCAGGCGTGGGAGCATACTATTTGGAGGACCTAGACGAGAGGCCACTTCCCCGGCCGTGGAACGTCCAAAACTTAAAATTTTTTTACCACTGATCGGTTGTACACAGGAGGATGGTTTCAATGTAATACTGTACATACGCTTTATCAACTAATATGAAATCGATGTTTATTCATTCAGGTACATTTAATTACATTAGCGTTAATTTATCAGCGCAAGACCCACTTAAATAGGAAAGTCCGGAGACTAAGGCAGTTTGGCTTAATCTAAAGACAGAAACCTGTCCTTGGTTCGATGTTCATCACCAAGCAGATGGAAACCTTTCGCAAAACTTATTTTAAGGACAGAAACCTGTCCTCGGTTTGATTTTCATCACCGAGCAGGTGAAAACCTTACGCTGCTTAATCTAAGGACGAAAACCTGCCCTTGATTTGATGTTCATCACCGAGCAGGTGGAAACCTTACACTAAACTTATATAAAGGACAGAAACCTATCATCGGTTCGATTTTCATCACTGAGCAGGTGAAAACCTTACGCTGCTTAATCTAAGGAAGGAAACCTACCCTCGGTTCGATGTTCATCACCGAGCAGGTGGAAACCTTACGCAAAACTTATTCTAAGGACAGAACCCTGTCCTCGGTCCGATCTACATCACCGAGCAAGTGAAAACCTTACGCTCCTTATACTAATGACTGAAACCTGTCCTCGGTTTTGTTTTCATCAACCGAGCATGTGGAAACATCTTTCCCAAAAATTATCCGCATGTATTAAGAATGATTATTACTGACGAGGAGCCAATTCTTTCAGATAATCCTGTTCATGGATTGTCGGCAACTACCCAACCTTTTATAAGTTAAGAAATCATTTTCAATCACAGGGTAAAACCATCCGATTTGTTGAAATACGTAAGTGCTTATAAAACGAAAGGTAAATCGAAGAATGCAACCAACATTCTTAGAGGTTAAAAAAAAATAATATTTGTTCCATCACCACAACCCGATGACGTAAGCAAGCCAAATAAGGTTTGAAAAATATAAATAAAAGTGTATATTTTAGGAATCAAGCCGGGGGGTTGGCAGACTTTGTATGGGCAATGTCTTCAGCGGTCTGCTGGGCTCCGCTAGGTGGCTGAGCATTTTCATCAGGATGGGGATGGCTGGAGGCTTCCATCTCAACCAGCTCCACGTGGGAGTCAATTTGTTCCACTAACTCCCTCATGCTTGCCGTCTCCTCCTCATCAATCGGCTCGAGGGGGCTCTGCACGGCGATGGCGGTACTCGGTAAGGTGATGTAACCGGGATTCCTTAGAGGAGAATCGTCAGGAACCCGCATGGCCTGTAGGGCAGCCAACCAACATTCTTCGTAACCTAGCTTCCGGGCTTCTAGCATGACAGGCTTTGCAGAATTCTCCGCATCAGCGAACCCCTCATTATACCATTTATTTTCGCAGGCCTCCAGCACCACCTTCATGTCAGCCAACTCATCTGCCCGTGCATTATTCAAATTCACCGCTTCAGCTAATTTCTGCTCAATCGCCCCCAGCTTGACCTCCAGCTCCGAGGACTTCTTTTCTGCTGCCGCCCTTTCCTTCTCGGACGTGGCAGCCTTCTTTTTGGCAGTCGAAGCAACCCTGACCTTATCCTTCGCGGTCAACTCCATCACGTCTTTGAGGGCCTTCTCCCGGTCGGCATCCTCGGCCAGCTCCTTCAGCCGTCCGTCAAGTATATGAGACAATTGAGCGGCCTGGTAAAGCAACAATGGTAAGTACAAAAACAGAAATAATGTATATAGAAATCAGGAGGGACTAGAGACTACCGCGATAGTATGCCATTGCAACCTTCTTCCCAGGGACTCGTCTGTGCCATCTTCAAAAGTGTGCACATCATCGGGCAGAAGAAGGCCGTGCACTAAACTTTGAGCGACACGACCTCCCTCACCTTTATCCTACACCCGCAAACTCACGGTCGCAGGAAGGAGTTTACCGTTCATTTGGAATGAAGGCCACCACTCTAGAGTAGCTCGGGAGGAGGACGCCACGTTTGTCACTATCGGAACTGGTGGCTCCTGGATTATGATGCCTCTTGATGGCGGGGGGGGAGTCCTGATTGACGCATCACCCGAGCCGATTCGGGGTTGCTCAGTAACACGTTGCCTTTTCCGGGTTCGTTCGGAAGGAGGAGGAGGAGGGGGAGTCTAACCATGAGCTTGAGGTGGTTGCTGCCGTGCGGTAAGGCGTGCACCAAGCACGAAACGGCTAACAGACATTGTCCTCCTTGTCACCTTGTCTTCACCTCGATCGGATTCGATGTCTGAGGGGTTGATAAACTCGTCGGTTGCTCCTTCGGCTTCTTGAACGGGTGCTTCGGGTTCAACTAGACCCTCGAGCTCAATACAATCCTCGGGTTGAACGGGGGCTTCAGGTTGCACGGGCGCATGCGCCTGCTCTCGACAACGTCGAGACACACGTTCAGCTGACTCGTCCCGTACGGGCGCAAGTTCGTCCGAACACGTATAACGCGGACCGAGATCATGAGCTTCACTGACAGTGAGTTTTGGAGGGAGGAAGTTAGCGTGCCTTACGTCGATGTATGAAAGGAGGGGACTATCAACCAACAAAGCTTGGCTGAATGCTTGCTAAGTAGAATACACAGGATCAACGCCGACGATTAAATGAGATGCTCGGATTTGTCTGTCCCAATGTACAAAGATTTCTGACCTGAGCACAAAATTTAGGTCCCGAACGTGCACTACTATAAGATCCTTCCCAAACCTTCTGCTCTCTACATGAAAACAACACAAAAATTGATTAGTAATTATGTGATCAATTCGAAGGCAACAAATTAATAAACTTAAACCAGAAGTATATATAGGACCGACCAACGTCGCGCAGCGAGAACGCGCAAGGGAGCTCATTGGCGAGCCAGTTGCCGCTTACCCGAACGAACTCCCCAGCTGAGTTCCTATTTGAATCAGGCAGGCACGAAATGAGCCGTACCCTCATGTCTCTGGTTTTTAAGTAATAGTCCGAACCAACTTTGCCGTACAATTTATACATGTAATTGATATCATGATGATTCAGTTGCAAACCGAACAACTAGTTTAACCTACTAACGCAGCTCACCACTCGGTAAAAGTTAGGGGGGAGTTGGTCGGGACACAAACCGTAAAATCTAAGTGTACCTATGACGAGGGGGTCAATTGGGAACCTAATCCCACCCTCAAGAATTGCCATTAAGGGAAAGAAAACAGTATTTGTACCACGACACCTCTGGATGTCAATATCATCCTCATGACAATAGGCGATATCAACATCCGCGAGGACATTGTAGGTGGCT
This sequence comes from Notholithocarpus densiflorus, assembly GCA_030021035.2. Classification (NCBI taxonomy): domain Eukaryota; kingdom Viridiplantae; phylum Streptophyta; class Magnoliopsida; order Fagales; family Fagaceae; genus Notholithocarpus; species Notholithocarpus densiflorus. The sequence continues at coordinate 5,655,880 of JARYZH020000003.1, forward strand.
CTAAAAGTAGCCAGGGAAGCTTCTGAGGAAAGGAGATGAGAATAGCCCATTTTTTAAGATAAGATTCTCAAAACTATGATTATGACAGAATAGAAAGAAATAGAACCAATAGAAGGGAAAAGGAACTTACTGAGGGCTCTAAGGAAGGAGGATTTTCAAGGCTAGAAGACGAAACGCAGAGAGCATATGCTCGACAAAGTGAAAGTTTGAAATATACGGAATGCAAAAATGAAGGAGAGAGTCAGAAAGGGCTATTTATAGAGGTCGTAGGGCGAAATAAATGACCCATAATAATTAGGGGGCGCAAAACCCTACGAATCCTCATCTTAAATTGTCACACGCGTGACGCTTCAGTTCGCGAACCGTTTGACGATGATGACGGTTGAACCAACAGTCAGACGTAACGCACCTTTTGAGGGCGCATTAATGAGTTTCTCAACTGCCCAAAATCCTCCTGTTGAGCTTCTCGGATTGTTATCACCTCGGGGACTCCTTAATTCATTCCCAGTAATCGGGCACGAATCAAGGGGGGGCTAATGTACGGCACCAAGATAACCAGACCCAATATAAGTAGTGGACCCTGACTCATCAACGGGACCCACAGCATATGTGCGGCGATGGGCGATTAGGCCCATTAAGGTTTAACGCCTTGAATGGCCCATAGGCCCAACTCACTTGTCTAAAGCCAACCCCCGAGCCGATTGAAGCCTCCCGATCAAGAAAAAATGCTCTCAGATCAACATCTCTTTTATGACCGGCAATGTCTTGGGGAATATCGCGGCCGAGCACATCTACTGAAGTAGAAACCATTTCCAAGGTCACTCCCACCTAACACCACTTACAACAAACAACATTGGACCTCCTATTACACTAACCACAGGAGTAATCATAGCTTGTCCACTAATTTTGGGCTATAAATATGAGAACTAAAGGAATGAAAGGGGTTGGAAAATGGAGAGAAGAAACTTAGGGTAAAGGGAGCAAGGGAGCAATAATAGAGCAATAGTCGTGAGAGCAGAGAAAGTCCAGGAAGAAAGGGTGTCATTAGGTCTTGGTGTTAGGAGCCATCCAAAGTAGGAAACCCAAAGCCCACACTACAAATAAGTTGTGAGCCCAAAGAAGTGACAGCCTATTAGCCTCATTTTGGGTACGTACAATAGCTATATTAAATTTTCTATATTGTAGATGAAAATCTTAATGATATTACTCATCATCTTGACAAGAAATCTCAAATATAAATGTTTTTAGTATCTTATCCACTACTAACACTGAGTGGTTTTTTCATAAGTTCACTATAGATTTCCTTAATAATTATTTCTAAACCTAACATTTTGTATTTTATTCTAAAGTTGTTTTTAACTTTTTACCTTATTTGCTTATGTAAAGCTTTTTAAAATCCTCAAAGAATTTTAGTATAACAATAATTTTGCCAGCTTTCAAAAAAAAAAAAAACTACTTCCAACAAAAAAGTTAATCCTAAAGCACACTTCGTTTATAAGTAATTTTATTTCATGTATAACATGTACACACATTTTCTTTTCTACTCTTGTGAAATCAATTATTAAACTAGTATATTATTAGAATTAAATATCGAATTAACTTTTATCTTTTAGTGATTTTTTTTTATTTGTATTTGAAAGCTCGATTATGTGTGAAAACACAAGAGCTTGTTTAGACCCCCAAATTAAAAATTACGGCTAGATTGCTTTTACTCTAATTTATCTAAGTGCGGAAACAAAAGTAAATGAAGCGCAATCAACCGATACTACTCTAGTGCATAAACATGAACAACAAACAATAAAAGTAAAGCACAAGAGTAAGGGAAGAGAGATGCAAACATAAGATAACACACCGATGTGTTATCGAAGAGGAAACCGAAGTACTCGACGAAAAACCTTTCTGCCGCCCTCCAAGTGGTAAATCGATCCACTAGACAATAAGTTAAGATACACGAATAGTAAGAGACCCTTAAAGCCTAATCTACCCAATGTACCTAAGTCCTCCAAACTCCTACTCCAACAAGGCTTCTCGGAATCGTTCTTGTCTACCTTTCCAGATCCCGCAATACGCCCGATTGCATCCACCAAGTCTTACCGGCTTCTTTTGGAAAATCCCCAAAACTTCTCAAGCTCTAAAACACTCTCTACACTCTAAAAAGGTGTGGGTTGTGTTTGGGTACAAATCTCCTCTTAAGGTATGACAATGGGAGAGGGAAGGAGAAGAGGCTATAATGATTTCTCACTAAGGATGGGTAGCTCTCTCTCTAAAAGATGAGTGTGTGTGTTGTAGAAACCTATCTATGGTTTTTCTCTCTGAATAGCCTCCTTTACATTTGTGGGTAATGAGGGTATATATAGTATGAGTGAAGAGTAAGAAAGTCACACTTAAAAATCCTCCAAGTAAAAAGTCTCGCGGGTATCTCACGGGAAGGCCTTACCCACGAAATACTCGCGAAATTGACAATCTGGCACGACTTTTCAGCTTCCAATCATGTGCTTCTCACGACTTTTCGCAGGAACCCTTCTCGCGAACTTTTCTCAAGAACCCTTCTCGCGAACTTTTCGCGAGCTAGTCGCAAAATGTACTGATCTTCATTTCATGCTCGATTCTTCACTAACTTAATACTAAACCCAATACAATAAAATCTCACAAAATACAAGGAACAAAATTAAAGCAATTACAACACTTTTTATCATGGAATAAAGCCAACACAAAACATAGTTGTAAATCACAACTTTACAGTATTGAACGAAATATGGAAAAGAAAATGTTAAAAAATATGTTATTATTATTGTTTTTTTTTGGTATGCGAAAAAATTGAGGTCATTCCAGGTTGACCCGACCCATCAAAGTTCTAATCCAAACCCAATCTGAAGTTCTAAAATAAATCCAATCAACTCAAACCCTGATCCAATAAAACCAAATCCATTTGCCTAGTCTATACAAGCAAGGACGTAGCTAATTATGGACATTGAGGTTTAAGGGGGGCAATCCCCCCTCCCTCATTTAAAAAAAATAAATAAATACTAGTGTGTGATATATATATATATATATATATATATATATATATATATATATATATAGAGGTACTAATTTTAACAATTTGGTTCAATAAAATTATACTTGGTCACCTCTTAACAATATTGTTGATCTTTTTAATGGCCATAAAAAAAATTTATAGATTCAAAATCTAAAACAAAATTAACAAGACAAAAACAAAAATAGCCTACCAACAAAAATTACCAATAGCAATGCTAAAAAAAAGTTAAACCCAGTAAACCAATTTTACCCGAACAAACAACATGACCCAGCAACAATTCTCATTTGTTCCTTAGTCATTACCCGTCAGCAACACATGTCAAGTTCCCTTTTGTAAATAATTGCATTGTAATGTATTAAAAAATAATGATTTTGAGTTTATTATCTTAGTTCCGGTTCATTGTATTTTTTTTTTTTTTTTGCTGAGACCGGTTCATTGTATTAGGATATGCTCGTAATACAAATAAAATAGTTATAATCTTATTTTTAGTAATCTTGTTGTGTAAATAAAATAAACTTAAGATTAATCAAAGTGTTGGAATAAATTTTAGTTTATTCTATATACTCTTCAATCGGTCACGGTGGCAAATAAGTTTTTTATAGTAAAATATGTAATCTTCAACTTCAAGAACTTTCCATTGTAAAGCTAGACCATCAAATGCCCAAACCACATTAAATCTATTGTGTTCCTTTTCTCTTCTTTGTTTTTTCCTTTTTTATTTCTTTTCAACATGGTATCAATCTTTTCAATATGATTTTAGACCATTGTTTCAAACAATAATTAATATATAAAAAAGAAGTGGTACCAGAATTTGATTGCTATAGTCTTTGGCCTTTTCGTTTATACAAGCCGCCCCTAGTCCCCTACATTTAAGTCGGTCGGTGTGGGGGCAAGAGTCCATGAATGGAGCTTCCACTCAATCTTCTAAGCTTGTAAAACCCCACAAATATGTCAACACGTAATGAAGTCGGCATTTGTGAAGAAACAAAAAAATTTGCACCTTCTCATCATCAAGGACGATAAAGACAGCTTAACAACATTTAGATTTTGGTTGAAAACAAAACATATTGGTGAAACCTGGGTGTCACATAAACTTGTTTATGGACCCTATTTTTAGTGTCACAAAAACAAAATATTAACGATAGAATAGAGTGTAAAACGAAAACACGTTTATGGGCTTTATACAATTGTCTTTTAGGTTCTAGCATATTGTGGCTTGTATATCCTAAATTGTGTCTTCCACTAGAAGAACCACGTGTGTGTGTTGGAGAGTCGTTTGGCGGTTTTTCATTATTAAACTTCATTGATGTTGATTGATGGTAACAATTACATACATTATGCAAAGTGCATAATAAGATAATTTATTTATGTAGACTAAATTGGTAGTTTTATACTTTCTTCCACCTTCAAATATTGTGGGTATTGGTCAAGGGTGGAAATTCAATGTGGGAGTCTATGATTGAGTGGTCTAGACTAGAGCTTGTGATTAGTCAATGATTTTGGGATTCTTTGCCTGATAGGGTGGTCTATACTTTAGAGATATATTGTGATTAGTCAAGGATTCTAGGATTCTTTACCTTGAATAATATTTGATGTCAAATTGTTTTTTCATATGTGGAAGATGTCTAATCTGGCTATGCTATAAAATATTAAGCCTCCGTGAGGACCAATACATTTTTCTCATAATTCTTTAAGCCGTGAGCTATCAGCTATGTATAGTAAAGTAACCCAATCTTGAATGCTCTGGGAATTTCTGGAATGATGCTTTGCTCGAGGGCCTAAGAATTTGGTGCCAAACCTACGGTTTAATAGCTCAAAATGCGTATGATGATTGCTCCAACTCTGCTCAGAAGAGCACGCCAAGTGATAATCATAGGGACTCGATAATGATAGTGTTGAAAATAAGTAATGCAGGAAATCCACACACGCACACAAATAATGTTAATAATAGTAACAATGACGCCAAACTTGGTTGTAACAACTATAACTTCCATTAAAAAAATTAATATGATTATATATTTTAATATTTTAACTATTGGATTAGATTATATGTTCATTATATTCTTAATATATATGTCAATTTTCATGACAATCAAATGTTGTTTACTGTTCTCTCCATAAACTTATTCTTTATGCATAATTTTATACTATAAAAACTTGAAATTTAAATATTTAATTGATGACATACCTAATAATCTTTGATTGTCTGAAAATTTTGCAAACATAGAGGATATAAGAAGAATATGTTATCCAATGGTAGATTCTTCAAAATTAACATCCAATAAAAAGATATTGAGGCGGGCCAGACGGCTATTATTTAGTTAGAAAAATGCCATTTTTTCCATTATATAATGTGATTCTGAATAAATAAAATCCACTATTTGTTTCTACTCTAAAAAAAAAATTCATATAATTTTTTATTTTTAGTTTTTGAATTTTAAACCTCCAAAGGATCATGCATTTGGCCTAGCTTATTTATCTATTTCTTTTTAAAGTTTCATCACTCTTCTTTACATAAAATTTGTTTTTATCCAAAAAAATAAATTAATGAATTTAAGCTTACCAAATACACATTCATATCAATCTGAATCCTGATTACCTAAATACCAAAAATCCTTGTAGTTTAACACTTTCTGTGTTTTCGAGTTTTTCAAATTTCTCCGTGTTATAACTTGTAATGATCAAATTATCAAAATAAATAAATAAAAAGAGGCTTCGAAGGAATAAAAACTCGCCCATCAATGAAGACATACCATGATATGACATAGTATATGCTGAATGGATCAACATCAATTCTTGGCTTCCCATTTAAGAACTAGTCACAACCTCACAACCTCACAGCCCCCAGGCACGCGTTATATGACTTGAAAAATGTTTCTCCTGTGCATAATTTTTTAAGAACTGAAATTCAACGTGTCCATTAAATGAAAGTTGGAAGATTCATAGTTGACCACTTAAGATTGAATTAGTAGTAAACTAAAGACTGCAGAGACTAGAACATACATATACCCAAGTGAGCAACTTAGGCAATCTAGAAGCACTGGCTGCTGAGCCAGGCTTTTTGGGTGATGACCATTACCCTCTCCCAAATGATGGTGGGCACTATCAAGAGGAGAGCATTAATTGTAGTATCGTACTATAGGAAAAAGGAGATTGCAAGAATGCGGTTTATCTTGTGATTTTAGTATACAACATAAATTCAAGAAAAGGAGCAAATGATCTACAATTCCTACAGTTTGATTGCTCAAGCAAAGGTTGCCAAGGATCTTGTATAGCAAGCACTTTACGATGTTTTCAACAAGGACATCTAGAGATTGTTTGGTTAAAGGAAAAAAGTGCAATTTTCTGTATTTATTTTCAGTTTTTTGTAAGCCCCCTGCCAAAAAAAATAAAATAAAATAAAAAAGAAAAGGATTGGTTTACTACTAAGTTTTCATTTTTAATGTCCTAAAAAGTGGATTTGAGTACTAAAAATGAAAACGAATTTTGGGCGTCTTCAGATTCACTAAAAACGAATACAATGGCATTTTCATTGCTTGGTGAAAACTGACTGGGACCTGCTTACTAAACTGAAAAGTGTCTAGCTCAAGTCCACTCAATTAGACTTTGATTTAACGAGAATTAAAAGAGAGCCAACAGCTCTTTCTGGTGGGACTACCTTCATTGAAGAAAACACAGATATTTTCTCCATTCTCACCATCTACTCTTATCTCTCTTGGGCTCTCTTCTCCCTTGCTCTCTCTCTCTTTCTCCAATGGTTATGTGTTCTTGATGTTTGTTTTGTTTGGGTTATGGGTTGAATTTTAGTGAGTTTCTAAGGGTTATTCCGCTTTCCTCATGGGTTCTTTGGCAGTGGATTTCAAAGGGAAGATCAATGGATCTTGGTATGTGAGTTTTCTGTTAAGCAATAGCCAAACAGTTAAAGGGTGTATATCATAATCAAATTATATATTCAAATCAGGTTTCAAAACAAACTCACGTGTGAAAATGGGTTTTTTCTTTTTTTCTTTTCTTTTTTTTCTATATTTAGATTCTGGATTTATATACTGAAAAGTGAAAATGAAAAGTGAATACACAATTTTTAAAAACCAAACAGCCTCCTTAAGGTTCAAATCCCACAAACCCAACTATTGAATTAAATAAAAAAAATAAAAAAGATGCTGGCAATGGTTAATTATGGAAATCAAAGAGCTTCCCAAGAGATTTCAAATGAAAATATGGTATTTTAAAGCCCATATACAGAACAATGTATACTTCGGTTTCATAAATATTGCAAAATGACACGCCAGTTAATACTCGGAAAAGGGTCATACTACACAGTATTACCGCCTGAAATTGGGAGGGATTGTATCCTCACCTGGCTTCTGAACACACTGTTGCTCAAGACTCTTGCACCCACCATTGGTTCAAGCTTACAAGACTTGCAAACCAAAATGCAAACATTATCTGCTCTATGTGAACATTTTTTAGCTTGAAACTTCAAAGTAAAAATTTCCTTGAGTTTAAAGCGTCATAGCTCATAAGTGAGCCAAAACATACCACATATCCTTGAAGGCTGCAGCTATCAAATATCAATACAAATACCTACACTCACATAATCACTACCATAATGTACAGATGTTTTATACGGCTCCAATATACATAAGAACTTCTTCACCTAACAAGGATAATTAGATTAGAAGAACTCTATGTAGCCTTGCCTTCGAAGCCCATGGATCTACTATCCCTGGACTTAGTATATACACGATGACGTCGCTCTCTTGCATAAATAACCCAGAAGATCAATGAGAACATTACAGCTGCAGATACCAATACTAACCCAACATAGATCCATTCGCTATATTTTCGCAGTCCAGGACAATGGTCTCTATCAATGTCTGTGAACGTGGTCCGCACAAATGTGCAGTCTTCCAGATCAACCAGGAATGGAGTATAATGATACAAACCATAGCTCACATTTACAGCAGCCGCCATCTGGTTGTAGTAGGTGGGGGTCAACCGGCCAGTTGTGGTACAAATATCAGATGCTGAAACTTGACAAACATAATTCTTCCACACCTGATTGAAACAAAGGTTGGAAGTTTGATTAATTCTACATTCACCAAACACTGATATGTGTGAAGGACAAGGAGATAAGTTTTGGACACGTGAGAGAAGCAAAGGGACATTTTGAGAAAGATATTCTCACAAATTTATTGATCAGCCCCTATATATAAGTACTTCAATCTCTTTGAATCAAACTCTAGAAAACATATGATCATATACCTATAAAGGTTTCACAAGCCAAAAAAAAGTTGCCAATTTTGGAACTTGACAATTATACTGGATATTTATATATTACTATCATTTAATTGGAAAACGAGTTGCCAAAAACTATGGGATACACTAAAATGGGACCATTAGATACTAGAGGAAAATTACCAAAAATGATGACTTTTACTAAAAGTAGGACATGGTACAGAATTTGCTTAAGCCAGGCTTTCCATGGTGACCAAAACTAACCAAAATCCTTCACATGAATACTTAATGCACTTCCAAACTAAAATTCCAATACTTAGAGTTAGTGGTATTACCTCTGGAGCTTTGCTCAAGTTCACCTCACCAGTTGCACATGTCCTATTCGTCAGATTAGAATAAAAAGGATTGCAAAGAACAGGCATCAATGGGCCAGATTGGTTGTAATATATGGGAAGTCTGGGAGTGGGAGGGACATTAGCATTAGCAATTTTGGTGATCATGGTGTTAACCACAACAACAAGCTGGTTGGTGACATTTTTGGATTGTATTAGGGTTTGTTGGGCAGTTGCATTGTCCACGCATGGGAGTATATCATCTAAAGCTGTATGTGCAGTCGGATGCTGGACCCATTCATCCATTGCAACACATGTATCTGCCACCACACTGATGCATTTATGAAAAGAAGTTAGACCCAGAGATTACACGAGCAGCAGAAACAAACTGATGAATTATGTAATATAGTAAACAATTCCATATAACCAATTTTACTAAAAAATAATAATAATAATAAAAAATAAAAAATAAACCATATAACCAATTCATTTTATAATCATTGAAGCTGTGTTTAATTGATCTTTGAAGACAGACTGATGAATTAAATAGAACAGGGATAACTTCCTTAAAATAAAAAAATTAAAAAACAAAAAGATGAAGAAAGATAGCATTCATCTGGACACTGAATTTTGGGATAAATGTATAAATTATGCTTTGGTATTTTTATTTTTACTTCCTAAGTTCACTACCTTAAACTTTCAAAAAAAAAAATCATAAGGAAAAATATATTCATTCACAGTTTTTTTTTTTTTTTGTGGGGGGGTGTGGAGAAGAAGAAGAAGAAGAAAGAAATCCTTTCTATTATTATGTTATCTTTGTATGCAGAGATATGAGGATGGCCTTTTCTGGTCTGTGTTCTATAAATTTCTTTAAAGATAAGCTTTTATGTTCATTAATTGAGAATTGAGCAAGAATTTCAGGGTCACAATATTCTGCTACTAACTTCGTGAAGAGTTCCTCAGATTTTAAAAAACAAAAATTCATTGAGAAGTAGGATGATGATGTTTAAGAAACTTTTACATTATACACCAGCATAGGTTTATACCTCATAGCATCTGAGATGAAAGAAACATGTGTACAAACTATTTCGAAGAATAATAAAATTGGCCATCAGAAAAAATAACCTGATAAGTCATAACAATGCTATAAGACAAAATTAAGATCAATAATGAATTCAGAAGCACAAGAAGACAAATGCAACACGCGAGAAAACAGAGCTACAAAACAAATTGTAGAACATTTTTTTTTGTTCTTTGTTCTTTTTTCCCCCCAAATTTGCAAAATGATATTTGTTTGCTTGCCATATGATAAGTGGTATTGAACCACTCACTATTCTGCCCATGGTAACCAATCAAGAAAACATTTGTCCCATAGTTGGTTCTTAGAAACCAGAAACAGTTGAACAACATATTAAAGACAGTAAATGGATCAGTGAATATGGTTATGAAGAACACCAAGCTTTACTTGCTACAGGCAAAGGCTAAAATTTACATTTTGAATGTTTCAGTGAAAAGTGCAACATAGACAATAAATAAATAAAAATACTAAGCAAACAGAACTTACTTGTGGAGGAGGAGAAATACGCCACATAAAATGAATGTGCCAGCAACAAGAAACCACCCAATCATCACCAAGCTGCAGTCATTACATGTAAGTGTTCAATGACAAAATAAGACAACAAAAACAGATCTGCTTCCAAAATAGTAAGTGAATATAAACAGAAAAAGGTTAATGTATATATCCCTTACAAGTAGACCACGGGTTGCATCCCGAGAACAGAAAATACTGCAACAAATAGCCAAAACAATAACATAAATAATAAGATATGAATATAACAAGTCATATCTTAAAAATAGTTTGCCTCTACTTTAAGAAGACAGAAGACTTACAAAATCCAAGAAATGCCAAGAAAAGCATAACAGCTGCAACAATAACAAGAGCCAGTCTCCTGTTGAGGGGATCAAAATAAATGTTATCCAAAAGCATTTAGAGCACCAGAAAAAGAAAGTTGTAAGAGCTTAGACTTACACACTATTCAGGACACCTTGTATATTCTTTGAATTATCAGAAGTAGTCTTAGAAAGAGTGCTAGCAGAAGAGTTGATCTTTGTTTCAATACTGTCAATGTTCTTCAGGACATCTGATGGCAGAAATATAGAATCCACACCAACCTTCTTAGCTGCAGAAAGATAATCGGACACAGTACTGAGGTTTTTAGCAACGGCATCTGCCTGATTCACAACATAATCGAGTGTGTTGGTTGTGCTGCTGTGGAACTTCCCCTGACCAGTGTACAGAACAATGCATCCAGCACTGAAATTGTAAGACAAAACATTGAGGAAGTCAGAGATTACTAATTCAAAAAATCATATAATGGAGCATAAAGCATACGTGAATGTACTCTTTGTAGAGAGAATCAAGAGAAATACATTGCTGCAAGGGTGAACAGGACGAGAAAAATAAGGGAGAGAGCATAGGCAATTCGAGAATATCCATAAGGCTCTCTTGGACAACAGCAATAGCAGCAACAGATGAAGAACAAGCTTATCCCAAAAACCAAAAACCAAACAGCAGCAATGGCAAAGAATGGAGCTGCGGTAAAACCTACAGACTGCATTTAAAAATTATAATTAGAGTTAAAATCAAAGAAGTCAGTCGCTCAAAGGATTCTATTTGATAAAATAATGACCAGAATTAATATAGGATAAGAAAACAAACAAGCAACGAAGTAAAAGCAAATCCCAAGTAATATAAACCAGTACTATTTTTTCAGCATAATACTCTATAATAAAAGTTAGACGAAAGAATCAACATCTAGGCAGGGTGGCTTACAAGACAAAATCTTAAGCTTCCATACTAGAAGATGACAAAGATGCAGTCTGCTCTTTGATTCCAAGGAGGACGTGCCTCTCATACTTTTTTCAAAAACCTTTTTTTTTTTCTTTTTTTTTTTTGGTAAAAAAAACCAGATGGAATAATAGACTATTATGGATTCTAAGACTACAAACTTTCGAAACTTTTTACAACAAAAAAGGACTATTGGAAATCAAAATTGCACTGTAGTGACTAGTGATTCACAACCCAGATGAGATACATCATATAAATCCATTATAGATTACAGAATTTAAATGTTCACATTTCTAACAAAAAAAGGCAAACAAAGCAAAACCCAGATGAAATTAATTCAACTATTCAAGGAATTAAGACAAGAAAAACAAAACCCAGAAAGAGAAAAATAAAATTAATAAATGTTTAAGAAAAAACTCACAGCCCAGTAATGTTGATTGCTGATATTCCAACCACCAGGGTAGCGGTTAAAGCTATCAAGAGGGTCCTTCCTGTACGTCCTCTTCTCTGCCAATATCAGAGACGAGTTTCCTGTACTGCTCTCCTCTGCAACTGACCTCCTTGTGTTCCATATGACCACCCCACCATATTCTCTCTTAACAAATGCGTCTATAACACACACACACACACACACAAAGACATAGATTCACAAAACATGTTTCTTGCAACAAAAAAAACAAAAACAAACAGTACTGAAGCAAAATTATTACCTGGAATGTGCAGAGTGTTATGGACATGAGAGTTTGCAAAGGATGAAGATATGGAAAAGAAAAGGAAGAGAGAGAAAGAGAGAAGAAAAACTGATGGGTTTGATCTAAAACATGACATTATGGCTTGGATTGTCTCTCGCTTAACGTTTCCACAGGCAAAATATTTGCAGAGAGAGAGAGAGAGAGAGAGTGTTTATGCGTGAGTGTCTGTGTATTTATCTGAGTTCTTTTGGTTTGGCACACGAAGTTTACGGTTTTGGGTCCGTGTTTGATTCTGGCGTTTTGACGAAAATACCCTTGTGTGCTTTTGTGAAGGTGAAGATATTCCTTAACCTTTTTTCTTTTTTCTTTTGGAAATAAAGGCAAAGTTTTGTCATAAATGGTGTGACTCAAAAAAAATGTGTGAATATGTTGTATCTTGAAATCCAAGATAAATAGGTTGTAGCGTTTATATTAGGTAAACTTTCAAAAAATAAAAAAATAAAAGTTAAGAAGTGTGTTCCAATTAACTCAATTGGTAATTTTTTTTTTTTTTTTTTTTTTTTGTCAAAGAAGAGATCTGAGATTTGAATTTTGTTTACACCAAAAATTAATTAATGTTTTAGGCTAATGATGAAAAGTAATTATCACAAAACAGACGTCATATGTTAAAATTCTATAATAATAATAATAATAATAATAAGGGGACTAAGAAGGATGAAAATGGTGCTTATGATATCTAGCACGAGTTTTCTATCTTATTCAAAATAATGATAAGAATAATAAATTTATGTCAATGAATAAATTTTATGTCATTGTGCTATAATCCAGATGGTTGTGATTTATATATATAAATATATATATATATATATATATATATATAAATAAGGTAAACTATAGGTTCAAAAGAGCGCAAATGAGAAAGGAGTCATGACTTCACCCAATCTCATTTGTTAATTAAGATTGTAAGCTAAAAAAATAAAAACCCTATTTCCTTTAAGTCCAAAGGTCTATGAGAGCATTAGCATCAACCTCAGTTACTTTGACCCAAAAAAAAAAAACTTCACTTTTATTACTTTACCTAATATACTATTCATAGACAATTACATCATCCTCAATATTCTACTTCTACTCAAATATTGGTGATTAATGCAAAATCAAGTTTTATAGACAAAATGCTCTAATTTGAGCTGGTTCGAGTAATGCGGGACCTGATCAAAGCTAGAGCTAGAGGTGAACAAAGAAACGAAATGTATTGGAAAAGCAGAGATTTATGTGGATTTTTTTTTTTTTTTAAACCGTATTTTGCTGTGATTTGTGTGGGATTTTGGTTAAGGAAGAGATAGGCGAGAAATATTAGTGATTAATAAAATAGTAAAAAATAATATTTTTATGGAATAGATAGAGAAGTAGATAGCGGGATTATTCAAAATGATTAAAGTAAAACAGAAAACAGTAATATTTTATTTCCATTTTGCCAAAATTTTTGTCTAAATCGATATAAATGATCTAAGGATTTGAGAAATAATTGTGACCATGTTTTTTTTTAAGCTAAATTATTATTAACCATATGTCTGAATCATGAGTTCTTTTCACAAGACATAACAATATGATTAAGTGGTTCTAAGTCTCTCTTGGCATTCAATCAGCCCAAAAAGAAAGTCTCTTTAATATGCCGCAGCTTCAAAGAGAAGATGACACCTTCCTTATAACCCAAGTTTAACTTTAAGACATGCTATAAAAGTTTCCAAAATTTGGAGAGTCCCTTTGCTTGATCTGCCAATCAAATTTGGTATGGTATCCACTTTATATGTAAACACCTACAAATATGAATTTAACTCTACTTTATTGCCCCATAGTCATGCATAAGAAGGTTAACTAGGTCAATTTACGTAAAGGGTTCGATCCCTGCCTACACCAACCACAAACTGGTGTCTTGATTTGATGATAAATATCAATTATTAAGAGTGAGCGTCATAAGTTAAAAATTATCTCTAAAAAATATATATAAAAAAAAAAGTCAATGTAGGTGTAACTAAGGGGAGGATACTAAGCAATGGACCATCTAAAAAGCAAAGCTCGTAAGTCATAACGCGGCATTATGATTGCAAAATCCGCAATATAGCTTCACCAGCAACTTTCTAATAAATGAGTTAGGAGATTTATTTAGCAGTATAAGATATGTATTGAGTTCCTTTCCAACCACCGCAAGGAAGAGACATTTCAAAGAAAATTTGCACATAAGTTAGTTGTGTGTCGACATCGAACCCAGAAAGAATTACTAAAAGCAAAATGATAGATTGAGTGTTGACAAAGAGTAATGGTAGGAACATTATAGAATACTTTGAATCATGATAGAAGTGTGCTCTCTTTCTTTTATGTAATAGTGAACTTCATTAAGGAAATTCATTGAAAACCTATAGTCCATATAAGAGAAGTATGCTATAATTTTCTCATTACTACTTTTATTAGAACTTTTTTTTTTAATCATATCAAGATTTGTGAAAAATTGTGTCTCTAACCTTACACTTAGACAAATAAAAGAAAAGCCTTAAGGAAAATGCTAAGTTACAATACAAATTTTACAACATAAAACTTACAAATTAATGTAGCAATGAATGTAATTGGTAAGCTTCCACCACCAAATAAATAAATGTTTGAGTTACTTTTTGTGATAGGTGACACATAATTTTGCAAGCTTAATCCAATCCATGAATAATGGAATCACTTTTTTATTTCCCCTCTTTATGTTGAGCATCTCTAATCGAATAGAACTGCTAGGTAACCAATTGTAAGTCTATAGTAAAATTGGTGATATTCCTCTTTATGCTCACTAGTTATTTTTTTATTGATATGATGCATGGTCTCAAAAACAACCAAAACATTATCAGTGATGAGATGTTCTGACATAAATACACTCATTAAAAAAAAAAGGTGCACAACCATTTAAAAAAATATATAATTTTATAAAATTTTGGGCCTTTACAATGGGGGACAAGGCCTTTTTTCCTAGGGGTAGACACTTTTGTGGTGAGGGTCTTGCCTAGGCCTTGGATCGGTTCTGCCCTCGAGAAAATAGTCAAATATTTAAAAAAGTCTTGATATTATCATTTCTTAACCGAAAAAGAGAGAGAAAAGAATGGTGTAACTTTAAATCATAGTCATCAAAATCATATCGAACCAACAATTGGGTTGTTATATCTATTCTTTGAACCATATAAATTTTTGTGTTGGTATGAAATAAATATTAGATTTCCCAAAAAAAAAAAACAAATTTAACCATAAAAAATGGAGGCTATTTAAAAAAAAAATTCAAATTACACGGTTTTATTCGAAACATCTAGTTTTTTAATATTACGTTATTTTGATGAAATAAACATATTTTTTCTTCAATTTTATAATTTTATTTATGAGCTCTAACCATTTTACTTTTGACCTGAAATAAGTAGCTAGAAAATCAATTCAACTACTATATTTTTAGTATTTTATTTAAATTTTTCATTAGATTTATGTTTGAGTAAATTTTCTGAACAGTAATAATTTATATATTTCAACATTTGGTATACTTGTATTTATATTTAAAATAAAATTGGTTTTTTTTTTTCATAGTTTATCTTTTTTTTTTATGTATTCTTTAATTTATTTATATATTTTTTACAATATATTAGTTATTAACTAGTAGTTGAGCCAATGACCCAACTGTTGAACTAGTGAACTATCATACATGTCCTTTGACGGTTCGATACCCAAGGTTGGTCAAATAATTATGCTTTTAATAATTTTAAGGACTTGTAGGTTCTAGTTAGCTCAACTGGTAAAGTGTCTGATGGTTGAATAAGAGATTTGGGGTTCAATCCCCGTCTACACCAAAAACCAATTGGTGTCTTGGTCTGATGATACAGAGCATCATCAGGAGCGGACGCCATAGGTTGAAACTTTCTCAAAAAAAAAAAAAATTTAAGGACTTGCTAATTTTTGTTTTGGATAAAATTTACTCTTATGTGATTTGGCATTATCACAATTCAATCTTGAAACTTTCAATTGTTACATTTGACTCTTTAAACTCTGGGTTAATATGAAAACACCACATTTTTTCCAAATTAACTAATTCTATATTTTGTGCACATATTTACCCTTGATCGTCTTTCTTTCCCCTCTTCCTTCAACTTCTAAAAGATTGAAGTATCAAAATTTAATACCAAAATTCAAAGAAAACAAAGAAAAACAAAATATACCAAATTTTGCACTGTATATTGGAATGTGGACAATAAATATACAGGAATTTGTCTTTCTATGTCCAAACTAACCATTTAGGGTTATAAATGAGTCAAGTCGAGCCAAGTACCAGAAGTTTAACATTATTCATTTATTTTTATTTTAATACGAGCCAAAGTTGAGCTCAATAACAAACTAGATCATATATTCAAGCTTCATTTAATTTTTTTTGTCGAAAAAACTCGAGCTTGTTCACAAGTTACTTAAATAACTTATTATTTTTCCATACTTAAATAACAAATGCCACAATTAAACATTTATATCTCTTCACAAATTCCATCAAATAAAATACAATAACTATAGGGTTTCATTTGTTATTTTTGAAATTATAGAATTTAGTCTCTCTCTCTCTTTTTAAAGAAGAAATTATAGAATTTAGTCCGTTAGACCTTATAAATAATAGAGTTAAAAAAGAAAAAAAAAATTCCCCTCCCCACCCAAACTAAATGTAAGGCTATTTTAGACTTTTAGTCCTTTGATTCAATTTTGTAGTGCACAAAGCCACAAAAGGACAAAAGACGTAATTTTGCTTCCTGATATATATAATTTGAATATATGGGGTGTTTTGGACATAGTACCGAATAGACAGCTGTAGTGTTGTATTTGAGTGCACATGCAAATGCAATAAAACAAACAAAACAAACCACAGAGATATATAGCCGCGTCCCACTTCCTCCTTCCCCTCTTCTCTCTCCCTCAGAAACTGACCGCCTCACCTTTTTGTGTTTTCGTTTCATTCTCTCTCCAAACGTGTCCACCATGTTCTACATAAAAATAATATATATATATTTATATATATATTTATACTAATTTTCATGGTTCAAACTGTCCTAGGTGTCAATCATTCTGAAACTTTGGTACAATCCAGCGTCGGTCAAAATGGCTAAGCACCGCTATTTGATGAAATTTTTATAAATTTATTTTTTATTTGCAAAATAATTAGAGATTACTATTTTTTTTTTTAATTCAAGTTTGTAAAACTCGAGTTTGCTGTTTAATTGAAACTTCACAAATTCGAATTCCATATAAAATAGCACAGTAAGCTTGAAAATTATTTTTTCAAAAAACTTGTGTTTTTGAAACTCGAGTTACACGGTAAATTCGAATTTTACAAGCTCAAGTTTCGAAAATGTGGTAAATTGCTAAAATTTCACAAATAGTAATATATTGTTAAATATTTTACTAAATAGTAATATATAGTCATTTTGGCCTTCCAGAGTCACCATATTCCATATTTTATGAGATTCTTTATTTTTAAGATTAGAATAAAATACAAATATTCCAATAAATAAGTTTTATTGCTTGCTATTTGCTAATAATATCTAGCTAGAGATGGTATTTACTCAAAGATTAAAAAGAAAAATATCGTGGTTCAATGTCATATTATTATGTCTCAGCAAACAAAATAAAGGGTGTTATTATTAAGGGTTCTTTTCATCTTTTTTTTTCGTTCTTGAATAAGATGGGTTTTGAAGTTTACGGATAAATAAGACGGAATGATGGATTTTTTTGAAATTTGAAATATGAGTAAAGTTGAATCACAAGTTTCTAGCTTTAGGACTTACTAGACGTAGTACGTACACATCAATGGGACCATAAATCCGTTTCTTTCATCCACTTTGGCATGTCGGGTGACACTGAAAATGTGCTACAAAATTTTGAATGTGTTGTCGGGCCCAAGCTTTTTAAATCATTTCAATTTGTCTTTGCTATGAGTCACCAGCAGCAGCGAAGTGAAACCAACGTTTTAGCCAAAATTATAAATAACGGCTCCAAAACAGCACAGCAGTGCTGAAAAAATCGAGATCAAGAGATGACACACAAGCAGATGTGAATTTTTGACGTGTGAATGAGTGTGTTCTTAGTATTATTCGACTTTAACAAAATATTAATATATAAATATTAGTTCAATGAAAAAAAAATCATTTTATGAGTTTTTTTTTTTGCACTAAAATATTTCCCAGTGTTCATGTGATGGCTTTTTCATTTTTATCTTCCATACAAGTGTCAAGCGTAGATTAGTTTTTTTTTTTTTTTTTTTTTTTTTTTTTTTGAGAATGAGTGTAATTTATTTAGATTTAATTGTCACATTTAAACAGCATAGCTAGAGTTTCTAACTTTCTATGGTGGAAAAATTCAATCATAGGGGTTTTATTGAAACTTTTTAAAAGATACGATTTAATTTAATCCCATCCGCAAAATAAATGGAAAATTTCATAATTTGCCCAAAATTTTATGTGGACATGAAAGTTAACTTTTGTCACTTAACCATTTATTTAATGAAAATTATGATACTTAATAACAAAAAAAAAAAAAAGAGCTATTTTTATTTTTTAACTTTAATTGTTTGGACGTTGGATCATGCAACACGGTTTGATTAGCCCATTTGATTCAAATTTGATCGATTGTGTATCAAGTGTGCAACAAAAATTATGGATTGCATAATTTCTTAATGTGTGATGGTTTGTTATTATTATTACTTACTATATAACTTGCGATAGTATATCAATAACTAACGATGAACTTCAAATAGTAATTTCAATATTATGTCCATTGTCACTTTACAATACAAAATTTATCTTCTCCAACTGAACTCATCCGAGCACATTTCGTATGTTGCAAATATTGATGTAGGGACATCAAGTGAGGAGGCTAGGGTGGATTCTGCGGTAATAACTCTTCAGATTTGGCACATAACGAGACATTAGGAAGCCAGCATATCTCAATGATTACCTTCCGTGATTGAAGATGATTTTATATTTTCTTAATAGTTATCGTATTTGAATTTGATGAGTCAGTATCTTTAGGATTAGTTTGTTTCCTTGTTTATCCAATTATCATTCAAGTCTGCAGTTGGTAGGCTTGTGCTATAAAAGGGTGTAAGGGGTCTTTGAGAAGGATCATTTTTTGCCACATTTCGTGTGTTGCAATGGTGATTATGCAGATAGTATGGATTGGTATTACTAGATATATAAAAAGCTAAAATGAAATAACTATTTATATTCATTTGATGGGTAATGGCATTGAAATAGAGTTTTAAATTTTTATTGCATAATTTCTTTTTTCTTTGGATATTACCGGTGGGTCAAGAGTTATAATAGTGCTAATATTGCTGCTTTCGATATTACCGGTGGAGCCAATATCATTTTCTCCAGCCGATGGTGTCGGAAAATTTTACCGATGATGAGAAAGTTTATAGGCAAAAAATATATGGCATTTATCTATTGAATTGGATAACCTAGATAATTATGAGATGATCTTTTCGTAATCCCATTGTAGTGATCATAATTCAAAGAGAGAAAAATGGGATAGGAGTCACATCATCCAACTAATGCAAATCCTAGTCCCAAGAGAGAAAAATATAGTAGACTATTTTCAGCTTTTATCTATTTTATTTTATAGCAAGAAACATGCACGTAATCAAGCAAATGACATACTGGTATTGACCTTGGTTTGTCATCCATTGGGTGCACATGGCATAGGTTTGAACCAATGAACTTTCCGGATGCTGTTAAAATTATAATTTTGTATTAATTAATAATAGAGGAGCTTGCTTCTTAAAAGGTTTAGAAGGAAGTGGTGGGTTGCTGTACAGCCTGTACTGATTTCTTTTTTCAAAAGATGAAAGTAATCCATTATATACAATATCATGTGGTCATGAAGCAAAGCCATTTGGCCAGGCTCTATTGCATGTTTAAGTCGGCAGCTTCTGTTGGCATTTCGTCAATTGTATTTTTGAGCAACCGAGTCAGTATTCAATTGTATTATTTTATCAATTGTACTTTTCTCTAACGAACATGCAACCTGGTGTAATTCTAAGTAATGTTACACCACTTATTATTTTTTAATAGGATGCCAATTTTGACAAATCCACCATTGGATTACATTATCTTCGTATATTTTCCATACTTGCAAAATTTCAAGGTAATCAAATATCAATAGTTATGTCGTCAATCAATTGTTTAAATTCAAGTGTAACAATTTCTTTAGATAAAGTAACAATAAGTGTTTTAACAAAAAATGTAATATGTATATAAGCTTCAGTTGATAGAGATAACAACTTATTTGTTCTTATCAATTTTTTTAGATAAAACTAGCCTCTTAGAGGCTCCTCTATTTTTTTTTGGTAAATGTTAATAATTTGCATATATTAAATTTAGAAATATATATATTTTATTTTTCAAACAAATAAAAAAGATAAACTTTAGAGATAAGCAGTAATTGTAATTTCTTTTTTGAATGTGAAGGGAAAAACATCCTAAATTTTAGGAGTTTTCTTTTTGAATTCAAAATGAAATTTGTTATTTGACATTTATAACCCTATTTCTAAATGAAGTTACCTTTTATTAATGAAGATATTTTTAAACCACATAAAAGTCCAATTCAAATAGGGGAATCCTCTTATGTATAGTATACATAACAATAAGTGTTTTAACAAAACATGTAACATGCATATAAGTTTTAATTGATAGAGACAACAACTTATTTGTTCTTATCAATTTCTTTAGATAAGTAACAATAAGTATTTTAACAAAACATGTAACATACATCTAAATTTCAGAAATTTAAATCTTATACCAACTAAAAATCTATTATCAAAATTTCAAAACATATATATAATCACCAATGCTCTTTCCAAAGCATCTCTCTTGCACCCCATGTTTTTGTTTATTATTTTTTTAAAGTTACAACTTAAGCACACGTATTTGTATATGATATTTTTGATTAAATAAATTCATTTTACTTATTGTTTGTTTCTAAATTTGCATGTATGGACATTATGTCAAACAAAATCTACTATAAAGAAAAAAAAAAAAAAACAAGGGACACCCATTTAAGTTCTTAATTTCTCTTAGTGATTTTTTATTTTTCATTTTTAAATTCTCAACAATTGAATTATTTTACATGTATTAGGTTTTGGTTATTCTATGTATTTAGTTTGTAAGTGTTTTGATTTTTTCAATTTACTATCACCACGAAAATCTGATTCAAAATATGTCTTTCGTGTGCTGTAATGCAATCTCATTCCAAGTTACTTTTATTTATTGATTGTTAAGACTTTATATATCAATGTTTATCTATTTTTATATTTTAAAATTTTGTTTGACTATCAATTGACTATCACTATGAAAAATCTGGTTCAAAATATGTCTTTCATGTGTTGTAATGCAATCTCATTCCAAGTTACTTTATATATCAATGTTTATCTATTTTTATATTTTAAAATTTTGTTTGTGTTTTGTGTTAATTTCTTAGTATGTGGAATTCCACCCATATCCTTATCATATAATTTAAAGTTCCAATGAACTTTTTCATGATTGTAGTTCTTCGAAAGTCTAACTAAATTTAATTTAGAATTCATCCTATATTCTTTTACTTTTATATCATAGATAATATTTAGCTAAATTAGATCCATCGGTCCAAATTCCTATGTAATTCTATCTTTACTTAACTTCTTTTTCACTTAGAAAAAAAAATTGGATTGTTTTTCATTAATGAATTGAGATTTTGGCTTAATTCTGTTGTTTAATGTTTTAATTATTAAAATTATTATTTTTTCATGTGTAATATTAATATATGTGTTCTTAAAGGCTAAAGCATAATATAATTAGAGACATTACTCAAGTTGTATAAGTTAGGGTGTTAACCATTTGAATAAAATCAACACTAAAATAGATGATTTAAACATTAAAATAAGACTTAAAATGAAATTTCTTTTAGGTATACAAATACAATTGATTTTTTAATCTTAAGTTTGAAATTAATTATTTTAGGATAACCTTATTCATGCAAGTACTAGATTTAACTGCTTGAGTTCAAATCCTTCTCATTAATAAATAAGGAATTATTAAAAAAAACAATTAGAAAAGTTTTTACTGATATTTTAATTAGAGATATTATATTAGAAGGACAAATATACAAAATTATGTATTTTATACAATCATTCAGTTAATTAGAAACGAGTTATAAAATTATATAATAATAACTCATTCAATTATTATTTCTTAAAAAATTATATATAAAGAAAATTCATAACTAAAGCTGTGCAATGCACAGGACTTTCACAAGTATATATCAAAATTTTTGTGTTGAGGAAGAAGAACATGATGACTTTGTTCATACATGTGGAGTCAATACAAGCTAGCGAACAGTTCGCGGAAGGTTATGCAATCATGTTGATTGATTAATTCTTTGTAAAGTTGTAGGGAGAATAATTGATATTGCCTTTATTAATATATAAAAATGAAGAAAAAGAAGTGACTTGCAGACTGGTGGGGTTGCTAACCAAATCTAGTTCATAATGGACTCCCAAATTTGATTTTTGCTGAATAATAATACATACCCAATTTGGTTTTTATTTTATTTTATTTAAATATTACTTGTGCCAAGTATGGTTGTTGGGGTTAGATACACATTTTTTTTTTCTCCAAGTGATACAATAATTTAGCCACGTTGCATGTCTAATATTACTTTTTCTTTTATGCAGACCTTTATTTTAAGCCACGTTGGGGGGAAAATTGTTTACGAACCATGTCTAATATTACCTTTTCTTTTATGCAAACCTTTATTTTACTAAATCTATAATATATATCAATTCCTAATGAAATTTCAATTGATACAAATTTTTCTAGGTAGCATATTTTTTATGTGACATTTTAGACTCTCCTTTAAAGATGACATTAATCCATTTCATTTCATTTTGTTCATTTTAAAACTCACAAACATAAAGGGGTAGCTGACCTGAATACATGATACCATTTCATGATTCGTTATCTTTTCTTCTTCACCCATTTCACACACAACACTAGCACCTGAATTTGGATGTCAATCTCACAACAATGGATGAGTATATATACCACGTTGTAAAAAACATGTAGTCGAGGAAAACACAATAATCTAAATTGAACTCATGTAACGAATTGGACTGCTTATAATGACTTAAAGAATAAAGGATATAAATGAAAAAAAAAAATTACAAGGGCTAAATTAAAACCAAAAAAAAAAAAAAAAAAAAGAGGGAAAAGAAAGATTTTCACCCTTACTTTTACAATTTGTTGCTTCTTTTCTGTCCTATTTTGTTTGATAAATTATTCTTGTGCATGTGAATGCAATATGATAGGTCAAGAATGTATTGACCACTTGTGATGAATTAACAAATTAATTAACCAAGTTAATTAATCAATTCAATTAGCATGCAATAGCGTGGTAGCACAAACAAATCACCAAATAATTAAATGCAGTGGAAATTAAATTGACACGGTGATTTGTTTACGAATGGGGAAAACCTATGCGGCAAAAACTCTACCGGGGGCCAAGAATGTATTGACCACTTGTGATGAATTAACAAATTAATTAACCAAGTTAATTAATCAATTCAATTAGCATGCAATAGCATGGTAACACAAACAAATCACCAAATAACTAAATGCAGTGGAAATTAAATTGACACGGTGATTTGTTTACGAATGGGAAAAACCTATGCGGCAAAAACCCTACCGGGTGATTTTAAGGCACCACTTCCGAGAATTCACTATTATCACAACAAGTGGTTACAAGTAAAGGAATCCCAGTACTTTATACCAACCTACAGTGGAACCCTTACTTCAATACCTAATTGGACTTGTTCTGTAGTGATAATCTCTCCTTGTATTGCATGGTTCCCAGTATGTGACTAACCAATTCGATGTGCGGATCCTAGTACGCAGCTTACTCACCAACTTAAGAAAGATGTTGACTGCAAAGTTCTTCAGTTCATCAACACGATGAGGATCACAAAACTCCTTGGTTACAAAACCCTACGGTGTAAAAACACAGCAGCTTCTTCAAGAGAAAGATGAACTAGGGCAAATTCAGTCTCCGGTCACAATTTGCATGAACACAACTTTGCTTCACACTTGCGCAACCTTTTACGGCCCTTAAAACAATCTTTATATATGTTTAGGGTTGTGAGAAAAGAAAATCTAAACATGTATTCACAGATTGGATTGAAATCAGCTCTGAAAAACTGAATTTCATAAACCTCGATTGATAGCTTATCTATCGAGCTAGCTGTTGAGCATCGTGCTTTAGCAGCTTTTTAAACCTCAATAGATACTAGCTGTCGAGTTTTAAAATCCAGCACTTGTTCACTTGTTTCTTGGACAGACTTGCATGGTTTTAACATTTAATCTTGAAACCTTGTTATTTGAAGTATTAAACATATCCTAGATCTACCAAATTACAAGTAAAGTGCATTTTGTCAAAGTATTAGATAATTTTAATTTGACATATGTTCCTAACATTAAATCACATATGTCCTAACACAATATATAGCTGGCATTTCTTTTTCATTATGTTAGCACTTAGCATCCCATAATTTTCTTTTCCTTTTCTTCCTCGTAGTTTTTGTTTTGTTCTTTTCATTTTACTTTGGCTTTTTTTTTTTTTTTTTTGGCAATAATAAAGAAAATCAAAGAAGCAAAAACTTAGAAAAAGAGGAGAATAAAAAAGTACGATGATGGAAATCCTTACTGGAAAATAAGCTGCAAAAAACAGTTCCATTTTTTTATTTTTGAAAGATTGATTCACCATATTAAGTTTTGAAATCGTGGCTTGATGCTAGAATGTGTGACCCATATTCTGGTTCAAAAGGGACTCCTACACGGCCCTCTTATTTACATGCATATATTATGATCCTGAATTCCTGATACTTAATTTGAGTTTTTTTTTTTTTTTTTGTTGAGAAAAGATACTTAATTTGAGTTAATTTTGGATAGCTGGTTCATTCCTCAATATATATTTTCTATAACATATATACACTGTAAATTTATAACCCGTATAAATTATAACTGCATGGCCATTTAATTTCTAAGTGTTACTTTAAGTTGGAAAGTTTAAAAGAAAACAGACAGATTCTTATATATACAATGGAGTTAGAACATTTCTAGACCGCTCAATTCATAAAGGAAATCTATGTTCTTGTGAGTGCCCTCATTGGCCAAGCATCTTAATTGAATGCAAGAATTATATGTTTTGAGAAACAAAATAAACAAATGAAACTTCTTTGTATAAAGGTTTTCACAAGTGGCTCTCAAGATCATACACATACAATATTCTTAGCAGAAGTGAAACCTAATAAAAAGAAAAGAAAAGAAAAGAAAAGATGACATTAGCATATAAATAATTAGAGAAAATTAGATATTAGGTGAGTAGAAAAAAAATAAATAAATAAACAAAGACCTTAGGATGCCACCATTATGAGGAAAGAGTTTGTTATGCCTAAAGACAAAAAAGTGTAATAAATTATGTATGATTTGCAGAAAAAAGAAAAAAGAATCAACAATTACCTTTTGTTAAACGAATAAAAAAAAAGTATAGTAGGACCCTTTATGGGTACAAAGCACAAATTTTGTAGTCAGATTGTACTTTATATATGTGATTTAATTTTTTCTGGGACCGATTAGGTAGTCCAGGATTCTCCATTTCAGACCGGATATGTTTCTTGATTGAGATTTCCATTAAGGATTAATAAATAAGTTTATTTCTACTCTCTGTCATGCATTTGATTTAAGTTCGATAATGATGGTCATGTTCCATAATATGCACCGAGGAAAGATTATTCGATGCCCATGGAAAAATAGAAAAGAGGGGAATACAAAATAGGAGAGAGAGAGAGGTAAGAATCGTTAAGAAAATTCTTTACTAGCTTCATTGTATACTACTATACTTATTATTCTAATAATATGTATTGCAAGATAGTTGAACATAACTTTAGATTGACTCGTGAGTTCAACTAATAAATTTTTTTGTTATCGAATGAAAGATCTGGGATTTTACCTCTTAGAGCACTAGCATTGGTGGTGCTAAAAAAGCTATATTGCTATTTTTAGCACCACCAAATGCAAAAATGAGGCTCCATTGGTGGAGTTATAACCAAAATTTTTGGCTTTTTGTTATAGTGCACCGCTAAAGATGGCTGTGGTAGCTTAAAGGTCAAAAAAAAAAAAAAACATTTTTTTATTCTGCGTTCACACTATTTTAATTATTTTATTGATTTTTTTTCTCTTCCTTTTCTTTCATCTCTGTTCATCCGTCTCTCATTTTCTCTACTCTTTCATTTTCTTGCTCTTTTCTTTTCTCAAAACTCTCTCTTTCTTCTCAAATTTTTCACTCAATTCTTTTCTTTTCTTTTTTGATAAATGTGGTTGTGATTATTGTTTATTGAAGTTTATTTAATGTGTTGTTTATGTTATTTTATTGTGTTGAAAACTAAAATAAAACCACTGATGTTGGGTGTTTTGTAAAGTGAAAATATAAAATAAATAAAGTAGCTTTTAGAATACCCAAATAGCTAAAATATGGCTCCACCATTGTAGATGCTCTTACTTTAGATTGACTCTCTCATATGGTCAAATGAACTTCTATTTTGGAAAGTAAGATGCATATTAATTTTTTTTTTTTTTTTTAACTGAATAAGATGCACATTAATTATGTATAAGACATAAGTAGATGATGATTGTGGTGGGCGAAAAGTAAGTAAGTAAGGATGTTCACTACTTCACATCTTATTACTTCACTTCTTTTACTCACACAATTAATTTTTAAGAGGTGGGATGCTCAATCAACCTTAAATACCTTAAGAAAAGAATAAATATTTAGAGGATGTGTTAGAATTGATTCCAAATATGGACCAAAGATCTTAATTAAGGAACAGTTTTGAAGTGTATATATTGGGGTCCTCGGATTTAGTTCGAGTAAGAAGTTACAGAAAATTTCTAAGTCCTAAAAGCAAAAAATCCATCCTCCGATTCAGGGGCTTCTTGGCTTTATATCATTAGCCAGGATGTATCTAAGCCCTACACTTGGAAGGTCAGGATTGGATTTCCTTGATAATTGTCTCATTAAGGTCTTATTAGAAGGTTTCTACACTGAGGTATGAGCTGGAGGGACACTGTTCATGGTCATTTCCTCATTAATGCGGCCAGCTAAGTAGTTGCAGTGTATTAAATGCGGAGGTAATGGTTGCTTTATCCATCTACTTTCCTTTCTTCCCAACTCGGCGATAGATCTTTCTCTTCACCCATGGTTTATACCCCACAACCTTTAGCCTCGTCTCTCGGCCTTTTGAGAGCGTGCTGACATCCTCGGGATCCTCGTCCATTGTAGCCTTTCTGTACTTGCACAAGGTCATTTGTATTTCTTCGAGGACGCTCTGTTGGTGTTTTTCGAGGTTCGTTTCCCCGATGATGTCCTTAATCCCCTTAACTGTATTCTCGGATCTTTGTCCCCTCACAATGATGATAGACTGGTACTAATTATAAATTTTCTCTCCAAGGATTAATAAACTCTTGTTACTATTATAAAAAAATGTAATTAAAAAAATTGAAGAAGACAGAGTTTGTTTAGTAAACGCTAACATATAACTTCGTATCTTATAATTCTGTTGGGTTTATAGTGAAGTTTTACATCGAATAATAACAATAAGAGCGAATGGTTAATTAATATAACATTGTTGGGTAAAGTTTTTGGATTAGGTTGTGTCCATCTCATCAACAAACTCTAATATGACATTGCAAGAGCTAAACATGACTAGTAATAATTACATTTTCCCCTTGAAAGTGTTAATAAAATTTAGTTATTGAAAAAATAAAAGGAAAAAAGAGTCAGAAAACTATCATTGAAAGGTGAATAACAAAATTTATATACAGAAGTCTATGGTGTAAAACCACAATTTTTTTTTGTTAGATGATTAAAATAATTAAAATAGAAACTAAAATTTATTTAAAGCTTTTTGGAACTTTAGTATAGAGTTTCAGGTGGAGTACTAGAATTAGATTAATAATTTGTGTAATTGTGATGAGTAATTTTCTTATTAGTTGGGATAACGAGTTTTAAGTGTATGAGAGAGAGAGAGAGAGAGAGAGAAGAAAATACAAAAACGAAAAAAAACTAATATCTATTTAACACAATCACAGATATATAGTATTTCATATTGTACAATATTTATACTAAGCTTAAGCTTTAAGCAATAAGCCTATCAAAAAGCTTTAAGCAATAAGGGTCAGATAAAATGGGCTATTGCACATCCCATTCATAATGAAATCGATAGGAAGACAGTTCTACAGGAGGATCAATTAGAGATATGAATTCAAACAACTAATCATTTTAAAACAGGGGAGAGTGGAGAACCTAACTCCTTTTTCAAAGGCTGATTAATTAGTGGTGACAAAAGGAGTTGAAATATTCATTGTATCATCAATTATTAAAGTGAATTCCATGTTGAGGAAAATAAAAATCTGGACCATGTAGAGCAAATAAATGGTGTGGAAACTCCAAAATCATAAAACACATTAAAGAGGGACAGTTCAAAGCCTTTAATGTTTTGAACTGCATGGTTCGGATTCAGCTAACTCCACATCGTGGAATTACTCCTCTAATTCCATAAAAAGTTGGGGGTCTTGCTACTGCTAATGCCAGTTTCAATGTCCAGTGACAATATATATTTAGTCAGATATATAAGTTGGCTCTTAATGGTTATTGGTTAGGCCAACACTAGTGGTTTCTTGTGCCTGGATTGGACTTGTTGTATTGTGGTACCTTGGACATCTTATCATATGCTTCTTGCATTCACCAATAGTTTGGACTTTTAGAAATGGGAGTGGGTCCCGAACATGCCCAAAAAAAAAGGAAATAAGATGCGAAAAATGTTGCATCACAAAAACTTAGACAACTTTTGTTGTAACTCGTCACGTGATGAGTGGTAGAGAAAAAATAATGAGTTCATATAACCACTCACAACTTGCTACAACTTGCGACGTGATGAGTTGTGACAAAAATTGTGTAAATTTTTGTGATCCTAATATTGCTCCAAGTTTGTTTATATTTAAAAAAAAAAAAAAAACAAAAAAGAAATAAAAATAAAATATCTCTCTAGGAAGCCCAGAGAAAAAAGGGATGAGGATGGGGGTTTGTTCAAGTTAAGAGTTATTTTATTTTATTTTTTATTTTCCTGTTGCTTCTGCTATTTTATTGGTTTTCTAATGTAGTTTTTGGCACTAATTGTAAGGGGAAGGATTCTCTTGCTTTGAACAATGTGACAACAAATTTTAGAAGTGGGTAGTTAATAGTAATTAATTATGGTGGTGGACTACTTACTTTGGTGAAGGGCTTGAGGAAAGGTACAAGAACATAACGTGGATGCCTAGGCTGACTTGGGCTTGATTCCCTTGGTGCACTGCATGTGTCCCCAACTGGACACATCGACCAAGAGGTGCAACAGACAACCATTCACTTCGATTTATTTCCCATCCAAGCAAACCCATCTCTCTTATAAGCTCAAGCCTATGTTTAGCTCATGAAAATGAAGTTCGATTAAAGTATATATGATATTATATGCATGTTTATATATGTAAAATGTTTTAAATATACTTATGTAGATCACTTGAGATTGAATTGTGTAAATTTGTAAATAAATTTATAAATGATTGAATTATTATTAATTAATTAATTAATAATATAAATTGTACATTTTTTAGTAAAATTATATATAGTTTTTAATAATACTAAGTTTGTATTTCTAATCTTTATTGAATTATAAACAAAAAATCATTTCAACTCATTAACTTAAATAATATAATTTCAACTTTAGTTTAGTTATTAACTATTAGTATAGATTTATGAATGGGTAAAAAAATTTTAGTCAAAGAATTTGCTATATGTGAGAAGAGAATAAGTTAATAATCAAGTAGATAATGAAGAAGCTTGAACTTGTTTGAAAATAAAATACAATAAACTTGGATTTGTAGTTTAGTTTGATAATAGATTTGAGCTTATCTCATATTTGAAATAAAAATAAATAAATAGTTTTAAACTTTTAGTACTCGACTTGTTTACAGCTTTGTTTCCTAATCAAATGAGTATCAAAATTTTGGACTCATCATGGGCTTGGGTTGTAGGCTGTGCCCTGTGCCACCATTCTAGAGAAAATAAGTGCCCATTTGTAGGTGATCGTGGGTTTCATAATCTAGGACAGCCTTGTGACGAACTGGGAGATAACTAGGCCCTCCCTGAGGCAGCTTGTATCGTGGGCCTCTTGTTGTCATCAATTTACTAAGCCATATTGGACTTCTTTATTTGTGGTACAATTAGTGGGTTTAATGACCCAATTTTGTCAATCCCCGGATTTAGACCTTTTGTGGCTATGAAAAAAAGGTCATGAAACTAGGAATGGTAACGGGCCGGGTTTGGGCCAGGTTTTTTCATACATAAACCCGCCCTCGCGAGCCTGGATTCGTTACCCTGACCCGGCCCGTTTAATAAACAGGGTTTTTATGCGGAGCCTAGACCCGCCTCGTGGGCCACGTTTAGCCCTACCAAATTTGGGCCCAATCCGTGGCTCAAATCGTGGCCCAACCAAAAAAAAAAAAAGAATTGAATTGAAACCCAAATTCATTTCTGCCTAGATTCAAGCCCTATGACGTGAAGATTCAAGCCCATATAACCATATTTTTTTGTGTCTCCTATCTCCGTTTTAGGCACTGCATTCACAACAAACACAAAAAACAATAAACACAATTTATTCCATAATATATTACAGTTTCACCACAATAAACACAATTTCTTCCACAATATATTACAGTTACACCACAAAGTCTCAGAATTTCAAGTCTTTAAACTAAAATAACTAGAAGTAGCACAACCCATCTGTTGAAGTCCATAGTTTAAGTAGAAAACACCAAATAAAAAAATTGAAACAAACATATCAAATTCTCAGAGACTTAGACTGAATATTGTTAGGGACATATTTGATGTAATTGTCTAATCCTTTAACAAAACGCACTTTACTTGTAATTGGGTAGATCTAAGATGGGTTTAGTACTTCAAGAAACAAGTGTTCAAGTTTAGTATTGAAGTCATGCAAGTCTGACCAAGAAACAAGTGAAGAAGTGATGTTCATTAAAGCTCGACAGTAGTCTCAACAGAAAGACTTCTATCGAGATTTAATGTCGAAACTCGACCCAAGCTGTATCTGTCGAGAATTACGAAATCAGAAATTCCAGACCTAATTACACGCATATCCTTGAGTATTTGTGTAGAGTTTCTTTTCTCATAACTCTAGACATATATAAGGATTATTTTAAGGGTCGTCACACTTGATGCAAAGGTTGTTGCACTAGTTGTTACATGCATTGTGTGACCGGAGACAAAATTTACCCTAATTCATCATATTCTTTGTAGAAGCTACTGCGTTTTTATGCCAAGGGTTTTGTGACCAAGGAATTTTCTGATCTTCACTGTTGATGAACTGAAGAACTTTGCAGCCAACAATCTTCCTCAAGTTGGTGTGTTAGTCACGTACTGGGATCCGTGCATCATTGGTTAGTCACGTACTGGGAGTCATGCATTGAACAGAGAGATTGCCACTACAATATAAGTCCAATTGAGTATTGGGGTAAGGGTTCAACTGTATGTTAGTATTAGGTACTGGGATTCCTTTTACTTGTAACCGCTTATTTTGATAATAGTGGATTCTCGGGAGTGGTGACCTTAAATTCACTCGGTGGGGTTTTGCCTCGGTGGTTTTTCCCATTCGTAAACAAATCACTAATATCAAATTTATTTTCCACTGCATTTAATTTAGTTGGTGATTTGTTTGTGCTACCACGCTTATTGCATGTAATTGAATCTAATTAATTCACTTAGATAATTAATTGATTAATTTATCAAAAGGGTCAATACATTCTTGGCTTATCAAATATGATATTAAAAAAAAAAAAAAAAAAATTGAAGAGAAGTAGAGAACAGATCGGCGGTGACAGATTGGGATGGTGGTGAGAGCTTGGACGGGGGGTGATGCTTGGACCAGCGGTGAGAGCTTGGGCCGGCGATGAGATTGAGGGTGAGTGAGAGCTTGGACCGGTGGTGGTGAATGCTTGGACCGGCGGTGAGAGGTTGAGAGCTTGGGTCAGCGGTGCTTGAGAGTGAGTGAGAGTGAGAGACCGTGTGAGCTGAGATTGAGAGTGAGTGAGGATTGAGGCGGCTGTGGCTGTGCTGTGAGCGTGAGCTAAAATGAGAGGTGAGAGTTAGGGTTTATAACTTTATATATATATATATATATATATATATTTATATATATATAAAAAGGAGTTTTAGTAATTTCATAGGTAATCGGGTTAGGTCGGGTCCGGGTTTTTTATAAAACCTGGACCCATTTCAGGTTTTTTTTTAACCCATACCCGATCTTATTCTTTATCGGACCGGGTATTCGCGGGTCGGGCCCAAATTGCCATCCCTACATGAAACCAATATTATTGATAAAGAAAAAACTAAGTGTAATCAGAACACCCACCACAAAATATTTTATATATTCGTTTCTTTCGATAAAAAACTTTATGTTAAAATAAATTTTTGCATTTTTATTTGGTAGTATCAAAAAAAAAAAAAGTCAATAGTTGTTTTCCACTAAATTTTTTTGGAAAAACAACTCTATCTTACTCTAATCTAAATAAGGAAGGTAAAATGATAGTTTTTGAACTTATTTTAAGATTGTTATAGAACATAGGAAAATGAAATAGTTTTCTAGAAAATGCTTTTTGAAAAATGATTTATTTTTTTTAAAATGTTAATGTTCTTGAAACAACAGAGTTGTTGAATTTCTTTTTAGGATAAACTTGGATGGTCTATATATTAACCAATGGAAATGATATAGTAGTAAGAAATTAAGAAACCCTTTGACGTCTAAAAGAGGCAATGTATTTTTATTTTATTTTTAAAAAAAAAGAGGCAATGTATTTGATTGGGAGTCAAGACTATAAAACGAATGGAGGCCTTGCTCTTAATTAGGCTGAACTCATATGATACATTAAGAGATTAAGAGATTAAGAGAGAGAGAGAGAGAGAGAGAATGTTTCATGAAGCAACACTCATATAAATATACATTTTAGTTCTTTCAGCACCTTAATTACTATATTAATCTTCAGGGTTAGGTTACTCCAAAAAAAAAAATCTTCAGGGTTTGACTAGTCAAAATTACTGTTCAAATCCTATTTCTCTATCTCTTCAAGGAAGGACGGTGTACTCAGTACTGTCCCTAGTTGTAGTCAAAGTCAAAGGAAGCCCCTTTTTAGGACCCCATCATGAGAGTGTGACAAAGATTATAGGGTTTAGCAATAACACTGTATTTTAGTGTTAGTTAATACTTAATGATCAATTTGCCAAGCACACGCAGGGAATTCACGTGTGCCCCTATAGGTATTCGTATGCTTAAGTGTACAAAATGCCTTGCACTATCATAGACTACAAGCTAATAAATATGTGCAAATAAATCTGGTAGGTTTAGAAGTATCTGCCTATATGGTGCTGGAAGACACTCTAATTCATGATTTGAATTAATAATGTTGTAAATAATAATAATAATAATCATATGACATGAAGAAAACCTTAGAAAAATGTACAAACCATAACTTGGAATTGGGAATCACGTGATGCCATTAAGACAAAACACCCCGACCAAGTGATAAAATTAACTTAAAACTTTAATTTTCAGAGAGAGAGAGAAAGAGAGAGACAATAAGCATTTGTAGGATTCAGTCAAATTATCAAAATTAAAATTGTAGTAGTAGTAGTAATTGGCTAATAGCAGTGCTTTGTTGCTAATTAACACATAGGAGATCTATGGGGGATGCCCTTTCTTCTACTCATGCTTGTAGCCATGTCTTCATTATTAGAAACCCTATTAGCTGATCTTGCACACACATATAGCCCACTTCTCTTCTTTCGGACAATCTGAGTGCATGCCACACTCATGTTCTCAGACCCTGATGAGCCCGAGAACGAACTCATTGGCTCATCGCAGTCCTCAATTGTAGAATGAGGTGTCTCATTAGTCATCTCGTCGTCTCCCATGTCTTGTGGCATTAAGAAGTCAGGACTTAGTTGTAAAGTGTTGCAAGCCTTTAGGAATGGAGAAAGGTCCTTATAGTGCTTCAGCACA
Organism: Notholithocarpus densiflorus; assembly: GCA_030021035.2. Classification (NCBI taxonomy): domain Eukaryota; kingdom Viridiplantae; phylum Streptophyta; class Magnoliopsida; order Fagales; family Fagaceae; genus Notholithocarpus; species Notholithocarpus densiflorus. Next base: position 5,690,273 of record JARYZH020000003.1, read on the forward strand.
AAATCAACCTACATAATTCACATTCAATATTGTCACCAACTAAACTATAAATCTTAGAATTTTGATGCTTTTTATTACAAAATTGCACGTCATGTGCATGATTCAATCGCAATTTACTTTTCTATAGACCAATTGAATTGCATTCTAAAGGGTTTTCATTGCTACATAAAATGAGCATCTGTGTTGATATATTGGAATTGTGATGACTTATAACATTTGGTATTTGTGTCAGTAATCATGAAAATTAGTTTAAAGTTTAGCTTGAAAAGAAAATTATATGGTAAACATAATCATCACAATTTACCTTGCACCCTAGAGAGCAATGAAAAAATGGTTCTTGGAGGCTTCTGTCACAGGAAGTGCAATAGTTTCCAGCACCCTTGAATTGCCTGTTTTGAGGTCTCTTCTTGATAAACACCACTTTGGCACCATTGATTGTATAACCCTATTGGAGTTTCATTTAATTCAGCAAAATTATATAAAATAATTAAATTATGCTTGAAACATAACAGTAGCTAGAGAAAATTAACCTTATTTTGTGTACTAATTACCTGAACATTAGAGCAGTCTATGAGCTTCTGAAGATCTTCAAGCCGAACAACATCATGATATACATATCGACGAATCTGAAGAAGCCTGTGGAATCGATGTGAAGGCAAACAGTGGGGGCAAATACTTGTACAACAATCCAAACAGCAAATGTTTTTCTCATTCTTCTTTGCTGTTTCGTGATAGGAGCACCCAGCAAAGAATTTTTGGGTGTAGAGGGCTTCCAACCATGCAGGCTTCTGAATTCCCTAAACACATGAATTGTAACAAAAACCCAATAAATAAATATATGAACCAAAAAAAAAAGTCAATTAGAACTTTGCTACAGAGAGAGAGAGAGAGAGAGAGAGAGAGAAACACACCATGATCACATAAACACTTCAAAGATAGAGCTCCCTTTGAGCTGTTATCAAGGTAGTGGTGTAAACAGAAGAGAGAAAGAGAGAGAGAGAGACTAGGGCATGGAGATAAGAGTATTTATGGAGTTTCACAAGAGAGGAAAGGGTATATATTTATTCCTTGAAGAGCTAAACAACATTTTGTCAATAGGGTTGGCCTTGTCATATGAGAGAGAGAGAAAGCAATAAAGAAAGGAAGTAAGATATGAGGGGAACGTGGGCGCTGTTTCCGTGTCTCCCATTGTCTAAAACCCTTTTTTTTTAATTATTTTTTTTCTCTCATCTTCTTGGCTAAAGAGCTCTGATGCTAAACTAACTAAAACTCTTCTTGAAGGAGCTGCCATTGCAAATTTTTTTTAACCATTTTTTATTTGATTCTAATCTCTTGATTGGTGAAATTGGTTGCTGGAGCTTCCCACTTGCACTTGGACTTTGAAATAAAGAAAAAAACAATAATAATATGCTTATTTTTTTATATAATTTTTAATTGTAATAATATTAGTTACAATAATAGAAACCCTAGTTCGACTCACGATTTTTTTTTTTTTAATTTTCATTTAACTTTAAGAGACTAGTACCATCACATACATTGGTCGGTTTGTGCAACATAATTACAGTCCACTTGATTGTCGTTTACATTTTTGAGTTAAAGACTCCTGCTTGAGTTTGATCCAAAAGTGTGGAGATAGACTCAAGCTACTTTATCACTTCCTTGTTATTAAGTCGGCCAAGTCGGTTAATAAAACACTACGTACGAAAAGCGAAAAAGGGTCTTTACTTAAAAGAATTAATCTTTTCTATGAAATTAGTTTTTTTGCTAGATATTTTCTTTCTGCTCCTCTCTTAATTAATTCTTCTCTACTTTTTCAGTGTATTATTTCTACCATATTAATTGTGTCTCAGACCTCAAAGAGAAGAAACTAGAGCTCGGCGCAAGAGAGGGTTTTTTTTTTTTTTTTTTTTTTTTTTTTTTTTTTTTTTTAATTAAAAAAAAAAAAGAGAATTGGAAATAGCAATCAAAATTCTTAGATTCCTCACTGTCAATATATGTGCGAGATTTTATGTTTCATTAATCACAACCTGTTATGCATATATGTTTTTGTCTCTCTCTTAAGTAACCAAAGTTCAAAAACACATAATATAACATACTATAATTAATAGAGTATAAAATGTAACATTCTTAATAGAGCAGAGCATGTAAAAAAGTTATAACAAATATAAAAGACTTTCACATACCTTAGGTATAAGATAGCAATTGGTAGAGCATAGAGAATAATATGTAAGATTGTAACACATATATTGAGTTTAACCTACCAAAACTGTGAAATTCTAATCATGTTAGCATGGAAATAAGTAGGTAAATACCCAAATGATTCCATAGCACCATTTAGAATCCAAGATATATAGATAATTAAAGAATTACTTAATTTACTCTGGCAATCCATGAAGTGACAAGAAGTTATTAAATGCCTCAATGATTTTCTACCTAGAAGATTTGCCAAAATTTGCTGCCTACTGATATGACCTTGATTCAAACTGTGTAAACCGTTGGATTCCATAGATTTGTTTTATGAATTCACAGCTAATATTATTGGTGCAGCATAGAGAATAATATTATTAAAGAGCGACAAGATATGTAAGATTGTAACACATACTGAGTTTAACCTAGCAAAACTGTGAGGTAAATCATGTTAGCATGGAAATAAGTAGGTAAATACCCAAATGATTCCATAGCACCTGTTGGAATCCAAGATATATAGATAATTAAAGAATTTACTTAATTTACTCTGGCAATCCATGAAGTGGCAACAAGTTATTAAATACCTCAATGATTTTCTACCTAGAAGAGTTGCCAAAATTTACTGCCTACTGATATGACCTTGATTCAAACTGTGTAAACCGTTGGATCCCATAGATTTGTTTTATGAATTCACAGCTAACACCGTAACGAGCCTGACTGTTTCTTGCTCAGTTCTCTGTGTGTGTGTGTGTAAGGGGACCAAAGAAAGTAGCAGGATCCGTGTCAACTTCCTGGATATGGTCCTCTTCTTCTAATGTTAATTCGTACATATCTAATTCATTATTTGGCATCATTTGCAGGAGCTAGTGTTTCTTTATATCTTCTATCTTTTATTTACCACATCTTAAACAGTGAAATTATTAAGATCACACTGTATATTACACCATTTTCTTAAAGAACAAAACTTAGGTACAGTACCTTAAGTGCTGTTCTTTAGGTTCCTCTTTTAAGATTCAGCCATGTGGCTATTTAACTGAAAAATACTCTTCCATCCCATGAGAAAAAATCTACATGGCAGAATCTTAAAAGAGGAATCTACTGAACAACACCTAAATACTGTATCTAAGTCTTTCTTTTTCTTAAATATGAGTAGGCCGTACATTTATGAGTCTTGCACATAAAGTTTATTTTTATGAAAAATTATTGTATACTTCGGGAGTCATAAATGCGTACTCTCCCTTCTTATATAAATTGTAGGTCTTATCATGAATTTAATTAGTGGGGCTCACAATTATGTGAGAGGGAGGAATATGAATTTATGGTACTTCAAGAGTATTGTATAATTACCCTATTTTTATGTGAGAATAAATTGCAATAAATTAAACATATGAAATAATGTTTTCTTCTAAACGTCCCGTTTGATTGCTCTAAAATAGTGGAAGTGAAAAATTTTGAAAAATTTCCATTAATTTTTTCTTGATTAGAGCACTCCACCTCATGTGTCCAATGTGTCAGTGCTAATATATATGCCCTATAATGTTCTACTCTTTGAGTTTTCTTTTTTTTTTTCGAATGCAATTTTTATCTTCAATCCAGCTCATAGGTTGAGTGTCCCTAGAAACTATTTTTTTAACTTCATGTCCTTTGTGGGAGAAATTATAGAGTCTTCTGGTAGACCACGTCACTTGTGTACCATTCTACTAAAAAACTTCCACTTGTTTAAAATTGTTGAGTCAGTAATTAATTTCTGTTTAAAAAAATTTTCTAACAAACAATTTTAAACATGTGGAAGATTTTTAGTAGAATAGTGGATCACATCACTTATTTACCATGTGGATCTTATAATTTCTCCCTTTGCGGAGCTTGATCAATTGGCCCATATAGTTCATTGACATGCTATGTAGATGGGTTAGTTGTCCTAACATCATCCAAACCTAAATTGATCAAAATACTCAAAATTTTGATGTTCTTTTGTTATATATCCTCCATTTTCTGGACAACCAAACACATTCAACAACATATGCAAATTAACCAAAGCCATTATATGTGCTATTCAAATGCCTTGTATCAGGTCAGAAACCAGAATCACTGCTAGTGCCAGCATCGCCTAACAATAACAAGATATATAGGAAAAGGTATTAACAAGACATGTACGAGAAGAAAGAAACCCGGTTTTTGGGGAATCAAACATGGCAACATACACAACCAAGACCAACCACTCCACTAATGGAGAAACTGTGCCTAAATAATAATGTGGTTTTGTCACAAACATTTGACAGACAAAAACAACTCACTAAGCACTATAGTAATTAAGGAAAATAAAAATGACCTAATAAATTAAGGGCTTTAGTGCTAAGTTTGAGGATGACCTCGCTTCATGAGCCTCTATGCTCCAACCAAGAGTTAACTTTGGGGTTTGCATTGTCAAGAAATTATTTACTTATCTTGTATCATTCCCATTCTACCCTCTTATTCTCTACCATTCAATTATGCACCTACAGTTCTGGCGGTCATCAATCATGGCGTGCCTCATCACAGTGCAAAGCACAGCTTTTGGTAAAATTGTTCCACCAAAAATCAGGGGAGAGAGTTTATCACTACTCTAATGACTAATCCATCTTCTCTAGAAATATCAGCTCCACGTGGGTCTAGAAATATATATATAATTCGATAGTTGGTAGAAGGGAGAGATAAACCTTGCATGTTTCTGTTGAAAACACTAAAATATCACAGTTAAGCTACAACTTACAAGACTCTTGACATATGGGTCTAGATATATGAACTTTGAGGATGGCAAGTTTGGATTTGGATCTAAAAAGAATCAGGGAGAAGAGTTTATCACTACTTTAATATAAATATAAATATATATATATATATATTTATATAATTTGATATTTAACAAAGGAGAGAGTTAAGCCTTGCATGTTTCTGTTGGAAACACTAAAATATCCCAATTGAGCTACAACTTACAAGAATCTTGAAATATGAGTCTAAATATATGAAATGAACTTAAAGGATGCTGGGTTTGGATTGGAGTCTGAAATTTCAAAATGATTAGTGCATTCCAGGTTTTAGAACCATTAATTAATATGTTTAAGTTAGAGAAATCCATGCGTGGATATGAGCGAGGTGGTTGTTAGTATATTGAATTTACTCTTTAAAATTTAATTAAGTTGAAGCTCTATTCTCGATTAATAAGTAGAGCAGGAATGTTTCTCTTTCTTACTCTTCTCCCATGTGATACCATCTCCTTAAGATTATATCATGTCAAGCTTAAGCAAAAGATTTGAACTGTGTACTCAAATATTAATCCCTACGTCTATGTTAATACTAAAATTCTTGTATTTTGATATGAGAACTTGAAATCAAAGAATTTGGATTTAAGTCTGATCTATATGTGCATTATTTGAATGAAGTCTTAATGGAATAAGGTAAAGAAAAGCTCTATCCTAATTAAGAAAATGATCTGGGGAATGGACTAGAAATAATACTTTTCATCTAAATATTTAAAAATCTTACACTCATAAAATTCTGATAAGCTTAATATAGTTCACCATTTTATGAAGATTCAACATTCTTCCTCCAAAAAAAATTATATTTTAAACCCCCAATTTAGGGATGCATGGTTCCAAATTAAACGAAATATTTTCAGAAATTTCAAATTGATTAAACTTTACACTTTAGAAAATATTTCAATTCAAACAAATATCTATACCCATTTATGGTAATGCCATTAATGGAAGATATATACTTAAGCAAAATGACGTTGTGTTGTTATTTCAATGCATTTGTCTATTATATATTGACATTATTTAACTTCAAGCTACAAATAGTCGTTTTTTTAAAACATTTTTTAATTAACGGCATCACACGTATTACTAGGTTTATAGTTTGAATTGAAACATTTTTAGAAGCATAACATTTATCTTTAACTTTTAAAAGGTGGGGTTTAATTTGAAACCAGCACTAAGTTACTAGAGGTTTACAAATTCCTTGGCCGGCTATTTAATTGTAAGTGCCACACTGATAAGCATATTAAGAAGTTTATTGGTTAACTACTTTACAACAAACTCTTAACCAATATTTCTGACAAGCCTTGGTAATTCATTAGCTAACCAAGACTTTTAGAAT